>OX381706.1:85840809-86440809 GCA_947462335.1 Harmothoe impar
CCACTGTGAAAATATCTGTATCTAAATGTATAATTTGAATGTACCTGTGAATAAAAGTTAGGTTTTAGATGATTAAACAACTTAACTGCAAAGCTTATTGAATGAAAAGCATTGATTGTAGCACTACCCGGAGACGCATAATGGTCTTCAGATGAAGCTGTTTTCGGCATTTCACACGCTTGAGGTTGCAAAGTACAGTAACTGAATTTTCTAACATCACATTGATACCAAACTCTGTTTGTCTCTTCCTACAGGTCACCAGCATGTAGTGGAGGTATTGTTGGTGGCCGGCGCCGACCGAGACGCTCGTATGGGGGACCTCACCGCCACCGACATAGCACGCGACTTCTGTCACGACGACATCTACAAGGTCTTACAACAGGACGACCTGCACCACCTCATACCATGAACACCCGCTAGGTGACATTTAAAACTCCCGCTAGTCGACACTTGTAACTCCCGCTAGGTGATAGGGGAACTTATAATGGTGTTAGTGAGGTTGTGACGTCACAGAAATGCAACATGACGTCATCCGATGTAATGCCTCAACATCAAGAGATTTTGTGCCACAGCATTGACTTTATAGACAGCTTGATGTCATGATGTCAACGTGAAATGATGTCAGTCAGGTCAGTGTGATGTCACAGAAATGATGTCAGCGATAGAGCGTTGACGTCAGCATGAGATCTTATGTCCTCATGTCAAACACCCACCGCCACATCAGGAGACTTTGTGCTGCCGCAGCACTGACAGTGAGGACAGTGTGATGTCATGGTGGCATTGTGACATCAAAGATGTCATAGACGTAACGTGACTGGAGATGTCTGGAAACAAAGTTCCATGATGTCAACAATGTGTCAAAAAAGTGGAGTGAGTGTCAATTCGGTATTGTTAACATCCGGTGCGACAGTCAGGTATGACGTCATGGGAACCTATGCCAGAGCAGTGACATCAAAGACAGCTGGATGTCATGGGGGGACTGTGATGACAGCTGAGAGAATGTGACATCAAAGATGTCATACACATGACATAACTGGAAATGTCAAGGAAACGATGTCAGCGTCATGATATTACTGATATGTCAAAGAACTGGAGTAAGTGTAATTTATGTCATGACGTTGACGCAAATATTCACAAAGATAATGTGACATCAAAGATGTTGTTAACATCACATCATCTACGATCATTCCGCCATGATGTCCGCGTTGTGCGATTGCTGCTGAGCGATGTCTACAAACTGAGGTGAAGTTAAACTACAGTGATGACATAAATATATCTGAGGTTGACACAACATGGACGTGACATCATACAAGTCATAGACGTGACGTCATGTCACCAGTGTTGTCAGAAACTGAAATGAGTGTCCGAGACGTCGCCTCAGCGACCAATCACGTCGCCTCACACCAACAACAGAATTCAGTCCTTAACATGACATAAGGATGGCGTCTATGTGAGGATGTACATTGGTTCAATGTCGCAAAAGATGGTTATATTTGAACTTAAGTCAGAGGCGATAGCATGGTTGTGACCCATAGTGATGTACTATCGTCCCTACTGTGGCAAGTTTCGCTAACCACACATTTCTAGCACATTTTGTGAAATGTTTCTCCACAAAAGTACTTAAAAAAACGAAGGGTTAACTATGAAAATGACACAGTTGCTTATGTGTCATTAAGTATGAAAAAACGAGTTTCCACATTGAATAGATAAAACTGGATTCATTATAGATAGGAATGATGACTGCAAAAGAATAACTTCACCCAGACGTAAGATGTACAAAAAAAACACAATGTTCCTCAAACCACAGGCACATTTTCTTAAATCGCAGAAGGGAACTTAAAATAGTACTATTTAGTACAGTATGTAGAGGCGCCATTTCTGGATGCAGCCTCTTGGAGGGGGGGGGGGGTTAATCGGAGACACACACAGGGTAGCATAGTGTGATAGGAAATGCTGATAGTAACCCTTTAAGGGCAGCATAGTGCTGCAATGGGTTAGTACCGTCGTGATGCATGAATACAGTACCACCGAGTAACTCTGCTGCTGTATTCAGTTGTAGGACCGTAAAGAATCAGTATGAGGCTTCGCGGTTATGAGTTACTCGTCAGAGCGGCATTTGTGCATCAAAACTATAAATAGCCATGAATCCTCAAGGCATCCTCAAAGGGTTTCTGATATAACATAGTCTATATGTTATGCACTGTAAAACAAACACCAGGGCAGGCAGGTTTAGAAACTGCACACTCAGCAAAAATATTGTGTCCTGACAATGTCTCCACACACTGAATACTGGACACTTGACTGCCGGGTGCCACGGTGCCACGTGACGACCGCCGGGTGCCATGGTGACACATGACGACCGCCGGGTGACACTTGACAACTGCCGGGTGCCACGGTGACACTTGACAACTGCCGGGTGCCATGGTGACACTTGACGACCGCCGGGTGCCATGGTGACACTTGACGACCGCCGGGTGCCACGGTGACACTTGACGACCGCCGGGTGCCATGGTGACACGTGACGACCGCCGGGTGCCATGGTGACACTTGACGACCGCCGGGTGCCATGGTGACACTTGACGACCGCCGGGTGCCATGGTGACACTTGACGACCGCCGGGTGCCATGGTGACACTTGACGACCGCCGGGTGCCACGGTGACACTTGACGACCGCCGGGTGCCATGGTGACACGTGACGACCGCCGGGTGCCATGGTGACACTTGACAACTGCCGGGTGCCATGGTGACACTTGACGACCGCCGGGTGCCATGGTGACACTTGACGACCGCCGGGTGCCATGGTGACACTTGACGACCGCTGGGTGCCATGGTGACACGTGACGACCGCCGGGTGCCATGGTGACATGTGACGACCGCCGGGTGCCATGGTGACACTTGACGACCGCCGGGTGCCACAAACAGGGCTTCCACTTATTCCACTTTCCTGCGTTATCCCTCGGAGTTTCATATTGTATTAATCTATATGAACTTTCTAGAGAGAACTGATCAATATCGGAAGGTTTCCTACTTTATCGAGGCCCAGGAGTGACGTCTCTGTTTGGTGACACCTGGCGACCGTCACACATACCACGTGACACATGGAGTATTACACACCACCGAGGGACCACACCCAGATACTGTTGGGGTTAAAACATCTCTGAATGAAAAGATAAATAATTTGACAAGATCCATTTTCGGTATACAGATCATAAAAACTTTACATCGATGTTTTAGATAGATTCAAGTTTCCAAAGGTCCTAAATGATATCATTAAGCCTTTAAGGGCCGCATAGTGCTTTAAATCACTGTACCTTTTGTTGCCCGTATGCAGGAATACATTACTCGCCAGGGCTACATTGATATCTTGTGTTATTGACCCAGGGTCGGCATGATCTATCAATGCAGTACCAGTGAGGGGTATTGGTGCGTCCTGTGAACAAAGGGCATAGCACATTAAAAGCATTATGCGGCCCACAAAGATGTTGGGACCTCCATTAAGCCTATACCTTCACTACGCCTTCCTCTTCTGCTTGGCTATCTAGAGCTGGTAGAGGGACAGATTGTATAACTTACACTAAAAGTCAATGGTAGCCCTTTAAGGCCCGCATGCTACTTTAATGCATTATGTCATTGGTCGTCATGATGCGTGGCACAGCCCCAGTGAGTAACTCGCCAGGGCTAAATTCATACAACAAGCCGACCCTTTGGGAATATGTATCAAACCAGCATGGGTTGCATTCATACACCATAACGGTAAATAGGGCATACTGCATTAAAGCATTATGCTGCCCTTAAATGGTTTAAGTGTGTGTTAGAAGAGAAGGCTGTCACTAGACTCTGTGATAGGCAGATGCCGTTTTGTAGAGCCACTTTTGCAGAAATCATTGATAGAACAGACTTGTATACACTACTTTCTACATCTAGATAACGTTCTTCAGTCTAGAATTAAGCTGCGTAAGTTCAACTTGCTTGTCACAGTTAGATCTACGTTAAATCCAGATTTAAAATTACTTCCATTCATTGTCTACATTTTGCACTCTTTGCGGTTCATCGTTTCGGTCAGGGCCTTAATTGGTTATTTAGTCAAACCTATGGATATTTTGTCCCCATATTGTTCCCTTCAAGATGTAGAGCAGATCTTTAAGAAATTGTGTAATTGGAATAGATATTAGGAGAATAATATTACCCTGTTTTAATATATAAAGTTCCCGTCTCATGATTTGAAAAGGTTCATTCGATGACTGGAAATCTAGCCTTTACCTTTTATTGCTGGAACGGTATTGCCGGTGTAGGGCAATCGGCCACACATTTACGTGGGGTTCATGAGTTCAATACAAAGATAAATTATCAACCGGTATCTGTTAAATGGTCATAAAGACATTGCCTTGCTTTAGGGATTTTGCTTTACTATGTCCATGTGCCTCTAGGTCTAAGAGGAATGTTCGTTAAAAACTCCAGTATTTGCTCTAATTCTAAAATGCTATAAGGATTCTCATATTGTGCTTATGACTACAGTCACTAGGGGATCACCATGGCAATAAGGTTGGTCCTAGAGTATTTGTTTCTATGGTTGACTACTCGGTTAATGTTTGCTTGTTTCTGTAGGGACAGGCTGTAAGGATTGTTGATGTAAATAACTGAGAAATAAAAGTGGTTGGTTTAAACATGCACCTCTGGTGTCGTGTTACGTGATTGACCTATTTCCTACTTGGAAACAGCCCATCGTATAGAGTAAGTTAACCCTGTATGGTCCGATAAAATATTAACCCTTGAAGGCACTATCGTAAAACCTTGCGTATAACCTCAACTCGCATATACGCAGCCCTCTAACTTCTATAAGCCGCACAGAGGTGATAATGGCCGCTTTAGTACTGTAGCATACATAAAAAACTCGCGTATAAGCCGCACCCTGACTTCGGGCTGATCCTAAAGGCCGCTCTGACTATCGTTGACTTGTGTACTAGCCGCAGCCTATAGGCGAGGTTTTACGGTCCATCCTTTTGTTGGCATGATGCATTAATGCAGCACTGTCCAGTACCCCTGTGCTTCATTCCGGCATCACCCTACAACACTGATACCTGCAAGAGTCGGCATGATGCATAGTGCTTTAAATCACTGTACCTTTTGTTGCCCGTATGCAGGAATACATTACTCGCCAGGGCTACATTGATATCTTGTGTTATTGACCCAGGGTCGGCATGATCTATCAATGCAGTACCAGTGAGGGGTATTGGTGCGTCCTGTGAACAAAGGGCATAGCACATTAAAAGCATTATGCGGCCCACAAAGATGTTGGGACCTCCATTAAGCCTATACCTTCACTACGCCTTCCTCTTCTGCTTGGCTATCTAGAGCTGGTAGAGGGACAGATTGTATAACTTACACTAAAAGTCAATGGTAGCCCTTTAAGGCCCGCATGCTACTTTAATGCATTATGTCATTGGTCGTCATGATGCGTGGCACAGCCCCAGTGAGTAACTCGCCAGGGCTAAATTCATACAACAAGCCGACCCTTTGGGAATATGTATCAAACCAGCATGGGTTGCATTCATACACCATAACGGTAAATAGGGCATACTGCATTAAAGCATTATGCTGCCCTTAAATGGTTTAAGTGTGTTAGAAGAGAAGGCTGTCACTAGACTCTGTGATAGGCAGATGCCGTTTTGTAGAGCCACTTTTGCAGAAATCATTGATAGAACAGACTTGTATACACTACTTTCTACATCTAGAGAACGTTCTTCAGTCTAGAATTAAGCTGCGTAAGTTAAACTTGCTTGTCACAGTTAGATCTACGTTAAATCCAGATTTTAAATTACTTCCATTCATTGTCTACATTTTGCACTCTTTGCGGTTCATCGTTTCGGTCAGGGCCTTAATTGGTTATTTAGTCAAACCTATGGATATTTTGTCCCCACATTGTTCCTCTCAAGATGTGAAGCAGATCTTTAAGAAATTGTGTAATTGGAATAGATATTAGGAGAATGATATTACCCTGTTTTAATATATAAAGTTCCCGCCTCATGATTTGAAAAGGTTCATTCGATGACTGGAAATCTAGCCTTTACCTTTTATTGCTGGAACGGTATTGCCGGTGTAGGGCAATCGGCCACACATTTACGTGGGGTTCATGAGTTCAATACAAAGATAAATTATCAACCGGTATCTGTTAAATGGTCATAAAGACATTGCCTTGCTTTAGGGATTTTGCTTTACTATGTCCATGTGCCTCTAGGTCTAAGAGGAATGTTCGTAAAAAACTCCAGTATTTGCTCTAATTCTAAAATGCTATAAGGATTCTCATATTGTGCTTATGACTACAGTCACTAGGGGATCACCATGGCAATAAGGTTGGTCCTAGAGTATTTGTTTCTATGGTTGACTACATGGTTAATGTCCGCTTGTTTCTGTAGGGACAGGTTGTAAGGATTGTTGATGTAAATAACTGAGAAATAAAAGTGGTTGGTTTAAACATGCACCTCTGGTATTGTGTTACGTGATTGACCTATTTCCTGCTTGGAAACAGCCCATTTTATAGAATAAGTTAACCCTGTATGGTCCGATAAAATATTAACCCTTGAAGGCACTATCGTAAAACCTTGCGTATAACCTCAACTCGCATATACGCCGCCCCCTAACTTCTATAAGCCGCAGAGAGGTGATAATGGCCACTTTAGTACTGTAGCATACATCAAAAACTCGTAATAAGCCGCACCCTGACTTTGGGCTGATCCTAAAGGCCACTCTGACTATCTGACTTGTGTACTAGCCGCGGCCTATACGCGAGGTTTTACGGTAGTAGTATAGTATGTATCGGAACGGGACTATAGTTAAGTACTGTTTATTACTCAATCGACCTGCAGCCAATCAGAGGCCTCCCTTTTGGCGGGAAATTCAAAAGCAGCCAATGAGAGGCCTCCCTTTTGGCGGGAAATTCAAATAGGTCACGTGACCGGAAGTGACCTACTTCCGGTCACGTGACCTTTGGGCGGGAAATTCAAATAGGTCACGTGACCGGAAGTGACCTACTTAAGAGGGTCACGTGACCACCATGTTGGCGGGAAATTCAAATAGGTCACGTGACTGGAAGTGACCTACTTAAGGGGGTCACGTGACTACTAGGTTGGCGCGAATTTCAAAATAAGTCACTTGAGATTTTTATGGATAAATAAATTTTAAAAAAGAAAAAAAGCAAGCTGAAAGCTTGCTAAAAAATAATTTAAAAATGTGGCTCTTTTTTTTAGGGGGGGGAGGGGCACTCTGGGGGGCACTCTTTAAGATGCATGGGGGGGGGAGGGGGGGAGGGGGGGGAGGGGAAGGGTTTTTTAAGAGTGAGACTCGCTTCTCTGCCCTCTCTTTTAGAGGGCAGAGAGGCGAGTCTACTGGTTCGTCTACTTACAATGAAATGTATCATGATTGCGTTTATGATGATGTGCATCATGATGTGACTATCTTACAACTTTATAAGAAATAAGCAAGGTCTCTCTCCTATACATGGGCGTACTTACACTGACTATTTGTAAACTAATGAATGAGACTTCCTCGTTAAAATCAGTATCTACAACTCTTTCAATCTTAAGGCTTTTTTTTGAGTTTATTCTTTTGTTCAATTTTGGGCCCACCTCAAAAGAGGAATAGGCCCTCGCTTGCTCATCAGAGCCGGGGTGTAGAAGGCCCCTGCCCTGTCGGGTACGTTCTGAGATAGATCGCCCTCTGGTACGTTTTTGGTTACTTTGGAGCTCTCAGTCGACTGTCTTATCCACCTTAAAAAAACCAGACTTTCGGTGTCTCATGATAAAACTGGTGCCTTATACTAAGTGCTGGATTACTTTCTCATTTTTTTATTGTTCTATCCGATGCTTATTTAATTTTTGCACTGATAAAAACGGCTAGCTTGTACAAACACGCGGTCTATTTAAGCGTTAAGTGTAGAAAATGAACAGAACAGTGCACAGAAAATAGAGCTACCGACTACATTTCGCCCAGTCACTCAGCGGAGAACAAAAGAACTACTGACGTAGTGTACCCGCTATTCCGACAGTTGGCGCCACCGTTATACTTTTCCCGCGTGCGACATGAAGCCCTGGGGTGGGTACTGGCTGTTTGGTTGTAGGTACCGAAACATAAAAAACTACAGCCAGCCCATGTCATGGTGAGACAGCTCTCTTATTCCCCCTTGAGTAGCGTCCGTAGGGCCTATGACAAAACCTAGTCCCGTACACTGAGCAGCTTCAGGTCTGAAGGCTCATACAGAAAAATGTGTGGGTGTGTGGGTGTGTGGGTGTGTGGGTTGCTTTACGCCTTAGTTAACAGCTATGGTCATTTCAAGGGCGGTGATGGTGATCGAATCTATGGCCCTTTTACCGAGACAAGGGTTTCTTTTACATCCCACACTACATAGGGGTGTGTGGGTGTGTGGGTCTGTGTGTGTCTGTTCGGTCTGTGTGTGCACGCGTCTTGCACTCCGGAACATGTTCAGACACGTTCGAACTTGCTCGGACATGCCTGGACAGGTCTCACACGCCGACCGTGTCTGAACATGTTTTCACCTTATAGCTGCTGCCGATGCTGCTACCGCTGCTGCCGATGCTGCTGATGTTAGTAGTCGCGTCGACAAAGAATCGTCATTTGTCACACTTAAGCCTCTAGTTAAATGCGCGACAGGTAGTAAGGCTACCAACGCGACGACCGGATCGCGCTCTTGCTTAAAGGTGCACCTCAACTCAGTGCGCCTTTAACACCCGTCCCAAATAGGTAAAGTTCCTGACGCAGCACAGCACCTCCCACCAGTAGCCAATCAGCGCGCCGAACGCCGGACACACCCCCACCGTGTGAGCCTCTAAGTAGGTCACACGAACCATACTAAGATGCCGACAGGACTAATTGGTCCGTCCGCGGTGGCTGCGAGAGATTGCGCGCCGTCTAAATTCACTGCCATGATTGGCAGAGGGGGGGGCTGATTACCCCTCGTCGGATGAATTGCGGCGGAACCACAATCAATTTTTCGCTGTTTTAGATAAAAAGAGATCCAGAGCTATCCGCTCGTCCAAGAATTATTTTTCTATCAGCCCGGGATCACCCCCAAATTCAGGCCTAAAGTCCAAAAACCCAAAAAAAATTTCCTATGGGATTTTAAGGTTGAAGCGTTTTTTGTGACCCCAAGGAGCAGCTCACGGGTTCGAACCCTGTAAACGCCTTGACGCGCTTTCGTCGCTTAAGGCGCCTGTGGCTAGACGTCTTGACAAAAACTTAGTGAGGGTTCTAACCCGGAACGTCTATATTAGCCGCCTAATTTCTACTAGCCCCGAAAACGAGAGTATCACATCTATATAGGTCACCCATGTTAGCCTTGGTTTAAGTGCGTGCAGAACCGTGTATTGTGCATTTATGCAGCATACAGATATGGAGACATGCTGCTACAGTGTCAAATTGATCGACATTGTATGTAACTGGACATGAAGAAGGATATTTTTACTTAGTTTTCTAAAAAGAGGGTAGTTCTCGGTACTCCTCCAGCAGCAGTGGTAGGGGAGTCGGACAGGTACTTAACCCTATTTATAGGGGCGCTAAGGTAGGGAGTTTGATAAATTTTTGAAAAATGAGTTAAAAAATACATAGTGGTTCCATTAGTATAGATCTCTATGAGAGCTTTTCAGATCTGCTTAGATCCAGAAATATCATGGTGAATGCATCTGAACATATTTCCCATTTCTGTGATCTAGGCAGGAGAGGGGCACTTTCACAGCAGTAAGGGGTTCTGTAGCTCTGGCCCTAGGCACCCTTCTAACTCAGACAGAACAGGTTTACTTAAAATGGCTAGGGTCATTGTTGGGCAGAGGCACATACATCTGGATTTCACATACGTCTTCAAGAACACAATTACTAACATCCCCATGGTAACAAGTTTTAACAACTCATATTTATTTATTACATTTTGACATGAAGAATGTCACCATAATATTGTAGGCTACAGAAAACAGAGACTCTTATCTTTCTCCACTAATGACTCCATTCATGTTGACTGCCATGATATTGTGATTAAAATGAGGGGTTTGTGTTTTTTTATAGCTCAAGAAATGAGGTCAGGAGGGCTATTTTTATGCAATGCACCGGTGGGGGTGCTATTAGAAAGGGTGCATATTTGATCACAGAAACGGGCAGACTACAGCGGCAGCGCTATTTTGAACTCTCTAGAGGCTAAGGGTTTGAGATGAACGTGTCCCATGTCCCATGTCGATTTTTAAGAAATGACCATGTCACATGACCCTAAGTGAAAAAAGTGTTGTCACTAGTGTCACTAAGGGGGAAAATGTAGGGGCACCGTAATTGATACAATCGGACTCTTGGGACCATAGACTACTAGGAATTTTTTTTTTTTAATTTGACCACCCGCAAGGCCGGAATTTGAAGGAAGAGTTGAGGCGCCTACTTATACAGTAATTGAGAATTTTTTATTCATGTCACATGTCGATTTTTAAGAATGGTCTAATGACACAGATAGCGCTAAACTTAAAGACCTACTCTCCGCCCCCTTAGTCTTTCTATACTGAATCCGGGACTTGCCGGCGAGGCCGACAAAGGGCTGACCTAATGAGCTCACAGCTGGACTAGATACCCAATGTTTTGGATTGGAGAAATCAGCAGAGCAATAAAAGCGTGGTGAGGCTGGTGTTATTTTCAAGGGTGGCCCCTGTGAGTTGTAAAATTGGTGCTAAATGTGGTAACCAAGAGGATGCTAAGTTTATTGATATTGTCCGTTAATGATACTTAAGGTGGGTGTTGTCTAAAGTTTTAATTGATATTACCAATGTGGCCAATAATGACTTCACAGTTGGGGCCTTCGCCCGCAGGTCCCAGATTCAGGGTATTCTTTGTTTATTGTGTGGCCCCTAAAGAGGGGCCGACTAACTCCTTAGAGTTAGTTAGATGCTGCCGCTGTGCTATGCAACATCAGCGTAATTAATTACGCCTCATGTTGGGCAGCATGGATCACTTGATGGGTGATACCTCAAAGCACAAACACGGCAGAGCCGTGTGTGGCATGCGAGGACCAGTGGGTCAGGGGTGATCCGTTGCAGACAGAATACCGATCCGTGTGAGGTTCTGACTTTCTATAGCTTTTTATAAAGCTTTAGATATGGTGTGGTATTTTTCATCTCGCTATAGTTTAGTTGGTATTTAAGGAAACTGCCTCATTTCTATCAGAAATACACAATATTGAATTGTTTTTATATTTTAATATATTAGAAGCGCGCTTTGTTGCCTATATAGCTCATTATGCGTTGAAATGCTCGCGAGCATCGTAGGAATGTACAAAACCTCTATTGTGGCGCTATCTGACGAAAGAGCGGGGAACTATACTAGCGCGTTCGTTATTCACATCTTTGACAGGGACTTGGTTGGTTGTTGGGCTGCTTTACGCCCTAATTAACAGCTGAGGTCATTTCAAGGGGGGTGATGGTGATCGAATCTATGGATGACTGAAGGTGGAAAGCACACCCCTACACTTTTACCGAGGCAATGGAGCTGCTCAAAGGGTGTGGCGAGCTAGACTGGAGGATGTAATAACTAGGCGGCAGAGGGGCCAAAAAGACAATCTCGTAGTAGTAAGTCTACTTGGATCTTGAGTAGCCGCCTTTGTGGTTATAATTACCTAGACTAGTTGGCTCTGCCAGCCTGGTCAAGTGAAAATTGGTAAGGAGACTATGAACTAAGCTAAGCTCGGATTTTAAAATGGTCTATAAAAGTATAATAAAACTATAGCGCACCCTCTTAGATTTGATGATAAGACACAGCCTACTAGGTATACGCATTTGTACAAGGGTATCATTGTGTATAAAATGCTCTTTTGGTACATCATCCCGACTCTACACGAGCACCATTTTCAACGACAGATAGTGCTGTAGTGAATTTCCCATCTCAAGGCGAGCCCCGCTAATTATGGAGACCCTGGAGTAGGATTAACATTATATCCCAATGTCTGTGGTGGTCATTTATGATATGCAGACTGCACCCTAGAGGTGATAGATCTGACCACAGGCTCGCAATATAGGGCTCCCCTCTGAGAGTATCAAGGTTTGCGTATAGTCTCCTGCAGTTTAAATCTGTTACCTCCCTTTTTGTCGGCCTCGCCAAAATCCTGGGAGATTCACTTTAAACTTAAGGCTTACCCTTTTTTATTCTTTGTTTATTGTGTGGCCCCTAAAGAGGGGCCGCGGTGTTGATTAATTACACCACATGTTAAGCAACATAAGATCAAACCTCCCTCAAAAGCGTCAAGGCTCAAAGTCCTGTTGGACGAGAACCCTGTGTGGCATTTCAAGACAAATGGTTGAGTGATCTGTTGCAGATGCCGTTCCGTGAGAAGTTCTGACTTTATATAGCTTTTATATCGCTTTAGTTATGGTGTAGTATTTTCAATCTCGCTATAGTTTAGTTGATATTTCAAAGAATCTGCCTCATTCTATCAGAAATACACAACGTTGACATGTTTCTTATATTCAATATATGAGAAGTGTGCTTTGTTGCTTATTATAGGTCATTATGCGTTTAAAATGTTCGCGAGTATCGTGGAAATGTACAAAAACCCTATTGTGGCGCCATCTGACGAAAAGAGCGGAGAACTATACTAGAGCATGTAATCGCCAGACCAGCAGGCGGCGGCAGAGTGGTCAAAAGACAATCTCGTAGTAGTAGGTCCACTTGGATGTTGAGTAGCCACCCTTGTGGTTGTAATTACCTAGACTAGTTGACTCTGCCGGCCTGGTCAAGTGAAATTAGTAAGGAGACCGCCCATTAACGTGCTCCACAGTCTTTAGACAGTTAAGCCTATAGTCAAGACCGGAGAATTTGGCGAGACGCCCCTCTGGGAGGTCATAATCCTCAATGTTAGGTGTTAGCTCATTAACATCAGATACCATATTAACAACCCATTTAAAATGGTCATTTTAAGAGCAACTCACCCTATTCTGACAAAATCCTATTAGCAGGTAACCTCTGTATAATCCATACTGCAAACATCTGCTACTTCGAGCGTCTGCCTCGTGACTGATAGTGTACAACAAGACGAAGTGGGCAGAGATAAAAAAAATTGAGGCTCTTTATATAGCCGAGAGAGCGGCTAATCTGGATGGTCTAAGCTTGTTTTCACCTAGAGCCCCACCCTCTTCCAGAGAGGAATCAAATCGCTTTTCACCTGAACCCTTCCACCCCTAATCCCTCAGCATGAAAAGAGAGATAACGAGTGTAACGTGCGCTACATGTATATGGGATTATAGCTGGTGAAGAGATAAAGCCGGGTCACCACCTGCGTATACAAAGACTACAGGGGGTGATTAACGACAGGTGTGACGCGCCAGCCCGTGGACGGATTATCTTTTAAGCTGACGCTTATTCAACTAGCCAGCCGACGTCCCGCGCCACTCACTGCGGCAAGAGGAGGTGCTTTTGTTTTACACTTGAGCCGCTTACCACATCGTCTCTACCTCACAGACAGACACATGCCCCCTGTAGCTTTTTTTTGTATACACACTCTAATCTCATAACCTCCTGATCCGTTATACAGGTAACGGGTATTCTCTTTTAAATAGCTGCCAGTCAGCCTGCGGCAGCTGAAAACGACGGTAAGTAGCTTAGCTCTAGAAGCAAGAAGACGTATATAAGGAGGCTGACACGTGTATAGGTGCCTTATAAGTCGGCAAGGGGTAAATACTAGTGAAAAAGGAAGGCAGGTGTGCAGGTAGCTTTCTAACAGACACGTGTGTGCACTAAGCTGCTTAAGTCTAAACCCACCTGCAGTAGTCAAGTAGCATGTGAAAACTTACTTAACAGATCACTTAATTGAGTAGAGACTCTGTACTGAGAGAGTCTTTTCAGCCGTTTAAGAGGATTATCTAGGACAGGGTACATAAGGAGTGAAACGCCGCTCTCACCCATCACACTTTCTCGACCCGCCCTTCATCATCGTAGCATCGTCCACTCCACGCTCGCTCAGCATGTTATGAGGGTTATTTCTACCTTTACAGCTTCTTTTTTTATCGAAGTGTCGACGCTACAGAGCATCGAAACTCTCCAAATGAGTCCAAGAAAGAAAAAGCAACTCCCACTAGAAGCAAGAAGAGAAACAGTGCCCTATGATGCATGTGAGGTAAAGAAACATTGGAAGGACGTCACCAAGGAGCAATGGATAGAAGCATGCTTCAACTTCATCGGAACGGAAGTAGTTTCATTTGGACAGAGGGAGAAAATTTTGTTGGAGCTATTTTTCTTAGCTCCGTATAGTTGGCCTGACTGTAGTGGTGAAATTCCTTCAGGTTTTTCAGGGTTCGGCATACAAGTTATCTGGTCTTTGAAGGAGCTTCGATATATGCAACGCACTCACGAGGAGATTGTTCAGAAAATGACGGAATTCGAAACAGGAGAAGACACAATATGGTGCGAGGAGACGACATATGCGGACGATGATCTGGAGTACATCATTTGTAGCCCGTTGGAACATTATGTTAAAGACTTTGAGGACATGCTAGCCAGCACTGCGATGACCCCGAAAGAGAGATCCCTTACTGCACAGAAGGAGGCCAAAGCTGTGTTGGAAAAGCTCAAGTTTGGTCAAGGATTCACTCTTCAAAGCAGCTGTGTGAGTGTGATAAAAAGTCTTGTGTTGAAACATCCGGACATGAAGTTTTCGCGTGCTGTTGACACACTTCCTTTGCCTGAACTGATGATGAACATGATCGACCCCATCGTACCAACATGTTTCGACTCTGCCAATTGCCCCATGTATAAAATGGTTTCAAGTTTTGCCTGTGGCCGATGGCTAAACGATCCACTGAAGTCAGAAAACCTCCTTGATTTAGTCGACTGACTAAATGTATTTTCTCATACTAGTATTAGTAGCATTAGTAATAGCAGCTACTCAGTCTCGTGCAGCACAAGCAGCAGCATCTGTCAGCAGCATCCGTGACATCGTCAGCAGCAGCAGCACGAGCAGCACAAGCAGCAGCTGCTGCAGCAGCTGCACAAGCAGCACAAGCAGCAGCATCTGTCAGCAGCATCCGTGACATCGTCAGCAGCAGCAGCAGCAGCAGCAGCTGCACGAGTAGCACAAGCAGCAGCATCTGTCAACAGCATCCGTGAGTAGTATAGTATGTATCGGAACGGGACTATAGTTAACTACTGTTTATTACTCAATCGACATGCAGCCAATCAGAGGCCTCCATTTGGTCACGTGACCCCCTCATTTGCATAATTACGTAATAGGCCACGCCCCCTCATTTGCATAATTACGTAAAAGGCCACGCCCCCTTGATCACCAGCCAATCAGAGGCTTCCATTTGGTCACGTGACCCCCTCATTTGCATAATAGGCCACGCCCCCTTGATCACGTGACCCTTTCATTTGCATAATAAGCCACGCCCTCTTGATCACCAGCCAATCAGAGGTCGCCATTTGGTCACGCGACCCCCTCATTTGCATAATAGACCGCGCCCCCTTGATCACGTGACCCCTTCATTGACATGATAGACCACAACAACATCACGTGACTATCTTTGTTTGTAAACAACACCACGTGGCTCTCTTTGTTTGTAAACAACACCACGTGGCTCTCTTGTTTGTAAATAAGACCTACTAAGTTTAGGCATAGGTAACAGCAGTGTTTGTAAATAACGCCTACTATGTTTTCAGTCATAGGTGTCTAGAGCAGCAGCAGCAGCAGCATCTTCAGCAGCAGCAGCAGCAGCAGCCGCGTCATAAGTGTCTAGAGCAGTAGCCACGTCATAGATGACTAGTGCAGCAGCAGCAGCAGCATCTTCAGCAGCAGCAGCAGCAGCAGCAGCATCATAGGTGTCTAGAGCAGGAGTAGCAGGAGTGTCATAGGTGTCTAGAGCAGTGGCAGCAGCAGCAGCAGCAGCATCATAGGTGTCTAGAGCAGGAGTAGCAGGAGCGTCATAGGTGTCTAGAGCAGGGGCAGCAGCAGCAGCAGCAGCATCATAGGTGTCTAGAGCAGGAGTAGCAGGAGCGTCATAGGTGTCTAGAGCAGTGGCAGCAGCAGCAGCAGCAGCATCATAGGTGTCTAGAGCAGGAGTAGCAGGAGCGTCATAGGTGTCTAGAGCAGTGGCAGCAGCAGTAGCAGCAGCGGCAGCAGCAGTAGCAGCAGCAGCATCAACAGTATCTTCAGCAAAAGCAGCAGCAGCCGCGTCATAGGTGTCTAGAGCAGCGGCAGCAGCATCTTCAGCAGCAGCAGTAGCAGCAGCGGCAGCAGTATCTTCAGCAGCAGCAGCGTCATAGGTGTCTAGAGCAGCAGCGTCATAGGTGTCTAGAGCATCAGCCGCAGCAGCAGCAGCATCTTCAGCAGCAGCAGCAGCGGCAGCAGCAGCCTCATCAGCAGCAGTAGCAGCAGCAGCAGCAACATCTTGAGCATCAACAGCATCTTCAGCAAAAGCAAAAGCCCGTAACTTAGCATCATGGGCATCAGTCATAGCCGTAACAGCGACACTGCGACTAGCATAAGCAAAACAGGCTATTTTTTTAGCAGCTGTACAAGCATTAATAGCATTAGCCCTAGCAGCAGCCGCAACAGCGACACTTTTAGCAGACGTTGCAGCATCAGTAGCAGCAGCATCGGTAGCAAGAGCGGAAACAGTAGCAAAAAGATTAGCAGCACGAGCAGCAGCGGCGAGAGTAACAGCAACGTTGTTAGCAGCATTGGCAACTTCGTATGCTGCATGTGTAGCACGAACAGCGATACGAGCTTCACGTTTTGCACGAGCAGCAGCATTAGCTGCAGAAGTAGCCCTCACACTTTCCAGCCACCCGTACGAATCTTGATAAAAACCAACTTCCACCTTACGAGCTTCACGTTTTGCACGAGCAGCAGCATTAGCTGCAGAAGTAGCCCTCACACTTTCCAGCCACCCGTACGAATCTTGATAAAAACCAACCTCCACCTTGCTACTTGTTGACTCATCAGTAAACATGGACGTCTCCTCATGTGGTGTTGTCGCGGCTCTGTAGTAGTGTTGGGATTGCTCACATTCGGTAGAACGTAGAGTGATTCCTGATGACGCCATGCTGAAGGTGGTTGAAGAAGTGTGTGGGACTCATGTTTCACTCTCGCTTATGTACTAGGCTCCGAGATAAGCTTCTTAACTCAGGAGGAAAACTCTCACTAGGAAGGCGACCGGCTGTCTACCTGTGTAGGCGCGGGTTCGTTACATCTTTAATCCTGTTCGACCCTCCGAGGAAATACATGAAAAAAACAAAAGACTCGAATCCGCAGACAGTAGGAAGCTATAAGGAGCTTAACTCGTGTTTGATTTAAGCTGTCTACCACACGCACGCGCTTGTAGTCACAGCTAGAGTGGCAGACTTCTGTCCGCCCGCTGGCGCATGACAATCGACTTTAGACACCCCCTGTAGTTTGTTTTTTTGCATACACAGTTGACTAGCATCTTAAGCTCTTACTCAGCTATAAGCCCATATACATGTAACGCGCATTACTCTTCTTTATGGTAATTATCAGATCGATTTAAGGGTGGAAAGGGCTTAGGTGATGTAGATCCCTCTCTAGCTGAAAACAGGCTTAGACTATAGCATGTAGGCAGCTGGCCGCGTTAAACATCCCTGTAGTTTTTTGTATACACTCTCGATCCCCTCTCTAGGTGAAAACAAAAGCTTAGAAGATGAGGTGATCCGGCCACTGGCTGGCGCGTCACACCTGGCGTTAATCACCCCCTGTAGGCTTTGTATACGCTCTCTAGGTGAAAAACAAAAAAGCTCCCTCCACGGGCTGGCGCGTCACACCTGTCGTTAAAACACCCCCTGGAGTCTTAGTATACACAGGTGCCCCGCCTTATCTATTCACCAGCTATAAGCCCATATACGTGTACATGCGATTTTTGATACCCTCTCTGGAATAGGGTGGGGCTCAAGGTGAAAACAAGATTAGTCCATTCGCTCTCTCAGCTATATAAAGAGCCTCAATTGTTCTTGCAACAGCACTTCACCACCGGTACACTATCAGTCACGAGGCAGATGTTTGCGGCATGGGTCATACAGGTTACCTACTAATAGCGGTTTGGGTGAGTAGATCACTTTTTTTCCCCTAAAAAACAACAAAAAAAAACCCACTTATGACTCAGGTATGTATATGTAGCACTGTTAGTGTAAGTACACAGTAGAATCTACTGTACTATAGACTCGGCCCTCTGAAGACGGCGGAGCGCGTTAATGCGCGGGTCTGTGGCGGCGTCACTTGTTTTTTATTCTAACTAAAAAGACAGAAGTCGATCTACGACCTATCAAAGACAAATTTGTGATAAGTTCAAACTAAATAAGAGACAGTTTGAGCGTCTCTTAGTCGCTGTCAAAGATGCGAATAACGAACGCGCTGAGGGCGGGGTTCAGGTCACGTATAGTTCCTTGCTCTTTCGTCAGATGGCGCCACAATAGGGGATTTGTACATTCCTACGATGCTCGCGAACATTTCAACGCATAATGAGCTATATAGGCAACAAAGTGTGCTTCTGAATATATTAAAATATAAAAACAATTCAATATTGTGTATTTCTGATAGAAATGAGGCAGTTTCTTTGAATACCAACTAAACTATAGCGAGATGAAAAATACCACACCATATCTAAGGCTTTATAAAAGATACATAGGCAGAAACTCTCGCCGAGTCGGTAATCTGAAAAACGAACCAACTCGTTGTGCCACAAGGGCCCCCACCCAACGGGGGCCTTTTGAGCTCAGTCATGTTGTTTCTCAACACTAGGTGTAATTAATTACGCCCATGTTGAGTAGCATCTACTAACCAACTGACAGTGTCAGTTGGTTGGCCCCTCTTTAGGGGCCACACAATAAATAAAGAATAGAGACCTAAGGGAACGTTCACAAACGTCCACCCTTCCTACGGGGTGGGTGGGTCTTTGGGTTTAGTGACAAAACAGCGACATGTCAGCTCTCTTTTTTTTTTTCCAAGTCTACATATTATTTATGATTAAAAAATTAAAAAAAAAAACCACGATAATAAAGTGCGCTGATCAAAAACTGAATAGAAAAATAACCAAAAATAGGTTGGTAGCTGATCGGTCGTTGTCACACGGTGCAGAAAATTTACTGCATATCGGACCAGGGGATAGTCTGGCAGCGACCCGCCACCCCGTTCACAAGCTGTGTACAGCACCCCGTTTCTCTTTGTCCATATTGGCTAAAAAAAACAGGACATTGTTGACTTGGCTATTTTACCCGTCTGGGTCTTATTATTTAAACACCTCGTGTTGACCCTGTGGGGCAGCGGGTACATGGAATAAACGTGTCCAAGTGCACGCTATCTAACACATAACCGAAGGTTACTGAGTTATGTAATAATAGTTATGTAATAATAACTGACCTATGAGGTCGCCAGTCAGTTTGCCGTGATTATTTTGACACACTCTCAGTTACTCGTAGCACATCTAATACATAATTAGACTCAGCCTCATATAAGACAGTCTCGGCCACGCAGGCTGCATATCGGACCAGGGAGATAGTCTGGCAGTGACCCACCAGCCCGTCCACAACCTGTGTACAGCACCCCGTGTCTCTTTGTCCATATTGGCTAAAAAAAAACAAAAAAAAACAGGTCATTGTTGACTTTGGCTATTTTACCCGTCTGGGTCTTATTATCTAAATCACCTCGTCTTGACCCTGTGGGGCAGTGGGTATATGGAATAACCGTGTCCAAGTGTACTCTATCTAACACATAACCAAAGGTTACTGAGTTATGTAATAATAACCACCCTATGATCCTATGAAGGCGCCAGTCAGTTTGCCGTGATTATTTTGACATACTCTCAGTTACTCGTAGGGTATCTAATACATAGTTAGACTCAGCATCATATAAGACAGGCTCGGCCACGCCGGCTGCATATCGGACCAGGGAGATAGTCTGGCAGTGACCCACCAGCCCGTCCACAACCTGTGTACAGCACCCCGTGTCTCTTTGTCCATATTGGCTAAAAAAAAAAACCAAAAAAAAAAAAAAAACAGGTCATTGTTGACTTTGGCTATTTTACCCGTCTGGGTCTTATTATTTAAATCACCTCGTCTTGACCCTGTGGGGCAGTGGGTATATGGAATAACCGTGTCCAAGTGTACTCTATCTAACACATAACCAAAGGTTACTGAGTTATGTAATAATAACCACCCTATGATCCTATGAAGACGCCAGTCAGTTTGCCGTGATTATTTTGACATACTCTCAGTTACTCGTAGGGTATCTAATACATAGTTAGACTCAGCATCATATAAGACAGGCTCGGCCGCGCCAGCCGCATATCGTACCAGAGGGATAGTCTGGCAGCAACTCGCCATCCCGTCTACAATCTGTGTACAGCAGTCTGGACCAGACCACCAACTCTGGGTATAGCATTCTGGATGCCTGTAGCAAGACTGGATCTAACCCTTTAATAGTCGCATAGCGCTTTAATGTGCAGTGCCCGTTGTCGTCATAAGTCATGAATGCGGCACTCAGAGTTCCTCACCAGGGCTGCATGCATGCATACACTGGCATATCGACAAAGGGCGTAGCGCATTAAAGCACTATTGCCACCTTTAGCATTAAAGCGCTGAGGGTTTTATTTTTTTGATAGTGTAGAAACCAATATCTGTCTAATTAAACCCCTTATCAGTGCTGTTTTTTTTTTGTTTTTTTTCACATACAAAAAGAATTAGGTAATGGCGCTGCAGTACTCTGAAAAGCGGTGGCGGTGAATTTCCATTTAGATCTTGAAAAGGGGGGCGGTCAGATGTCGTCAAGGCTCTGATAAGTAGGGCAGTTAAAATCATATGATTACATTGAGCTAATTTTCTTGCTGAAAGGAATGAATAATTGTATTTGTATAAAATTCACACACACACACACACACACACACACACACACACACACACACACACACACACACACACACACACACACACACACACAGGACACCTGATGATCTCCACACGATGACCTGATTGCTCTTCCTAAAAAAAAATGCCCAACTCGATCTACCTACTCAACAGGGTTTCAGTGTATAGCGTATTAGGGTTTTTCTGATGCGTATATTATATTGAGATTGATTTTCAACTTTTGTGATCAGTGGTTGGTCCTTAAAAGGACCGTTTGGTAGAGAGAGGGTCGCAGGGACCTTGCTGCTGAAGCGGAGGGCGTGGTCATAACGCGTGGCAGTCCTTCAGCAGCTCCTCCAGCACGGCGGGCGGTAAGCCTTCCTCCATGCAGACTTGCTGCTTGACCTGCTCCACGCACCGGCGGATGAGTTGATCAGCGACGTTCTCGATCAGCTCATCCACCACACCCTCTGCTTCAGCAGCAGTCCGCTGTCTCTCCTCTCTCTGTAGCGAGGCTACGAACTGCTTCTCCACGGCCGCATCGATCATAGATCGAGAAACGGCCACGAAGTTCTGTCTCTCCGCCTCCTCTCTCTGTTGCACGGCTACGAATTCCTTCTCCACGGCCGCATCGATCATAGATCGAGAAACGGCCACGAAGTTCACTCCGTGAGCCATTTTGTCGAACTGACTTCCTAGCCGCCTGAGAGATGCTGACGTCACACTATTTTCGACGACGCTATGACGCGCACGAGGTAGACAGACGACGTCGTTTCACTTCCTTATTTGGAGTTTGGGATCTTTTGACACCGAAGTCATACCGTACGGTCGCGATAAAGCAACTAGTGTTGAAAAGCGTGCCGGTCTTTTATAAGCGCCGGAGTATAAGAGCCTCCAAATGTTTTTTCTCAAGCACTAAAATCGCGACTTTGAATAAGCGCCAGCGCCTGGCTTGTATATAGCTCCTGAGTAAGAACTTCACCGAATTGAAAAGCCCTCCCTCAGAGCTCTTAATCGCGACAGTACGGTACAAATCTGATGTCAACCCGCGCCAAAAACAAAAAGGGTGTTCCGGTCACACGTACCTACGACGAGCGACCTTCAGCTATCACCACGTGAAGAGTGGGAAATAAATTTTGTACGGCAAGAAAACTGAAAACTGATAACGATTCCATTAGATAAGTATTTGGTTCCAATCTATGGCGAGATATTTCCACCAAAGCGATTGATTTATATGTCTGTAAGGTTCAGCTCTCCAACACTCTCCAATGTCCGCCGGTGCACGACGGTCGCCGCCCATCATTAGTCACAACTAAACTTCTGCTGGAGAGTGAAAGTTACGTTGAGTCTTGAGGTGCGCAGAGATACTATCTGCCGCAGCCTGATTTTAGTTCCACGCTATTTAGATAAACGCCCCATTTAAAATCTCTCTCTCGATCCTAGTAAAGGAAAAAAAAGGCTAGAGTTTATCATGGACGCGTCTCAGTTTTAGTCAAGCCGTAAAGTGAAGAACCAGAGCTTGTACATATTCCCACGTGAGGGGTGACCCCGCGGGGCGTTCAGTTAGTACTGAGTCTATACTCAAGGTCAAGTTCCACTCTCTAAACAGAGCTTTAGCGACTCCGTCATATAGACTAGACCGCGCGCGCGATTTTTTTTTTTGCTGAAGCAGCTAATCGATGGAAGAGTAGAGAACAGGTGCTCGACCAAAAATCTGCTTCAGAGGCTTGTTATCAGGTATTAACAGTTAAATCAAAATATTTCAAAACATCCAGAAAAGCAGAATAACATGTCCTACGGGCTACAGCCGGGCACTGACGAGCAGACGGCGCTGACGTCATTTCAATCAGGTCACAGGGCTCTTTAGACACCTTTTCTGTAAGACCCGTCTCATACCTTAGTATATAATACCGTAAACACCGGTGATTAGTATATGATCACATTGGCAGTCGCGGATCCACGAAGAGGCTGAATAAGCCTCGAGCGGACCCGCCACTTGCAATGTGACATAATCTTACCATGCGCTTTGTTTTGTTTTTGTTTCTATTTACAACAGCAAACATTTCAAACAACCTATTGTTTTTTTTAAAATGATGAAAAATCAGCCCAAAAAAAAAAAGTAAACATTTTAGAGCTAAATTTGTGGAGGATAGCCGGACATGCTGATGTCACTAGACCCCTAAATTCGATATGGTGACATGGGCATTTTCTTAAAATTCGATACGACGACACGGGCACGGACATCTAAGTGACATGGGACATGTGGCATTTCTTGAGTCCCACATGTGCCATGGACCATAGTGACATGAGGAAAAAAAAAATGTTCAAAGAGTGCATCAGAAAAGTGCCATTTCAAGCCTAAACATTTCGCCAAATTTTTTTTTCTCTTGGATGGTACTCGGCTTTGCAGTGTCTGGGTCCTTAAAAATGTACCAGAATGCTCAAATTCGGGTTCTAAATATTTTCAAAAAACGTTTTCTCCCTTAGTGACGTGTGACATGGGCATTTCTTAAATTCGACATACGGCTGCATGGGGAGGACCCACCCGTCAAGGGCCCCATGATGACTCATACCCGCCGCGTTCAAACTAGCGTGGTGGTTATAGGTAGACCTTCTTTCAGTATCCACGTGACCAGATCCATCGCCGTCTCTTGAGCAACAGTAACCGAGGTAACTAGGGTTATTGTTATCCGGGCCGTAAGACGACAGTCTAAGACGGTGTGTAGTCGCGTTTTGCTCTCCCTAATACTCTAATTCAAGTCGAGTTACCGCTAACCCCTACAAAAAGAGGGTCATTTGTGTAATTCAAAAGTCGTTCCTTTGTTAGCAATGAGGGGGTCGTTCTATTCATTGATTTTTTTTTTTTTTTTTTTTTTTTCTTTTTTTTTTTTGTTTACAACAACAAGTCAAAGTACAGTCAATCAACCGAGATCCTTTCTACTCCGTGGGGGTGTAGAAGGATCTCCCCCCTGAGGTTACAAAGTCACCTCTTTATTTAAAGAGTTACGGGCCGCAAAGTCGCTTTCGCTTTCGCTTACAAGTCACAAAGTCGCATGAAATATTCAAGTCAAAAAGTCAAATTCATCAACTATCAGCACAGTCGTTTGAAAGGCATCAAGTCACCGAAAAACTCCTCTACAGTCACCTCCGACTCGCCTCCTCCCTACCCCCCTAAAGGGGGGTAGAGAGGAAGCGATTCCCTAGAGATCAGATAATTTTTTTTTTTTCTCCCGAGCAGACCCCAAAAGCCCCCCCTCCCCCCCAAGTGCCCGCCCACCCCATAAATAGTGCCCCCCTCCCCCCCTCCCCTCCCCATGCATCTTAAAGTGCCCCCCTCCCCCCCTCCCCTCCCCTCGCCCCTTATAGAAGCCTCCCATTAGCTAGTCCAAGTCATGTGACCAAAAGGGAAGCGTAGTCTGTCTATTGTCTATATTATGCAAATGAGGGAGGGGGTCAGGTCACGTGACCAAGGGGGTGTGGCCTATTTTCTAAATAAAGAGCGCTTCCGGTCACGTGACCAAGAGGGTGTGGTCCTATTATGCAAATGAGGGGGTCACGTGATCCATGATTATGCAAATGAGGGAGTCACCTGACCAAATGGAAGCCACTGATTGGCTGGTGATCAAAGGGGCGTAGTCTACTATGCAAATGAGGGGGTCACGTGATCAAGGGGGCGTGGTCTATTATGCAAATGAGGGGGTCACGTGGGGGTCACGTGACCAAATGGCGGCCCTGATTGGCTGGTGATCAAGAGGGCGTGGCCTATTACGTAATTATGCAAATGAGGGGGCGTGGCCTATTACGTAATTATGCAAATGAGGGGGTCACGTGACCAAATGGAGGCCTCTGATTGGCTGCATGTCGATTGAGTAATAAACAGTACTTAACTATAGTCCCGTTCCGATACATACTATACTACTTCCGTGACATCGTCAGCAACTGCAGCAGCTGCACGAGCAGCACAAGCAGCAGCAGCTGTCAGCAGCTGCAGCAGCTGCACGAGCAGCACAAGCAGCAGCACCGACAGCAGCAGCAACAGCAAATCAGCAGCAGCAACAGCAGCAGCAGCAGCAGCAGCAGCAGCAGCAGCAGCGGCAGTGTGGACCGCTAAATTCGAGATGGTGACATACCTGTTTCTTAGAATCGACATTCGACATGAGGCCTAGTGAAATTTGACATGAAGCTTGAAAAACATAGTGACAGGTGACATGAGCAATTCTTAAAATCGACATGAGATATGAGCATAATTAAGCGACATCGACATGCGCCATGGCTATTTTTTTATTTTTTTTGAAGACAACCACCATAGCCTCCTTATCCAGACCTCCACTAGTAGTGCTCTATAAGCGCAAGCTTTGCCTTAAGAGAGCTGTGGCTGTGAACCCTCTCCTCCCTCCGTACACACAGGTAAATATCAGAGTCAGCCAATGTTGCCAATACTACTCTCATACAAGAGTCAGGCGCTGCTGGACTATAATAGATGGGTCAAGGACTGTTCTACTGAGGGTCAGGCTAGGCCGGACATTCAATAACGGGCTGGACTTTAGCATATTTGCTTGAAAGTCTAGCCAGCAAGAGATGCACATCATCATAAACGCAATCATGATACATTTCATTGTAAGTAGACGAACCAGTAGACTCGCCTCTCTGCCCTCTAAAAGAGAGGGCAGAGAAGCGAGTCTCACTCTTAAAAAACCCTTCCCCTCCCCCCCTCCCCCCCTCCCCCCCCATGCATCTTAAAGAGTGCCCCCCAGAGTGCCCCTCCCCCCCCCTAAAAAAAAGAGCCACATTTTTAAATTATTTTTTAGCAAGCTTTCAGCTTGCTTTTTTTCTTTTTTAAAATTTATTTATCCATAAAAATCTCAAGTGACTTATTTTGAAATTCGCGCCAACCTAGTAGTCACGTGACCCCCTTAAGTAGGTCACTTCCAGTCACGTGACCTATTTGAATTTCCCGCCAACATGGTGGTCACGTGACCCTCTTAAATAGGTCACTTCCGGTCACGTGACCTATTTGAATTTCCCGCCCAAAGGTCACGTGACCGGAAGTAGGTCACTTCCGGTCACGTGACCTATTTGAATTTCCCGCCAAAAGGGAGGCCTCTCATTGGCTGCTTTTGAATTTCCCGCCAAAAGGGAGGCCTCTGATTGGCTGCAGGTCGATTGAGTAATAAACAGTACTTAACTATAGTCCCGTTCCGATACATACAATACTACTTACGGTCCACCCTTTTGTTGGCATGATGCATTAATGCAGCACTGTCCAGTACCTCTGTGCTTCATTCAGGCATCACCCTGAAGACTGATACCTGCAAGAGTCGGCATGATGCATCAACTCGGTGCTGGCGAATTTCCCTGCGGCCATTATCTGTTTGTGACATGTTAACACCAACTCAATTTAATTCAATTCAGTTCAATTCAAAATTCTGTCACATTATTGAAAGTACATCTATGTGTTTTAAAATATCTGTTACAATCACACTTTTACATAAACATATTACAGTTTATCATGTGTGCGTCGTTAGTCATGTTATCGATCCTGTTTAACCCTTTCAGGACGGATGTCACTAAAAGATACCATTTGTCGTCATGATGCACCAATGCAGCCCCGGCGAGTAACTCGCTGGTGCTGCATTGGTGCATCACACGACCCTTCGGGGGTGTCTCAACCCCACAGGGTCGGTATGATGCTTGAATGCAGCACTGGTGAGTTACTCGCCAGGGCTGCATTCATGCATCATGATGCCCAAGGGCATGGTGCATTGAGGCATGATGCCGTCCTTAAAAGGTTAATTTGAGTCCATGTAGTTGTATATGAAGTAGTATAGAGACGTGTAATGTGACGGGACATCATAACAAACACACGTCATGAAGTCTAGACGCGTTATCTTGGTGATCCTGAGACCAGGAAGATACGCCATCAGTACACCAACCCACGGCCACAGAGGGGGCTCAACCAGTTAAGGGAGGCATGATGCATTAATGCATCATGTCCTTGGTCGTCATGATGCATGAGTGCCGCCCTGGCGAGTAACTCGCCAGTGCTATATTCAAGAATCATGCTGACCCCTCGGGGTTCAGACACTCCTGGATGGTCGTCATGATGCACCAATGCAGCCCTGGCGAGGCTGCATTGGTGCATCATGACGACAAATGCGCTGTTTGCGACATGCCGTCCTTAAAGGGTTAAGTGAGTGTAAAGGAGCCGTTTTACTTCCTGGAAAATAACAACAAACAGTTCTAAATAAAGTCTAGACGTGTTGCCCACTGGCTTTAAAATAAGGACAAAACAAACATTTTTAAACAAAATTCAACGGATTTCAGACCATTTAAAATTTTGTTGCTTTTTGCTGAAAAGCTGAAACCGCAGAGAAAATACCAGTAGGTAGACTATACACGGTCTAGACCGGTAGTCTACCCCTTAGAGGACGGCATCCTTATACGATGTACCAATGCAGCGATGGTGAGTAACTAGCCCGTTGCCGGTGAATAACTCACCAGTCTCCAGTGAGTTACTCGCTACACTGCAAGCTCACCATGAAACATTAATGCAGTGCTGGCGAGTTATTCATGCATCATTAGGACACCATGTATAATCAGATGATTCGGCAGAAAAGGCCAAGTTTTTTTTACTTTGTTGGCAATATAAGCTAATATAGGGGCCTACCCTTGGCCAGGATTTCTTGGAAAATAACAAAAAACGAATCGTCTACTAAAAAGAAAGTCTAGACTTATCATTCGGGAAGTTAAATAACACAAGTATTTTTGCAAAGATGTGGAGTCGCATGAATTTATTGGAAATAGCAACAAATCACAAGACATCAAGTGAACAGTCTAGACCTGGAATTCTGTGATAAAAAGACCATTGTTTTGCGTACTGTGGTGTTGTTCTGCGGACGGGGCCGGGGGAGTGCAGCGAGCCCAACAAGGGTGCGACTTCGTAGAAACTATAACAAACATATACTCTAAAAGAAAGACTCTTATCTGGGTATTTTCTGACAAAAAGTGAGACTGGTTTTGCGTCGTGCGGTGTAAGGCTTTGTAGCCCTGTAAGGTCCGCATAGTGCTGCCATGCATCATGCCCTTGGTCGTCATGATGCATGAAGGCAGCCCTGGTGAGTAAGTCAGCTGTGCTGCATTCATGCATCATGACGACTCCTCAGGAGTGTATCAGCCCCCTAGGTTCAGCATGATACTTGAATATGATAATTCGTCAGGGCTGCATCATGACGACCAAGGCCATAGTGTATTAAAGCACCATGCGGCCCTTACAGGGGTAGAGGTCTAGGTCTACACGTATAGTGGGTTGTTGTGGCGGGAACCCCACTCAGTACAAGTCACGTGATGTGCAGCCCCGCCCCCTCTGCCTCACACCCAGCTCCAGGGCCCTCCCCGCACACAGAGAACGGGCCAGCAGGACTCATTTTATGAAACAAGTTGCTTGCCTAATCACTTAATTTTTTATGGTATTTAAAAAAGAGAAATTTATAATATCAGTGTTCATTGTAGAGGACTCTATAATTCATAATGTTTCCAAATGGAAATGGTTGCCAAGGCAACAACAAAAATCTTATTTCAGACTTCATCATTGGCTACATTCTGATAAGTATCAATGGTCTCTGGCCTGCTGTGCCAAAAATATACAAACTCTTTCTGCGTCACTAAGATGTTTCTTCTTGGCATAAAAATGAAAAAGTTCCCATGTAACAATTTTTCTTGCCAAATAAAAATATCAACACACCACGGTATGCAGGTAATTCCCTACACTACGGCGCTGCTACCCGCTATACCCCCTCACTTAGTAACCAATGTAACAGAGTACCATCACCTGGTGTGGGCAGACCCCCTGCCTGCCCCCCCCCCCCTGCCTGCCCCCCCCCTGCCCCCCCCCCCCCCCCCCGAGCAGGCACCCAGTTACACTGGAGCCGGTGCCTGAACTGGAGGATATCTCAGTCAGAGCTCAGCGGTAGCAGCGGCGTTAGATTGACAGCGGCTCCAGTGTAGCACCCAGTGGACTGGTGTGACCTGCGGCAGACGGTGCCATTGGAGCTGGGCTATCAATGTCCAATACACCCCCCCCCCCAACCCCATGAAAGCTCCACACCAAATCCTCAACCCCCCACCCCCTCGCTGACACACCTCCCCACCCCCATTCAAACTCCCCCAACACCCCCCCCCCCCTCGTTCACCCCACTCGCCCCCCCCCCACTCCCCCCCCCCCCACTCCCCCCCCCCCCCTGTGGTGACGGCCTTATATTGTGGTCGGGTCCCATACTGCAGCCACAATTGTGTGAGGACAGAACAGCATCAGTAACTGTAACAGAGCTGACACGGGAGTGGATAACTCGCCTTGTACAGATAGCCACACAGCCTGCCCACACCCTGATACATCTACAGGACATCTTCCTCTACTTTACACCCCATCAAGGTACGTCCCTTTATACAGTTTGAGAAATGTGATTTCTTTTTCGCATAAAGGTCCATGCAGATATACAGTTAAGGGTTTCTCTATGGGATTGTATGCACCTCGTTCAATGGAACTTAGCCGTAACATTTTCTTGGTTTCCTAAATATATCTTGGTAATACAGATCTGTCAGGGGCGTGGCAAGCCATATCAAAGTAGGGGGGACTGAGGGGTAGTTTGACCCTTTTTGACCGTTTATACTTGACTTTTTTGCTTTGACCTTTTTTTTGGGGTGGTCGAAAGTGAGGGGGGCATGTCCCCTCCGTCCCCCCCCCCCCGGTTGCCACGCCCCTGAGATCAGATATAAATATGAATGGCTCCCTTGTCTGTTTAAGGCTTGTAACAAAGTGCTTCTCTCCACCACTCGTCTCTGTCATAGAAATATGCCTCCCCCACTTTAAAAATCCATGCAGATATACAGGAAATTACATCTCCTTTGGTATTGCCTGCGCCTAGTCAAGTGGAACTTTGCAATAACTTTCTTCTGGGTTTCAAAAGTAAATAGATATCAACCTCTGCTTAACACTCCCGTCAAGATGTCTGAGATTTGAGGCGAAATGCTTCTCTCTAGAGTTTTCTTTCCTGCGTGTGAAATGTCATTTGTTGTTCAAACATTCTCTAAATATTGCTTTTGAAATTCCTGAAAATACATAGCATATCCAGGTGCGGTCTTTAGATGATACTCATGTTTTGTTTTGATTGTTTAAAATGCTTGCGAACAGGCAAGCTATCATGTGAAAGGTTTTATGCAATTGTTGAGACCTGAAACATAATCTTACCCTTCCGAGCCTTATGCATTTTATTTGTAGTGATGCATGAATGCAGCATTGGTCAGTAACTCACCTGTTCATACGTTCATGCATCATGACCCCATACAGTGTTGATACGCTCCTGAAGGGTTGGTATGATGCATGAAGGCAGTTGCAGTAATTAATGAATCTCTGAGCCCATCATTCATTCACCGATTTAGTGTCCATTCGTCTGATTCATTTGGCTATGGGTTATTCCGTCACATTGGCATTGGTTGAGCTGCTTGCCAGGAGACTTGTTTCACCTCACATGACAAAAATTTTGTGAACCCCTACAAATGCTTTAAATACTGGTTGCATCATTTGTGCCACTTGTAAAGCATTTGCGGCACCCTCCGTGAAGCATCTGTGGCATCTATATTGTGGTGCGTCCATATTGACTTTTGGGGGGACCATATAGAATTTTAAGGTTTCCACAAATTGTTGTCACTTGAGGTGGAACAGCCTCCTGGATTGCATTTATGTATCAAGAAATGCAACAAAGGATAGGGTAGATTCACCATGAGTCGGACACATACCCGGAGGAGAACAGTGAAATATGAGGTCATTCATGTTCAATACCACTTCAAGTGTTTGCTTTTTGGAAGGAATACCACTTAAACTTTACCATAATTTTCAAATAAAGAGCTTAAATTGCTTGAATAACTACAACATCAAGTATCCGTCTTAAAGTAAATGTCCGACTCTACTTGAATCTACCCTACAGCACTCTCCAAACATAATGTACTTAATTATAAAACCTACATTTATGTGCTCCAAATACTGTAAAAGTGTATTATTTATGGGCTGGAGTATATTAAAATGGTATCCATGGGTAGTTAGTAAGAGCTCAGAAAGTGGGTCCCATGGGGTCCAACCATGATCTTTTCTAGTGTTATTACCATGGGCCAATAAAATCGTGCACGATTTTATTCAAAAATGACCATATTTTAGGAAATAAAATAAAATTTGGGCAATATATTAAAGTGGGAATGGGGGGGGGGGGAATTGAGTAGATGGGAAGTTAAGTATGATATTTGGGAAAACCCTGACTCATTCTTAGGGAATTTCTTTTTTGTCCCACACATGGGATATACTGACTTTAATGTGCTGTTTGTCCCCCGTTACAGACCCCCTACACCTACACACACGCACCATGAGGGGACTGAGTGAGACGCTACACGCGGTGACACTAGGTAGCAGCCTGCTGCTGGTACTGGGCGTCCTGTTGTCTACCACACCCGGGGGGGAGGCCTCTGTACCCCGCGGGGACACCATGCGGCAACTCCCCTACACCGCCCCGCGCAGACAACGACGCGACCTAGACCTTGAGGTAGTCACCCTCATGTTATGCTTATTTTTGATTTTTTCTAATTTTCAGTCAGTTGTATATTGCATTTCTTGCATTTTTTTTCTCTTAGAGAAAATAAATTTCATATTGCATTTGTTGCATAAATTTCATATTGCATTTGTTTTATTTTCAACTTATTTCTATATTGCATCATTAAATTTCTATTCTTATTTTAAATCAGCTTTATATTGCATTTATTTCAATTTTTCTTTATTTTGAATCAGCTTTATATTGTATTAAATATCTTAAATTAACCTTTCTTTTAGAACCAGTTGGAATTTACTCTAGTATTTTACTCGTCATTGCACTGAAAAAATCAGAATAAATTTGGTTTACGTATTGGTTTGTATAAGTAGGATCACTTGTGGGCTAAAAATGTATAAAAATATCATAAAGTGTTTAACCCTTCAGGCCACTCAAAAATAAAGTGTTTCTCATCACCAAGGACTGAAAAATATGATGAGGGAGGATTTTCTTTTGCTTCTCTTTTTTTTACAGGATAAGATATGTTTTTATGACCAAAATTATCATTTTGGTAGTTTATTGATCTCTTAAAGTTGAGAAAATGTAAGTTATTGCTATCCTACTCCATTACTGGCAGTATTAGCTTTAATTTGTTTACTTTATCATACTTTTCATTAAAAATTAGTTTAAAAAAGAAAAAAAAAAAAAATTCTCCTCAAAAGCTGATTTCTATGATATATTGTATATTTTCTATGAAACCATTTCATTTTTGAGTGGCTTTATCATTAAGTCCTGTCTCTAACAGAGGTATTGTGTGTCTGCAGGGGCTGCCGGCCGACATCCGTGAGAAGATCATGGCATCCCGCCGCCGGGGGTCACGACACAGGCCTATCGTGGAACCCAACTGCTGGGTCGAGGTCGATGTGGTGAGTTACACCTTTATATCTACTCTTGTCTTGATTCTCTATTGGGATGATATATTATTGATAGTGTCCTAGTATATTTCATCTGACTCATGGCAAGGCCAGAGACAGGGGCAGAGACAGATTGACAGACAAAGACAGACAGAGACAGACTTCAAGAAAGTCAGAGACAGTCAGTGACAGACAGATTGATAAACAGATTGACAGAGTTAGAGACAGAAACAGACAATCAACAAAGATAAAGTCAGACATACAGAAATGGATATGGACAGGGACATAGTTAGGGACTCAAGAATCCGCTAGGTGAGCCCCTGTGCACAGTGCACACAGCAGTAGAGCATTTTGGTGCAGCTGTGCCTCACAGACACTGTTATAAAACTCCCCTCTTAGGGAGTGACATTTCATCTGTTACTTTTAGGTAAGCACACAGAAATATACTCAAGAGAAAGGCCTATCCAGCCATCCCTATAATAAGTGACTGCAGCTAAGAGAAGTTACCAAATATTTTGGAGATAAAATAGATTATATCAAAACCCTATGAATTTATGAATGCTTTCCATTGCTTTTCCGTTTGTGATCTCATCCAATATGTTTTTATATCATGTTAAAAAATGGAAGCAATCAGAGGATCCTCTCCTAGACCATAACATCATAATACTTATGATTGGGTAGTTAAGACAATTGGTTTACTCTATACTAGTATGATGGGTGATTATGTTAAGAGGGCCTGTCAATCATGGCCTAGCCTGGCCAGTACTTCAAATGCCCTCCAAACCCCTTATATAACTACCTCTCACATACCCCACTCACCTGGCAGACCCTATCACCCTCCCCCACACAGGTTCACTGGGACTCTAAAGCTGGATAGCAATTATATAGGAAATTTACTAGAGGAACTGGGTGGATTTTATTTACACCTATTTGAAGATTGTCTGAGTTCTACGATAGATAGAAAGAAAATTCCAAAAGATTTAGTTTACATCTCTCACATTCTATATCATAAAAGAAATAGAATTGATCATTTAATATTTCTCATTTTTTTCTGGAGTCCCTAACATAGTCAAAGAGTTAGAGACAGACTGAGTCAGAGTCATACAGGGTTAATATCAGGGTCAGACTCAGAGACGGAGACAGAGACAGAGTCAGAGTCGGAGCCAGAGAGACAGAGCCAGAAAGTCAGAGACAGAGTCAGAGACAGAGTCAGAGTCAGAGACAGACACAGAGACAGAGGCAGAGACAGAGGCAGAGACAGAGTCAGAGTCAGAGACAGAGACAGAGACAACACTCAGAGACAGAGGCAGAGACAGAGACAGGAGACAGAGACAGAGAAGGAGACAGAGTCAGATGCAGAGTCAGAGACAGAGACAGAGACAGAGTCAGAGACAGGAGACAGAGACAGGAGACAGGAGACAGAGTCAGACGCAGAGTCAGAGGCAGAGACAGAGGCAGAGACAGAGTCAGAGACAGAGTCAGAGACAGAGGCAGAGACAAAGTCAGAGTCAGAGTCAGAGAGACAGAGTCAGAGAGACAGAGTCAGAGTCAGAGACAGAGTCAGAAACAGGAGACAGAGACAGAGACAGAGAAGGAGACAGAGTCAGACGCAGAGTCAGAGGCAGAGACAGAGTCAGAGACAGAGGCAGAGACAGAGACAGGAGACAGAGACAGAGAAGGAGACAGAGTCAGAGTCAGACGCAGAGTCAGAGGCAGAGACAGAGACAGAGTCAGAGACAGAGTCAGAGACAGAGGCAGAGACAAAGTCAGAGTCAGAGAGACAGAGTTAGAGTCAGAGACATAGTCAGAAACAGAGACAGTCTGAAACAAAGTCAGCATCTGATGCAGAGTGGGAGTCAGAGACAGAGTCAGAGACAGAAACATAGACAGAGTCAGAGACAGAGTCAGATGCAGAGACAGAGATAGTGACAGCCAGAGATAGACAGAGACCGAGGTGACCGAATTGGCATGGACGATTAAATGGTCCAGTCATGTATTGATGGATTGATCAAGAAATCAATCAATCGATTTATCAATGCAGGAAGGGGTGAATTGGTGGCTGGGTTCATGCATGAATGAAGCAGCAAACAACAAAGTTGCTTTATCCATCAATTTATTTAGACTTCATTCATTGGGTAGATCACGGAGTAGATCAGTAGCTTGAGAGAAACAAAGTAGAGATGGCAGACAGTAAGATCTCCTGCATAAGTGTCCTATCACTGAGTAACTCACAGTTGCTGCATTTGTGTATCATGCCAGCCTTAGCTGCTTGATACACTTTAGAAAACCAGTCTTTGCGGAAACCTGCAGGACAGTGGCAATGTCCTTCTAAGATGCTGCCGGTCCAACAGATTTACAAGTGTAGCAGGACCGAATATCCAGTCACATGTTGGGCTTTTCTGAACTAGAAGAATTCACTTGAGCTTCCAAAACTGAAATATGCTAAAACTAAATATCTGTCCTGATTTGGCCATCAATGCTCTCAAAAAAATTGTAATTTAATGGACAAAACTCTTTTATACCTAAAATGCTGAAATTATCAGATATCTGGTTATCCGGTCCTCCAGAAATGTGGCTGGTCCTTTAACATTGAAAATTTGCAGGACCGAATGTCCTGTGGAATGAAAAAGTTTTTGCAATGACTGGAAAACTTGGTGTAATGCACAAATAGAGGGCCACCAAAGTAGTAACCTTCCAGTGCTGCCTTTGTGCAACTTGTACATGTTTACTAAAGCTCTCCTCTCTCTCTCTAACAGCCGAAGCGTCTGGAAGGAGTCTGCAAGAGGATAGAAAACATGCCAGCCTGCGCCGTCAATGACAACCTCTACATCGACCACCCTGACTGCATGGAAATCTAAGATGGCTGCCAAATCAAAGATGGCTGCCAAATTGAAGATGGCCACCAAATCCAACATGGCTGCCACATCCAAGATGGAGGCCATATCAACACTCCAAACTGTATGTAGAGTTTAAATGGCCGCCACGTAAACCAAGATGGCTGCCACATCCAAGATGGCCGCCACATCCAAGATGGCCGCCACATCCAAGATGGCCGCCGCCTGAACCAATCAAACAGTATATAGATCAAAGATGGCCTCCCTATCTAAGATGGCCGCCACATCTAAGATGGCTGCCACCTCCAATATCCAAGAAGGCTTTTAGACCAGCCATCCTGACACAGATCCAAGATGGCTGCCCCCACAGTTATCATCTCCCTAGTAACAGCCACGAGACCAGGCGCCCAGGTTCCAGCAGCAAGCATTGACGTATTGATGTGGTGGTGTAGCAGTGTGTAATAGGGGTTGTGTCAGACACCTACTGCAGGGGGGGCTGAGGGTCAGGCCTGGTCCTGGTAATGTGGTGGGCTACTCTCGTCAATATGGCGGCTTATAAGGCCATAAAAAAAAAGTGTGTTTCAGGTTACCCGACCCTACCTAGCAAAACAGGGCCGACCCTAGAAGTTTTTATCCAATTTTGAAAAAAAAGTAATAATAGGACCATTTCAGAGTCAATTTGATAGTCCGCGAGTTGACGCCGTTGTTGGCAAGTCAGTGCTGAAGTTTACGAGTCAATTTTTGGATACATTTCAGGCCAGAATAAAAAAGAAAAAATTTAAAAAAGAAAAAAGAATCCGTCCTACCCTACCTACCCTACCTAGATTTTCAGACTATGTAACCTGAAACACACCTTCTTTTTTTTTTGGCCTAACCTGTATGTGATATGGTTTAACCCTTTAAGGACGGCATCATGCCTCAAGGCTTCATGCTTGTTTTTCGTCATGATGTAGTGAGTAACTCGGGCGCACTCCGGGGGCACACTTCGTTGTGTATCATATCGAGAAAGTACATGGCACATTAACGCATGATGCTGTCCTTTAACAGTTAATATCTAAATAGATTCGAAAATTCTCCTGAAAATATAAAAGTCATATTCTAGTGAGTGGCTGGAGGGGAGCCCGAGTTCTAAAAACCAGCGACATACTTTGATAACCTAGCTGCTACATGACTCTGTCACGTTTAGGTGTATTTATTTGACAGCTTGGGTAACTCTCTCACTCTGTGGTTTGCTGTTTAGCTACAGTGGTGCTATGTTGACATGTGTGATCCACAGAGTAGTGTCTTGTCCCTGTTGTTTTGTCAACTTCTGCCTTTGTATTGCCGTAATTGAAAATAACTATGATTGAAAATTGAGCCAGTATTCCCCATCAGGTTATCCAAAATAGAAAGAAGTTGGCACTTCAATGCTGTGTCCAATTGTAAGTGATACAATGAATAATATTCCAAGTTTTGATATGTTTTGTTTCTGACTATTCCAAATTTGGAAATTTGTTGTCAGAGACGTGACAGCTTAAGTATTATAAACAAGCGTCAAAAGCTGTACATACTATTTTATAGTCAAGTCAAATAGATATTCATCTATATAACTTTATGCCGCTAGAAGCCCCTAACTTTGATAATCCAGAGATTGAATAGTGCACAATATACTTATGTGTACAAACATTTAGATCCAAGTATTCTGCAAGGGTAACAGGCATAGAAGATACCGTTCCCAGTCAGATATCATGTATTGAATAGCTTCTGTATTCCAAATGTGTAAACATGTATTATATGAATATAAGTATTTAGGCAGAATAACTCAGTTTCAGGTTCATCTTAAAGTGGCATGGTCCGATGATTAGGACACAAAAATCGGTTTTGTTTAAAAATGAACAAACATGTTCAATATGGTCATACTACATCTCCTACCTATTTTATTTCACATTATTACCCATAATTCAGCTTAGAATTCAGTCATATGTCAGTTTTATGCTCAATTTAAGACTTTTGGAGTGCACGCTATAATTCCCCCATTCAAAACACACTGTAAAACACTGTACCTTAGCCATGTTGGAACCTCTAAATGGGCTCTTATTGGCCATAGATGACATTGTTTTGTCCCCTATCTTCCAAATATAATATTGTACTAACATTTGGAACACATTTAAGTAGGATTTAAAATATCGAAAAAATCGGACCATGTCACTTTAAATAACAGCAAGAAAAACATGCCTATGAGGTACCAAGTTAGGAAATAACCGACTGGGCCGCCATTAGTATAGAACGCAAATTGTCGTAAATTTATTTCTATTCCAGTTTTTTGTCCTCAAATTTTCCTTAAATTGAACCTGAACCTTGTATTGTTTCCGCCCTGTTGTATATAAAGTGGGGTTAGATCGTGATCTAGGCAGCTAAAATCGTGCTCAGTATTCCCTGTGCTCTGAATCCGTCGTCATTTGAGTATTGTGATGTGCAGAATTGTTGTAACCTGAACTGCTTTTTCGTTCTACCAGAAAGATAAATTTCTCAGGACTTTAAATTATTGCTGTGTAATTATCGTAATGTAAGCATGCCTGCACCCAGGCGTTGGTGCGGGTGGCAATATATAACATGCTTATTTATCAAAAATAGAGGTTTAACTTTGGCCACTACCTGGACTTTCAGTTCCATTTTCATATCTGAAACTGCTTGAATAAAACTCGATATCAATAGTGTAAATGAAATATTATGTGATAAAATGAGCTAGAATATATTTTGTCTTTTTGCATTCATGAAATATAGATTTAAAGACTGAAATTATGGAATGAAATAATGCATTCCTGCTCACATTGAATGGTTATTTTCATATAATTAAGGAATATATCTACAGTGAAGTTGGGCCAGTCATTATGACATATCACTGGTTTAACGTTGTGGTTATTTGGATCTGACACTTATCGTGAATGATGATGATGTTATATTACTTAGTGAATGACCTGTTATACCAAGATGAATATTCAAATAAAGATCACCAATTGAAAAATGAATTCACTTTATCATTTGTTATTATAAATATATTTTATCATTTATGGCTGAAAATCTCCCGCAGAATAACTGATAAAAGAATAAGCAATATTACAACCCAGCTAAATATCAACGGATCTACATGGATACATAGACAAATGCTAACGCCCATTTATACTGTCTCTGTTGTATTTCACGAGTGGGGGCTGGAGCAGTATCCCACAAAGCCTTCCAGTGCTTAAGCATAGGAGATCTTGTATTTCCTAAAAATTAAAGTTGATATCAAAAATAATACTTTGATAGAACACGATCTTTAGTATGCCACGAGAAATGAATTAATCATCATTTGAAATGTCGACTATATTTGAATCATATCATCTTCGAAGTTGTCTAGTCTGTATCTATTTCTCTAAGGATTACAGTTTATAAATACGTGTTGCTCAGGACAGGGTAGGGGGCCCATAACCAAAATAATAGGTTATATAATACCGGTACAACACCGAAATAAGAAGTATAAATATTCTTTCTAAAATGGATAGACCCATCAGTTTGGACCCATTCAGAAATGAAAGCTGTGTCTCATGAGATTGTAACAATTGAAACGTCTTTGACAGAAATGACAGGAAGTTTGCCATATATCGTGTTATAATATCCATTAACCCTTTCCCCCCAATTTTGTCTACATAGCCCCCATTTCAGCTCTTTTGAAACTTGCTGGTCAAAGACTACACCTGGTCAAAGACTACACCCGGCCAAAGACGTTTCAATTGTTACGATCTCATGAGACACAGCATGAAATAAGTTGCGTCGGTTTCAGATTCCCGTTATGAGGCCAAAAAAAAAAGGTTGGGGTTCAGGTCACCCGACCGACTCTATCAAAACAAGGCCGACCCTACATCTTTTTATGCGATTTTGAAGAACTTTCCTTATTTTTACCCTTTTTGGGTGGATTTTGGGTCTTCGGAGAGGCCGGAAAGTACTTTCATGTTGAAAAAAAAAGTTAAAAAAAATAAAATCTGACCTACCGACCCTACATTTTCTTGCCATGTTACCTGAAACAACCTTTTTTTTTTGGCCTGACCAGGCACGTATCGTGCAGGTTCCATATCCTTTATACAAAAACCGTCTGTCAGTCGGTGCTCACGGGACAAACTATAGATACAATTATAACTATCATTATGTATAGTACCCGTAATTAGGATAATTGATCTCCGCACAGACCGCATCGTACAGGAAATTGTGGTACATGTATACGTTGCAATTGGATGGAAAGGCCTTCTGTGGACGCTGTAATGACCCAGTGGGCACAAAATTCAGCTCAACATTGAATCAATGTTGATTCAATGTTGAATTAACATTGACAACCAGATATCAATGTTAATTCAATGTTCTGTGCCCACTGGGGACCCTTCGGGACCCTTCAGAAGTGTCGAAACCGTATAAACACATTAAGGCGATGTTAATAGCCGAATGATGCTTTAATGCAGTATGCCCTTGGTCGGCGTGAGGTATGAAAGTAGTCCTAGCTAGTCACTCGCCAGGACTACATTCATGCATCATGACGACCCTTCACAAGTTAAATGCAGTACTCAGTTCCCAGAGGTAAAAAAATGTATCCTAGCCTAGATTATTGTGCCTCTACATGGGTACCCACCATTTTGACCATGTCGCAGTTTTTTTTAAACAGAAGGACTGTGTCAGTGTGTCGATTTTTAGATATATAAGAACATAGAGAAAAATCCCTGTGGGTCGATTTTTATCCCTAATCTTCCTGTGTCCGTCGATTTTTAAAAGGGCCTAAAATGGCCGTGTCGCCATGTCGCCTGTGTCGATTTTTACCCATGTAGAGGCACATTATTATTAGACCATTCCTGGACACAAGATAAGGCCTCCGGCGTCACTGGGACATGCTGTGTCTCTACATGGGTAAAGATACACATGTGCGACACAGGATTTTTAGAAATTGACTTAGGCCTATGTGACGCGGGGGTTTTAAAAATCGACGGACACAGATAAATGAAGGTTAAAAATCGACCTGCAGAATGCTTTCTCTAAGTTCTTATATATACATAAAACCGACACAACGACATGGCTCTTTTCCTAAAAATCGACACAGGGACATGAGTAAAATTGTGGGTACCCATGTAGAGGCAGAAATGCTCATGAAGGTTACTTGAGAAAAACTTGAAGCATGATACATTGGGCGCATACTCTAAACGTGACCGCGGTGTAATGAATCTTTTAAGGGCCGCATAGTGCATTCATGCAGCATACCTTGGTCGTCATGATGCACGAATGCAGCTCTGGCGAGTAACTAACCAGAGCTGCATTCAAGCATCATGCTGACCCTATACGTAAGAAGGGTCGTCATGACACACTGATGCAGCTCTGGAGAGTTACTCGCCAGGGCTGCATCGGTGTATCATGACGACAAATGTCATCTTTTAGCGACATGCCGTCTTTAAAGGGTTAGCAGCCGCATGTAATAGACCACCCCCCACCTGGGATGTCTGGTCAGTGTCAATCACAACAACACGCGCACATCCCATCCTAAGGCCAGACCAAAAAATAATTTGGTCTACGGATTTCCCGCACCATGTTTTCGAAAATGCAATTTTATTTAAAAAAAAGTGTCCACAGATGCGCCTGCATCGTGTTTTGACAAATTTGAATTTAAACAAAAAAAAAATTTTGGTGGCCCTTTTTCTGATTGATAGCCAGATTTGGGAGTTCCCTCAGAAAAAATGTTAATGTTGTCCGTTCCACTTATAAGGTTAAAATCCGCAGACAAAAAAAAAAAACACTTGTAAGTGTTGCATTCATGAAAAATGAAAATCCGTATACCAACCATTTTATTTGGCCACTCCTAAAAAACCTTTGTTTCTCATCACCAAGCCATGAAAAATATGACGAGGGCGCTTTTTCTTGTTCTCTTATTTTTACTGCGGGCCAAATAGGAAGGAAAGTGTAGTCTCTCACTCAACAAAATTCACATTTCAATAGATGATAATTCATGGATTTCCAAATGTTGTCAATATACATATTTTACCTATAGCCCCTTGCGATAACGGTACTACATTTGTCTTAGCTTTAATTTGGCACCAAATGTGTCTGTAGTTGTCTATTTTTATCATATTATTTATGGGGGTAGCCCCCTAATTTCGACATGGCAGAATGGCCCTTTTCTTAAAATGGGCTTAGTGACATGTGACAGGAGGCTTAAAAAGTTAGTGACATATGGGACATGGACATCTCTTAAAATCGACATGGGACATGACTGTTATCAAGCAACATTGAGATGCAACATGGCCATTTCTTAAAATCAACATGAGACATGGGGACTCCCCCCCCCTCCCAGCCCATCTAGACCCCCTTTTTTGCATATGAAATACGAAATATCCATAGATGACAATTTGGGGGACGCGCACAGTGATGAGAAACATTATTTTTTGGACTGGCCTAATCTGACACTATACCGGGTATATCATCCTTGCCGACATGTGGCCTGGGAATGCCCTTGGGAGTAGTCTTGGGTATTGGAAAATACCGTGCGGTTATTTTTCAAGGTAATGGAAATCTGAAACGGGAGATGTTTTAGACACCGATTGATAAAATAAGGGGAAATGTGTTTTCTTCCTGGTTTTCGGAGGCCGAGAAATAATCAGGTTGGTGGAATCGTTTCCAAGGAGCAAGCTTAGGCCTGTGTTTCATCGTATATTTTGGATATTAAAGGAAGAGGAGTGTTTGTAATGATGCTGGTCAGAGTAGTAGTAAATCATGTGTACACGGCTATTCAAAAATCAGGATGGGACGAATCCTAAACTATGTAATACCCCCCGGGGGGGGGGGGGGGCACTCCCTTAGTATTAGTGACTATGTGTGAACAAGATTCCAAGGGAAAGGGTATGTTTTTGGACCCTGGACAAGGGCCCGCGAGGGTCCTTCAAAAGGGGTGATTTTTAGGTAATTTTGGAGGAAAAGGGGTACATTTTAAGGCTGAAACTGTTAGATGGCACATTAATCCAGCTTTTTTTTTCAAAATTAAAGACACATACTTTAGGTATAGGGTAAGGGTAAGCCCTTACTTTTGGGGGCCATTTATAAAAATCATATTTCATAAAGGTATTTCCCCTTGGTCCCCCTCGATTAGAGTATGCATTTTTGCTCAGTTTCCTGTGAAAAGGGTGCTATTTTGCTGAATTATCTCCCGTGATAAGGGTCCTAAATTTGAGGTGATGTTCACACATAGTTACTATAGGAAAGACAGAGGGGGGGAGGGAGGGGGGAGGGAGGGAGGGAGGGAGGGAGGGAGGGAGGGAGGGAGGGAGGGGGAGGGGGGGAGGGAGGGAGGGAGGGAGGGAGGGAGGGAGGGAGGGAGGGAGGGAGGGAGGGAGGGAGGGACGACGCCCAGTACTTAGGCCTTTAAGGACGGATGTCACTAAAAGAGGACATTTGTCGTCATGATGCACCAATGCAGCCCCGGCAAGTAACTCGCCGGTGCTGCATTGGAGCATCATGCCGACCCTTTGGAAGTGTCTCTACCCCATATGTTCAGCATGATGCATGATGCATGATTACAGCACTGGTGAGTTACTCGCCACGGCTGCATTCATGCATCATGACGACCAAGGGCATGATGCATTAAGGTGTTTACCTGTATCCACAGCATGTTAGCTGTTCTTGTTCTATAGCAATGTTTATCAAAATAATAAACATTTTATTCCATTACGGCGTTACTGAGTCATAACATAATTAAGGTATCATGCCGGTACTAAAGGGTTAAAGGGCTGAAGGTGAATGACTTGGTAAACACCCAGACTGTAGACATCTCAGACTGATAAGCTGGGTGGATAAAAGAACCCTCACAAACAAGGGTCACTTACCACGCACCCTGTACTCTTAGTACACTTGGAGAAAAAGGAAATTAAGTGAGCATTAAATAGCCCTTAATCCCGGGGGGCCACTCCCTCAGCATTACTGTCTATGTGTGAACATGATTCCAAGGGAAAGGGTCTGTTTTTGGGCCCTAGGCTCGGTGCCGTGAGGATCCTTGATGAGGGGTGCTTTTAAAGCAAATTTGGGGAGAAAGGGGTACTTTTTCAGACTTTCATGGCTTTTTATAAGGTCTTTTTTACTTTATTTTTCTACAATATTTCTTGGTCACCCTATTTTCTCAGGGTCACCCTGTGATTAGGGTATATTTTTCAGGGTCATTTGTGATTAGTGTCCGTTTCTGGTAGGTTTACCTTGAAAAGGGTATGCTTTTTAAAAATGTTGCCCCTTGATAAGGGTACCAAATTCGCACATAGTGACTATAGAAAAGATAGGGAGTGCCCCCCCCCCCCCCGGGCCCTTAATAAAGACGGAATAGTGCTACATGCATCATGCCCTGTAGGTATATTGATGCAGAAGGAAAGGGTGACTTTTCATAATAATTAATGTTGTGTTTACATTGTCTTTAATGGCTATGTTTGCGAACATCTCAGGACAATTATCATTTGAACAGTATGCGAGGTTTTGAGGGTTTATTCATATATTTGTCTGTCACGCTTCAGAAGTGTTCAAAAGCTTTATCAACAATGTCACCTTAAAGTCACCTTTTCTGAAATTTCTCGCTGCATTGGTGTATACTGAAGGGTTGGCATGCGTCAGGCAGCGCGATTGCATTTCACCGTCCTTAAAGGATCTTAAAGGTTTAAGGGCATTCACTAAAAACCTGGACTAAACAAGAGGTGACCGGGAGCCCCCCCCCCCCCCACCTCCCACCTCCCCCCACCCTATAAGCAGAAACCCACACAGACACCTTTTTCTTAACTAGCTCTAAATACCTAACGTCTGAGACGACAAATAAAAGTTCCACAAAAAGTTGTCTACATGGGATCACGTGACGCCCTTATCTGCAGAGTTCCCGCCAAAACAGGCCCTGTACCAGGCACTGAGAACAGCGTCCGTCCGCCATCTTGGATGGAGGTATACAACAGAGAAAAATGGCGTCTAGTGAGAAAGATACTGAGAGTTGTAGAGAATTGGTGGCAATAAAAGCCGGGCAGGTTTAGGGACGGAATCAGAATGGACTAAGGAGGATTAGCGGGAAGAACGAAGGGAAGTCACAGGAAATGTAAGTACTGTGGTTGTTGTTGTTGTTGGTGTTGCTGTTGTAGAAAACTTATCTATGCCAATGTAAGTGTAAAATATTTTGGTTTGAAGATCAACAATAATCAGAATGGTATTTCAGGTAGTGTACCATAGAAGGTGTTTCTAGTTTATATATGAATGTCATTTTAATTTTAAACATCTATAGAAAAATCAAGTTAGTATCAAGCCAGGCTTGGAGCCTGTCAGTGTTTTGCAGAACAAGCCGAACAAGAAACGAAATATTTAACCAGGCACTTAATTAACGACCATAAGAAATTTGTTTAAGAGCTGGTCAGTGTAACAGCCCTCTGAAATGTTTTGTTAAATTTGTAGGTTTGAATGAAAGAACCATCCCTGTGTGATGAACATTTACTTTAATGTACATTTCCAAATAATAAGTTAAGTCAATTAAATAACAGTTTAATAAAAAAAATCTTTACAGGATCCCTTTATCAATACAGTTTAAAACAACCCCAAACAATCTTGTTACCACAGCTTTGCTAAAGAAAAAGTACGTAAAATTTTGTCCTGCAATATATGTACATCCCTCGCATTGTTTTTCACAATTGTCTAGTAAAATGGAGGACAATCGCTGCAGCATGGGGTGCTGGTGAGAGCTATTGTCCCTGTACATGTATTAGATACATTTGATAAATTATCTTACCCAAGGCAGGTAGGGGATTTCCGGGAGATGTGATAACGTCCACGCAGTGTTGGTTTCATACAGTTAGTACTTCAGGAAATTAAATTGTCTAAATCCCACATCAATGTGCTTATCACGTTGTTACAGTATAATAATTAGCGGATGAGTAAGTATTATCAATGGGTAGGACATATACATGACATGGGACAATAGGGAGCGCCCCTCCCATCCAGACCCCAAATTGAATCCTTACAATTTTGAAATGTGAGGGAATGAGAGAGAATGAAATAAATATTGTGATCGTTGTGAACATCTTGGATAAGTTTGATTTTGAATCCCACGGTGTTCTTTAATTCCTATCCTCTCGATCTATCCATCATTTGGTCATATCTTCCTGGAAATACCGATCATTAACTGATTGACGATGGTCTGATGCCTATATAAGATCCATGTTCATTTGTCATTGTGATGCATAAATGCAGTGTGTGGCGGTTAGTGGTGTAAAGTATTAAATCGGTCATTACCTGTATTATGTAGTAGTTAAACCACAGCCAGACCCTTGTACGTAGGATATTGGCGATAGTCTAGGCTGATCACGAGTCGCAGACGAGTGTGCTGAGCCGTGACTAATCCAATACCCTTAGTACAGGGGTCTGGCTATGGTTCAACTAACTTATGCAACACTAGTGGTGAGTGTTTTCTACTCACTATACAGACAAGCAATTTCTTTTGTTCTGTCGGCCAAGTATGGTATTTATACATTATAGCGTCAGTCGCAAGTACCGTAAATTCCCGTGTATAACCCGCGGGTTATACGTGAATCAAACCCACAGTGCGGGTTCTACAAATTTCTCAATGTCTACGTGCGGGTAATACGAGGGTTTTTACCAAAATAGTGCAGTACTAAAAAATTTCAGACCTCTGGGGCGGGTTATAGGGTTCTCTCAAAGTGGGGGTGCGGGTTATTACGCGAGATGCGGGTTATACACGGGAATTTACGGTGTCACTATGAGGGGCTGGTGGTTTCATGTATAAACCCTTTAAGCATTAATGCATCATGTCATTGGCCGTCCTGATACATGAATGGTGCCCTGGCAAGTAACTCACCAGTGCTGTATTGATGCATCATGACGACCCTATGGTGTTAATACAATGCAGCCCTGCTGAGTATGCCGTCCATAACCCCTAAACCCCAGTTTTTCTCTCCCCTTTTAAACCTTCTTTAGGTGATAATCTTGTTAGATGACAGATTTTCTTGTTGACGCTCCCAGGTGAGGATGTCCACTAGTGCATACATTACAGTGTCAGTAACAAGTATTTGCCATGATACTAGGTGGTGTAGTGCATAAAGGCAGTATGCTATCACTACAGGGTTAAGTAATATGGGTGTGGACCACTAAATTTGACATGAAGACATGAGTAGTATATAATGTATCGGAACGGGACTATGCTTAAGTACTGTTTATTACTCAATCGATATGCAGCCAATCAGAGGCCGCCATTTGGTCACGTGACCCCCTCATTTGCATAATTACGTAATAGGCCACGCCCCCTTGATCACCAGCCAATCACAGGCCGCCATTTGGTCACGTGACCCCCTCATTCGCATAATAGGCCACGCCCCCTTGATCACGTGACCCCCTCATTTGCATAATAGACCACGCCCCCTTGATCACCAGCCAATCAGAGGCTTCCATTTGGTCACGTGACTCCCTCATTTGCATAATAATGGATCACGTGACCCCCTCATTTGCATAATAGGACCACACCCCCTTGGTCACGTGACCGGAAGCGCTCCTTATTTGGAAAATAGACCACACCTCCCTCATTTGCATAATATAGATAATAGACAGACCACGCCCCCCTTTTGGTCACATGACCTGGACCAGCCAATGGGAGGTTTCTATGGGGGGGAAGGGGAGGGGGAGGGGGGGAGGGGGGCACTTTAAGATGCATGGGGAGGGGAGGGGGGGAGGGGGGGCACTATTTTGGGGTGGGCGGGCACTTGGGGGGGCCTTTGGGGTCTGCTGGGGAGAAAAAAAATAATTTTATCTGATCTCTAGGGAATCGCCTCCTCCCTACCCCCCTTTAGGGGGTAGGGAGGAGGCGAGTCGGAGGTGACTGTAGAGGAGTTTTTCGGTGACTTGATGACTTTCAAACGACCATACTGATAGTTAATAAATTTGACTTTTGACTTGAATATTCTTGCGACTTTGCGACTTGTAAGCGAAAGCGAAAGCGACTTTGCGACCTGTAGCCCTTAAAAGAGGTGACTTTGTAACCTCAGGGGGGAGATCCTTCTACACCCCCACGGAGGAGGAAGGATCTCGGTTGATTGACTGTACTTTGACTTGTTATTGTAAACAAAAAAAAAGAAAAATCAATGAATAGAACGACCCCCTTATTGCTAACAAAGGAACGACTTTGAATTACACAAATGAGACTACCCTCTTTTGTAGGGGGTTAGTGGTAACTCGACTTAAATTAGAGTATTAGGGAGAGCAAAACGTGACTACACGCCATCTTAGACTGTCTTACGGACCGGATAACAATAACCATAGTTACCTTGGTTACTGTTGATGACGCGTAATGAGCAACGTCGTCAAAATTAAGCTGACGTCAGCGGGCGGCTAGCCAGACAGTTTTTTTGTCAAAATGACCGGAGCAGGTTACGTTGCGGTCGCTCAAGAGACGGTGATGGATCTGGTCACGAGGATACTGAAAGAAGGTCTACCTAGAACCACCACGCTAGTTTGAGCGCGGCGGGTATCAGACATCATGGGACCCTTGACGGGCGGGTCCTCCCCATGCAGCCGTATGTCGAATTTAAGAAATGTCCGTGTCACATGTCACTAAGGGAGAAACATTTTTTGAAATATTTAGAACCCAAATTGAGCATTCTGGTACATTTTTTAAGGACCCAGACACTGCAAAGCCGGGTACCATCCAAGAAAAAAAAAAAATTTGCGAAATGTTTAGGCTTGAAATGGTACTTTTCTGATGCACTCTTCGAACATTTTTTTCTCATGTCACTATGGTCCACATGTCACATGTCGGACTTAAGAAATGCCCCATGTCCCATGTCACTTAGATGACCATGCCCCGTGTCGATTTTTTAAGATATGACCGTGTCGTCGTATCGAATTTTAAGAAAATGACCATGTCACCATATCGAATTTAGGGGTCTAGGGACATCAGCATGTCCGGCTATCCTCCACAAATTTAGCTCTAAAATGTTTACTTTTTTTGGGCTGATTTTTCATCATTTTTAAAAAAACAATAGGATGTTGAAATGTTTGCTGTTGTAAATGGAAACAAAACAAAACAAGCGCATGGTTAGATTATGTCACATTGTAGTCGCGGGTCCGCTCGTGGCTTATCCAGCCTCTTTGTGGATCCGCGACTGACAATGTGTCATATACTAATCACCTGGCGTTTACGGTATTATATACTAAGGTATGAGACAGGCCCCACAGAAAAGGTGTCTAAAAGCGCTGTGACCTGATTAAAATGACGTCAGCGGCGTCTGCTCGTCAGCGCCCAGCTGTAGGACATGCCATCCTGCTTTGCTGGATGTTTTGAAATATTTTGATTTAACTGATAATACCTGATAACAAGCCTCTGAAGCAGTTTTTGATCGAGTACGTGTTCTCTACTTTTCCATTGATTAGCGCGCGGTCTAGATGACGGAGGCGCTAAAGCTCTGTTTAGAGAGTGGAACTTGACTATAGACTCAGTACTAACTGAACGCCTCATGTGGGTATATGTACAAGCTCAGGTTCTTCACTTTACGGCTTGACTAAAACTGAGACGCGTCCATGATAAACTCTAGCATTTTTTTTTTCTTTTCTAGGATCGAGAGATTTTAAATGGGGCGGTTATCTAAATAGCGTGGAACTAAAATCAGGCTGCGGCAGATAGTATCTCTGCGCACCTCAAGACTTAACGTAGCTTTCACTCTCCAGCAGAGGTTTAGTTGTCACTAATTATGGGTGGCGACCATTATCCACCGGCGGATATTGGAGAGTGTTGGAGAGCTGAAGCCTACAGACATATAAATCAATCGCTCTGGTGGAGACAAGTGCAAGTGTCGGAAATATCTCGCCATAGATTGGAACCAAATACTTATCTAATGGAATCGTTATCAGTTTTCAGTTTTCTTGCCGTACAAATTTAATTCCCACTCTTCACGTGGTGATAGCTGAAGGTCGCTCGTCGTAGGTACGTGTGACCGGAACACCCTTTTTGTTTTGGCGCGGGTTGACATCAGATTTGTACCGTACTGTCGCGATTAAGGGCTCTGAGGGAGCGCTTTTCAATTCGGTGAAGTTCTTACTCAGGAGCTATATACAAGCCAGGCGCTGGCGCTTATTCAAAGTCGCGATTTTAGTGCTTAAGAAAAAACATTTGGAGGCTCTTATACTCTGGCGCTTATTCAAGACCGGCGCACTTTCAACACTAGTTGCTTTATCGCGACCGTACGGTATGACTTCGGTGTCACAAGTTCCCAAACTCCAAATAAGGAAGTGAAACGACGTCGCCTGTCTACCTCGCGCGCGTCATAGCGTCGTCGAAAATAGTGTGACGTCAGCTGCTCTCAGGCGGTTAGGAAGTCAGTTCGACAAAATGGCTCACCGAGTGAACTTCGTGGCCGTTTCCCGATCTATGATCGATGCGGCCGTGGAGAAGGAATTCGTAGCCGCACTACAGAGAGAAGTGGCAGAGAGACAGCGTGCTGCTGCTGCAGAGGGTGTGGCCGATGAGCTGATCACGGAGTTTGTTGATCAACTCATCCGGCAGTGCGTCGAAGAAGTCAAGCAGCAGGTCTGCAGGGAGGAAGGCCTACCGCCCGCCGTCCTGGAGATGCTGAAGGACTACGACGTGATATGACCACACCCTCCGCCTCAGCAGCAAGTTCCCTGCGATCATCTCTAAACGGTCCTTTTCAGGACCACCCACTCATCACAAAAGTTGAAAATCAATCTCAATATAATATACGCATCAGAAAAACCCCTAATAGTCTCTACACTGAAACCCTCTTGAGTAGGTAGGTCGGGTTGGGTTTTTTTTTTTAGGTCATCATGTGGAGGTCATCAGGTGTACTGTGTGCTGTCTGTCTGTCTGTCTGTCTGTCTGTCTGTCTGTCTGTCTGTCTGTGTGTCTGTGTGTGTGTGTGTGTGTGTGTGTGTGTGTGTGTGTGTGTGTCTGTCTGTCTCTGTCTCTGTCTCTGTCTGTCTGTCTGTCTGTCTGTGTGTGTGTGTGTGTGTGTGTGTGTGTGGTGGGTGTGAGCGTGTGTGAGAGAGCGTGTGTGAGCGTGTGTGAGAGAGCGTGTGTGTGTGTGTGTGCAGTGCGCGGCGTGTGTGTATCATGGTGTATGACGGTATCATGATGAATGTGATGTCGTATCGGGTCTAATCATGAGGGGAAGGGGATAGGCCGAACAAAAAAAAAAGTTGTGTTCCGGTAACCCGACCGACCCTATCATTTTGGCCCGACCTTAATCGTTTTAATTTTTTTTTAGATTCTCCCTTATGTAGAGGGGGCCCCAGACGGGTAAAAAATCGACAAATCGACATGACCCTAGTGACAAGGGAAAAGACATATTCCTTAGAATCGACAAGTGACATGGGTATTCCTTAGAATCGACAAGTGACATGAGGGGTGGTGACATTTTTATAGTGTCAGTGACAAGGGACAAACCGCTTTTCTTAAAAATCGACAAGGGACATAGCCATTTCTTAAAAAAAAAATCGCCAAGTGACACAGCATCCCCCCGTCTAGGGGCCTATGTAGGGTATCACCAAAAGGGTTTAAAACATACATAATGGCCTTCAGCTATCTCAATTCTTATCCTTTGAAAAAGCCTAGAAGGGTGGGAAAATTCTTTGTATGTAAAAACAGAACTGATAAGGGTTTTTAATTAGACAGATATTGGTTCTACACTATCAAAAAATAACCACTCAGTAAAAAAAAAAAAGAGATTCCGACATATTTTGGCATAGAAAAGAGATGGAATCTGGCGACCTAGATATATTTTTCCTCTGTCTATAGAACTGGTTCGGGCTCAATTCGATATTACTATAAAGTTGCACTCAATAAACCCTCCCAGAATACAACACAGTTATCGCCCTCTATTTTTGAGTTACTGCCTATTCTCCAAGCACAGACTTGGCTAGCTCATAGTTCCGGTTGATCTCTCTCAGCAGCACACGTGGGTGTCTATGCTCGGAGAAGGGTTACCGACCCCTATGTTTGCAGCCAGAAAACTTTTCCTGTTCAGGACTGTTCCATGTGTCAGTCATAACAGTTGATGTAGCCTATTATCTTAAGACTAAGAAACCACCTAAGTTGTTTCTCATCACTAAGCAGTGAAAAAAATATGACGAGAGTGTTTTTTTTTTGTTTTTTTTTGTTTTTTTTTACTTTGGGGCTAAAATACATGGGAAAATTTGGAATTTTTGCGATCAATTTTCACGTTTCAGTAATTCGGAAAAAAAAAAAGAAAAAAAAAAAAGTTGTGATAATGCAAGTTATTCCTAGCTGACGGCATTACTGACAGCATAAGCTTTTTAATTTGATACTAAAAATTTGCCGCCTAGTGTGACTCGTTCTTTTCTGTACATTATTAAAGTTACATATCTTGTTTCAAAATACTCCAAACACGTTGCGTATTACCCCATCTCAATCTACCTCCCAAATTCCTACATCCACACATGCGACATTTTGAAAGGAGGTTTTGGTACAACATATAAGCTGCAAGTTATACACAGGGATTAATAATAAGACCCCAGACGGGTAAAATAGCCAAGTCAACAATGTCCTGTTTTAGCCAATATGGACAAAGAGACACGGGGGTGCTGGGAGTTGGCGACAAGGGGCAAGACGGGCAAGACTACTTCTCAAAATAGACAATGGACAAGACCTAGTTCTTAAATTCGACAAGGACCATTGGCATCTCTTATATTCGACAAGTGACACATGTGCCCCGTCTGTGGTCCTAATATAGATTTTCTAAAAGTAAATTTTCTGCACCGTGTGACAACGACCGATCAGCTAGATAGCAGAGATTTCCCCAACCTATTTTGGTTATTTTTCTATTCAGTTTTTGATCAGCGCACTATATTATCGTGTTTTAAAAAAAAAATTTTAATCATAAATAATATGTAGACTTGGAAAAAAAAAAGAAAAAAAAAAGAGAGCTGACATGCAAACTCCGACTCTCCCCCCTCCTACTCACATGTCGCTGTTTTGTCACTAAACCCAAAGACCCACCCACCCCGTAGGAAGGGGTGACGTTTGTGAACGTTCCCTTAGTCTTCTATTCTTTATTTATTGTGTGGCCCCTAAAGAGGGGCCAACCAACTCTGATCGAGTTGGTTATATGCTGCACAACATCGGCGTAATTAATTACGCCTCACGTTAAGCAGCATGGATCACTCTTGACAGACTGGCCTCAAAAGCCCCGTTGGACGGGGGCCCTTGGGCCACAACGAGTCAAAACGAGTTGATCCGTTTTTCAGATTACCGACTCGGTGAGAGGTTCTGACTATGTATATCTTTTATAACGCCTTAGATATGGTGTGGTATTTTTCATCTCGCTATAGTTTAGTTGGTATTTAAAGAAACTGTCTCATTTCTATCAGAAATACACAACATTGACATGTTTTTTATATTCAATATATTAGAAGTGTGCTTTGTTGCTTATATAGTTCATTATGCGTTTAAAATGTTCGTGAGCATCGTAGGAATGTACAAAATTCCTATTGTGGCGCCGTCTGACGAAAGAGCGGGGAACTAGCGCGTTCGTTATTCGCATCTTTGACAGCGACTAAGAGACGCTCAAACTGTCTCTTATTTAGTTTGAACTTATCACAAAATTGTCTTTGATAGGTTGTAGATTGACTTCTGACTCTTTTTTCTTTTTTTTTAGTTAGAAAAAAAAAAACAAAAAAAAAACAGTGACGCCGACACAGACCTGCGCATTAAGGCGCTCCACCGTCTTCAGAGGGTTAAGTCTATAGTACAGTAGATTCTACTGTGTACTTACACTAACAGTGCTACATATACATACCCGAGTTCTAAGTGGGTTTTTTTTTTAGGAAAAAAAAAAGTGATCTACTCACCCAAACCGCTATTAGTAGGTAACCTGTATGAACCATACCGCAAACATCTGCCTCGTGACTGATAGTGTACCGGTGGTGAAGTGCTGTTGCAAGAACAATTGAGGCTCTTTATATAGCTGAGAGAGCGAATGTCCTAATCTTGTTTTCACCTTGAGCCCCACCCTATTCCAGAGAGGATATTAAAAATCACATGTACATGTATATGGGCTTATAGCCGGTGAATAGATAAGGCGGGACAACTGTGTATACAAAGACTACAGGGGGCGTTTTAACGACAGGTGTGACGCGCCAGTCCGTGGACGGAGCTTTTGTTTTCACCTAGAGAGGGGATCAAGAGTGTATACAAAGCCTACAGGGGGTGATTAACGACAGGTGTGACGCGCCAGCCGGTGGACGGATGACTGCATCTTCTAAGCTTTGTTTTCACCTAGAGAGGGGATCAAGAGTGTATACAAAAAAGCCTACAGGGGGTGTTTAACGCGGCCGGATGACTGCATGTTATGGTCTTAGCCTGTTTTCAGCTAGAGAGGGACCTAATCACCTAAGCCCTTTCCACCCTTAAATCAATCTGATAATTGCCATAAAGGGAGTAATGCGCGTTACATGTATATAGGATTATAGCTGGGTAAGAGATTAAGACACTAGTCAACTGTGTATACAAAAAAAAACTACAGGGGGTGTCTAAGGTCGGGTGTCATGCACCAGCGGGCGGACGGATGTCTGCCACTCTAGCTGTGACTACAAGCGCGTGCGTGTGGTAGACAGCTTAAATCAAAAACAAGTTAAGCTCCTTATAGCTTCCTACTGACTGCGGATTCGAGTGCTTGAAAGATGGTCTTTTGTTTTTTTCATCTATTTCCTCGGGGAGTCAAACAGGATTAAAGATGTAACGAACCCGCACCTACACAGGTAGACAGCCGGTCGCCTTCCTAGTGAGAGTTTTTCTCTTGAGTTAAGAAGCTTATCTCGGAGCCTAATACATAAGCGAGAGTGAAACATGGATCCCACACACTTCTTCTACCACCTTCAGCATGGCGTCATCAGGAATCACTCTACGTTCTACCAAATGTGAGCATCCCAACACTACTACAGAGCCGCGACAACACCACACGGAGGAGACGTCCATGGTTACTGATGAGTTAACAAGTAGCAACGTGGAGGTTCGTTTTTATCAAGATTCGTACGGGTGGCTGGATAGTGTGAGGGCTACTTCTGCAGCTGTTGCTGCTGCTCGTGCAAGACGTGAAGCTCTTACCGCCGTTCGTGCTACACATGCTGCATACGAAGTCGCTAATGTTGCTAACAACGCTGCTGTTACTCTCGCCACTGCTGCTCGTGCTGCTAATGTTCTTGCTACTGTTACCGCTCTTGCTGCCGATGCTGCTGCTGCTGATGCTGCAGCGACTGCTAACGGTGACGCTGTTGCGGCTGCTGCCAGGGCTAGTGCTATTAATGCTTGTACAGCTGCTAAAAACATAGCCTGTTTCGCTGATGCTAGTCGCAATGTCGCTGTTGCTGCTATTGCTGATGCACATGATGCTAAGTTACGGGCTGTTGCTTTTGCTGATGTTGCTGTTGATGCTGAAGATGCTGCTGCTGCTGCTGCTGCTGCTGAAGATGCTGCTGCTGCTGCTGCTGCTGCTGAAGATGCGGCTGCTGCTGCTGCTGCTGCTGCTGCTCTAGACACCTATGACGCTGCTGCTGCTGCTGCTGCTGCTCTAGACACCTATGACGCTGCTGCTGCTGCTGCTGCTGAAGATGCTGCTGCTGCTGCTGCTCTAGACACCTATGACGCTGCTGCTGCTGCTGCTCTAGACACCTATGACGCTGCTGCTGCTGCTGCTCTAGACACCTATGACGCTGCTGCTGCTGCTGCTGCTGAAGATGCTGCTGCTGCTGCTGCTCTAGACACCTATGACTAAACTTAGTAGGTGTTATTTACAAACAATGAGAGCCACGTGGTGTTGTGGCTTATTATGCAAATGAAGAGGCCGCGTGACCACGGGCTGTTGCTTTTGCTGTTGATGTTGCTGCTGCTGCTGCTGCTGCTGCTGCTCCTGCTGCTACTGCTGCTGAAGATGTTGCTCCTGCTGCTACTGCTGCTGCTGCTACTGCTGCTGAAGATGATGCTCCTGCTGCTACTGCTGCTGCTGCTGCTGCTGCTGCTGCTGCTCTAGACACCTACGACTAAACTTAGTAGGTGTTATTTACAAACAAAGAGAGCCACGTGGTGTTGTGGCTTATTATGCAAATGAAGAGGCCGCGTGACCACGGGCTGTTGCTTTTGCTGTTGATGTTGCTGCTGCTGCTCCTGCTGCTGCTGCTGCTGCTGCTACTGCTGCTGAAGATGTTGCTCCTGCTGCTACTGCTGCTGCTGCTACTGCTGCTGAAGATGATGCTGCTGCTGCTACTGCTGCTGCTGCTGCTGCTGCTGCTGCTGCTCTAGACACCTACGACTAAACTTAGTAGGTGTTGTTTACAAACAAAGAGAGCCACGTGCTGTTGTTGTGGCTTATTATGCAAATTATGAAGAGGTCGCGTGACCACGGGCTGCTGCCTGCTGCTGCTGAAGATGCTGCTGCTGCTGCTGCTGCTGCTGCTGCTACCTATGACTAAACTTAGTAGGTGTTATTTACAAACAAGAGAGCCACATGGTGTTGTTTACAAACAAAGAGAGCCACATGGTGTTGTTTACAAACAAAGAGAGCCACGTGATGTTGTTGTGGCCTATTATGCAAATGAGGGGGTCACGTGATCAAGGGGGCGTGGCCTATTATGCAAATGAGGGGGTCACGTGACCAAATGGTGGCCTCTGATTGGCTGGTGATCAAGAGGGCGTGGCCTATTATGCAAATGAGGGGGTCACGTGACCAAATGGCCTCCTCTGATTGGCTGGTGATCAAGGGGGCGTGGTCTATTACGTAATTATGCAAATGAGGGGGCGTGGCCTATTACGTAATTATGCAAATGAGGGGGTCACGTGACCAAATGGAGGCCTCTGATTGGCTGCATGTCGATTGAGTAATAAACAGTACTTAAGCATAGTCCCGTTCCGATACATTATATACTACTGACATGGCCGTTTAAAATTGCGCCTAGTGATATGCAACATAAGGAATATTAGAGATATAGCGACATAGGACATGGGCATTTCTTAAAATCGACATGATGACATGGCTTTTTCTTAAAATCGATAGGGCGACATGGTCATTTCTTAAAATCGACATGAGAAATTAGGACCCCCCATCCAGACCCCCAGTAATACTTGTATTATTTCCTCCATACAGTGTTTGTACAGCGTACCACCTGCTACCATGAGGAGGTTGGTGGTGGGCTGCCACCTGGTGGTCTGTCTACTCAACCTGCTCACTGCCAGTACAGCAGGCCTGGAGAGTGGCGCCCCCTCTGACACCAGCAACAGGGACCCGGCCTCTGTGCCCACCCCCGCCTACACACTGGACGACAGCAAGGGCACCCAGGACCCGGTAAGTACAGGTCACATGACCTTTAACTGACATTCAGATTTTACATGAACTTTAACTGACATTCAGATTTTACATGACCTTCAACTGACATTCAGATTTTACATGACCTTTAACTGACACTCAGATTAAACATGACCTTTAACTGACATTCAGATTTTACATGACCTTTAACTGGCATTCAGCTTGTGGTAGATGATGTACATGCAGGGGCATATCAACCGGGGGGGACGTGGGGGACATGTCTCCCCCCCACTTTTGACCTTGTACTGACATTCAGATTGTGGTAGAGGGTACATGACCTTGTACTGACATTCAGATTATGGTAGGGGGGTATAAAGGACCTTGCACATGACATTCAGATTGTGGTAGGGGGTACATGACCTTGTACTGACATTGAGATTGTGGTAGAGGGGTACATGACCTCTAACTGACATTGAGATTGTGGAAGAGGAGGTACATGACCTTGTACTGACATTCAGATTGTGGTAGAGGGGTAGATGACCTCTAACTGACACTGAGATTGTGGAAGAGGGGGCTACATGACCTTGTACTGACATTCAGATTGTGGTAGAGGGGTACATGACCTCTAACTGACATTGAGATTGTGGAAGAGGGGGCTACATGACCTTGTACTGACATTCAGATTGTGGTAGAGGGGTACATGACCTTGTACTGACATTCAGATTGTAGTAGAGGGGGCTACATGACCTTGTACTGACATTCAGATTGTGGTAGAGGGCTACATGACCTTGTACTGACTTTCAGATTGTGGTAGAGGGGTACATGACCTCTAAGTGACATTCAGATTGTGGTAGGGGGTACATGACCTCTAACTGACATTCAGATTGTGGTAGGGGGTACATGACCTTGTACTGACATTCAGATTGTGGTTGAGGGGTACATGACCTTGTACTGACATTCAGATTGTGGTAGAGGGGTACATGACCTTGTACTGACATTCAGATTGTTGTAGAGGGCTACATGACCTCTAACTGACATTCAGATTGTCGTAGAGGGATAACACTTTCTAGATTTATGTGACCTTGAATTTGTTTTATTATTACCTAATTTGCCCTTCACAGTGTATGGGAAGAGTTATAATATATGTCCTTGATTTGACCTTTGTGTGACCTCAGGACGTGGAGAAGGAGGTGAACGACCTGTTGTCCCAGTCAGAGTACGCGGGGGTCACCGTACACTTCAACCCGCCCGTCGTGGAGGATCCCGACTGTCATGTCGTCACTTTTGAGGTAAATCCCATTCTGATGAGTTTCTATAACATTCTTCCTCTTTTTCTTTCTTCTTTAAAGATTGAGAGTTAATTGTTAAGATTTAGAGTTAATCGTTCGGGGGCTGTGTTGCCAAAGGTATCATATACAAATCTTTATCAAACAAAGTCCAAAAGATATCATTTTTAAACTACAGCAAACACTTATTTAACTGACTTAAAAAATGATTTGATTGATGGAAATATATATCAAAGTACATATTTATCACTCCGGAATGTGCTTTCAATTAGATTTATTCTTTTAACCAAATGTGTCAGTTTAGGATGCTATTTGAAGGCCTCCTGTTCTGAACTTTTTTTTCATCAAAACGATGATCTCTGAAAGGAGTTTCCTATGTTATTCCAGTTCAGTGCACAGAATATTCCAACAAATTAGTTTGCAGTTCTGTGAAACACTCTTGTATTAATAAAAACGCCTTTCTATGTTGTAGGAGAAGCGTCACGGGGGTAAGTGTAACCGCATGGCGGGCGGCATGCCGTTCTGTGCCGTCAAGAACTACGTCTTCCCCAACCACCCCGACTGTATGGACATGGAGGCAGGTCAGTGTAGTCTGTAAACTTGGAATAATTTGAGTAATGGTTAAGAAGAAAGGTTTTTCATGGAATCACAGTCTTTGCGAAAACTTTTTCACACCACAGGACATTTTGTCCAGCAAATTTTCAATGTTGAAGGACTGGCTACATTTTTGGAGGATCGGATAGCCACATGTCTGATGATTTCTGCATTTAAAGTATAGATGAGTTTTGTGCATTAAGAATACATTTCAGTTGTAATCCCTTATGGCCAAATCAGTATAGATATATAGTTTTACACAGTATATTGACATAAATATTTCAGCTTTAGAAGCCCAACTGAATTCTTCTAGTTCTGAAAACCCCAAAATGTGAGCGGACATTCGGTCCTGCTACACCTGTGAATCTGCTGGACCGGTGGCATTTTAGGAGGACATTGCCACTGTCCTGCAAGACTGGAATCACTGCAGATTTCTGGTCCTCTATGGTATATACTAGGGTTCAGTCAATACTATTCTACCAACAATATCTCTTAATCACTTGGGATTATATCAGTTTAAATGTATGATGATGTGATTGAAGCAAAATAAATCAATACCTCATGGTGTTAGATTTTGATATATTTGAGGATAGGACACCTTTAACTATGGCCACGTATGTGCCTCCACATGGGTCCCCACAATTTGGACCGTGTCGCCGTGTCGATCTTTAGCAAAAGAGCCATTTCAATGTGTCGATTTTTATGTATATAGAATAAACTAGGGCATCATAAAGATGTCTGTGTCCGTCGATTTTTAAAGGGGGCGTGTCGCACGTGTCGATTTTTAAAGGGGCCGTGTTGCCGTGTCGCGCGTGTCGATTTTTACCCATGTAGAGGCACACGTATGGTGCAAACCCCACTTTTTCAACATTTTTTAACTTTGTGAAAAATTGACCAATAGGCCTAATATCCAACCAAACTTCTCACATGTTTAGAGGAGATGGTCTGGGACATAATCAATCCATGAAAAATAGTAGCCATAGGTGAAACCAATGAGCCATGACCAATTTAGGGTAAAATTTTAGTGTATGTTTTGCAAAGTTGCCAGTAATTTGTAATCAAAACCTTAGCCTTATGTAGATAGGATCATATGATACACTTTACTTTCAAAATGATTCATTGATAAATTAATAGAGTTAGGGACTTATTCAAATATTTTCCAGTCAGCCGAGACAGGTCATAATAGAGTAGCACATAGCGGTATCTTTCGGCAGCAGTATAACTCAGTGATAGGGTGTGCAGAATACCAATCTAACATTTAAAGGGTTAATAAATGCAAGCGGGAGACATGCTTTGATCACTGTTTTAGGTAGTTTCATCTTTTTGCCGCCAGGTGCCGTATGCGTAGACCCTGACTTACCCCTTTAACCTCCATTAACCCGTTCCTCCTGACAGACTCGAGTGCAGAACGCCCCTGGGCGTCCCCGCAGTGGTTCGTGCGGATGGCAACGTCTGACTTCGAGACAACGACAGAACAGACGGACGACCCGCCCGAGATGACGGCCGACCCGACCCCCGCCCCACCTGGTGGGGGACGGAGACAACTCACCGACCCGCAGATACCGCCCGAAATACGCCCCACCGAGGGGGCGCGCGCATCCCGCAGACGCTGGCAGGGCAGGGGCGGGCGGCGCCCCATCACCCTGGGAGACCCGGGCAAGTAGCCAAGGGCTTCTCCGTGCAAGCACAAGTAAGCACGAGCCCCGGCAGGAGCCCTCCAGACAGGACCTTTATGAGTGACGTGCTGTAGGACTTTGTCATCAGATGGAGAGACAATATAGACAATAATGTGTCATGTGAAGTGACTGTATAATATTATGGACGTTGTTCATGTCGTCAGGGCGGAGTAACTTGTCACCGGTCGGTCATGTAGGATACAGGAGCCGTGACCGACCTGAGACGAGTTACTCTTGGTGATCAGTCCTGGTGGTAAGTTCAGTCTCTCCTGCCACACCAAAACTGTTTAACCCTTTAAAGGCATGATGCATGAATGCAGCCCTGGCGAGTAACTCGCCAGTGCTGCATTCAAGCATCATGCTGACCCTTTGGGGTTGAGACACTCCCAAGGGGTCCTCATGATGCACCAATGCAGCACTGGCGAGTTACTCGCCAGGGCTGCATTGGTGTGGCATGACGACAAGGGATACAGTGCATTAAAGCACTATGCAGCCCTTTACTGGTTAAAACCAGTTTATGGATGCCCTCTCTCTAGGGGATGTTTTCTCCTACTTGCCCATGGACATAAAAACCCGACAATTACAAAGCAGCTAAATAGACCCAGTCCTCTGTGGCCATTAGGGCAGTGTGATCTGGGTGGTCTTTCAGAACGACTTCTGAAATCGTGAAAAAAGTCTGGTCGTGAAAAAACGTCACAAATGTAAAATTTCAAGCTAGCGAGTGCACTCACTAATACATGCTTAGCCAATGCTTGTCATGAGAATTTGGGAAAGGGGGATTCTCAAATTTGACATAGATCATATTATTATATATGATATAACCATATCATTTGTATTGCCATATGGACAAACCTATAAAGTTACTACTGTTGATGATAACATGTTGTGGATCAGTTCTAAAGAGTGCTTGTTAAATCCAATTCTGGTCGTGACCATAGACCATATGATTTTGGAAGTTATTCTGAGAGACCACCCTGGTGCCTCCAGATGTAGCCTACGTTATACTCAGGGCAGATATCACAACTCATGCCAGTAGACTGCCCTGTGATATACACCCCAGCTATATCTTCTATTGAGAAAAATCCTCTTTACATTTTGTAAATTAAAACGGCAGCTCATACTATAACCTCAATCCATACTCATTTACCAGTTTACAATTGGAGAAAGATAATATTGATAAATTAATTAATTAGATAATTCAAGTAGATGGTATACCTGATGTAGACAAACCTGTTGACGTGCCTGAAGAAAAATGGCGCCAATTATAATTTAATGAAGGCATTCCATGCTTGTTCACATCAGGTACACCATGACGTCACATTAAGTGCACCATGACATCACATCAGGTACACCATGACGTCACATTAAGTGCACCATGACGTCACCATCCTATGTACCTACTGATGACGTCACAGACTGTTCAATAAACCGTGATTGTAGCTATTAGTGCTATATGTTTGTTATTTTGTTGATTAGACCTCAACTAGTGGTGGATCAGATTGACTCTAAAATACATTGTAGCACCAAAATGGTATAAAGAGGGACAATGCATCCAGCAGTTCACCGGCAGAATGATGCAAAAGGATTTCAACAACTTGGTGCTCTCAGAAAATCCATTCTTTCTCACTGCATTGGTCTAGATATTGTCAAACATGAAACAAACAATTTATCTCTGTTCTACGGGGTTCAGGGGTTAATACACTCCAACAAGTAACTCTCTACCATGTCATCATATTAACTTCATATCAGGTAAAACGTTTGACTGTAAATGTAGATATCTTGGCGCTGTACATATTTTCACGGATATGTACATAGCGAACATTTATCCAGTATAGTCATACTACTACCATCTTCCAAAATTTACGAATTCAAATACATGCGAAAGTGTACTTTTAAGCAAATTCACAAAAAATTATACATATTGTACACGCGAAAATATCTACATTTACAGTATTTTCCAGCCATTATTCAAGTATACGAGTAAAAGTCCAACAACCGGAGTAGCATGATCAGCATTTAGTTTATTTACACTCTATATTACAGCGACATGTCAGGACTAACCCATTAAGGACCGCACAGTGCTTTAATGCATCATGCTCTGTCATCATGATGCAAGTACTACATGAATGCATCATGCTCATCTTACACTGAAGTGTTGGCATGATGCATGGGCACAGCTTTGGCGGGTATGATAACCAAGGGCATGGCATTTTAAAGCGCTTATGCAGCCTTTAACCTTTTAAGGACCGCATAGTGCTTTAATGTGCCACGTCATTGGTCACCATGATGCGAGTTACTCACGAGTGCTGCATTGCTGCTGGGTTGATGTATTCCTGAATGGTCGTCATGATGCATGAATGCAGCACTGGTGAGTTACTCGCCAGGGCTGCATCCATGCATCATGACGACCAAGGGCATTAAAGTGCTATGCGGCCCTTAGGGGGTTAACCTGCGAGCGGGAATCTCCGCGTTATGGCAGCATCTTGATATAAACACACGATAACACATCCCCGACACCTCTACCTCAGAGATGCCACTCTCTGGTCGACAAATAGTAGGAAATCTTACAATTTGAGTCAATTTACTGCAGGATATTAACATAATTTACTACATACATTCCCGCAAAAATGAGGAAAAGTGACATTTCTGCTATTTCTATCTTTGTATATAGAAGCGTACCCCTGTTGTTTGTTTCATTATATAATACGTATATATTCTCATCGAAATGGAATCTAGAAATGTTTGAACACAGGCCTCCAGTATATGGGTACGTAATAATGGTGAAAAACAATACATAATAGATTTAACCATTTAAAGATAGTAGATGTCGCTAAGTTCAACTAGACGACATGGAATGTATCAAAATATGCAAAATATACAGAAAGAAACGCCGCTGGAAGTTTAACACAGATAGGAAGCTATGTAATGTTAACATGAAATGTGGAAAGTTGTTCATATGGCGGTTCATATCATCTCTCCCAAGGTGATGTCCCTACAGTTCCACACGACTGTCAGGCCTCATCTATTGACGGTGGCAGCCATATTCTGCTAGTGCATCAAAGACATCTTTATCTTTTAAAGCGAAACACGTCTTTTTGTTCTGGGTTGAAGTAAGAAGGAAATCAAATATTTGTTCGGAATAGAATAAACAAAATCAGTTATATGTATGTTGATAGATAAGTTGTCAGGACAAGTTTTGGTTAACCTTTTAAGGGTATCTATCCCTTTTGTCGTCATGATGCATACATGCAGCAAGTAGCTCGCCAGTGCTGCAGCCAAGCATCATGCCACTCTATTGGTTGATACACTCCCAGAGAGTCGGTGTACCGTAAAACCTCGCGTAGAAGCCGCGGCTAGTACCCGAGTCAGATCGGCGGTGCGGCTTATAGGATCGGCCCAGAGTCAGGGTGCGGCTTATACACGAGTTTTTGCCACTATGGTACAGTACTAAAATCGGCACATTCAGATCGCCAGTGCGGCTTATAGGATCGGCCCAAACTTGGGGTGCGGCTTATACGCGAGTTAGGCTTATACGTGAGGTTTTACGGTATTACCTGAATGCAGCCCTGGTGAGTACTCACCAGGGCTGCATTTATGACGACAAAGGTGTGCCTCAAAGTTGCGTTTCACAGGTTAAGGCCACCGCAGACAGGTTGATTCGAATAACAGACGCGCTCGGCCGATCCAATTGGGCAATATCAAACATGTTTGATCATCCCGACTCAATCTAGTCACCGCACACATCCAGATCTGCCTACCATAAAACCTCGCGTAGAAGCCGCGGCTTGTACGCGAATCAGAGCCAGCTTTCTTTTGAGACCAAACATGCCTATATGGGGTGCGGCTTATACGAGAGTTTTTAAAAGTATAATACAGTACTAAATTAACAATTTTCATATACCCTATTAGGCTTATAGGATTTCGCAAAGTTAGGGGTGCGGCTAATACGCGAGTTAGGCTCATACGCAAGGTTTTACGGTAGTTACCGATCGAGTTGAGCCATCTGGAGTAGACTTTACTATGAGAGTTGATGTATCATACCGAGTGTCTGACGAGAAGGTAAACTAGACGGTGGCTCCCAACCAGGCAATAACCTAAAGTTAATCTTCTCCCATCAACCTTATTGGCACTGTTAGTGGTTTTTTTCCTGACAAATCTAATTGCAGTAAAATTCCCTCCTCCTCATTTTCGGAAATACAACAGATACTTTGTACACTTCATACATGATAAATAACGTGAATGTACCAAAGGCCCATATGACAATGCCTAGCCCTTCTCGAAAGGAAACACTGGCGCTTTGTCGGCGTTGAACATGTAAGTAGAAAAGCGCCCTGTGTGCGGCAGGTTGCCATGACTACCGTAGTGACCCGTATGGTGGTTAGTGTTGACATACAGCTGTTAGACTAACGAGGCACACAGGGGATCAGTCTCACCAAGTCCAGAGAGGTTCAATAACTATGACCAGTTGATGTCTATGCCCAGCTGACGTCTATGACCGGCTGACATCTATGACCGGCTGACATCTATGCCCAGCTGACATCTATAACTGGCTGACATCTATGACCGGCTGACGTCTATGACCGGCTGACATCTATGACCGGCTGACGTCCATGACCGGCTGACGTCTATGACCGGCTGACGTCTATGACCGGCTGACGTCTATGACCGGCTGACGTCTATGACCGGCTGACGTCTATATCCGGGTAGCTTTGATCAATCCCAAGTCATTTTTACAAGATTACAATTAAGGGCGGTGTCAAAGTATAAAGGGGGCATGATTTCTTCCAGTCAGCCGGTCGTATATTTTGAACCTGCACCGATTTGGTGAGACTGACTCAGTTCTGTGCACCTTAACATGGACTTGGTAGCAACCCCAGTCTGTCCCTATCTTACTAATGATTCATAGCAAGCAGTCAAACCTAGGCATGAATGTGACCAGTCTCAGTTGAAATAAATGTTCAAATGAAGACCCCTGAATGGGGGTCTTCTTTAGGCTTCGGAAAAAAAAATCCCTACAAAATCCATGCAAAACTCACATTTTAATTCTTGAATGTGCTGATAAGTATTCCGAATTTCTACAGGTAATTTCTTGAATACCATTCCTCATCTGAATTATCCAGAAATGGGTCTGCCCACATGATTGGTTAGCTTAATATGACTAAGGATCTCAATACCTCGTCATCTATATCCCAGTCGCACAAGTAGGTCGTGGATGGCCCTCAACCCTTTAGCCCTTTAAGGACGGCATAATGCATTAGTGCATCATGTCCTTGGTCTTCATGATGCATGAATGCAGCCCTGGCGAGTAACTTGCCAGTGCTGCATTCAAGTATCGTGCCGACCCTACGGGGTTGAGTACAGTTGAGACACTCCCGGAGGGTCGGCATGATGCACCAATGCAGTACCGGCGAGGTACTTGGCAGGGCTGCATTGGTGCATCATGAAAACAAATGAGATTTTTTAGTGACATGCCGCCCTTAAAGGGCAGCGTAGGGCTTCCGTCACCGTGATGAATAAATGCAGCGCATTACTCACTGATGCGGCGTTCATGCATCATTACAACCAATCAAAATAAACCTGCAGTTCTTCCCAACGTTAAAAAGCACTTCAGAAGACTCAATCATTGTGTGAACTCCATCGCTATTGAGATATCGACTTATTTACATGTTTGTCTAACAAGCACAGGGTCCGCAAACAAAGGCATCATGTTATATTGCTTCAATACTTAATACATGGCAGGTTGTCAAATTGTACAGTAATTACAGTAACTACATTGTACTTGTCTTCTTATCTTGGCTTTCATTTTGTGAGATGAGATCGGCTACTCTATGTAATTGGTAGTACCGTAAATTCCTGTGTATAACCTCCAACTCGCATACAACCCGCATCCAGATTGGGAGAATCCTATAAGGCCAGGCCTAAAAAAAGGTTGGTCAATGAATTATTGCACACATTATTTGGTTTTCTTTTTTAATTGTCAATGGATTTTCCTCACTTAATTATTTCAAAAGTTGAGCTTATTTCGATTTCTTAAAACTTCTTCTACTTGCTTGAAAATGTTTGGTGTCCTGACATTGACAAAACAAAATCTTAAAGTTCAAAAAGAAAATTTGCTCACTCGCACTATTTTTTCAAAAGCAAAATTGATTGACCAACCCACACTGTGGTGCTGAAAATGCCCATTGTATCAGGGTTCCCACAAAAATTCAGATTGAAATTCCATAACATTTGAATGACATCTCAATTTTCCATGACATTTATAACATTCTTGTGGGGTTCAGGAGAATAGGGCCCTTAGAAAAATTCTAAAATCTTGAAAGCAAATGGTAGATTCTAGGAGAATTTTTGAATTCCATTATTTTCATTTTCCAGGACATTCCATGACACACAGCAAGTTTTTACAAAATTCCATAACATTTCAGACAGCTTTCAAATTCCATGACATTCCATAACACGTGGGAACCCTGCTGCGGCTTCTCCGCATGGCTTACTCACGTGGGTTTTACGCGAGGCTTATACAGATGGGTTATAGGCAGATGTGTACAGTACAAGTCTGGCAGTACAGATACCCCACCCAGGTACTACACGTCTGTTTAAACCCTGATACACATGGCTATAGGAGACGAGAGTAATACTGACCCACCTCACTTCTGTTAAAAAAGAGTTTTCGCGAACTTTACGAGGAAAAACCTTGATCATAAGAGTACCGTAAATTCCCGCGTATAACCCGCGGGTTATACGCAAACCAAACCTCTAGTGCGGGTTATACAATATTCCCAAAGTCTAGGGGCGGGTAATACGAATGTTTTTGAAAGTATAGAACAGTACTAAAATCGCAATTTTCAGACCCCAGGTGCGGGTTATATGATTCTCCCAAAGTAGGGGTGCGGGTTATACGCGAGGTGCGGGTTATACACGGGAATTTACGGTAGTATGTGGCTGTAGAACATATTGAGTTACACCGTGAATATAGCTTCCTGACTGTATAATGCGCTTCTAGTAGTATCAAGTATGTCTGGATGATGCTATTTCAAACAGCTGGTATGTAAAATGATATTAACACCTATGTACAAACACCTATGCATCATATAAATCAGAAATATGACCCCATCATTATTACTTTGTACATTCAAAATGGCTGGCTAGTCTGTTTAGTATGTCTTATATTTTACAATACCAGTAGTGATAAATCATATTGAAAAACTACCGGTATACATATTTATGATTATCAACTCTGATTTCAAAATTATGAAAAAAAGATGTAAGCCGACAGTTGACGTGATCAAATGGCTTCAAGTACTGTGTACAACGTCTGCAGAAATTATTTCCTGAATGTCTAATAAATGGTCAATATCAATTTTAAAACCTAATTTTCAAACACTAGTAGCCTATAATATATACCGTAAAACCCCGCCTATAAGCCAAATTTTATTTGGTGTTTTTATTTCATAGAAGCCGAATTTCTCCCCAAAACTCACATTCGGCTTATAGGCGGGGTTTTCTAAATGTTATTTGAGAATTTTGAGTGGGAAAATAATAAATTATTATCATAAAGATTGATGAACTTTAAGTCCATTTTAAGGCTCTTACAAATGTTTTTCACGTGAATTATATGTGTTTAACTTATGACATATAATATTTCACTGAAAAAGGTTGAAAAATTGTCTAAAATTGGGTAGGAATTGGGCATGGATAAGGGCCAAAGGCCTCCCCAGACCCCAAAAGTCACATTCGGCTTATAGGCGGGGTTCTCCTAAAGTTCAAAACATTTCCATATAAGCCGAATTTTTTCCTTTAAACTCACTTTCGGCTTATAGGCGGGGTCGGCTTATAGGCGGGGTTTTACGGTAATAATAATATCCTGTACCCCAGAGCTGGACAGGAGTTCATCTTAACTGCAATAAACAGGCAATAATAATAATAATATTAACAACAGCAACTGTGCTCTACAAAGTGTGTGACAGACCGTCCCTTCAGTTTACCCTTGAACTAGTTTGTAGGTTTCCCACCGGGGGCGCCATGGGGCTTGTGGCAGTGCGTCCTGTGGCTGCCTCCTCCGCCCGGTCCCGTCTGCTGCTGCTGCTGGTACCTTGTGAGTACAGCCTCCCCGGGGGCGGGGCGGTGGTCGGGCTCGGGATGGCCCGGGCGTGAGGGGGCGCTGTGGTCGGGCTGGGTATAGCCCGGCCGTGTGGTTGTGCGGCAGCAGGACTCGGCAGGGTCCGTGTGTAGGGGGGCAGCGCTGCGGTCGGGCTCGGGGTGGAGAGACCGTGTCGCCGGTAGAGGGCAGGTTGTGACTGGGAGGAGGCAGGTTGGGCAGGCTGGTACTGGGCAGGTTGTCATCTGGGCAGGCCACCTGCGGGGAGGAGAATTTCTTTTTTAAGTTTTGAAAATATCTTTATTTGCCAAATCACAGGTTAAAAAGATGTGTTGTATACATGTTATGACAAACAAAATGAAAAATCTGTTGTAAATATGTAGTTCTAAGGGCTGCGTAATGGTCATGATGCAATATTTGTTGGCACTTCCACAGTGCTTGCGCGTTAAGTCGCTAGTACTGCATTGCTGCATCATCTAGACCCTTTTGAATTGGCACGAAACATGAATGTAGCCCTGGCTAGTTACTCGCTGAATGCCGAATTACTCGCCAGGGCTGCATTAATACATCATGACATTAAAATATCACATTGCATTAAAGCGAAATTTTCTTAAATCTTAAAAAGGAATGGTGCCTTTTAATGGATTTTTTCCCCCATTTCTTTTCCTGAATCGCATCAAAATTTGACAAGACCCACTCACCTGTGTCTGTGATGTACTCGTCTAGCACAGAGAGGACCCGTTTGCCGTCTAACGAGGTGAGAGAGCGGTGCTCCAGCCAGGCGTGACGCAGCAGGATCGAGCCGTGACCACACTTCTTAAGGAAGACGTACGATCTACAACACAAAGCCAGCTGTGTTTGAAATATACAATCCTACATATTGTTAATCAAGGCGGCAAGCAGACCGGATATCATTTATTTTACGACATACAACAACTGGCCGAATGACGGCACGTTTTTCTTCTGGCTGAATAAGCTAGATACAACCTCTAGTGTTGTCATGTTGCGAGCTTTCACAAGTTGTACATGATTTTTTCATGTAAAGGCCTCAAATTGTAGCAGGCATAGTAATTTTTTTTCTTCTCCTATTCAGCCACAAGTACAAGTGACTCATAATTACTACTTATTAAAGTTTGGAGTAAACTTTTTTTATTATGAATACAATGGATTATAAAAGTTTGTATTATAAGTATTGGCAGGTAATGTTAATAGCTGTGTTTACCTGTAGAGGGCGTAGTGGTCGGTTTCTGCCTGTCGGATGAGGCGTTTCAGCGTGTTCATATCTTGGATGGCCTAGAAGTAAAAATATATACATAAAATTCATTATGACTAAAGAAAGAAAAAAACATGTATGTTTGTCATTGTCAATGACAAAATTGAAGATGATAGTATTTGTAGTCTTATATCAATTATCCTATGATGTAATGGTACCCAAACCTGAAAAATAGTGAACAAATCCCTCATATTGGATTTTATACTATTGTAAAGCCTACATTGGTTATAAGCCGAAAGTGCGTTAGTGAGGAAAAATTCTACTTATAGCAAGTTCCTACGAATATAATAACCTTGTCTATAAGCTGAACGGGAGTTTGGGGGTTAGAATTCTACTTGTAGCAAAAAAAATGCTAAAAAATAAATCGCTTACAAGTCCACATCAATGGATTTCACTTTTGAAAAAATGGTGCGTGCCAGCGAATTTTTTTGTCTATGAATTTTGGTCATGGAAAGGTGAAGTGAGCGTCTAATTCTTTTTTTTAATCACGTCCCCAACAAAAGTTCTAAAGGAATATACAGTAAAGAATGTTTAATTGGTTGATCTGTGGGAATCAGGAGAAGAAAGTAAAGAAAAGAAAAAAATCTTGATTTTTGAAAAAAAGGGTGCACAAAATCCATTGAGCAACTTCTTTTTTTTTGGGTCTAGCCTAACCAAGGTTGTCTGGTAGAGCAGTGCCAATTTCTCTGCTAAATGGAGTGTACCTTGAGTTTGTAGTTGTCGATGATCTGTCTCAGCAGTATGGGGTTGTCCTGGTCTCCCGTCACCAACACACGCGCCCAGTCCTCACAGAACTGGCTGCTCTCTGTAATACAACAGGAATCTGTTAGTGCGACACACAATGTAGGGTTCTCCCGTCACCAACACACGCGCCCAGTCCTCACAGAACTGGCTGCTCTCTGTAATACAACAGGACTCTGTTAGTGCGACACACAATGTAGGGTTCTCCCGGTCACCAACACACGCGCCCAGTCCTCACAGAACGGGCTGCTCTCTGTAATACAACAGGACTCTGTTAGTGCGACACACAATGTAGGGTTCTCCCGGTCACCAACACACGCGCCCAGTCCTCACAGAACTGGCTGCTCTCTGTAATACAACAGGACTCTGTTAGTGCGACAAACAATGTAGGGTTCTCCCGGTTACCAACACACGCGCCCAGTCCTCACAGAACTGGCTGCTCTGTAATACAACAAGACTCTGTCAGTCCGACACACAATGTAGGGTTCTCCCGGTCACCAACACACGCACCCAGTCCTCACAGAACTGGCTGCTCTCTGTAATACAACAGGACTCTGTTAGTGCGACAAACAATGTAGGGTTCTCCCAGTCACACACGCGCCCAGTCCTCACAGAACTGGCTGCTCTCTGTAATACAACAAGACTCTGTTAGTGCGACACACAATGTAGGGTTCTCCCGTCACCAACACACGCGCCCAGTCCTCACAGAACTGGCTGCTCTCTGTAATACAACAGGACTCTGTTAGTGCGACACACAATGTAGGGTTCTCCCGGTCTCCAGTCACCAACACACGCACCCAGTCCTCACAGAACTGGCTGCTCTCTGTAATACAACAGGACTCTATTAGTGCGACACACAATGTAGGGTTCTCCCGGTCACCAACACACGCGCCCAGTCCTCACAGAACTGGCTGCTCTCTGTTATACAACACGACTCTAGTAGTGCGACACACAATGTAGGGTTCTCCCGGTCTGCGGGCACCAACACACACGCCAAGTCCTCACACAATGTAGGGTTCTCCCGGTCTCCAGTCACCAACACACGCGCCCAGTCCTCACAGAACTGGCTGCTCTCTGTAATACAACAGGACTCTGTTAGTGCGACACACAATGCAGGGTTCTCCCGTTACCAACAGACGCGCCCAGTCCTCACAGAACTGGCTGCTCTCTGTAATACAACAGGACTCTATTAGTGCGACACACAATGTAGGGTTCTCCCGGTCACCAACACACGCGCCCAGTCCTCACAGAACTGGCTGCTCTCTGTAATACAACACAACTCTGTCAGTGCGACACACAATGCAGGGTTCTCCTGGTCTCAATTTTATCTTATTCCCCAATAAATGGTTATTGTTGAAATAAAAGCGTAGATGCTTTCATTCCACCAATTGTAAATATATATATGATTTCCCCCCATACCCTGAATATTATACTGTTACAGTGTTTGGGACACATTTAAGTGAGATTTAGAATTTGAAAAAATATCAGATATGGCAACTTTAAGTATATACAATGTTTACTGTAGTTGTAGGTGGGTAAGTTCAAGTTCAAGTTTGTAAAGTTTTATTTTCTCTTAGGCACAACTTCCACAAGTACAGTCATTCAAAAATGCCTTTGAATGACTGTACTTATGCCTCAGAGAAAATAAAACTTTACAAACTATAGGTGAGTATTGGGGCTATAGGTACATCTATAGGTGGGTAGTGGGGCTATAGGTGAGTATTGGGGCTATAGCGTACATCTATAGGTGGGTTTTGGGGCTATAGGTGGGTATTGGGGCTATAGGGTACATCTATAGGTGAGTATTGGGGCTATAGCATACATCTATAGGTGGGTTTTGGGGCTATAGGTGGGTATTGGGGCTATAGGGTACATCTATAGGTGGGGGTACCCACCATGTTTACTGAAGTTATGCTTGTCCCCGCTCAGTGTGAGAGTGATGGTCTCAGGCAGCTTCTGCTCTGACCTATAGGGGGGTATTGGGGCTATAGGGGGGTATAGGGGTACACCTATAGGGGGTATTGGGTACCTACCATGTTTACTGAAGTTATGCTTGTCCCCGCTCAGTGTGAGAGTGATGGTCTCAGGCAGCTTCTGCTCTAACCTATAGGGGGGTATAGGGGCTATGGGGGAAGGGTATTGGGGCTATAGGTGGGTATTGGGTACCTACCATGTTTACTGAAGTTATGCTTGTCCCCGCTCAGTGTGAGAGTGATGGTTTCTGGCAGCTTCTGCTCCAGCATGTTGAAGTGGTCACTGTCTGCATCCAGCAGTAGGGGACCGAGCTCATTGGACGGCGTGGACGAGTTGCTCTTGACCTCGGTTGTGGCGAGCTGACTGAGCAGCTCAGACAGGCTGCAGCACTCGATGAACCTGAAACACGCAGACACCAGGCATGTCATGTATTTTAAGATTACGCAGCTTTCACACCTGTCATTCTTAGCTTTCACACCTATCATACCCAGCTTTCACTCCTAGAATACCCAGCTTTCACACCTATCATACCCAGCTTTCACTCCTAGAATACCCAGCTTTCACTCCTAGAATACCCAGCTTTCACTCCTAGAATACCCAGCTTTTACACCTTTCATAAACATCTTTCTCTACTAGAATACCCACCTTTCACACCTATCATACCCAGCTTTCACACCTATTATACCCAGCTTTCATTCCTAGAATACCCGGCTTTCACACCTCCTGTCATACCCAGCTTTCACACCTCCTGTCATACCCGGCTTTCACACCCCCTATCACAACCCGGCTTTTACACCTCTTGTCATACCCGGCTTTCACACCTTCTGTCTTACCCGGCTTTCACACCTCCGTTCATACCCGGCTTTCACACCTCCTGTCATACCCAGCTTTCACACCTTCTGTCATACCCTGCTTTCACACCCCCCTTCATACCCAGCTTTCACAGCTCGTGTCATACCCAGTTTTCACACCTCACCTCATATCCAGTTTCCATTTTTTCTCATCATATCCAGCTTTCACACCTATTTTACCTAGCTTTCACAAACTAACTGTGAAAACTAGTTAGGTAGTCTGAAAGGAATTAAACCGTTCCCCCACCCACTCTCCCACTTATCTCACAGGTAGACCTTCAAGTTCTATTCAAATATGATTCTATTGTAAGAAACAAATACTGCAAATATAAACATCGGCAATAAATCAATGTCAATAACATAAACTACCTACTTCTTAATGTCACTGGCAACTTGCTCGTCCCCTTTGACGTTCACTTTCCTATCGAGCAATGCCTACAATGACAAGAGAGAAGAGATTATATATTTATAATTACATAAGTGAAACTTTTTTTTAAAGTTTGAAGAAATATTTGTGAAATTTAACTTAAAGTCTGTACTAACATAAACTGATAGTGAGTATATTTTACCGTTATTTACAGTATACTACTGTAAAACCCCGATTATAAGCCTGCCTTGGTTACAAGCCAAATGTGAGTTTGAGAGGAAAAATTTGGCTTATATTGAAAGTGATTCACAATTATTTTCACTATATCCCTACATGCTAAAATCTGGCTGATAAGCCGAATGAGATGTTGGGGATTAAAATTCAGCTTATAGGAAATAAAAATGCCAAAAAAAATTCCGCTTGTAACCAAGGTTTTACAGTATTTACTATCGTGGAAGTAACATTACCATAAAACCTTGCTTATAAAATTCAGCTTATAGGAAATAAAAATGCCAAAAACAATTCCGCTTATAACCAAGGTTTTACAGTATTTACTATCGTGGAAGTAACACTACCATAAAACCACACTTATAGGTCGAATTGCAATTTTGAGGAAAAAAAGTCGATCGATAGCAAAATACGTTGAACTTTTGGAAAAAACCTCACTTATAGGCCGAATTGGACTTTTGAGGGGAAAAAAATAAACTTATAGCAAAAGGAAATACTTAATAAAAATCGGCTTATAAGCGAGGTTTTACGGTAGTTGTACTGACGGCATGTATTAGGTACTTGATGTCCTCCCCGAGCATGGAGACACAGCGGCTGATGTACTGCATCACGTCCTGCGGCCAGCGCTGTAACCGCGGCCGTAAGGTCGCATCCGCCTCCTCCACCTGTACACATATGTATATATAACATGAATCAGACAGATTTTATCACAGTTAAATTAGGCCACTCAAAAAAAAGGGGTTTCTCGTCACCAATGACTGAAAAATCTGATGAGGGAGGCTATTTTTTTAAATTTTTTTTTCAAATCTGCAGGCTAAAATGTATAGGATGAAGTACATTTTTGTTGACCGAAATTCACATTTTTAATAGTACTTAAGAATTTATTGATCTTTGAAAGTGGGGAAAGTGCAAGTTTTTTCTATTCCACTGCATTTCTGTCAGTAAAAGCTTTTATTTGATAACAAATATGCCAATATTTTCCCGTTTTTATCATGTTTTTCATCAAAAATGAAAAGTTTTCCTCAAAACTTGATTTTCAATAATGATGCGCACGGTGATGAGAAACCATTTTATGTTTTTTAAGTGGTCTTACCTGCACCCAAACCTCTGCACCCAGCTACACCCAACTACCCCCTACTATCATGTACGGCAGCACGTGCTGTGGCCAGCGTGGCTTTAGGGTTACATCCGCCTCCTCTATACACATTGGTGTACATGTATGTACATACACAGTATCAACTTAGCTACTTAGGGTAACCCTGAAAACATATTTAACACCCACTATTGGCAACCCTCTACCCCTACTACCAACTAACCACAACTACTTCAGCCATCTCACTGTTATTAGTAGACATTTAATCTTGTCACACTTTACATCAGCAAGGATCCTCAATCATCAACAGGTTTACATCTTCCGAACAAATATCCATGACAATAAAAAAGTCAATTTTGATATATTCAATCAAATTCACTTTATAGTGATTTATTTTTCAGGATATAGAAAGTTATCCACCCACGTCAAATAGTAATTCTTATTCAAGTAACACAACATAGCAGTATTTGAGCATGTTCATCAGAACCACACTGAATAATGAACCTTAATCACAGACAAAAGCCACATAAACAGCCCAAACAGTCACCTGCATCCAAAGTTGAGTTCTATGTATACAATCAGTTCACACTCCACCAAACCTGTCACAATCTACATGAGGTGTCTAGCCTTTTAAGGACGACATAGTGATTTAATGCGCTACGCCCTTTGTCGTCATGGATGTAGCCATGGTGCGTTTACTTGTCAATGCAGCATTCATGCATCAACTCGACCCTTTGGGGGTATATCTTAAATGCAGCCCAGGTGAGTTACTTGCCATGGCAGCAGATAAGGGGTATAATGCATTAATGCAATATGTGAACTTTAAAGGGGTAGTTTTAAAAGAATGCTGTTCATTTTATCGTCCGTCAGAAATACTGAAAGCTAATCACAGAGAGCACGGTGAAGACTTAGCTGTAAGAACCACCACAGACGGTCAGTGTGTGTGCTACCAGGTGACATCTACATGGTAATTTAACCCTTCAAGGACAGCACAGCACTTCAATGCACTCAATGTTTTTTGTCTGTTTAATGCATTCATACAGTCCTTGCAAGTAATTTACCAGGACTGCATTCATGCATTATACCGGCCCTATAGGGTCGATACACTCCTAAAGGGACGGCATGATGTCCCAATACAGGGTCGGTGAGTATTGACCGACAGCTGCATTGGTGCAACGTGAGGACAAAAAAACATCAAGCCTCGAGGCATCACGCTGTCTTAAACGATTAAGCCCCAAACATTCAGGCCAGTTTTGGTAATAACTTTGAAAATCAGATGTCTCAGTCAGATAGCAGGCAATATTCTGTGAGTTTTAACTTATTTGTCAGATACAAAAAAATACAAATTTTGGTCAATATGTTTCTCAATCAAAATTTATCAATATTTTTATTACAATGCTTTCTAAGTAAGAAATACATTGTTTGGAAAATATCTGTTCTGGTGTGATTTTTATAATGCCTTCATGTCATATCATGTAGAAGCAGTTGCAAAGAGAATTTTCTGACATCTCATGTGTTTTCAAAGTTATCCCTGAATGGCCTCCCATGAAGCTACCTGGTTAGTTTCCTCTGCGGCATAACGCAGAACCGGCTGCAAAAGAAGATGACCGCAAACAGTTGGAAAACCTGTGTTGAAAGCCTAACATACCCTTATAAGGACAACACATTGCCTCAAGGCTTTCTGTTTTTTATCACTATGATGCATTATCTTAAGCGTTTGGTAGCAACCATCAGCAACTGCGTCATAATGATGAAAGATCACAGTGCATTGGATCACTATGTTATATTTTGCTCATTTACTGAAGGAAATCGACATAATTCAATACACAAAACCCAGCCAAAAAGTAGGAATTCCTTCAAAAGTAGGGAAAGTGGCATCCCTCATAATGGTTAATTGAAATGTGATTAAATTAGAGGATAGGGAATGTCAAAATTGATCTTGAACTTTTGTATGTGATGAGGGTTATCAGGTGTTTGTTGAGTTAAATCTCAAGTGGTCTGGTGTCAAATTAGAGTCTTTTTAAACTAGTGAATTAAGAAGTGTATAGAATACATAATTGTTAATCTACTTACGTCGGAATCCAAGATGGTGAGAAGGTCTTTACTGTATTCATCAAGTTCTGGTTTAAATGTGCTCAAAATCAAGGAAAATCACACTTGAGATTAAATATTCTTCGATGCGATTTGATATTACCAGTATAGGAAATACTTCATATTTTTCCTTGGAGGTAGGCAGTGCACTTAGGTGTATACTGGGTGCAGCCTATGTGCAGGTTTACCTTACAATCAAGTCATTAGGGTATATGTCTTATTTTTTATGGAATACTGCAGTGTCATTGACTTTACCAAGGAAGGCCGTATTACACACCCCCTGTTAAATAACCCATGTCCGTATTGCACGACCCTGTGACATCATCAATGACGTCACCAAAGACGGTTTGTTTACATTTACATGACGTAGAAATATGCTATTTTAGGCTACCACAATTTAGGAAATTTGAATCGAAAAACATAAAAAATAAATACAAAGGCACACTCGTTTTTGGTCTGTTGAAAGTTCATTTCACTTGTTGACCCTTGGGCCGCATTTCACTCGGCCTACGGCCTCGTGAAATACGGCCCAAGGGTCAACTCGTGAAATAACCCTCTAGCAGACCAAAAACTCGTGCACCTTTGTCTTTATATCTAAAGGCAGAAAAGGATATAAGTCGAGGGAGACATCGCCGGCACTGAGGAAGCAGACGACAAACTCGTTGGAGCAGTAGCTGTCTCCCATAGCGGCCGCCTTGAGGTCACTGAGGTCAGGTATGATGGAGGAACCCTGCCGCAGCAGGCAGTAGTAACACGTAGCCGTCCCCTCCTCCCCCTCCTCTGTCCTGTAACCATACAACATTACATAATGAACCATCAGGAGGCAGTAGTAGCACGTAGCCGTCCCCTCCTCCCCCTCCTCTGTCCTGTAACCATACAACATTACATAATGAACCATCAGGAGGCACTAGTAGCCGTCCCCTCCTCCCCCTCCTCTGTCCTGCAACCATACAACATTACATAATGAACCATCAGGGGGCAGTAGTAGCCGTCCCCTCCTCCCCCTCCTCTGTCCTGTAACCATACAACATTACATAATGAACCATCAGGGGGCAGTAGTAGCCGTCCCCTCCTCCCCCTCCTCTGTCCTGTAACCATACAACATTACATAATGAACCATCAGGAGGCAGTAGTAGCCGTCCCCTCCTCCCCCTCCTCTGTCCTGTAACCATACAACATTACATAATGAACCATCAGGAGGCACTAGTAGCACGTAGCCGTCCCCTCCTCCCCCTCCTCTGTCCTGTAACCATACAACATTACATAATGAACCATCAGGAGGCACTAGTAGCACGTAGCCGTCCCCTCCTCCCCCTCCTCTGTCCTGTAACCATACAACATTACATAATGAACCATCAGGAGGCACTAGTAGCACGTAGCCGTCCCCTCCTCCCCCTCCTCTGTCCTGCAATAAAGAAGCCTCCATTTAAACACGCTTAGCGCTTTACTGTGATATGCTCTTTGTGGTCATAAAGCAGACCCAGCAGGTACACTTACCGGGGCTGTGTTTATGAGCACCATGCGGGAGCATATCCTACTGTGGGGTCAGCATTGTGCATGAATGCACTCCTTGGAGTGACACATATTCCAAAGAAATCAACCCAACAACCTCTGTGTTGTTGGAAAAATGAAGACACCACTAATATTAAAGTAAATCTTAGGGTAGAAGCTGTGGCGTGTAATTGAGTTGCTCAGCTTATATTTGATACCAATTATATAAGGTGTCACAGTATTAATCGGCCAAATAGTCCCTACTAAAAACGGACTTCTAGTGGATATAATCAGTGCTAGGAGACCTTATTCTTGACTGGTAGTAATAATAGGCATACCAGAAGATGGGCAATGCTTGATTTAAAGTAAGTTTTAAAAAGTTTGTGGCATCTATGATAACCAAGGGGCCACACTTCGGGGGGGGGGGGGAATTGAGAAATTGATCATGTTTAAACTATGCTTTTTCCATGGCAACTACCGCAAAATCTGATCTGACTCTGATATCGACAGACATTTTAAAAAGATGGGAAATGATGTCAGCGTTTGTTCAAGGCATCATTTATGCACACCATTAAATTTTGAACCATATTTAGAGCCACTTGATGGGGAAAAAGAGGAACATATTAGAACATCACCGTGTCAATTAGTAATAAGAATACTACACTACTAAAGTCGCCACAATCAGAAACCCTGTTCAGATTATGTTATTCTCTTTAAGTTAGAGGTGTGGCTTATATATGAGTTCGGCTGTACTGCTAACAACATACACCGGAATTTACAGTAAATTGTGGTTCTTTATCAACATTAATTTCCTCAAAACTAATAATTCATAAATAACAGAGGTAATATATACGTACGTTAATTCAAGTGATGAGATGTTGCCTGCTCCGCTGTAGACTGTACCTCGACTGAGACGCTTGGCAATAAACTTCCGTAAATCTGCCTCCTTGTCTGCCGTCAAACTCATCGATACCAGCGACAAGCTGAAAACATTAAATTTCATTTCATTTTTTTCTAAAGGTGCTTAAACCATATTTACCCTCACCGCAACAAGATCAAATAGAATCGTGTTATAGATCTACTGGTATTTAAAATTGAGGGAAACAATTTGAAAAAGATCATAATATGAGGTAGCCTAGATAATAAAGCACAGGCTTCATGAAATTATATTTTGAAATACAACATATTATGAATTCATGAAAAATTCATAGTCTCAGGCTATGCCATAGGCCTACCTGAAATTTCCATCAGTTGTTGCCTCTTTTTGGAGAAAATCCGACACGGATGCCTCGAAGCCATCTTCTGTGCCTCCAGCAGCCCCGCTCTCTTTAGGCCTGCAAACAGATTTGAAAACGGGATGTGGTTTACCGAACACTGAAGTACTGAAAAGCGACATTCCATGTGTCGCAGCGGATCAAACTATCATTAGAAAATATCCAAATTGCCAGGTATAGACTACCGGTATATTAGTATTACTGGTATATAGTCTAGGAGTAGGACTATGTGCGTCTACATGGGTAAAAATCGACACAACAACACGGTCCTTTAATATACTGTTGAAGTTATAGGCCCTTTTAAAAATCGATGGACACGGGAAAATGAATACTGGACACTTCGGAAGCAAAGACAGGATAAAAATCAGGATAAAAATCGACCCACAGGGTTTTTTCTCAAAATTCTTATATACCGTACGGACGGTACCTAAAATTCGACACGATGCCACTGCCCTCCTTAAGCTCCTGCTAAAATTCGACACAGTGACATAGTCAAAATTGTGGGTACCCATGACCATGTAGACTCTACATTGTAGAGGCACGACTATGCATAGTAGGCCTAGCCGAGGCTAATACTCATTCCCCCCGGTAACTGGTACTTTCGGAAGCATGGACAGATCGGGTGCAGGCATTTCGGAAGCAGTACATTTCGGAAGCAGACATTTCGGAAGCAAAACATAAGACATTTCGGAAGCAGTGCATTTCGGAAGCAGATAATTGTTGTTGTATGGTTTTGGGGTGTTTTCCAAGATCCAATTGTTGTTGTAGTTTGACATAGGCCTACAAAAAAAAAGAGAAGAAAGAAAGGGGGGTTTGGGGGCACAGCCCCCGACTTCTAAATAAAGATCATCTGTAACTCTTATTACTGGGGTTGTTGTTTATAATTATTGTAGGAAGTTATACTATTGGACTAGTTGTAACCTTTTATATACCCTGGTACTAGTGCTAGCAGGTACAAACGATTTACATTTAGATTAACCCCTAATTCAATTTGCACCCTAAGTGTATCTGCTTCCTAAATGTCTTACAGTTGCATCCGAAATGTCCTGCTTCCGAAATGTCTTATAGGTTGCTTCAGAAATGTCTGCACCCGATCTGTCTTTGCTTCCGAAGTGTCCAGTATTCATGCCCCCTAGGCTGTAGACATACACATCGTGACATGGCATAGACAGGGCCCCAGACAGGTAAAATCGACAAATCGACATGGGCCTAGTGACAAGGGACAAGACCCATTTCTTAAAATCGACAAATGACATAGACATTCCTTAAAATCGACAAGTGACATGAGGGCTGGTGACATTTTTACAGTGTTAGTGACAAGGGACAAGCCCCTTTTCTTAAAATCGACAAGGGACATTGGCATTTCTTAAAATCGACAAGTGACACAGCTACCCCCCGTCTAGGGCCCTATAGACTGGATCATTGTAATCACGGTATATCTAGTCATGGATAGTCATAAGTCTGATAAGACTACCGGTACAGTAGTGGATTCAACTCCAATCAAAATCAAATTGAAATTGAAATATCTTTAGGGAGTGTTCATTTATTAATTACAGGGGGGGGGGGGGGGTGGTGGGTTTTGGGGGGGCGTAAAAAATTTAGCCCCCTTTCAGCAAAAAATGTTTCAGCCCCTTCGCCTTCGGCGAGGGGGGGGGGCGTGAAACGTTCCACGCGCTCTCGAGGAGGGGGGGGCGTAAACATTTTTCGCCCCTCCGCGCGATATCTGTATTATCTCACCACCCCCAACCCCCACCCTGTAATTAATAAATGAACACTCCCTTTAATAGGCCTGGAAACAGACTTGAAAACGGGGTGTGGTTTACCTAGTCTGTACGTGCCAGACCATTGACAACAGCGGGGCTGTGTATATGGTCTGGCGAACCTCCATTAACAAAGACACTGAAGAACTCTCCTGGGTTGAGGGGAGAAATGTCCTCACTGGTACCAACAGCAATACACACGTGACCCAGATAAAACGGGGACAAGCCAATTCTATTTTTGTACCTCCATTACAGGAGAACTCTTCCCGCGCTCACGGCACTGACAGGGCTAAAAAATGGGAAGGATGTAGAAGATGTGCTCTAAATTATTAAATATCAGCCATCAGATTAAAAAAACTGGTGAGTTACCGAGTAAAATTGTTCAGCTACCCAATGCTGTTGGAATTTTTTAGAAATTCTGAGTATTAGTGGCCGAAAACGGTGCTTCAACTCTGTTCACCGGAGTTGGTGAACAAGACTTCAGTGGGTTCTTAGTGGCAAGCTGGCTGAGCTCTAGACAGGGCCTGCATCGACGAGTTCAGATTAGATGAGCTAGGTTTACCAAACACTGTCACTGAACTCTGAAGTACCGGGTACTGAAAAGCGACATTCCCTGTGTCGCAGCGGATCATAACTATAATACTAATAGATACGACTGCGCAATGCAAATCACAAAGTGGCACTGACTGAGGCTGAGTCACTGCGGTCAGTCACTGGGGTGAACTGGCCTTTTTGGGGCAGCGACTCGGCTCGAGGCGAGTCAATGTTCAATGTTGAATGTGTGAGTGACGTAGATGCACAGTCTTGTCAATGTTTTGATGGCTGATTGCAAAGCTCTGAAAAACGTTCATGCCTTTATTTTCCGCATACATGTAAACCGAACCTACCTGTTTGCATGGTAGCGATATAAAGCAAAGGCAGGGAAGAGTGTGCTCGTTTTAGTGGTTTCTTCCTTTGGAGTGGGATCCCCTCCCACCTTGTCGATCGCCGCCATACTGTAATATCGGGGCTGCTGCGCGATTACAGAATTTCTCTCATTTAAACCTATAAATTATTTTTATACATAATAAATAAAGTTCATTAAAAGTTTTAAAAAGAAAATACATTTATTTGAGAGTTCTGAGTTGATTGTATTTTTGATAAAGTTATGAAGTGAAAAAACTGATTATTTTAATAATTATGAAAGTATATTGTAAATCGCGCGACCCTTCCGCTTCGCGACTTTAGCAGACGACATTATTGTTTACGTCCGGACGCAGGAATTGAAAACCGCAAAACTGTTAAAGTAAGTGTGTAAACGAGACATAATGGAGCTAAGGATTGAACTAAGTGGGTATTCTATTCATAGTGTTCACCCATAGTCATTAATTTGGATAAACTTTGCGTGAATCAAAGAATGCTCGGAGATAACGGCGGGGGCGTGGTCACTTACTAGTCTTAGATTGAAAGTAATGAAACTTTGACTCGTTCAGCACTGACTGACAGCAGTCAGCTTATTCACGTAGCCTACGTAGATTAAAATGAGACAGTGACGTAGGCCTACTGTCTCACTTTAATCTTGTCAATATCACCAGTACATTGCCTATCCAGACACCCTTTCCCAAAATCCTGGACCCCCCCCCCCCTGGTATGGCGCTTTTTAATCATGGACCCCCCCCCCCCCCCAGATGTTGCTCTGTAATGCTAAGGGAGTGTTCATTTGTTAATTAGAATTTAGATCTTACGGGGGGGGGGGGGTTCTGGGAGGGCGTAAACAAATCCAACCCTCAGCCAGGCTCAGTGTTGCATCTTCTTTTGGAGGTGTGATTATTAGTTACTTAGTCTTAGGGAGTGTTCATTTATTAATTACAGGGGGGGGGGGGGCTGAGATTTCACGGAGCCACGATTTTTTTCGCCCCCCGCCCTTTGAACTATAAAAACGCGCTTTCTTTTTTGCTAAACAGGAGCATAATCTTTTTACCTTACGCTCCCCCCGCCCTCAAGAGGGGTCTAAATTTTTTTATGCCCCCCCCCCCTCAGGAGAGGTCAAAAAATGTTATGCCCCCTTGCAAATCCACCACTCCCCTCCGTCCTGTAACTAATAAATGAACTTTAATGGGAAGTTGTCATGACAAAACAAAATTCTGACCCTTCCAAAAAAGGGGGGGTTGAGCAGAGTGATTTCACCCCTTTTCAGCGTGAAAGTCTGTGCGTTAGATCTACTATAGTTCAAAGAGGAGGGCGGAAAATATTAGGTGTCTTGTGGGAGGGGGGGCAGACAATTTTGACTTTATTGATGGGGGAGGGGCGGAAAAATTTTGTGTGCCTGCTTGAAAATGCACTAAATCCTGTTGTTAAATAATGACCACTACCTTTTAAATACCAATCTTTTTTATTTGGTGTTTTTTTTCCTTTCAGATTTCAAAATGAGTTGGTCTACAGACTTTGGGTTTGACGACTTAATTGCTCCTGGTGGAACATGTGGAGGGGGACAGAACATGTCGTTTAACTCGGGACCAGTGAACAATACCCCGCGATATGGAAACAGTTCCAGTTCCTATGGACAGGGGGCACCACAGACCTCTACAGGCACAATGACCATAGCTGAGTTAACCTTGGGCATCCCAGGCATGGTTTGTACTTTATCATATATCCTTTTTCACACTTATCAGATCCCTTTCTATATTATTTTTTTCAACGAATATGTTATTGTGAAGAAGCTGAATTGTTCTATTAAACTTCTTCAATTGACCAGTTGATAGGTTTATTCTTCTGTCAACAGTTTTATCAAAATGATGCTGTAGCTTGGCTATGATTTTATCTCTTCTGGTTGATATGTCTAATATGATTAGAACTCGAACAGTGTGCTGTGCAGAGACAATATCATTTATATGATTCATAGTTTCCCTGTTGTTGTGTTTACAGCAACTCACTGGAGTCATCATAGCAAAGGAGGACCCCCGGAGTTTCCCAAATAAGAAAGGTAGGTCTTTCTCACAATTAGAAATTATCTGAGATAAGTAGATCAAAAACTTCAACTATATATAATTCGAACACCATCGTAACATTGATAGTCTCCTTTTACACCATTGCATAGTAATTAGGCAGTTTGCCATGACACTGGCCCCTATTACATATACTACTTACACCAATGTAACCAGGCAGGTTGCCATGACACAGGCCCCGATTACATATACTACTAACACCATAGTATAGGAACCAGGCAGGTTGCCATGACACAGGCCCCTATTACATATACTACTTACACCACAGTAACCAGGCAGGTTGCCATGACACAGGCCCCTATTACATATACTACTTACACCATAGTAACCAGGCAGGTTGCCATGACACAGGCCCCTATTACATATACTACTTACACCATAGTAACCAGGCAGGTTGCCATGACACAGGCCCCTATTACATATACTACTTACACCACAGTAACCAGGCAGGTTGCCATGACACAGGCCCCTACTACATATACTACTTGCTCCATAGTAACCAGGCAGGTTGCCATGACACAGGCCCCTATTACATATACTACTTACACCACAGTAACCAGGCAGGTTGCCATGAGACAGGCCCCTATTACATATACTACTTACACCACAGTAACCAGGCAGGTTGCCATGACACAGGCCCCTATTACATATACTACTTACACCACAGTAACCAGGCAGGTTGCCATGACACAGGCCCCTATTACATATACTACTTACACCACAGTAACCAGGCAGGTTGCCATGGCACAGGCCCCTATTACATATACTACTAACACCACAGTAACCAGGCAGGTTGCCATGACACAGGCCCCTATTACATATACTACTTACACCACAGTAACCAGGCAGGTTGCCATGACACAGGCCCCTATTACATATACTACTTACACCACAGTAACCAGGCAGGTTGCCATGACACAGGCCCCTATTACATATACTACTTACACCACAGTAACCAGGCAGGTTGCCATGACACAGGCCCCTATTACATATACTACTTACACCACAGTAACCAGGCAGGTTGCCATGACACAGGCCCCTATTACATATACTACTTACACCACAGTAACCAGGCAGGTTGCCATGACACAGGCCCCTATTACATATACTACTTACACCACAGTAACCAGGCAGGTTGCCATGACACAGGCCCCTATTACATATACTACTTACACCACAGTAACCAGGCAGGTTGCCATGACACAGGCCCCTATTACATATACTACTTACACCACAGTAACCAGGCAGGTTGCCATGACACAGGCCCCTGTTACATATACTACTTACACCACAGTAACCAGGCAGGTTGCCATGACACAGGCCCCTATTACATATACTACTTACACCACAGTAACCAGGCAGGTTGCCATGACACAGGCCCATATTACACCACAGTAACCAGGCAGGTTGCCATGGCAAAGGCCCCGATTACATATACTACTTACACCATAGTATAGAAACCAGGCAGGTTACCAGATATGCTATATTGATGCCTATGCTTTATGTCTATCATAGTTATTCCCTTTCTATGAGGTTTTACAGTGTGAGTTTTGAGTCTGTGCAGAACCCTGTAGAAGTGTAAAACAGCTTGATAGCAATGTACATTATATTGGGTTAAAGTGTTATATATGAACATTTTGATACATTTTTAGGATTATTTTTTTTTTGTCCCACACATTGGGTGTACTAACTCTACCACGTGTGTTTGTAGAGCCGGGTACAGAGCGCCACCTGCTGAGTTTCACCATCCGCGACTCGCCTACAGACAGCGTGAACCTCACCTGTTGGGGCACCAAGGCCTTCACACACGACCTGGCAGATCGCTTCCACATCGGGGATGTCGGTACGTACTCACACATATTACATGTCACTCACACTTTTTAAAACTCTCTCTCACACAGAAAGACAAGTTCCACATAGGGGGATGCGTGTAGGTGTCAGATTTATTCATGTAATACAACACTGTTCATCGTAATTACCATCATGGGCACTTGTCTAATTATGTTAAAGTCATTTTGTTTCCAGTATTGAGAATATGTTTTTATTTCTCTAGTCTTCAAAGGATCCAAATAGGGGGATGCTTATTAGGGGGAGGACACTTATTATGGCAACCAGCATGATCATTATTATCACAGAATTATTCTTAAACTTTTATTTGCTATATATATATATGGGAGATAAATCTCCTGAAACCTTAAAGGTAGATCTTACCTTTTCTAGTTGAGCTGCACCAGTTCATCGTGCAGTCCAAGCCTACAGACGGGACGGACGAACGGTTTAGGCCGTCCACCTCAGGGTGAGTCTATACGCTGGACACTCCTGATCTAGTATTTAGGTTTGGCTCCTGTCTAGTGAAACACTACCATAAAACCTCGCCTAGAAGCCGCGGCTTGTACGCGAATCAGACTTAGGCCACTTAAAATTGATATCAGCTTTGCGGACAGCGCCCGCATTCTCTAAAAAGGGCCGCATTGGTGTGTTTTTTCACCTTTTAAGAAAGAAAAAGGCCTAAAATGGCCTCACCTAAAAAAAATCCTAAGACAAGTTGCAAAAAGATCAATATCTCAGCTCATAATAAGGGTAGAAACCTAACTTAAAAGGGGTTTTAGACCTAATTTCCAATTGCAAAATATCAATTTTCTAGAAAAAAAGAAAAAGGCCCTCCCGCCCCTCCAAAAAAAGGTGTAACAAATAAAATAAAAAAGCGCCCTCCCGCACCCTTTTTTACTAAAAAGTGTCTGCAAAGCTGATAATTGGTTTTAAGTGGCCTTAGCTTTCTTTTTATACCAAATATGCCTATATAGGGGTGCGGCTTATACGAGAGTTTTTATAACTAAACTACAGTTCCAAATTAACGATTTTCAGATCCTCTCTCAGGCTTATATCATTTGTCAAAGTTAGGGGTGCGGCTTATACGAGAGTTAGGCTTATACGCGAGGTTTTACGGTAATACATATAATCTCTAACTCATGGAATCCTGTTGTCTGATATCTTGACGGAAGGAATAACATCAGTAAATAAAAGCTGATGATGCTTCATAAAAAAAAAACAATAAAAAAACATCTGTCGGCAGTGTCTCACAAGATCTGGTCAATCTGAAAGTCTTTGTCCGGGTGCAATCTTTGACCGGCTTGATAGAAAACTATTTATTTAGAACAGATGAAGATGTAAATAAACCGTTTTCTATCAAGCCGGTCAAAGATTGCACCTGGTTATGGAGTTCTCATGAGAAAAGCCTGACCCCTTCCCCTCCCCACACAGGCTGTACCAGCTGAGTGTGAGTGAGGGCCGCTCCAGCATCCAGCTCTACTCGGGGGAGGAGGACTTCAGTGCCCTGTCCCATGTGCCGGCTAAACCCAGCGATGACTACTACACCATCAGCGACGTGCTCACCAATGGGATGACGCTCCACGGCATGTCCATCAACATCATGGCTGTCGTCAAAACTGTAAGTACTGTAAAACCCTGCCATTCAAACACATTTATTTTAAGTAGGGGGTCGTCTTAGAGGTGGAATTTTAAAGTTTTTCCCATATAAGACAATTTTTTTCTCAAAATAGAACGTTGTCTGAGAGGTGGGTTTGTCTTAAAGGATGGGTTTACAGTACATCCGAGCACTTCTTTCAAATTTGATTTTCAGTGCTAATTTGGCCCTTTGCTTGGTTCTTCCAGTTAAGTGGGTAACTTTTGCACCATGTCAAACCTGTATATATTCTTATTTTGCATACACTTGTGTTTGACAGTTACTTATTCCCTAACAAGCGTATATTTCCTGACAGTCAGTTTCCCCGAACCAAGTATAGTAATACGGTAGCTTTTCTTGTTCCTTCACAAGAATGGGGGTTTGCAGCAACAAGGGTATCAAGGGCATTTTAGCATACTTTAGGGAATTTCATAGGTTGCATATTTTACCCTTAAAACTTCCCCCAAGGGAACTGCACCCCATTAATAGTTGATTGATGCAAGTTAAGTGGCCATAAGTTGGGGTTTATTGGACTTAATTGATGTCAAAGAGACAGTTTATGGCAGCTGTGTTCAGTGTTGTATTGCTGGCCACATGAATTAATTATGACTTGCATGCATCAGGAAATGTAAACCCGAGTTCTTTCCCAACCCGACATTGTTAATTATGAATTTAGTTCCTGCATTTCCCGCTACTCCCACACGGTGGTGATGCCAGGCCAAATGGTTACTGCAATAGTCATACCATGCTACAGCAACTGGACATGTTTGTCATACAATCATCCATTTGATATCTATTCCCGAGAGAAATGCCATTCAGATATGTCTCAAGTTTACGGCAGTAGACTTTGAGAAACATTGCATTTGACCTTGCATTGGATTAGATATTTGTACTACTAGTTTGTATTCATGGCCAATCCAAATCAGAACATTTAACGTATGTGAATCATGTATTTGACTAACCTAAATCAGTAAATTTAATGTATGTGAATCATTGTATTTTACCAATTTAAATCAGTACATTTAATGTATGTAAATCATGTATTTCACCAATCTAAATCAGTAGATTTGATGTGAATCATTGCTTTTCCCCAATATCATTTGATACATTTTATAGGGTATGTGAATCATTGCATTTGAAACATTTGTCCTGTCCTCTGATATTAGAGTCAGTTATTAGGCAAAAAAAAAAAGGTGTGTTTCAGGTTACATGGTGTGAAAATCTAGGGTAAGTAGGTCGGATTTTTTTTTTCACTTTAGCCTGAAAAGTACCCAGAAATCGACTCACAAACTACAATGCCGACTCGCCGACGACCGCCTCGACTCGTGAACTATCAGATCGACCCTTAAATAGCCCCCAAAAAAAACTAAATATAAATATTTTTTCAAAATTGGCCCTGTTTTGCTAGGTAGGGTCGGGTAACCTGAAACACACCTTATTTTTTATTTGGCCTCACCAAGACTCCTCCTATTTCAGGTTGGTGCGGTGCGGGAGCTGACCACCAAGATGGGCAAGCAGCTGAAGCGCTGTGAGGTCAAGCTGTTTGATGAGACGGCCCCAAACCTCCTCCTCAACCTGTAAGTTCTAAACTACCGTAAAACCTCGCGTATAAGCCGCGGCTAGTACGCAAATCAGATCGCTGGTGCGGCTTATAGGATTGGCACAGAGTCCAGGTGCGGCTTATACGCGAGTTTTTGCTCCTATAGTACAGTACTAAAGCCACGATATTCAGATCGGTGGTGCGGCTTATAGGATCGGCCCAAAGTCGGGGTGAGGCTTATACGCGAGTTAGGCTTATACGCGAGGTTTTACGGTACAATAAAGCCCCAGCCACACTACGCTGTTTTGGGCAGACCCGATCAGACCCAACCAGATCAGACACGACAGTCGGAAGAGTTTGGCATGCACAACTCTTTCAGACCGGCCAGGTAAATTAGACCCGATTGTCGTGTCTGGTTGGGTCAGATCTGCTCAAAACAGCGTAGTGTGGCCGGGGCTTAATATTCCCAGTTAACCGCAGTAAGATATCCACAGTAAAATAGTAAGGTTCTCCATTTTAAGTTTATACTTACTAATTTACTTTATTTCTGAAGGAGGGTCTTTATCTTACTGATTAACAAAAAAAATATGTGAGTTGCTCAGAAATTGACCTGTAAAGTTGTTGTAAAGTGTGGAGTGTTATGAGAAGGGTTGGCTCATGGGAGATTTAATGTTACCGACTAGAGGTCAGGAACGCAAATTGGGGACCTGAAAACTAGTTATTTTCCATCTAATTCTTCAATATTGATATTGTGAGAGAAGTATACAAAGTAGAGAGTAACCAAAGATACCACTGTAAAGTTCTTTTAATGCTTATCATGACTAGATTCACTTCCATGTGGCTTGAGATAGATGCATTGTGTATATCAGCATATATATCTGGATAAATATTACAAAAAGTCCCAATAAATAGTGTCTTTGATTTGGCAATATGGACATTAAAGAAAATTTTTGTTTATTTTGAAGTTGTTGCATTTTAGATGTAGGATTAATTGGGGATTAATTACCTGTAACAAATGTTAAAATCCAATGAAAAGAAAGTTTTCTGTGACTTTTTGAAGTCAGAATTTGAAACTAAATAAATGTGATTTTTTTATTAATCAAAACCTAGGGACTTCTGTGTTATCTGATCACATTGTAAAGGGCTCATATTAGAAAACTCTCCTCTGGTCTGAAGGTGACATGACAAATTTGTTTTAAAAATTGATTTTATGTTGCGCAAATTGCACATGTTTCAAATGATTACAAATGAGGGTCTAAATAGTATGACTTTACGATGGCAATTTTGCCTATGGCAATCTTAATGTGTTCCAATACATGAAATAATGGAAAGTTGGGGGAAATTACAGCAAATGCTAAATCTAGCACAATTTGGGCTAAAACTTTAATAAATACCTTATTTTGGCCTTTAACATGTGAAAATTTCATTTATTTCTAAATTTCTGTATACCTTAGATAATATTTTGCTAGTTTTCTTGAGTTGCTTAGAGGTGCTTTTGAATATTCCCTTGTTTATCACCTCTAAAACACTGGATAGGCCCTAAGTCCCATATTTGCCTTCCTCACCTCTAGAGACACCTTATTTCAACATTTTGTGTATATACTCATGTGTAAATAAAACAATCACATGTTAAAGACATCAGTTGTGATGTATCTCTAACAGTTATACTAACAGTGCTTGTTGTTCTGCAATGTACAGGTGGAGTGAGGAGCTGATCGGTATGGCACAGGCCTGGACACCAAAGGATAACGGTAAGGGTCTAAGGCATTTGACTATACTATTATTACTACAGTACTATCATAGATCCCAAAAGAACATAACAAGATAATCATTGATGATTTAGCATGATATAAAAATATCCCAACTTTGTACCAATATATCGAAATTTGCTATGAAACGAATGAAGTTTACATTTTTTCCTTGAAACCTTGAAACATCAACAATCCAACAACATCAATACCCGGTAGTTATATGTAGATTTTGCAGTCTGATTAGAAGATCTTTAAAGATATATGTTGAGATGTGTCACCGCAGTTACCTGTGACATTTCTAATTTCAGTCATATTTGTGGCTGATGTAAGAGTGACATTTGACGACTACAAGAAAACTATGGTGGCCACCGCAAACAGCAAAACCATCATAACAGTCAATCCAGGTACCTCATATGTAGCCAACAATGTAATTGTTTAGTCCTTTACTATAAAGCTTTAATGCATTTGGTTATTATGATACACGACTGAAGCCCTGGTGACTAACTGTCCAGGGCTGCATTCACCTATCATGTCTCTCTGCACAGTGAAGTGGGGCTTTGCGAGTAGAGCTGTCTGTATGCCTGCCTGTCTGTCTGTTTGTATGTATGTTTGTCTGTCTGCCTGCCTGCCTGTCTGCCTGCCTGTCTGTCTACCTGTCTGCCTGTCTGTCTGTCTGTCTGCCTGCCTGTCTATGTGTCTGCCTGTCTGTCTGTCTGCCTGCCTGTCTGTCTGTCTGCCTGTCTGCCTGCATGTCTGTCTGTCTAAATGACTTGTACCATACCATGTTGTCAGATACCCGGGAGGCACATGGCCTGTACAGATATGCACAGACTGTCGAGCTGGAGCCTGAGACTACAAATGAAGACATGGGCGGTGGTGGTGACTACAACCGAGTCGACTGTAAGTACCATGAAACCTTGCAGACTATTTGCACCACACATATAGCCTGTACCTGGGGTCTGGTTAGGCCCACCGACCCTCTGCTTTTGGGGCCGACCCTAATTTTTTCCAGACATTTTTGGTGTTTTTACCACAAAGATTCACCTTTTTACAAAAAAATATTTGTAAAAAAAAACCTCCAAACAGAAGTCAGGAAGGACACAAATTAGTATCTGGTTATTTTTTGGATAATACTATAACCCCCACTGTGGTTTTGATATGTGTATAACCATGAATATGTCTATGGTATAACACAGTAGTGGGGGTCTGGATGGGGGGGTCCCCATTTCCCATGTCGATTTTAAGAAATGACCATGTCGCCCTGTCGATTTTAAGAAATCGCCATGTCGCCCTGTCGATTTTAAGAAATCGCCATGTCAGCCTGTCGATTTTAAGAAATGGTCATGTCCCATGTCACTATCTCTGATTTTCCTCATGTCGCATGTCACTACGCCCAAAAACGGCCATGTCGCCGTGTCGAATTTAGTGGTCCACACCCATAGTAGTCTTTGTTTTCAATGTGAGAATGCTATCAATTCCTGACAGGCAATAACTATCATTATGTAATATTACTGATAGTTGAACTGTCTAGCAGGGATATAATTCAACTTTTAACAACTTGTGCCAAATTCATTTTTCTATCACTTTGAAACAGATTTTACACTGATCTGGAGACAAGAGAATCCATTTCAAGAATTAAAAGAAAATGAACAGCATCCACTTAGTATAAAAAGTGCTTTTCAAATCTTCAAAAGATTTTACATATGTTTTTTCTTGTAGTGGATTCCATACACACAGTCTACACTGCTAAACAAGTCAAGGAGAAGGTATGTCTCAAGTCTAGTCTTGTGTTCATTATGATCATTGAATGAATACCACATTTCATTTTCCTTTAAAATTGGAAAATGCTGCATGCTTTAACCCTGTGCAATAAGTGATGGGTATCATGTATCTAATATTGAATAAAATGTGTTTTCCTGATTTCTCTCTCTATGAATAATATTATGTCTGTAAATGTAGTTATCATAAAATCTATTGCTGTAATATTGTAAAACCACAAATATTCACTTTGTTAACCCTTTCAAGGCAGCATAGTGCTTTACTGCAGTATGTCCTTTGGTGGCCATGATGAATGAATATAGCCATGTTGAATAAACATTCATGCATCATAATGGCGGAGGGCATAATGCGTGAATGCATTTTGCTGTTCTTTAAGGGTTGAGGCATGATGCCATCCCTAACCTAGTTCTGTCTGTGCCCACCAGGTGGTGCCGACGGCAGACGGAGGGACGGAGTACGGGATCCTGTACAGCCACGTGTCCCGGTTTGACATTGACAGCGACACGGCCGTCTCCATCACACGCTGGTAAATAAGCCGCTAATATTTGACATCAATTACCGAAACACCTCCTGGTACTGTAAATGTAGATATTTTTCGCTGGTTTAAATTTTCACGGATCTACTAAAAACTTTCGAGGGGATTTAAATTTGCGAATTTTTTAATATGGTGGTTGTATAACTACACTGGATATATATTTGCGCTGTTCATATTTTCGTATGTACAGCATGAAATAAGATATTTTCACAGTACCTGCTGATAAGTCAACCATTAAAGCCAATCCCCCCCCCCCCTCCGGAGAATGGGCTGTGCTCATAAGGGGGTTATGATATTAGATAACAGAATCAGAAAACTGATTTTAGATATTTTTGATGAAGGCCAAATGTAGTCCGGTTCATCTTCTAGGTGAATAATACATATCTTATCTACACTATATTAGAGTCAATAGCTAGATCTATGTATCTTAAGTTACACCATATTGCAGCTCCAAGTGTCGGCTGCGGGTGGCGAGGGGCAGTTTGACGTGTGAGAACCCGGACTGCCCCCAGGGTAGCCTCACCATGACTGGGGCCCAGCAGGAGACCAGCACCCAGTACCACATCATGATGGACCTCAGTGACCACACGGCCACCCTACCCTCCTGTCTGCTCACCACCGAGGCCGCCGAGTCCATGCTACAGTGTCCCGTAAGCCAATTTATACACTTTTACATTCTTCATGTCTGTTTATTGGATTACCGTAAAACCCCTCCTTTAAAGGGGCATTCTCACCACTCGCACTTAACCACATGGTAGACTAGAACAGTACTAGAAATGTGAGTGGGATTTGCCACTTTAAGACCAACCCTACCTCCTTCTTTTAAGAAAGAAATTATTTTCTCTTTGATCTTATGAAATAAGATGAACCCCTTCTTTCGATAAAAGTTTGTCTAATAGGTAAAATAAATCCCAAAGTGAATGAGTCTTAAAGGTGGAGTTTGAATTGAACTTCTTTTATTAGAACTGTGCAAGATTAGGACCAGAGATTGTCTTGCAGTTATACAGTGCGTGCACTGCCGGAAAGTTTATCTATGAAATACCAAACAGTCAGTACCTTAACCCTTTAAGGACGGATGCCGCTAAAAGATGACATTTGTCGTCATGATGCACCAATGCAGCCCTGGTGAGTAACTCACCAGTGCTGGATTATGCCGACCCTTCGGGAGTGTCTCAACCCCATCGGGTCGGCATGAGGCTTGAATGTAGCACTGGCGAGTTACTCGCCAGGGCTGCACTATGCATTCTGCCATGCTGAAAATGTTAACTTAATTGAGTTGACTTGAACTTTTTTCATGAGAACTGTACAAGATTAGGATCGATGGATGTCTTGCATTCATACATTGTGTCCACTACCGGAAAGTTTTTTATGAAATACCAAACATTCAGTACCTTAAGAGTAAGCCTTAGATATAGCCCAACAGTCTCAGAGCCTTATAGATACAGCCCTACAATGGGTTGGAGAAACTAGTTCTCAGCAGTGTAATGTAGAGACATATAAGTAGTATAATATGTATCGGAACGGGACTATGTTTAAGTACTGTTTATTACTCAATCGACATGCAGCCAATCAGAGGCCTCCATTTGGTCACGTGACCGGAAGTGACCTACTTAGGGGATTAGTGGTGACGTCACGTGACCTAGTTAGCCAATCAGAGGCCGCCATTTGGTCACGTGACCGGAAGTGACGTCATATGACCTACTTATGGACCGGAAGTGACGTCATATGACCTACTTAGGGGACCGGAAGTGACGTCATATGACCTACTTTAGGATCACGTGACCGGAAGTGACCTGATGAGTCACGTGACCGGAAGTGACGTCACATGACCTAATGGACAACCGGAAGTGACCTCATTGAGGATCACGTGACCGGAAGTGACCTGATTGATCACGTGACCGGAAGAAGAAGAAGTGACGTCACGCGACTTGATGAAGAGATGAGCGTCTTTAAGGGGTCACGCGCTTTAAAATGTGATATATATAATTTTTTTTGGAGGAGGAGGAGGAGGCGAGTCTCTTATTTTTTTTGGGTAAACCAATAAAAAACACAACGATATAAGTTTGTTTTTTCATTTTATTTTTTTATGAGCGACTGGAAGTGACTTATTGAACTAGGTAGAAGCGTTCTTTAGAGTGTATAAGGGGGGAGGGGAGGGGAGGGGGGCCCCTTTAAGATGCATGGGGAGGGGGGCGCTTTTAGGATGCATGAGGCGGGTGGGGGGGAGGGGAGGGGAGGGGAGGGGGGAGGGGGGCACTCTAGGGGGGTGGGGGGGCACTCTAAGGGGCGTTTGTCTCTTTTAAGAAAAAAAGAAAGAAAAGAATTTAATCGAGAGACACACTTCTTCCTCTCGAGAGGAAGAAGTGTGTCTCATAATTTTTTTGTTTATCACGTGCTCTGATGAGGCGATCAGCCGCGACCGGAGGAAGTGACACTTTAAGAGGACACGCGACTTAATTGTTATAATATTTTTTTTTTACTTACTAATAAAGAAGACGTATGAAAATAAAACACAACAATTCACACGTCCGTCGTTCTCGTGGTTTCTTGCTTGATAAAGTCAAGTAATATCGCGATGCCGAGGTCAAACTTTCCCATGTCCTCAGTCAACACTCGAAGGAGTTCAAAAGGCGTACTGCCGGCAACGTCAGCTTCAGCTTGCCACATTTTCAACACTCGGAAGGCCCACTCAGCGGGACTTCCTCCGTATTCGCATTCTTCAGCGATCTTATCTAACCTCTCAGGCGACAATTTTAAATGGCCCCCCACCTCTTTCCACCTGCTACCTAGGCGTCTGCCGAGGGCGCCCAAGTGCTTATGCATCGCGTGCGAGTCGGGGTTCTCGAAATCCAACCCCTGCCTGTGGAGAAGGGTCATCCACTGAGCCAACAGTTCCACTCGTCTAATGCGGGTGAAGACGCGGCCGAGCTCTCCCCATCTATGACGATGCGGGGTTTCACCCCACCAGATTCGGAACATCGCCGTACACAGCTCCTCCGGTGTCTTGACACTGCGCTCTACTAGAGCATCCATACGGGCGGCGGTAACTTTTAAGCTACTGCCCAACTCTCTCCAAGATCCTCTCAACTCTTTACCTAGTTGACGAAGCAAGGCGTCGCTATATGCTAAGCGCCGCTGTCCTACCTCTCTATTCTCCCCATCGGTCTGCCCCGCGCGTCTCACGTCGTCAAGCCGCATTAACTTTTTTTCAGGTGGACAAGGAGGTGAAGGCGAGCTTGAAAGTGGAATAGCTTGAGCCATCTCGTCTCGTCTTGGCGGCGGCGGCGGCGGTGGCGGCGGTGGTGGCGGTGGTGGTGGTAGTAGACGTTACTGTGGTCAGAGGCGATATGGTTTTTTTCCAACAGAAATCAGAGCTTTTATACAGAGGGAGTTTAATCCTATTTCCAACAGCACCCCAGCTGTCTAGCGACCTGTCCGCATGACGCTTTTCAGCCGCTCCGCTCCTTAAGAGCTTCTTAAGAGCTTAGATGACGAGGAGTATGTCATCGCTATCGGTGGAGACCAGCTGAAAATGGTGTTTTTTCCTCATCCATAGCCTTACCTCCTACCCCCTACCTGAGGACGACTCTCTCTCCCTCTGACATTCATTGTAACAAACGTCAGAGGTCAGGTGAAAATCGGATTTTTTCATGCACAGCCTTAGTCAGCTGTCACCCCTATTGAACTAGCCGGCCGCCGCCGGCCGGCCCGGTCTACTCACCACGGCAGGAGGCGGTGATTTTTTTTTGTTTTACACTTAAGTCGCTCACCACATGCACACGCCTCCACTCACAGACAGACACGCTCGTCTTAGGGGGTCCTGCTTCACGCCACACGCCTCCTGTAGTTTTTTTGTATACACACTCTAAGCTCATGACCGTTAATCCTTTATACAGCTAATGAGCGTTGAATTGCTGAACAGGGTGGTAAGTAGCTTAGCTGATGACAGTCGATCTCTCAAAAGGGGGAAAGGGATCCAGCTGAAAACGTCATGCATTATGTCTTTTGTTTCTCTTTGTGAATGGCCGCCGGTCAGCCGGCGGCAGCAACCGCTTAATCCTTTATACAGCTAATGCGCGTTGAATTGCTGAACAGGGTGGTAAGTAGCTTAGCTCATGACAGTCGATCTCTCAAAAGGGGGGAAAGGGATCCAGCTGAAAACGTCATGCATTATGTCTTTTGTTTCTCTTTGTGAATGGCCGCCGGTCAGCCGGCGGCAGCTGAACAGGGACAGTAAGTAGCTTAGCTCTAGAAGCGAGAAGGCGTATATAAGGGGCCTGGAAACCCCCATTCACTCACTCAGTCTTTTGCCGCTCTCTACAGTCACCACCATGAGCAAAAGACAACACCTAGTGCCGTCCAAGGATCTAAGCAAGTTCAAGAACAAGAAGACTACGCGGAACAGCGCTCGTTTAGCGTCAGTGCCTCCTCTTGCTACTGAAAATGAGACTACCGCCGCAACCGCTTGGTCTTATCACCCTCCCGCTGTAGCGAGCGCTCGCAGCAGTAGTAGTAGTAGTAGTAGCGGTAGTAGTAGTAGTAGTAGTAGTAGTAGTAGTAGTGGTAGTAGTAGCAGTACTACTGGTAGTAGTCGTCGTGCTAGCGACGTTGTTACACTCGCGACGGTACACGTTGCTGCTAAGCGCGCTGCCGCTGCTACTGCCGCCCCACCTGCTGCTGCTGCTGCTGCTGCTGCTGGTGCTGGTGATCCTCGTGCTGCTGCTGCTGCTGCTGCTGCGCCTGCTACTGCTGCGCCTGCTACTGCTGCACCTGCTGAGGCTGCTGCGCCTGCTACTGTTGCGCCTGCTGCTGCTGCTGCTGCTGCTGCTGCACCTGCTGCTACCGCTACTACTACTGACGACAACGCTCCTGGCACAGCGCAGTACTGGCAACCGGGTTTTTACCTCCCCACTACTGTTGCTGATTTTGATGACCTGCCGCACGTTGCACAGCCCCTCTCCACCACTACATCAACCGACGCCATCGACGCCGCTCGCGCTGAGAGTTACAGCTATTTGGACACTCAGCCCCTAAACCAAGAAGAAGAGGAGGAGGAGCAGCAACAGGGTGAGACAGAGAACGACGCTGACGACGAGGCGTACGACGAACCCGAAGGGCAACGGGAGGACGGTACGTTTTTTCGGCTCCCCTCTTCCACTGCTTTCGACCTCACTTCCACTGGTAGCGCGTCCGGTCCGTGGCGACTGCCCTCACCGCCACCTTACGAGGGCGGCGGCGCTTCATCTTCTACCGCTACACTCAGCACCGACGGCGTGTGGCTGCTCTGTTCCAACGAGGCCTCGGATACCACCAGCGCTGACGCTGCTCCTGTAATCGGTTCTGCTGCTGATTCAGCTTACGCTGATGGTGTTACTCTTCTTGCGGGTGTGAAACGTTCTAAGGCGGGTTCCAGAACAACAAGGCCTACTAAGAAGAGAAAAATACAAGAAAAAGAAGAAGATGGACGCGAAGAACCAGAGAAAACCTCCCGTCCTCTCGGGTTAGAGTTCTGCTTAGATGGGACTTTGACGCTGGAGATCTGGGAGGACGTGGCTAGACTGTCTAGGAGGCCGCGCTACACAAAAGACGGCCAGGTGAAAGAGGCATCTCTGACCAGAAGCAAGCGAGTGCACTTCACTGCCGACGCGCTGCGCGAGCTAATAGCGCGCATCGCCGATATCCGCGCAGTGGTGCGCATACGCGACACAGCGTCCGCGCAACGAAGACCTAATCACACCCCCTGGTTCGCAGTGCTGGATGAGGAGGGCGAAGTGTACGCAGCTGTGAGCTACTACAGCGGTAAGAACCTCATCCACGTGCGCAAGTACGAAGGTCCTGACAAAAAACCCACACAGCAGTGGGTGACGCTGTCCGCCAGAGCGCTCAAAGAGTTGGATGACAAAACAGAGATTATTCTCAAATTTCTCGGTATAGATTCGGAATGAGAGACGCTCAACGCTCACGCGCGCACACACACACACAGTGTTTGACGTACGCTGTATGAGACAGACAGACGGATACACAGACAGCAGACAGATAGATAGATAGATAGATAGATAGACAGATAGATAGATTGATTGATAGATAGATAGATAGATAGATAGACGGCTAAGTAGTTGGGAAAAAACTTTTTTTAATTGGTAACTAAGTGAAAAAACAAAAAAAACAAAAAAAACATGACGCAGTACGTCTGCGAAAAGTGTTTCAAAATTTTTAAAAGACCGGGGGAATTTCCCATAGGCGGTAGGATCACTCAGGTCGGTCGAGTTGGAAAGAGAAGCGGCGTGTTAGATTTTCCCAACAAGGACAACCTCTGCGTCTTCCGCTGCATTTCCTTTCACTTATACAACACCAGCAAGCGCGCTTCAGATTTGTTACGTCAGTTCTGTCCCGCTGCCACACCTGAAACCTTTCCGGGTTTGAACATCCGCGACTTACCCGCGTTAGAGAACTTGTTTGACGTACAAATAGCGGTTTACACCGCGTCGCGTCAGGTGCCGGGGCGGAAGTTGAGAAGACGCGTCACTCTGATCAGACCGCCTTCCAGAACTCTGGCCACCCGAGGTAAAGTCAACCTACACCTGACGGCGAAAGGCGGTTTGCACGTCTCTCTGGTCACGGACTTCAACGCATACGCGGGCATATACGAATGTTGCAAGTGTAAGGCGGCGTTCACCACCGAGTTCTTGCTGAAGAGACACAGGAACCAGCTTTCCTCTTGCCGACAAGTCAAGTTGCGCTACGTAGGTGGCATCTACCAAAATTCGAGAACGATTTTCGAAGCGCTAGCAGACTTCTCCATTTTTCCTCCCGACGGACATTCCGGAATCTACCCTTACAAGATCACCTTCGATTTCGAGGCTTTCTTCAGACCGTGCAGAGAACCGTCGACGGAACACGTGTCCCTGCTGTGGGATCACGTCCCTTTGTCGGCTAGCGTCACATCCGACTTTCCGGGGTGGGAGGGGCCGGTCTGCTTCGTCAGAGAATCCGACGCAGATTCCGACCCCTTGTTGGACCGAGTTTTAAATCACATAAACGAGAACGCCAAAGTCATCGGGGAAGCTGTGCTACAACTTTACCGACCGACGTTAGCGAAGTTAGATGCGGCGATAGGTGAAGCTCTCCTGCTGGAGGAGGCGACATTCACCCCTTCTCCAGGCGGCTTCGCTGCGGCTCAGACCAGACACCCGTTAGTTCAACTGAAGAAGCGGCTTCTGAGATACATCCGTCAAGCTCCAGTCGTGGGCTTCAACTCGGGGCGTTACGACTTGAACCTGATCAAAATACGCCTTCACTCGTTCCGGAGACCGAAGAAACCAAGAATTCAGCGTCATAAAGAGAAGCAATCAATACTTGGCGGTTTACACACAGCACACGGTTTTCTTGGACGTAGTCAACTATTTGGCACCCGGTTACAACCAAGCGAACTATTTGCGAGCTTTCACCAGAAACGAAGAGAAAGGTCACTTTCCTTACGAATGGATGACGTCTACCAGGAAACTGGGAAACAGAACACTGCCACCGAGATCGGCTTTTGACAGCGAACTGACGGGCGTCAAAATGTCCGAATCCGACTACGCCGCATGTCAGAAAGTTTGGTCCGACGAGAAGATGCAAACTATGGGAGATTACTTGATCCACTACAACAACAAAGACGACAAACCTTTCATAGAAGCTCTGAAAAATCACGCTAAATTTTTCCAAGATCGCGGCATTGACATGTTGAAAGACGGGATTTCTCTCGGCGGTTTGACTTTACGGTTCCTCTTCCAAAACCTAAAAGACGCGTTCACAACGTTCCCCCAGTTCGACGCCGTCCTCCACGCTCTGATCAAAGAAAATCTAGTCGGCGGTCCTTCCATCATCTTCCATAGATTTCACGAGAAGGGCACCACGCGGATAAGGGAGCACAAGTACGGCGAAGAAGCGAGACCGTGCCAGCACATCCTAGGCCTAGACGCTAACTCTCTGTACTTGCACTGCATGAGCGAAGCGCACTGCACGGGCTATTACGCGGTGAGACGACCTGAGACCGAGTTCAAGCCCGAAATTAGGCAAAGAAACTCTCACAGCGCTTTGGAGTGGTTACGCTTCGTAGAGCACGACCGCGACGTGAAACTGCGCCACGCTTTCAACGGCGGCGAGATGGTTCTAGGCTGTCGAAGAATTCGCGTTGACGGGTTTCACGCGGCCTCTAATACGGTTTTCCAGTTTCACGGGTGTTGGTTCCACGCTCACGAGTGCATACCGTCGCACCGATATCATTGCGCTTCACTGAGGGAGGAGAGACGCGATAGAACGGCTAGAGTAAGCGCTTACTTGAAAGCGCTAGGTCACAAGCTGGTCGTCGTGTGGGAGTGGGAATGGAGAGAGATGAAGCGTCGAGATGAGCGGTTAAGGCCTCCCAACAACACTGGAAGGTTGACGCTTTGAAAGTGTCTCGAAACGCAATGAGCGGGAGCGACATCCTTTCCGCTGTCAAAGACGGGAAAATGTTCGGTTTAGTTCAAGTGGACATCACTACGCCGCCTCACCTACGAGACTACTTCGAAGAAATGACCCCCGTTTTCAAGAACGTGTCCGTTTCAAAATCAGACATAGGACCTCACATGTCAGACTTTGCGCAGGAAGAAAAGCTGTTGAACACGCCTCAGAGATGTCTGATAGGGAGTTACCACGGAAAAAACATTCTCTTGGGAACGCCCCTTCTCAAGTGGTATTTAGAGCACGGTTTGATAGTCACCAAAGTGCAGCTGGTCGTAGAATACCTACCTAAACGCTCCTTTGCCAGTTTCGCGGACGAAGTAACGGCGGCGCGAAGACGTGGCGACGTGAACGAGAACGAGAAAATTCTGTCAGACTGTTACAAGTTAATGGGAAACGCCACGTACGGTAAAACAATCTGCAACAAAGAAAAACACACGGCGGTGAGATACACTGACAGTCGGAAGTTCGAACTATTGGCCAATTCGTGGCGCTTCAAAAAGGCGTCCGAGTTGAGTTCTGATCTGTTTGAAGTCGAACTACAACCGAAAACAGTCAAGAACAACCTCCCTATTCAAATAGGGTTCATGGTATACCAGTACGCGAAGTTGAAAATGTTAGAGTTCACATACGACTTCTTGGATAGATTTGTCGATCGGCGCGATTATGCCCTTTGTCAAATGGACACCGACAGTCTTTACATGGCTCTCAGTGGTGACACGTTGGATGACCTAGTCAAACCTCGCCTGAGAGAGACGTACTTCAGAGAGAAACGAAAGTGGATTCCGACAGCGGTGTGCGACGATCACTTAGAGCTTTTCGTGAAGACAAAAACGGAAAGAGTGCGAGAATGGTGTCCGCCGCCCGGCGGATGTTGTGAGAGACGTTACCTTCACGATCTGAGAACTTCGGGGCTTATGAAAGCGGAGTGGGAAGGTGACGGGATCCTAAGTCTCAACCCTAAGACTTACATTTGCTACGATCGAGTCAGCGGCACCGGTGAAAGAAAATCCAAAAAATGGAGTGCAAAAGGTGTACAGAAGAAACAAAACCCTAAAGAACCAGACGACTTCTTGGATGTTCTTCGCCAACGAAAAACTCTCCTTGCGGTAAATAGAAATTTCAAAGTGGTGCGAAACAAAATGGTCACCTACACCATAGAGAAAGACGGCGTGCGCTACTTGTATTATAAGCGTCGCGTGCATTCTGACGGTGTGACAACGAGTCCTTTAGAGATATGAAAAAAATAATAAGCGTGTTATTGATTGATTGAGTGCATCTTTTCAAAAATAGAGTGTTTATCAAGATTGAAAAAAAAAGAAATAAAAAAAAAAAAAATTATTGTTGTGTTTTTATTTTCATACGTCTTCTTTTATTAGTAAGTCGCGTGACCTCTTAAAGTGTCACTCATGTGACGATGTCACTTCTAGTCACGTGCCTCATCAGGTCACTTCCTAAACAAAAAAAATTAAGAGACACACTTCTTCCTCTCGAGAGGAAGAAGTGTGTCTCTCAATTAAATTCTTTTCTTTCTTTTTTTTCTTAAAAGAGACAAACGCCCCTTAGAGTGCCCCCCCCAACCCCCCTAGAGTGCCCCCCTCCCCCCTCCCCTCCCCTCCCCTCCCCCCCACCCGCCCCATGCATCCTAAAAGCGCCCCCCTCCCCATGCATCTTAAAGGGGCCCCCCTCCCCCCCTCCCCCCCTCCCCCCCTCCCCTCCCCTCCCCCCTTATACACTCTAAAGAACGCTTCTACCTAGTTCAATAAGTCACTTCCAGTCGCTCATAAAAAAATAAAATGAAAAAACAAACTTATATCGTTGTGTTTTTTATTGGTTTACCAAAAAAAATAAGAGACTCGCCTCCTCCTCCTCCTCCAAAAAAAATATATATCACATTTTAAAGCGCGTGACCCCTTAAAGACGCTCATCTCTTCATCAAGTCGCGTGACGTCACTTCTTCTTCTTCCGGTCACGTGATCAATCAGGTCACTTCCGGTCACGTGATCCTCAATGAGGTCACTTCCGGTTGTCCATTAGGTCATGTGACGTCACTTCCGGTCACGTGACTCATCAGGTCACTTCCGGTCACGTGATCCTAAAGTAGGTCATATGACGTCACTTCCGGTCCCCTAAGTAGGTCATATGACGTCACTTCCGGTCCATAAGTAGGTCATATGACGTCACTTCCGGTCACGTGACCAAATGGCGGCCTCTGATTGGCTAACTAGGTCACGTGACGTCACCACTAATCCCCTAAGTAGGTCACTTCCGGTCATGTGACCAAATGGAGGCCTCTGATTGGCTGCATGTCGATTGAGTAATAAACAGTACTTAAGCATAGTCCCGTTCCGATACATTATATACTACTCATATAAGTAACAACAAACTGTTTGTCCTACAGAGATAAACCTTCATGTGTATTGCTGGTAGGCTTATTGACAGTGGTGAGGTTTTAGTGAAGGGGCATCAGTTAAGACTAAAGTTAATATGTAGTGTGTTTTGTAGTTGTAGGTGCAGTTATGCTCTTCTGGTTTCTGGAGTGCTTAGGTTAATATTGGGTGAAGAGGTTGGGGCTTAGCTAGTCTCTTTGTGGGACTCCCATTTTGGTGCTGAACGGGTCTGATTTCGCTCAGTCTTTTTTCTCTTAATAGTTGGACATTGTCTACAACAATCTGCATTATGTGCAACTGTCTGGTGGTAGGTATTGCTTTGAGATCCTCCATTAATATTTCTCTTTGTACGGTATCGAAAGCTTTGCTCATGTCCATGAATGTGATATTAGTAACGTAGTTTTGGGACTTTGTGTCCTCTTCTACTATCAGTTTATATGCAAATGTGTGTTCGGTTATACCTCTGCCTGTTCTACCTACTGCTTGCTCTGTTGGTATCTTTTTTTTGTCTATCATCTTTCCTATTTTTTTCCTATTTGTTTGATCATGCACACTCCCAAATCTTCCAAAGAGCCAACAGGAGCATTACATTCTACAGTTTGATGGTGGTCCCATGGCTTCTCCAGTTTTGTACTCATGTTAAAATTCACTTTGTTGGATCTTGTAGGTACCTACCTGCCTGTCTGTCTTTTTGACTCAGGTTTACTCTGAGTCTTGTGCGACGGGTAGCAGGGGGTCTGTCAGCCTAAAATTTAAAACAGCTGTCATTCCTTCAAAATTGGAGCTTTTTCTCTCAATTTTGTGTCATTAGATGCGGTACAATGTTGTCCTTCCTATGTAATCGCGCTTTAATCCATTTTCAAACGCTTCCCCCTGAAAAGCATGATTTTAATTTTGTGTCTAAAATGGTGGTAATTTGCTTCAGCATAGAGCCCTATGGGAGCCTGTAGATAACCCTTGACATTTAACAGTTACATATTGAACGGGCTCAGTGCTAAGTCAATGGGACAGATCTCGGCAGCCGACCAAACCGGGGTGAGACACTTTTTTTCAGCAAGCTTTGACTGGATCCAATGGTAATTTAACACAGGGAAGTACTACACTACTTCCCAAAGGAGATGCCATCCTATATCATATACTAGGCCCAACATACGCTGCAGTATGTTAGATACCGGTATGGTAATTTAATGGTAATTTAATATATATGTTGCTGTCCAGTGTTGTTCAATACATGACAAATATTTTGAGAACAAAAACAGACAACCCTGTAGTAGGATATAGCTCAGACCCTACTAAGCACTATTCGCTGTTACTTACAATATGGACATGGGAGCTTTTTATTCAGTGTGTGTCTGACATAGACGTGAGAGGACAAAAGACATAGATAGCCAAGATCGGGGAACATGAAAATTTGAATTTGGGCCTAAGTACCCCCCCAAAAGAAAGTCAATGTCCACATTTTTTTTGAGTATACCCTTCTTTTGCGCGGCTTGCCTCACTCGGTGTGGCTTTCTTAGGGCACCTGCGTCATGCGACCTATAGGTTGTGTGGTGCAGGCCTATAGGTAGTTGTGAGTTCCTGACTTGTGACGCACAATTTGGGTATGCTATCCGAAACAGTCCAGCCAGGATATAATAGGGGGAGCAATGGATGGATATGGATAGTGGACTAGGGTAAACCAAAGGTGCTGAATTCATTTCTGTTATGTGTAGGATGATATCTAGGTCGGAAAAAGGTCAAAATCAAGGTCAAAGGTCACATCTTTAAGAATCCCATTAATACAAGAGTGCACCCTTTCTCTTTCTTACTATGATAAATGATACATTTCCCTTCACACCTCTACCTGACCCTGAGTCTAGTTAACGGGGGAAGGGGAAGGGGAAGGGACTCGGGGTTGGGACTCGGGGTGAGACTCGGGGGTGGGACTCGGGGGTGGGACTCAGGGGTGGAACTCGGGGTTGGGACTCGGGGTTGGGACTCGGGGTTGGGACTCGGGGTTGGGACTCGGGGTTGGGACTCGGGGTTGGGACTCGGGGGAGGGACTCGGGGTTGGGACTCGGGGTTGGGACTCGGGGGTGAGACTCGGGGGTGGGATTCGGGGGTGAGACTCGGGGGTTGGGACATGGGGTTGGGACATTAGCTTGGGATTTGGGGATGAACAATATTATTATATGTATACTCCTATATGATGATACTACATTTCCCCCCGAACCTGAGTCATTTGTGATGCAGTCACACGTTCGATTTTTCAACTTCGCTCCTGATACATTGCCTTAATTGTGATATTAGTCAATCAGGGTTTTATCTATGATTTTCCTTAGAAAGGAAAAGAAACTTTGTCCTGGGCCAAAGCGTCTGTTCAATCAGATGGCCAACAATTGAAAGTGACATTCCACCCTGACATTCGTGCGGACGGTAACCACGTTTCTAGGGTTACGTTTTGACGTAACCACGCACGGACGCCATACTGTGCCGGGTACACTTTTAGATGCTTCAGTACGGGGGGCGCCGTTCAAGCTCTAATTTCTAATTTATGTCAGGTGGGGGCGTTATTTTAATACTGCTGGAGGGTACGGTACCCCCGGCCATGGTGTGCAAGCCATTACTCGTTTCAAGCAAAATCATGGCCATAATCGGACATTATCTATGCGCAGGGTGCCAGTGACAGTGCCAGTGTAGACACTTCAAAACGCAGAGCAGAGAGCACAGGCGACGACTCTGTACCCGGGCCAATATGGCGGCCGTGCGTAGTTACGTCAAAACGTAACCCTAGAAACGTAGTTACCGTCTCAACGAATAGCAGAGATAATATGTAGGGATGAAAGTTTTCCCCTGATTTAAAGTTCTTTTATTGTCGTGAAGCCCTGTTCTTAACTATAAAGGACCTTTATTCAGAGGCTTGAATTTGAACATTTCAAGTTTTTTTTGAGATTGATGACTTTCATCCCTGATTATGGGACAATGCTAATTTCACACAGTTTAAAGCCACTCCCAGCCTGTTCCTCTCTGATTGGGGTGATTAGAATAAACAGGTAGCAGCCAGACGGGCAGGCACAGGTAAAGTCCCTGGATACCAGACTGACACCAACACCTGTACCAGGACCTTTCTCACACACCTGTACCTGCCTAACACCTGGAGTCTGCCCCACCACCACCGATGTATACAGGACCAGCGACATACCCGGCCCATCCAGAAACTGGTCATAAACCATGCGGTAAACAAATACAGGGCAAAATGAGTAGATGCTGGGATCGTCCAACTGTAGGGTTGTCCTGCCGTATGTTGTGTGGACAGTGCCGGGACCAAAGTGCACGCATGTTGTCAGGTCTGCATCCCGCAGTAGTAGACTGTAGGCCGGGTAGGGGAGGCCTTGGATGGCCACGGTGGGTGCAGGGCCGACCACACAGGCCTGGCAGCCCTCCCAGTAGGTGCCTGGATTGCTGTAGAGACACCTGCGTCTGAAGGTGGCGCCACCCGTGGTGGTCAGGTAGCCGTCCCTACAGCGGTAGTCGTAGTACTCAGAGCCATACGCCGTGCTGGTACCCGTGATGTCTGCATTCAGGCAACAAGTGTTGAACTCAAAGCAGGTCAAGTGGTTGGCCTCTGTCAAGGAAAGAGTAAAAAAGCATTGAGTTAGTGTAGCTGCAGTTTTGTAATTGGAGTGGCACTAATAACATTGCATTAAATTTGATGTGTTATCAATATTTCAGTTCTCAAAGGTACATTAAGAATTTGTGTTAAGTGGATAGTATAAGGTAAAGGTGACTCCCTGGACTCAATTCTGCATTAGCAAGAGGATCACTGTACAACACCATTTTGTCTGGTGCCAGTACTCATTCCTCTGCTAAGTATAGCAGCTAGCTGATTAGCTGAAAGAAACTGGTCCTGTCATGTAATAAACCTTTCAGTTTTAGGCTTATGGGTCCCTATGTCATCTGTTCAGATTGGTGAGTGGTTGGGATACTTACAAACCAGTCCATGGGTCATGAGTTCAATCCATGTCAAGGCTATTTCGTTCAGACACAATTTCAAAATGTATTTATTATAGGTCAAAAATCGTAATAGTATACAATTGTTTACACAAGATAAATCTTTGTTGTGTAATGTGAAATGGTTTTGTATTGTTACATCTTTAATTTTTCTGTAAATACTATTACTATTTTTCACCAAACTTGTACTCTTGGCATGGATTCGAAATTATGACCCCTGGAGTGGTTGGCCAGTGTCTTAACCACTCCCCCAATCATGTGACCTAAAGAATATTCAAATGTGACTGAATCAAAAGTGTATGACCCCTATTTTGGATATGTCAGGAACCAGCTTCAGCTAAAGGTCTCACACGGTAGAATTATTGCGTGCTGCTAGTGTGCAACAAAAACTTGATGCATTGTAAACATAAAGGTTAGGAAAATAAAGGTTAGTTTAATGAGGATTAGACAGTAAGATCAAACAAGGTAGTCAGCAACCCAAAAATCTATTAGGCAATTATATTTAATCAAAATCATAACAATTGTTACATATCAAATTTTGAAAAAGAATTTGTTGTTGTTGTTAAAACAACCCCTCCACTTTAAAAAATATATATAGTGGAGAAAAGTAAATGGTGCAGTTCTACAATATGAGTTGGTACTTCGGCTTTAACCTTCACAGCTCTCCTTGTGAGTGCAGCAGGCAGCACAGATGATGAATAAATCAGCTGTCACATTCAGGAGTACACTTTGATTATTTAACACCTTCCAGCTCCAGGTGATGTGGCAGTAATACTGTACTTCTTTAGATTGTAGGATACCCTTTGTATTTATTTAAGCAGGTATACTGTAGCCTTCGCCAGCTTACCAGTGCCTTGGGAGCTGAGTGAATGGCTGACCCCAGCTTAGCCCGTTTTATAAAAAAAAAGAAAAAAAAAAAGTAGGAAGTGTCTGTCTTAAATCCCCACAAAACAATGGAATTTTTGATTGAATAAAATCATAAATGGTATACCAAAGATTGTAATTGTTTACCTTTGTTTGATATCAATCAATCAACCAAAAAAAGGTTTTCACACTTGTCTAATTGTGTAAATTCTGCATGCATTATATTGCAAGAATTGGGAGAAAAATTGCCAAAAATATTTATGTCGAGCCTTGTTCATCTAAGGGAGTGTTCATTTATTAGTTACAGGGGAGGTGGTGGGTTTGGGGGGGGCGTAAAAATTTCCGACCCCCCCTGAGGGGGGGGGCGTTAACAATTCCCCTGCGCATTACTATAGTTCAAAGGAGGGGGGCTGAAATTTTTCGGCGTCTTTGGCAATTAGAGGCATGAAAGGTTCTACATGCTCTCGAGGGGGGGGGGCGTAAAAGAAATTCGGGGCTCCGCGTTAATCCCCCCCCCCCCTGTAATTAATAAATGAACACTCCCTAATTGCCCTTGACATGACCTTGGTATGTTACCTGTTGTGTGAGCTGACACGAGGAGCAGTAAGACTGGTAACTTCATGTTGTTCCCGTCTGTGTGGAGGTGCACCATCTCCCACTCTACTCTCACTGATATCCTACACAATGAATGCCTGTATTATAGAATTTCTCCAGCTTCAGGAATCCAGTCAATTGTTCTGGTCAGGGATGTTGTTTTCCCACATTGGCCCAGTCTCCAGATGGTACTGCACGGTAGTCTGGCTCCGCGGTATTATTGGTGAATGTCTGGCTATTTTCAAGGTTGAACTGTCTTATCCATTATCCAAACCCCTCTATCTTGTAGTCTGTAGTATAAGTGACATTTCACTAAGAATCTCACATTCTTCAAGGTGACAGAAAAAGGCTCTAAGTTAGTAGAAGGTCTGGCAGTGTCCTTCTGTGTAGCTGGGGCTCCCTTAGAAGTATGAAAGTATAACACCCTCTTACAATCTGCTCATACAAGTCCTTCCTATAGACCAATGCACCAATAAAGGGTGACTTTTCAGAAAAGTTGTTGATGAAGTTTTTGAACATTTCTGAAGTATACCGTATGCGACGTAATAAGCGCCCTTATTTTTATGGCGTTTTAGTACTTAAGAGTTTAATTGTCACCAAAATCATGAAAGTTGGGCCTTTGTTCTAGTCTAAAAATGCCCCAAAAAGGGGGGGGGGCGCTTATTAGGGGGAGGGCGCTTATTACGTCGAAAACGGTACATGTGACCAACAAGCACATAAATATAATCTCAAAATCTTGCATTCTAATATTTATTAATTAAAAGAAGATTGTCCTGTGAATCTCCTGATACGAGATCTTGGCAAACATAGCCATTATAGACAATGTTATGAGGATTCTGAAAAAAACCCACATAAACACAACTTTATTATGAAAAAGTCACCCTTTCTTGCTGCATTGGTCTATAGGTCTGCGACATCCTTCATGAATAAAACATTTGTTTTGAAAAGTAGAAAAGAAGGAGATTCTAGCTACCCACTAATGTGATTTTTAAAAAAAGTTGCCAGTTAGGGAATGCTCATTTTTTAACAACGGGGGGGGGGGGGCGGGGATGGGGTGAGATTTCACCCCCCTCCCTAGAGGGGTCAAACGTTTTGCTCAACGGGTAAAAAATCACACACCCTTTGGAAGTATAGTAACGTGGTGACTTTTTCAGTCAAAATCGTTTGCCACCCTCCCCCGGGCCCTGTTAAAGGTTCGAAATTGTATACCACCACCCGGTTGTTACAATATGAGCACTCCCTTTGATGGTAGAAACCTTTTCCTAAACTCCCTTTGATGGTAGAAACCTTTTCCAAAGGCCAGCACCCTATGATACCTTTTATAGCCAAGTTATGATACTACTAGCCCTACATGGTAAATCTCCATTAAATGCATTCAAACTCTCCCAGTTTGGCCAGGTATATTGTTCAACTACTTTGTGGCCTTGTGCCAATGTTTCCTGATGTATGACTTCACACCTCTTTCCTGTTCTGTCTAAATAAATGAAGACAGACCACAGTACTTCAGTGTAGATGAAAGAAGTACTGTAGTCGTGCTCATAAATATAAATTGTAGTGTGTAAGGCAAAAAAAAAGGTGGGTTTGAGGTTACCCGACCCTACCTAGCAAAACAGGGCCGACCCTAGACATTTTTATCCAATTTAGAAAAGAAAAATGTTTTAAATAATTTTTGGGCTATTTTAGAGTTGATTTAGTCGACGAGTTGACGCTGTTGTTGGCGAGTTCAATTTTTTACCCTACCTAGCAAAAGGGGCCCACCCTAGAAACTGCTATCCAATTTTGGAAAAAAATATTCATATTTCAGATAATCTCAGAGTCAATTTGATAGTCCACGAGTCAACACTGTTGTCGGAGTCTATTTTGACTACTTTTCAGGCCAAATCTTTTTTTTGTTAATTAGAAAAAAAAGAGAAACCGACCTACCCTACCTAGATTTTTTAGACTATGTAACCTGAAATACACCTCTCTCTCTTTTTGGCCTAATTTGCGTACCCCCTGCACTGTGAGGTGACAATTTATTTATCCAAGTAAATCCATAGTTATCCACTGGTGCTGTGTTCATGCATGATGCTGACAAAGGTGTATAGTGCATAACGGGTGAATCTAAAAAACTGGTGTTGCGACCCTGTGGATGTTTTCAGAATCTTTGGATACACACCAATGCATTGACAATGTGTGTGTTGGTATAGGGTTAAAAAGAAAGGGGCCCTTGATGGGGGGGTCCCCATGTCGCATGTCGATTTTAAGAAAGGCTCATATCACATGTCACTAAGGAAAACCCATGTCACTAGTGTCACTGGGAGTAAGAGATGTTGTTTATTAGGTCCCCACCAAGGAATTTTTGAATTTTTAGAACTGAAATGGTGCATTCTGAAACATTTTAGGATCCTGAGCTCCGGGGTCCAAGACAATTCTGAATATCTAGACCCAAAATGGTGCATTTTGATTCACTATCCAATAACTTTCTCATGTCACTAAGGCCCATGTCACATGTCGAATTTAAGAAATGCTCCATGTCCCATGTCACTTACATGGCCATGTCCCATGTCGATTTTAAGAAATGGCCATGTCACCATGTCGGATTTAAGAAATGGCCTTGTCACCATGTCGAATTTAGGGGTCTAGGGCCATAAGAAATCTACCGTAAATTCTTGCATAGAAGCTTTGGCTAGTACAGAGTCAGATTGCCAGTGAGGCTTATAGGATCGGCCCGAAGTCAAGGAGCCGCATATACACTAGTTTTTATAAGCTCACTACAAAGCTGGTTTTGTATAAGTGCCCAGGTATGGTGGTGTTGAAATAACTCCTAAGTAACAACAATAGCTATAGAATTAAAGTCTGTCTTGTAAAAGCGCTGGGGGTAACCAGCCCTCCAAAGTCATAAGCGCTGGGGCACTTAAACACGACAGTACGGTATCCTGATACACAATGTTATTATGTAGAAATCATCGGAAAAGCATTGTTGTTCCAAAACCAGCATAAACACAATTTTATTTTCTTGCTGCATGGGTCAATAACTGGTACCGGTATGTATATTGACAAGGTTTCTGAATTTATTAATTTCTACAATCTTGCCTGACATCAAGTCTACTTTATTTGACAGGTAACAGACTTTACCACGTATGAAGAAGACCAGAAAACCAAGCTGAAGTGGGAATATCTGCTGGAGAAATGCAAGGTGTACATCAAGGTATTGTACTAGACTAATTTCTAAATAAAAGCAGGGTTTAAAGATTTTTACAAGGAAAATGTAGGATATTTTGTTACTCGCATCACCACAAGGGGTCCAGATTCCCCCTGCCCAAATATACACACCACTTTAAAATAATTATAACAACTCACTTATAGATGTATATTAATACCTCAAAACCCCTCCTACAGGACGACCCCACCCATAAGCCGAACCCCCAAGCTGAGAAAAGAAAAGCCAAATAAAATTTGTCTTATAGGTGGAGTTTTAGGGTAATACATGTATCTGATTTGTCTCCTACTAGATGGTGCTGCCGACCTTGGACCGACCTCAGTCCAGTATCAAAGTGTTGGCCTGCACTCGGTCTGACCTTCAAGAGGCTGCCAAGTACCTCCAGTGACCTTCACCAGGGGCTGCCAAGTACCTCCAGTGACCTTCACCAGGGGCTGCCAAGTACCTCCAGTGACCTTCACCAGGCTGCCAAGTACCTCCAGTGACCTTCACCAGGGGCTGCAAAGTACCTCCAGTGACCTTCACCAGGGGCTGCAAAGTACCTCCAGTGACCTTCACCAGGGGCTGCAAAGTACCTCCAGTAGCCTACATCAAACTGCCAAATACCTCCAGTGACCTTCAAGAGGCTGCCAAGTACCTCCAGTGACCTTCACCGGGGGCTGCCAAGTACCTCCAGTGACCTTCACCAGGGGCTGCCAAGTACCTCCAGTGACCTTCATCAGGGGCTGCCAAGTACCTCCAGTGACCTTCACCAGGGGCTGCCAAGTACCTCCAGTGACCTTCACCAGGGGCTGCAAAGTACCTCCAGTGACCTTCACCAGGGGTTGCCAAGTACCTCCAGTGACCTTCACCAGGGCCTGCCAAGTACCTCCAGTGACCTTCACCAGGGGCTGCCAAGTACCTCCAGTGACCTTCACCAGGGGCTGCCAAGTACCTCCAGTGACCTTCACCAGGGGCTGCCAAGTACCTCCAGTGACCTTCACCAGGGGCTGCCAAGTACCTCCAGTGACCTTCACCAGGGGCTGCCAAGTACCTCCAGTGACCTACATCAAACTGCCAAATACCTCCAGTGACCTTCAAGAGGCTGCCAAGTACCTCCAGTGACCTTTAATGGAGATGCTTTGGATGTGCTGTAAAGTAAACTGACCTTCAATGGGCTGCCAGACATCCACAGTGACCTTTTGTGGGCTGTAAATAATGACTATCCATACAACATACACTTCAGCGATATTCATGTTTAAACAACATTGTTGCCGTTGTAAACCCTTGTTGTTCACGCACCATAAATATAATATATTCAATGTTAATATATTCACTTTAAAGGCTGAAAACCTTTAGTGTTTCCTTGCAATATATCTTTTCTTTTTTATATTTACACCAATTGATAGTTATTTGTTAACATATGAAATCATGTGAATTCATGGAAATTTTGTTGAAGTAGATTTAGAGTTATTGACATATAATATCTAACAGATATTGTTGTAATATATCTTAAATTAATATATATAATTGTTAATGTAAAGCATTGTACAGTAATTGCTGTATGGACTAATCTATGACCGTTATAATGTTATAAATAATGTAGTAGCCCTCCCTCTGTTGGGGGTTCACCCATTTTAGTTTATTCTCTACAATCATCAAATATAATACCGTCCTATAAGTTCATCCAAGTTCATCTTTTAGTATGATTTAACTTCCTATAGAAGTTTCATTCCGCATTTTAGTGAAATAAATGAGTTAGATCAAGATTTGTTGCCCATTCACTTTTCGCTTTATTGCCGGGTTTTGACGTTGTCCTTGCTCAACTTTGCACTGATCTCTATGAGAAAAGTGCTTCGTTTCTGTTTTCATCCAAAAATTACATCTATTTATTAAAAAGTCCATCAACATATGATATATTTATTGACTTCTTTATTGTCTGTGCAGTACATAACCGTGGAAAAAGAAGAGAAAAATATTTTGTAAAACAGTGCTTTGAACGATTTCCATAAGCAATATTTCATCATTTTGGGTGTATCACCTTACATTTGGACAAATCCATTTTTTTCCTATTATGTTACAGGGCTAACAATACAATTAACCCTGTTAGAGTTGCAGGATGACCTTTGTTTAAAGTGGGTATATCCGATTTTCCCTCGAATTCTAAATCTTTCTTGAATGTATTCCAAACACTGTAAAAGTATAATATTTAGAGAATAGAGGTTAACTAAATGACCCTATTTTGGCAATAAAATCAAATTAGGGCAACATCAGAGGGATTTAGGGGGAATGGAGCAGATAGGAAGTCAAATATATCATTTGTGAACATTCTGACTCATTTTTGGGAAAATCTAATTTTTGGTCCCAAACATCGGATGTACTAACTTTAATTTTGCAACCATGTGTAAACATCGGTATTACATTGGTCCTATTTAACAATGACATTTTACATAAAGCAATTAAGCTCGGCTCCAAAAGTGGTCAAAGAGGTAATTCTATTTTAGATTTTAATTTGACCTATTTCAAAGGTAATTTCTGTTCCATTTACGGTTTCCACAAGCACACCTGTAAGGAAAGTTGATAGATATGTTTCCCCCTAAGTCCTCCCACGCCCGGATCCAGTGGTCATAAGGTCGTAAGGTGTTAATTGATGTGGATAAAGTGCTCCTCCACCTTTTTTACCCCTCCACAATAGTCCATCATCAAATGATTGGTCCATTATTTCAAGACTCATCTCTATCAGAGGTTAAATGATTGGTCCCTTATTTGCGTCTGGGCTGTGATTTATATGGCAGCTCTATAGGAGTTTAGGCCAAATTTGTTTCAGGTCACCCGACCGACCCTATCAAAACAGGGCCGACCCTACTATTTTTTTATGCAATTTTGAAGAAATTTTGACCCTTTTTAGGGTCAATTTTAGGTTTACAAAAATTTTGATTTTTTTTCCCCCACATTTTTCCACTTTTTTGGTATCGCAGAGGGGCTGTAAAAAAAGGAAAAAAAGAAAAAAAAGAAAAAGATCCGACCTACTGACTCCCATGTTACCTGAAACAAAACTTTTTTTTTATTTGGCCTTAACACCATGTATGCATGCATGTACATCTCTGTCTGGGCTGTAATTTACATGGCAGCTACAGGAGTTTAACACCATGTATGTGTATACATGTACAGCTTAATCCCTGCAGGAGTTAGCCCTGTAAGGGCAGCATGCTGCCTTGAGGTCTATTGAATGTTGCACTTTATACCAGCGCAGCACCAGCAAGTAACACTGCATTGATGTCAAAAACTTTAGGAGAGTATCAACCCCACAGGTTCAGTATGGAGCACTGGCAAGTTATTTAAGGTGCCAGTGCTGCATTCATATATCATGATGACAAAAAAGGGTACATTACATCAAAACATGACCCTGTCCTTAAAGGGTTAGGTCAACTACCAGGGTCGGTACGTTGGGTGGGGTCAAACACGGCCCTTCACAGCTTTAGGCCACGTTCACACTGCTCCTACTTAGCCTAGTAAACAATAAAGGAAAATAGATTGGTGTTCACAGTACTCTCGCATGGATAGTGGAATAGATTAAAGAAACAGCTTTCCTGATTTTTTTATTGATCAAAATGTTTACAGAATTTACCAAGATGGTCGGGGACATGATACATGAAAGTAGCCATGGCGAGCAACTTCCCGGTGCTGCATTCATGCATCATGCCATCTATGCAGGATTGGTACACTTTCAAGCAAGCCAATATTGAAGGCGAATTCCAGGAAATGATGGTATCACATGATAATTTTGAGAAATATCCACATTGTAAATCAAGTTTAAAAAATGGATGGCCTCTGTCAATTTGAAGAAATGCTGTGCCTAATCTTACTTCTTAGGCCCATGTTGCATGTTGCTTTACTATTACCATGGCACAGCATCATATTTAATGATCCCGACCTAACTATGTTGACTTTGGCTAATAACCAGCTGATAATGTCAACTGACCAGATTCTGGAATCACACCTGGAATACAGGAAATAAACCTAAAGGGCCCGGACAGTACATTATTACACTAGGCTCTTTGTTATCATGATGCATAAATGCAGCCCTGGTGAGTCTAATCATCAGAGCTGCATTCATGCATCATCCCTACCCATTGGGAGTGTATCAACCCTGTAATATTTGGTTCATGTATGATTGCAGCCCTGGCCAATGACACAGTACCTTGAAGTATGACATAGCCCTTAAAGGGTTAGGGTTGGCAGAGAGGGTTGTATACCACCTACAGCACCTAGCACTACCCCAGGAGCAGCCAGCAGACACACAGGTACACTGACCAGGGACAGGGGGCAGTGACACCATGGAGGAGGACACACTGGGACTTAACCCTGCAGCATGCTGGTGGGTATTAACACTACAGGGGGTTAAGTACCACTTGTCGTGGATCAACATCTCTAGCTCATTAAGTACCGCATAGTGCTTTAAAGCTTAACCTTTACCACTAACATGTTATTCATCATTTGTAGAATAGTACTCAAAAATTGAAAAAAGTCTGTGAGAATTGCAGCCCTGACAAGTAGACTCACCTGGGCTACATCTATGTATCATGATAAGGCACTGTGTGGCCCTTAAGGGATTAAAGGGTCAAGTATCAATTATTAAGGATCATTTACACCTCTATGTTTTGAGGGAGTTTTAGCCCTTTAATAGTAACCACATGAATTTTTATAGATGCAACATGACAACCCATTTTATCGAACCTTTCAGGCATGAATGTAGCACTGCCAAGTTGGTCGCCATCACAGCACTATGCTGTCCCTAGATGGTTTAGAACTTGTATAACAGCCTTGAGGACATGGCTCTAATACATGTTGTATGGTTTGTCAGCCGGTCCTGCCCATGTATGTAGATCTAAGCAGCAACTTATTCCTGCCCTCACAATATTCATAAAGTGAGTGTGTCTTGGAGTGTTATTCCCCCATACCCTTTTAGATTAAATTGGCATCAACCAGGTAAATAAGGATTAAACTCACTATTTATAAGGCTATATAACCCTTGGTGTTAATCGGTGGCCACATGTACAGCCTGTATTGTAGCAAACTACACCTATAGTGTGCCTTAACCCTGTAAGGACTGCTGAAATGTATTTTATCATCATCATGTATCAATGCAGCCGTGGGAGGTAGCAGCGCAAAACATGCATTCTTGCATCATGTACACCTTTTGAGAGTGTAGGGTTGGCATGATGCATAAATACAGTCTTAGAGGTCCCTGGACAAAAAAGAAGGCATAAACCCTTAAAGCACTATGCAGCAGTTACAGGGTTGAAGGGTTGATTTTAGGTACACAGGGATCAGTTATAGGGCTGGGTCCTCCTTATGTAGACATTGACAGGCCTTTTAAGCATGTAAATTGCCTTAATACATCCTATTCATTGTAGCTATTATGCATGAATTAGCCCTGACAAGCAATACACCAGGGTTGTATTTAAGCTTTATACTGACCCTGAGCGGTAGATACACTCTAAAAATGTCTGCATGATGCCCAGGCAAGTTACTCCCACAGCATTTATGACGATTTGTAACAGTGGACATAACAAATCAAAACAGCTTTTAAAGGGGAAACACAGCAAACAAACATTGTTGTACCACTGTTTGAGGCCTACTTCAATTACCATACTACGATGGCCCTACACCCTTAAATGGACCTTTTTTGGTGGTTTTCCTGTCGTTATGTAATATTTAAACACAAGCAACCCTTACCTTTCACTACCTGAAGCCTAGCCTCCATCAATGCTACCCTGAGAGAATGTTGTTTCTACCTCCCCCTATGGAGTCCTTGGGGTGCAATGTACAACTGCAATTACCATCTAATGGCTGAATGGCCTCATTCAACTCACCAGCACTACATTGGCATGTAATTGTGATCCTTTGGGACCGTATCAATCTGGTATGGTCGACATACATTTAAAAGAAGTCCTGGGATATCTGTGTAGTGATTTCAAAAGAGTGTTGGTTATGTAAAAGTGCTGAGAGTAGAGGGGTGGTGAAATGTGTCCTTCACACTAAAAGGTGATCTTGATTAAGTGCCTGTCTTGTAATAACTGCTGTATTCATACATAATGACCTTAAGTCTTAGAGGTTTACCGGGACAAGTTGGCAGCCTACATTATATGACCAGTTTTATCCCTCTGTGATATAGGTCAGTATTTGGGTTAGTGGTGATTCCTGGTGTTGGAGAAGCCAAAGAACACAAGGCACCTTGTAAGCCCCACTTTACACAATACAGCAAATCATGTGGACCCTGCCCCTTAATATCACACTGGGATTACAGCTGACCCTTTAAGGATGGCAAAGTGCATTAATGCACTATGGTTGGTCGTCATGATGCATGATTGCAGCCCTGCTGAGTTACTTGCCAATGTTGCATTCATGCATAATGCTGACCCTACAAGGTTGAGACACTCCTGAAGGGTCAGCATGATGCATCAATGCAGCATCTACTCACCTGGCCTACATTCACGCATCATACCGACCCTTTGAGAGTGTATCAACCAATTTGGGCGTTTATCATGATAAAAAAGGGCCTGATGCATCAACACACTACGTAGTCCTTAAAGAGTTAAGGAGTTGCTTCCATAGCCATATCCCATCGAGCCTGCTCAACAGTACAGCCGGATGTGAACATGTGGAGGCTGTTTCCATCATTAGCTCACTTATATGGAAGGGCTATGGATACCCCAACACCCCCTTGATTTAATGGTCATTAAAGGTCTAGTGTCACCCCCTTAAAGTGTTGATATGGACAAAATTCTCATTTACAGCAATGTTTTATTCACATCACCATAGTCCAATTCTAAAGTATCATAAGGCAGTAAATGGTTGCCCCATCATACCAAGGCCCCCCCTCCCCTTGGCACAGTAGATGATTGGTCCTTTATTTCTGTCTAGCCGCGTCTGGGCTGTGATTTACATGGCAGCTCTATAGGGAGTTTAGCACCATGTATGTGTATACATGTACAGCTTAATCCCTGTAGGGTAGCCCTTTACGGCTGTCATTTACATTACAGCTACAGGAGTTTAACACCATGTATGCATGCATGTACATCTCTGTCTGGGCTGTGATTTACATGGCAGCTACAGGGGTTTAGCACCATGTATGTGTATGCATGTACATCTCCGTCTGGGTTGTAATTTACATGGCAGCTACAGGAGTTTAGCACCATGTAAGCATGCATGTACATCTATGTCTGGGCTGTGATTTACATGGCAGCTACAGGGGTTTAGCACCATGTATGTGTATACATGTACAGGTTAATCCCTGCTGGAGTTAGCCCTGTAAGGACAGCATGCTGCCTTAAGGTTCCATGTCTCTTTAGCTTTTCAATGTACCAGCACAGCACCAGTAAGTAACGCTGCATTGGTGTCAAAACCTCTGGATAGTATCAACCTGGAGGGTCAGTATGCAGCACTGGCAAGTTATCTAAGTTGCCAGTGCTGCATTCATATATATCATGATGACCAAACGGTAATAGTACATCAAAACATGACCCTGTCCTTAAAGGATTAGGTCAACTACCAGGGCAGGTATGTGGGGTAGGGGGGTGGGGTGTTCAAGTTAAATGGAAATCAGACACGGCCCTTCACAGCTTTAGGCCACATTCACACTGCTCATACTTAGCCTAGCTAACAATAATGGGAATAGATTAAAGGAACAGCTTTTGTTTTATTGATCAAACTGATCAAACTCTTACTATAGATTACATGTAAAAAGGCACACATTAAGGGGCAATACAAGAGTGATAGTGAAAAGGTCCCCCCTTGTCACAGCCAGTGCTGCAATTATGCAACATGCCAACTATGCAGGATTGCCTATGCCCCGGTTTATTTGAAAATGTGTCCATATATCCTGTCAATTTGAAGAAAAACCTTGCCCAATCTGACTTCTTAAGCCCATGTTGCATGTTGCTTATCACCATGGCATAGCATCACATTCAGTGGTCCTGACCTAACTGTGTTGACTTTGGCTAATAACCAGCTAATAATGTGAACTGACCAGATTCTGTAAGACAGGAAATATACCTTTAAGGACTGCATAGTACATTATTACCCTGTGCTCTTTGTTGCCATGATGTATAAATGCAGCCCTCGTGAGTCTACTCATCAGAGCTGCATTAATACATCATCCTGACCCTTTATGAGTGTATCAACCCTGTAGTGTCAATTTCCGTTATGATTGCAGCCCTGACCAATAGACTTGCCAGGGCTGTATTCAAGCATCATGACAGTGCCTTGAAGTATGACATACCACTTAAAGGGGTAGGGTTGGCAGAGAGGGCTGTATACCACCTGCAGCACCTAGCACTACCCCGGGAGCACCAGGCAGACACACAGGTTCACTGAGCAGGGACAGGGGGAATCGAGGAGGACACCATGGGACTTAACCCTGCAGGATGCTGGTGAGTACACTGCAATTGTTTGAATACGACATGTACTTAGTGATCAACATCTCTAGCCTTTTAAGGACCTCATAGTGCTTTAAAGCTCAACTTTTACCACTAACATGTTACCGTAAAACCTCGCGTAAAAGTTAACTATAAGCCTAACTCATGTATAAGCCGCACCCTGACACTATACCAACCCTATATTAGCTGTGACTTATACGTAAGGTTTTACAGTACTCATTATTTGTAGAATAGTATTCAGAAAACATTTTTTAGAGAATTCCAGTCCTGACAAGTAGACTCGTCTGGGCTGCATTCATGTATCATGACAAGCACTAAGGCACTGTTTGGCCCTTAAGGGATTAATAGACCGTGGTCCAGATAGTGAAACCCTGCACCCGCCCGGGGATTTTGTAAGACCCTTTTTTCTTGATACCCATGTATATAAGCTATACTAATCCACTTGTCTGCACTTGATTCATGGGTGGGTGTGACCGTGAGGGTGGTAGCATGTTCAGAATCATATCAATTTCTAGGATCCCTCCCGACATCATATTTATGGTCACTGCTTCCTTAATAATTAGGTTAGGAATGTCAGACTGGAACCAAATTGAAGCCTAGAGATAGCCCTTCAACTCCAATGCCTAATATGATAATTATCTCATGTGCATATATTAAATATTTGTGAATATTTTGATTTTTATTTGAAAAAATTCACAATATTTGACTTACACAATGACTACACCACAAATAAAACAAGCTAAAGTTCTGGTAATTGGCCTTAAATTGAATTGGGGTATGTCTAGTTGCAGGAAAAATGGGTCAGTGCATTGTAATATTATTCATTATGTGTGACATTAGCTGGTTACAAATTTTATTCATTAATTAGGAGATATCAGCGAAAATGGTATTTTCAACACCACTTCCTTAATATTTGAGATAAAAACACAAAACTGGTACCACATTGTAGCTCATGGCATGCTGCTCATGCCAGAATGGACATATATTGATTATCCCAAATGTATACTCATTAATATTCATGAAAATGGTATTTTCAGTGCAGAGCGACTGTCGACCTAGGATATTCTACAATTAACATTTCAAGCATATGATAAGCTAAACTTTAAAGGACATAGAAGTGTTTCTTATCATTCCCTGATACTCTGTGCACTCATGATATTTATGAGGAAGATATTTTCAATATTGCAAGTGAATAAAGATTTGCATACAACTCATATTTTTATTACATTTGCGATTTTTAATATCTCATACAAAAGTCAGGTAAGGGACATACATCAAAACACTGGATAGATTATATAGCAAAGCACCTGGTTTCATTCTAATTTATTTCTACAGATATCAATTATCATACTGCTAAGATCATTGATCTAGATCATTGAAGAACTTTAATATAATATATCCTTTACAACTCTATGTACCAGAAAATAAGGAAATATGCCATATGATTTGAAAATGTGATTAGATAAAAACTGAGCCTTCTTCCAGCCATCTGTGTGTTTGATGTACCCTGGCCTTTGTAAAGTCTCATGAGAAACTACTGGCAGAGCCCCCAAGTGGCCAGGTAAAGAACCTTACAGAGCCTCTGGAGATACCGTTTGTGTAGCAGAATTGCTAGCAGTTACACAGTCATGATAGTATGGATATGACTGTGATACCCATAAGCACCTTCTTCAAAAACCTCATTCAAAGATGATGTTTGCTAGTCTCCCAAATTTCATATCATCCTCTTCGTTATGCATCTCCTGAGTCTGCTATTAGCAGTTCAATTAGCTCTCTTGGCATGAGCTCCCCTTCTGTCTACTTCGGCCTTCCTGCTACAATCTCCCATTCACTTTTTTCTGGTGTGGGGATGGTTTGCTAGGGCTAATCAGCCTGATACCAGATGCAAGCTTGATAATTTGCTCTCTTGGTATACATTCGAAAAGAAGCCCTGCTTATATCTGGTTGTAGTTCCTCTTCGTTATGCATCTCCTGAGTCTGCTATTAGCAGTTCAATTAGCTCTCTTGGCATGAGCTCCCCTTCTGTCTACTTCGGCCTTCCTGCTACAATCTCCCATTCACTTTTTTTCTGGTGTGGGGATAATTTGCTAGGGCTGATCAGCCTGATACCAGATGCAAGCTTGATAATTTGCTCTCTTGGTATACATTCGAAAAGAAGCCCTGCTGGGGGATACAATTCTCATGTCAATGCCATCATAACATAATAATAGTGTTTCTACTGCGTTTTGGCAGTGAACCTTTCATGGAATTTCTTCTGCCAAAGCACATTTATAGCTGGTTGTAGTTCCCGAGAGACAAGCGAAGTGCTTAAGCTTCTCCAACATGGAGTTTTCAAGCACTGGTGATCTGGTATGGTCCATTGCTATCTTAGGGCACACACATCCCTGATGACAGGCCTGTGTGACAACAACCTTTGGCCACTCTCACAGTACAAGGTATGGTTGGGGAGGGGGGAGCTCCCCTGGCCAGAGACACAAGCTTTAATAACTTCATATTTCTCTTAAATACAACACAGCACCAACTTGGTGCATTCACAGACCTTTGGAAGGGACATATATTTATCAGATCATAACAGAAATTCATTTCACTAATTTCACACTTAAGAGAAGTTCCCCAACAATATTGTGATAGAAAACTGTGCTTAGAGCATGGCATTTCTTCCAACAATGCCAGATATCATTGCAAAACTTTGTCTATGTGGTGATTGATGATCATTCTGAAGGAAGTGCAATAGCTTTGGTGATCCATGGCTGGTTGCTTATGCCCATGGAGCCCCAAAAGGGTAGCCAAGCACCTTTTCAGTAGAGATGTTGTAATCAAACACTTTTCTCGGCTTTGATTTCTTGTTCTGTCCTGGTACCTTAGCTGATTTAACTAGATAATAACATATTTTACCATTCACTGTGTGCATTGGGTACTGGAACTAGTTGTCGTTGTAGGCAGTCGTTCTGCCACAAATTGTGTATGAACTTCTCTAGCTAGCCTACCAGCATTGACCAGATCGTTCTGAACATCTTTTGATACAGGCATGCTAGATGAGATGTGATAAAAGACTTATTTGTTATCAACATCAAGTGGGTTGATGAAGTTAATACCATATTCTACTAAATCCCCTTGGCTCTGCAATATCATGTCACACACAGGCAGTGTTATACAGAGTTTCTGCTGAACCCTAGTATGCCTCCTTGTGTTTTTTTGCCTAAAATTCATGTTGGTGGTTTGTTCAACTTCTATTAACACAGCAATTCTAAATGCTGGTACCACTGACCTGCTTATGCTGAATCCATTACTTCTACGAAGAACTTTTGCAGCTTATGAGTCTGCTCAAGATTATTAAGAAGAGTAAGAAGGAAGACACATTTTTGGCATAGTTTGAATTGGCATAGCTGACTAACAAGCTGAAGAAGAGAGCCCAAACTGAGAGGTTTTCCCAAGGTAACTATTCATGAATCTGCCCTTGAATGTCTTTTACAAATTGAAAAAATCCTTCAAGGACCACATTCTTTTTCAGTTTCTTGTGATACTTTGAGTTGAATTCTCAGTAACAGCAAACACTAGAGCCATGTATTCTACAGTTGCCTATTGCTGTCCTGAGAGATACCCATCCTGCCCATGGAGGGACATCCTCTTATGGATATCAATAGAATGTCAGAGGATTATGCAACAGCTTCTACTACTATATGTATTGGTTGAAAGTGGGCTACTTTTAGATTAGGCTCTACTCTGTCCATTATAATGCATGACCGAATTCATATTTTTGCATTAATTGCTCTCTTTGCATTTTATTGAATTCTCTTTTGTTCTGGATTGGAATGTGTGATGTAGTGAAACACTATACATGTGTCGTTCAATGACTAATGTATAGTGTGAGTCCCTGGTCCATCAAATAAAATCTATGTTTCTGTCAGGAGTAGCAGGGAGAATAATTACTCTTCTATCTAACACAGAGCTGATCCCAGTTCTAACATAGTGATTATCTAAAACCATTGATAATCCTTAAACTGCCTGTCAGGTATGAGATCCATGATGGAATAAGAAACATAATGCACCATTGTGTTCCTAGACCCTGGAAATATGGATGTAGCCACTTCAAAAGCATGTATATCTCTAATATTTGCAAGGCTATGGCAATAATGGTGAATTTCAATAATGGCTACCTCAATGAGGCAAATCATGAATTGGAGAGGGTCTGTGATGTCTTCATGTTACTAGTCCCTGGAAATATGGACATAGCCACTTCATATGGATGTCTATCATCATTACTTGCAAAGCTATAGCTGAAATAGTGAATTTCGGTAATGGCTACCTATATTAGGCCCTATTTCAAAGACAAAAACAACTGTGTACATTGCATCCACCCCAATCTTGATCAGTATAGGTCAAACTTCAAGTTTGGTGGGAATGCTACACCCTAACATTCCATCCCTCATAGGTGAACTCTCAAGATTCTGCCTTTCCATCACGTTGTTTTCCGTCATTGTTATAATGTTAATTTATGCTAATCAGATGTTCATTAAACATTCCTATCACTTTAAACATACATATCTGATAGCTCCCATGCTCATATGTGCCAGTTGTCATGAAAAAGTGGTCATATCATTACATATTGAAATAGTATATCAGTTCTCAAGTCACATATTTAGCGATTTTGGTATTTTTTCACATATGAACGAACCAATGAGCGTCACGCCTACACCCACCTGCGAATTAAGTGCAGACAAGTGGATTTCAATAGTTCATAGGGTCAGCTTCCTGAAAATATGGGTCTGCGAAAATCCCCGGGCGGGTGCAAGGGGGTCAACGGTGGACCACGGTCTATAAAGGGTCAAGTAACACTTATTAAGGATCATGTACACCTCTATATATATTGAGGGACTTAGCCCTTTAGGAACCACATGAAGTTTTATAGGTGCAACATGACAACCCATTTTATCAACATCTTTAGGCATAAATGTAGCACTGCCAAGTTGGTTGCCATGACTGCATTCCCGCTTCATGACAACAAAATGGCATAGTACATTAAAGCACTATACTGTTCATAAATGGTTAAGAACTTGTGAGAGAGCTTTGAGGACACGGCTCTAATACATTTTGATCATGTATCAATGTATGGTTTGTTGGCCGGTCCTGGCAAGGTATGTAGATCTAAGTAGGAACCTATTCCTACCCTCACAACATTCATGAAGGAAGTGTGTCCTCGGGTATTATTCCCCCATAACCTGTTAGGTTATATTGGCATCAACCGGGTAAATGAGGATTAAACTTACTATAACAGTATAAGGCTATAACCCTTGGTGTTAATGGGTGGACGTTATTGTAGCAACCTACACATTATTGTTCAGCTATATGTAAATGTAGATTTTTTTCAGCGCTGTACATATTTTCGAGTTTTTCTCGGAAACGAAAAATGCGCGAAAATATGTACAGTAATGAATTAAACAGCCAAATCTTGGAAATGCGCGAATTTTAATACCAGGGAAAATGTCTGTTTTAGCAAATTTGCGGAAATTTATACACGCGAAAATATCTACATTTACAGAACGTCTAAGTAGGAACTTATTCTTGGCCTCACAACATTCATGAAGGGAGTGTGTCCTGCAGGGTTATTCCCCCATAACCTGTTAGGTTCTATTGGTATCAACAAGCTAAATAAGGATTAAACTCACTATAAGGCTACAACTTTTGGTGTTAATGGGTGGCCACATTTACAGCTTGTATTGTAGCAACCTACACCTATAGTGTGCCATAACCCTGTAAGGACTGCTGAAATGTATTTTATCATCATCATGCATCAATGCAGCCGTGGCAGGTAGCAGCGCAAAACATGCATTCATGCATCATGTACACCTTTTGAGAGTATAGGGTTGGCATGATGCAGTCAAGAGGTCCCTGGACAATTACTATGCAGCAGTTACAGGGTTGAAGGGTTGACTTTAGGTACACAGGGATCAGTTATAGGGCTGGGTCCTTCTTAGGTAGACATTCACAGGCCTATTAAGCATGTAAATTGCCTTAATACATCCTATTCATTGTAGCTATGATGCATGAATTAGACCTGACAAGCAATACACCAGGGTTGTATTTAAGCGTATGTATGTCTCCATGATGCCCAGACGAGTTACTCCCACAGCTGCATTTGTGACAACTTGTAACAGTGGACTTAACACATCAAAACAGCTTTTAAAGGGTTAACACAGCAAACAAACATCTCTGTACCAATGTTTGAGGCCTACTTCTATCACCATACTACGACAGCCCTACACCCTTAATTGGATCTGTGTGGCATATTTTCCTGTCGTTATGTAATATCTAAACATGAGCAACCTTTACCTTTCACTACCTGAAGCCTAGCCCCCATCAAGCGCTACCCTGAGAGAATGTTGTTTCTACCTCCCCCCTATGGAGTCCTTGGGGTGCAATTACAGATTGCAATTACCATTTAATGGCTGAATGGCCTCATTCAACTCACCAGTACTACATTGGCATGTAATGGTGATCCTTTGGGAGCGTATCAATCTGGTAGGGTCAACATTGGGGTCAACATACATTTAAAAGCAGTCCTGGGATATCTGTATAGTGATTTCAAAAGAGCGCTGAGAGTACAGGGGTGTTGAAATGGTCTTTCACACTAAAATGTGATTTTGATTAAGTGTCTGCCTTGTAATACACGCACACTGTGCATGTCTTAATTCTAGGCCGGTATTCATACATAATGACCTTAAGTATTAGAGGCGTAGTGGGACAAGTTGGCAGCCTACATCAAATGACCAGTTTTATCCCTGTGTGATATAGGTCAGTATTGGGGTTAGCTGTGATTCCTGGCGTTGAAGAAGCCAAAGAACACAAGGCACCTTGTAAGCCCCACTTTACACAATACAACAAATCATGTGGACCCTGCCCCTTAATATCACACCAGGACTACAGCTAACGCTTTACGGATGGCAAAGTGCATTAATGCACTATGGTTGGTTGTCATAAATGCCGACCCTACTGCACAGAGACACTCCTGAAGGGTTTGTATGATGTACCAATGCAGCGTCTACTCACCTGGTCTACATCCATGCATCATACCGACCGTTGAGAGTGTATCAACAATTTTAGGGCTCTTATCATGATTAGCCCTATTTGAGTTTTGCAATGTGTATTTATTTCATAAATGATCTTCGAATACACAGACATCAAAAATTGGTAGTAAAGCATATAAGTGATGGTTTTATACCACTGCAATTAGACATGTGGTGAAAGAGTCGCTTCCCTAGCCATATCTCATCAAGCCAGCTCAACAGTACAGCCTGATGTGAACATGTGGAGGCTGTTTCCATCATTAGCTCATTGGAAGGGATATGGATACCCCAACCCCCCTTGATTTAATGGTTATTAAAGGTCTAGCGCCACCCCCTTAAAGTGTTGATATGGACAAAATTCTCATTTACTCCAATGTTTTATTCACGCTTTATTCATAGTCAAATTCTAAAGTATCACCCCCTATCCCCAAAAGACAGTAAATGGTTGGCCCATTATTCCGCACTAGCGAGTTGCAGTAATTCTGCCTTGTGAGACCTATTACTGAAGCTGGTCCCTTGCATGTCTAAAATAGGCAGTGTTAGGGGTCGTTGCTGTGATTACCTTTTGAATGGGTGGTAGTTGAATATTCCTCATATCACCTGTCCAGATTGGGGGAGTGTATTGAATGGCCAGTGTCCTAACCACTCCCCCAATCTGAATAGTTGACATAAGAACTACTCAACTATCACCCATTGAAAATACCAATCATGCCACTCTCCTGGCTTTCACCCTGATCTCGTTCACAAGATTTCTCTAAGCTGGTTGCTGCAATGTAGAGGCCACTCACTGGTACCAACAAACATGGCGCTGTCCACTGGATATCTAGCTAAGGCGGAATGCCAAGGCTCCTCTCCCCATGGCACAGTAGATGATTGGTCCCTTATTTCCATCTAGCCGGGTCTGGGCTGTGTTTTACATGGCAGCTCTATAGGGAGTTTAGCACCATGTATGTTCACACGTACAGCTTAATCCCGGCTGAGGTTAGCCCTGTAAGGACAGCATGCTGCCTCTAGGGTGCATTTCACCAGCACAGCACCAGCAAGTAACACTGTATTGATGTCAAAACTTCCGGAGAGTATGAACCCTGTAGGGTTGGCATGTAGCATGAATGCAGCACCGGTGAGTTCTTTAACTTGCCAGTACTGCATCCATATATCATGATGACAATAAGGTAAAGCACATCAAAACATGATCTTGTCCTGACAGGGTTAGGTCAACTAGCATGGTATGTGGAAGGGGGGGAGGGTCAAGTTAAGTGGAGATCAGACACCGCCCTTCACAGCTTTAGGCCATGTTCACACTGCTGGTAAACAATAAAGGGAAATAGACCACAGGAGCAGTGTTCTGTCCTGTTTGTTTTGGGAATTATGTCCATGAACATGCCTTCCTAAGGGCCCATTTGTGATTGATCGATTGTTCATCTTGTACCAAGATGGTAAAGTGGACATGATACATGGATGCAGTCATGACAAGTGACTTGAAGCTGCTGCACTCAGAATTGATACACTTCCAAAGGGTCAGCATAATGCACCAATGCAGCATTTTTGAGCTAGCCACATGGGAATTTCAGCAAGTGTCCATATCACATGTCAATTTTTAGAAATTTCCACATTGGGAGTCAACTGAAGAAAATTGCCCTGTCCATTATCAATTTGAAGATACTTATGTTCATATATCCTGTCAATTTGAAGAAATGGCATGCTTGAAGTTGCTTATTAGGCCTATGTTGTATGTTGCATCACATTTCGTTATGTCATAAGGTCAACGGTCTGAACCATCTGACAATGTGAACTGAGCAGATTCTGGAATACAGAGAAATAACCCTTTAAGGACTGAATAGTATGTTATTGCACTGTGCCCTGTGTGTCGTCATGATGCATAAATACAGCCCTGGTGAGTCATTCATACATCATAACAGTTATTCTAGAGTGTATTAACCCAATTATGTCTGTTGTATGTATGAATGTAACCCTGGCATATTGACTCACCGGGTTACATTCATGTATCATGACAACAAAGTGCATAGTGCATTAATGCAGCACTATAAGGGATAGGGTGGGCACGGAGTAGCTACAGAGAGGGTTGTATACCAGCCAGCAGTCAGCACGACCCCCGGAGTATTACCACTACCCCAGTAGCAGCCAGCAGACACACATGTACACTGAGCAGGGACGGGGGGCAGGGACACCCTGGAGGAGGACACACTCGGACTTAATACAGCATGCTGGTGGGTATTAACACTATAGGTGGTTAAGGGGGTACAATACTCTTTACTTCCCACCAATAGATTTATTCAGGGTTTCAGCAGTTAACTCTTACATGTATTTACTGTATAAAAGTGAGAAGAAAATAGGACCTTGTGGTTGAAATAACCATAGTAGGGCATTGGCTCACTAGTCACATGTGTTAAATTATTGAAATGAATATAACTTGAAGATTCATGATCTAAACAACTAGTTCTAACCTTGATTTCTATTCAAATCACATACTATTTATCAGGACTTAGTAGTATAGTATGTATCGGAACGGGACTATAGTTAAGTACTGTTTATTACTCAATCGACATGCAGCCAATCAGAGGCCTCCATTTGGTCACGTGACCCGTTGCCATGGTAACGTGACCTACTTAGGGCTCTCAGCCAATCAGAAGCCAGCATTCTGGGTGACCTACTGACCTACTTAGAAGCTCTCAGCCAATCAGAGGCCGGCATTCTGGTAACCATGGTAACGTGACCTACTTACGTCACGTGACTTACTTAGGCTCAGCCAATCAGAAGCCGGCATTCTGGTAACTAGGGTAACGTGACCTACTTAGGGTTTGTTTGTAAACAACACCACGTGGCTCTCTTGTTTGTAAACAACACCACGTGACACGTGACTGTTTGTAAACAAACAAACAAAAAAAAGTTATGTAACTTATATATAGAAATAAAAACACAACAAGATAATTTCTTTTCTTTTCATTTTATTCTTTATTTTCATTTCAATCAGAAAAAACACACAAGTTTATGCTTTTTTAGCTTGCTTCTTCGATTTGCAGCAACTCAACAGGCCGCAAAGTCTCACGCCGCCGTCACTCGCACCACCACACCCTGGACGACTTCTCTCCAATAGACATTGCACGACTTTGGATAAATCCAACATCATTTCGGCAAGGCAGAGAATCTTTGCCTCCATGAAACGGCCGCCATCGCAACAACCCGTCACAACAGCATCATCGATAGCTTCTGACTCACGGCCCGGTCGCTCAGCTTTGGGATTTTGCTCATGCGCATGACGCACTTCTTGGGGTTTCTTGTTCGACATGCTTCAATTAGGAAATGAACGCAATGAGGTCCACAGGTGTCAGCAGAAGTGTCTTGTAGTTGAATGCGGTTTCTTTGCCACTTGAACGGAGCAGAGCGTTCCACGAAAGACAAGAACTCCGCACTCAGCGGCGGTAAGCCGAAGGAATCAAAGTAGTACACTTCACCCGTGCTCGACACGTAAAACGCCACCCAATGCTGACCTGGTAAATGTTGCGGATCTGTGTTGCTCACGAAACAAGTGTCTTTGATAGGGTGCTTCGGAATAGTGTCACAAGAGAAAACGCCCAGGAAACGATGTTTTGTGTGAACGTTTTCCTTCAACACTCTGCTTATTTCAAGCGTGTTCATACGATACGCCAAGTACCGCCGTCTTGTCTTCAGTTCATGTGGTAGTCGGTGACGGGGTGTCGATCTCGGGTCAGCTCGACGACGTTGTCGTACACCAAGTAGAGTAGCACCGTTGTTGTCGCTTGTAGCGCCGAGCGGAAACTGACTTCCACCCTCAGCTGACCCGCTCTTATAAGGTTCACGCGACACCCGTCGTGCGATCTGTCTGGGGTTAAGTCGAGGGGGAACACCGTGTAACCGTTCAGGAATTGATCGTATGAAATACCGCAGGAGCGCGCGCCCTCGTACATCCCCGTTTCCGTGTGTAGCGCCAAGTACTCTCTCACGGCCGCTTTGGTCTTAAAGTCGGGCACGTAGGCGTCGTTCGGCACTTTCTGATCGTTCACTATCACTTGAAGCGAGCTGATGTCGTAATGCTTCATCTCGAACGGGTTCTTGGTGTAGCTACCGTTGAAGGCGTCGTGGTCAAGGAAGCAAATCATCATCGACTTGGGAAGCTGGCCTGTGTTGGAGTGCGTGTAGCTGTGATCTCTGTTACCTTGAGGGATGGCGTACGTCGTCACCTCCACTCTGTTCACCGGGTAGTCGAAGGGCCCGTGTTCTATCACTGCTCTCTCGTGCGTTTCCGCTACAGCGTCCGCCACCAGCACGCGTCGCACGTAGAGCTTTGCTTTGTAGATCTTCAAGCTGTAGCCTCCGTCAGCGGCGCACATCAGATAGAAAGAGGGCGCCGCTTGTTTCAGAGTGAGATTGATTTCTGTCTCTCCAACGATGAGCTTCGGTTGATGAGCCAGGTCAAAGTGCAGTCGCGCCATCAGCGAAAAGCGCTTGTTGGAGATTAGCTTCTTGCGCGCTTTGTACCCCGCATTCGCGTCAGTCAACGTGTCAAACTGACCGGGCGTATCTTCATGCCACCCCTGGGCGCTCATGACGCCGTCCTTCACGTCTTTGTTGTAGTTGAGTAACCCTTCCAAGTAAGCTCGGTAAGGGTAGGTCTCGGTGTTGCCAGACACTTTGAAACCGCCGATGGAGACTTGGACGTCTTTGAAGAGCGAGTGAGCCAAGTTGTTCACCGGAGCTACCGCGTCGGTGTCCTCGATCGCCGCTCCGTTCGCTTTCAGCACTTGACATTCCAGATGAAGGTAATTCTCGTTCAGGTCTGTGTACTCTTGCGACTTGTTGATGGTGAAATTTATGTTACCTCCATCCTCTAAAGAGTTTTTTGTTTCTATCCCCAGGAAAGACGACTTTAAGATAGTAGTCTGAGTCGGCGCTACGGTGTGCAGGTCGAGCTCAGAGAGCGCGCACTCGTTACTGCTCTCGTGTACGTAAGCCATTGTGTTCTCTCTTCACGCGGCCGACAGACTGACGCCGGCCGCCTCCAGTCTTTTTATTTATACCTGAACGCCTAGGCGCTTACCGGTCGAATACATCCCCTCTACGTCTCTTGCAAGAGCCACCGCCCGTCTGAGGAGAATGCCGGCGACGTTTCGACCCTTTCTTAGACGCGACAGGCGTCTTTCCTCCCGAGAACGCCGTACTCGCCAGTCTCTTCAGAGCGCCTGCGCCTCGGTCTTTCACGCTGCTCTTTAAAGTCCGACCCGCCAGCACATCTTTAGCTACGCCCACACCGGCGCGGAGCAGCGTTTTTCCCACCGACTTCAATAGCGGGGTAGCCGAGCGCATCAGACCTAACAGAGCGCCGCCCAAACCGTGCCCGCTCTGGAAAGAGCGCCCGCTGTACACGTTGACGCCGTTGCCCAGCTGCGCGTTGTAGTAATCGCTGTACCCTCTGCCGACGGTGCGCCTGGGTGGAAAGTACGGAACGCGTTGACGCATCATTTTTCTCTCTTTCAGCGCTCAATAGGTCTCAGATGAAGTGTCACGGTCACCTCGCCTCTACCGAATGGGATGGAATGACCGGATCGGTCTCTTAAATAGATGCCGACCTCGGTAAACCTCTTGGATTTCAAGGGGAAATAATCCAAATGGGGAAAACTGATAGCTTGCACGCCACCTCGACGCTTTCCGCCTCTGTCCACCGCCACGCAGCGCAACAGCGGCACTTGCATGTCGCCCACACGTCTCTCTTGGATCATGTCGGTGTATATGTACACAGAGTGCACGTCCCCGTAAACATCCATCGAGTAGGCGCCGGTAGTCGGCGACGCGAAACACGTCTTCTCTCCGAAGCCTAGAACGCATGCGAGATGCTGACTCAGCAGGACAGCACAGTGTCTCGGCGGTTTGATGGTGACGCGTTTCGTCTTGGCGTCGTACGATAAGATCCGCATCGGTTTGAGCAAGAAGCTGTCGCCCTCTAGTCTGTCATCTCGCAACGTCTCACTCAAGCGCTCGATTAGGGTGTGGTTGCTTCCGGTGAAAATAGGAGGTATCTCGAATATGTTTGGCATGAAACTGCGCACTCCCATGTCCTTCTCCATCTTTTCGATCATCTGTCTTGCTTGATGGCTGATCGTCTTCTTCTTCACCGCCGGGGACAAGAACTGCTTGTATACGGCATTCGTCTGTCTCAAGTCGACCTCTCTCTTGAACCTTTTTGTTTCCGGTTTCAATTGCTGCTCTTCCGACGTGTCTGATATCTCTTCCACCGTTACATAGCTCGCTTCCTTCCAGCTCAGCGGGAATTTTGAGCTGAACGTTAGCTTGCTCAGACCGTTCGCGTTTTTCATTCTCTTCCAGTCTACCTGTGGTTTTTTTCCTTCGGAGAATTTAGTTTCTTTTAAAACCTGGATCGCCTCCTCTAGCGAACCTTTGGTGCGCAGAGGAACAACGATGATCAAGTCGTCGTCGTGCACGTTAGTCCATTCTGTAGGGAGGATGATCTCAGTCAGAGCCGCTTCGTACGCTTCGGGCAGAAGGAGCGGCGAGTCGAAGTGAGTTCGGAAAGACGTCAAGCTGTTGTCAGGATAATACTCCATAGAGCTGTTGCTAGGTAGAGTGATGTTCATTTTTTTTTTTTTTTTTTTTTTTTTTCTACGTTATTTTTTTGACGGGGATCCACTCGTTGAACTTGTCGTCGTAACCTAACCAACGTACGAAAGCTAACTCTTTACCGTCGACGGTCTTGCGGCGCAACACCTCGTCTATCAGGTAGTTGTTGTCGTAACGACTCTTGTACACCTTCTGAACCTCTTCCGGGTAGAAGACGCCTTTTATCTCCTCGCCCTTGTCGTCTTTCAGCTCGAACCCTCTGCTTCCCAACGTCTTAGCAACGTCGACCACTTCCTCGCGCCAGTTTCCCTCGTACCCTTTGTCGAAGGCGCCTTTAGTTCTCAACATCCTCACTCTGTCACCCGGAGCGATGACGTCGACGGCGGACGTCTTTGTTTTTTTCTTCTTTTTCCATATTTCGTCGATTTGTTTGTTAGTTGGGAGATCTTGTCGGTAGAAAACTGTTTCGCTGTTTTCCGAGCTGACTTGAGCCGGCGCCATTTTCAACGTCTTGTGGTGAGTGCGATTGTAAGAAGACACTACATGGTGCAGTACGTCTACGTAGCGATACGTGCGCTTGTGTGTGAAATAACGCCACAGCTTCTCCTTCAGACTGCGGTTCAAGCGCTCCACTAGACTAGCTTTGATGTCGTCGTTCTCGCCAGTGAAGAACTCTATGCCCTCGCTCTTCAAGTGATCTTGAAAGATCTTGTTCAAAAACTCTTTCCCCTTGTCTGTCTGAACAGTGCGCGGTCGTCTCTCGCCAGTGCCTGTCATCTCTCGGAAGGCCTCGGTGACATCAGCGCCGCTCTTGGATTTAATGGGAACGGCCCACGCGTACCTAGAGAAAACGTCGATCGCCGTCACCACGTACCGGAAGCGGTCGTTGTGAGACGCCAAAGCTTGCATGTCCATCAGATCTATCTGCCACTGCTGATCGATTGCGCCGGTTATAGTCTTGTTCCTTGCGAATTTTCTCCGAATGGGTTTATGTTTAGTGTAGGCGTCCAGCGACACTAAAGCATCTCGGATGACGGCCGGGTTCAGGTGGCGAAAATGATGTTTCTGGAGTTTAGTCACGCTAGTGAAACTGGAGGGCGCTTTGACGTCGGTATATCTAGCTACTACGCGCTTCTTTTCTTTTTCCTTCTTGGTCAGTCTCTTCACTGGTTTGCCCATGGTGGGCCTGTTGAGGGCGTGAACGACGAGCTCGCCGCTAGGCGGTTGCGCCCTCTCCTTTTCTTACTCGCCACGCTCCTATAGGAAGTCGGAGTTTGGAAAAGTTCACTGTCGTCCTCCTCGTCGTCAGAGGATTGATCGTCCACCTGGAGAGAAGAGTCTGCTGCTGCTACTGCTGCTGCTGCTGCTGCTGCTTCTCTTTCTTCCGAGTCGAAGCTCGGTCGTTTCCGACCTCTGTCAGCAAGCCGTGTGTCCAAACTTCGGCCAGGTCCGCTCGCTTTATACAGATGGTTTCCGATCAAGGAGTCTGTGGGAACTGCTTCGCGCAGCGCTTTCGTGAACGGCGAGTAGCCCGCTGGTCTGGGCGCCGTCTTCCTGAACCTGGCAGCGTCGTTCAGTAAGTCCACTATGTTGATGCGATGCTCAGGTGGTATTCTCCGACCCGACATCTCGCGCACCGCACCGTCCTCGTTCCACTTGATCACACCGGATTTCTCCAATTGTTTGTACAGCGCCACGGTCCGAGTGCGATTCCTCTTGGGAACTTGGTTCACCAACCGCTCAAGTAGGGACGCGCTGGCCTCTTCAGCAGACTGACGGAGGTGAGCCGGGGGCGAAGAAGAGTAGGACGAAGAGATGTTGCTGTTGTGGGGATTCGCGAGAAAAAATTGCAATCTATTCAACAACCTTCGGTATTTCAACATTTTCTCGCGCGATTCCAAAGTGGGGTCGTTCAACACTAAATCCAAGTCCCTGTAGATAAACTGTAGCACCTGGTGCAAGGCCGCGTCGGGATGAACGGACTGTTCTGCCTGCTTGTGGTAATAGGCCATGTCGGCAGGTAGGCGGGCGGCGGTGGCAGGAGCGGAACTCTCGTTCTTTTCAGTGCGCTCATCAGGAAGAGGAGGAAGGTTTGGAGCAGTAGAAGTACTAGCAGCAGCGACTGCAGTAGTAGCAGCGCTAGTAGTAGCAGCAGCAGCGGGCACATGATGAAGTAGACCTGCTCGTGATGATTTGTAGAGCGTCTCAGGATCCACGAGCGCTAAACGTTTGTAGTGTTGTTGCTGCTCTGAGTCCGTCATGGGGACGACGGTGGCAATGACGCTGGTGGTGGCGGTAGTGGTGGTGGTGGTGGTGGTGCTGTCGGCGAGTAGGTGTCGAATGAGGTGTCTCATATACGGAGAATGCTCTTTATAAGCGGTAAGGCCATCCCTATGAGAGCCGGAATGAGGAAACCTCCCTCTTGTACCAAGACGCGTCTCTTTTTTTTGATGGGCGTAGATTTTTTGCCGACCTCCCTCAACACGTCAGCCGATTCTCGAAGCTTGTCCAGTTGTTTGTCGCTGAGCGGGATGTTCCCTACCAGTAAATTGTGACAGATCTCACTTAACGCTGCGATCAGATCGTTGCTTCCAGAGTCTATTAGATGCGAGCAGTCCTTTGGCGAGCACTTAGCTAAGTGCTTGAGAGTACCAAAGTGTCTTTCGAGTAGATGAGAAGACATTTTTTTGCTACTGCTTTCTCTTGTTCTTTTTTTTGTCTAGCGGTACGAACACTAGCTGAGAGTGTATGGACGTCAAAGAGGAGCGTATTCTCAGATCGTCAGGTGTTGACTGCTTGAAGTCCAGAAGGAGGTATGAGTGAGGTCGCTTGAGTTCATGGGTAAATATACTAGAGAGGGCCGCCGCGTTGGACGGAAACACCTGGCGAGACAGACTAGCTATTTGCCCCATGTCGCGCGGGTTCTTGAAAACGATCATGTAGTGAGCGTTCAGACTCATAGTTCGAAAGTCGGGTGATTTCTGGAATAGGTTCTGAGTGATGTATATGACGCTCACGTTCCAGTGATGCGAGTATTTAGTAAAGATGTCGGCTACCACTTGCTGATTGGAACTGCTCATCAGATCGTCCAATATCAGTAGAGTGTGGGGTCGTAAAGCGTCTTCTGCTACTTCCACGTCTCCCGCTATAGACTCTTTGCTAGGAAGACCTTCTCTGAATTCCACACCGTACTGATTTTGCATTTTTTCAAACAGAGGTTGCCACTCGCCGTAATGGTAAAAAGTCTTTTCCACCGGCGGCGTGACCAAATTGTTCACGTCGCTCAGAAATTGATCCACCAAGCGCGATTTTCCACAACCCGACGGACCGCTAATGATACAACTAAAGGGTCCTTGTAGTCGAGCGTCGAAATGAATTTCTGTGAAGAGTTTGCTTTTACTACTGGACATTTTTTTTGTTTTTTTTCAGGACGCGTCAGAGAGCGGTTGTGTGTCTGACTGTCTGCTGTGTTTCTCACTCGAACGGTCGGTAGTGAATGGTTGTGGAGAAAAGTCAGCCGACCTTTTTATTGATACCGGCCGGTGTCACAGTAGCGGCGGCAGAAGTGACTTTTTTTTCTTTTTTTTTTTTGCGATAAAATTCTATTTTCACTCAATAGTCATAAATGTTTGTATCAGACTCCAGAGGAGTCTGATACAAATATTTATTTTTTTTTTAAAAAAGAAGAAGAGGAGGAGGAGGAGGAGGAGGAGGAGATTAATTTTTTTTTTTTTTTTTTTTTTTTTGATCATTTAGGCAAAGCTCGTCGCTTTGCCGGTTTTTTTTCTATTTCTGTGTTGTGACAAGATCGTCTCGAAAAAGCAATAAGGCGTGTGAGCGCGGCGGTGACAAATACATATTGGAGCGTATGGTTTAAAATAGTGCGTCCCTATCTTCTTCAATTCGGCTGCGTTGCAATATGCGGGATAACAAGTGACGACGTCGAAACGTTTAGAGACCGTGTTCACGTCGGCCACAACGCGCGCCCACCGAGTGGGAGCTGCAGTCGCTCCCAAGAAACCGATCGGCTTGTCGAATCGTTTCATAGCACTTATTCTCACTTTATAAGAGGAGGCAGGGTGAGGAGAGTAGCGGCGCTCTTTCTTTTCATGAAACGCCCAACGAGTGGGGGCGCTGAGAGCGGCTGTTATGCAATAGTAGAGTAAATGCTGTTCTGAGAAGACGGCTCTCAGCCATGTCGCTACGTTTTCCTTTTCCGCTCTTGTATAACGACGATGGCGCTCAGCTTTGCATTTCTCGAGAATTCGGTACGCTTCAAGAGAAGCGTGAACCTCAACTACGTGACGCTCTCTCCTTTGAGATAAAAAAATAGCCGGGCAGTTGAGGAGAGCACTTTGTTCGCGCGACCGTCTTTTAGAAACTCACGCCCTCTGCAGCGCCATATTTCTTTCCTCCGAAACAAAAAAGACTGAGTGAAAATAAAAAATTTTAAAAAACAAAAAGCTCAAACAAAAAAAATAAGCAATAAGCAGACTCAGCTCGAAATTCCCTGCTGGTGTGATGGCGGTGACTGCAGGCGGTGGCGGCGGTCGGCTGGCCGGCGGTGGCGGTGTCGGCGGCGATGGTAGAAGGGTGTGTGGAAAGAGAGACGCATCTCAGTCTTTTATAGGAGCGGCGAGTCTGACATTTTCAGCTGTCGCATGCTGACCTGCTGCTATCATAAGAGAAACAAAAGCCCTAATCACGCTTTTCAGCTGGATCCTTCCACCCCGCCAGACATGGATCCAGATGGGAAGGTGGTTTAAAATTAAATCCGTGTACCGACTGTCATACAATAGAGTAATTAGTTGAACGCGTGTTACCTGTATAAAGGATTAGCGGGTCATGGGCTCAGCGTGTGTATAGAAAAACAACTACAGGTAGCGTGAACAAAGCGACCCCCTCCCTTTCTGTCACTCTGTCTGTGACTAGAGGGTGTGCGTGTGGTAAGCAGCTTAAATCTAAAGAAAAACAAATCACCCTCTCCTGTCGTCAGCAGTCAGCCGGCCGGCGGCTGGAAAATGCGATTAGAGGGATGATGAGCCGCGTAGTAAGCGACTTAAGGCTGATCTAAAGACCTGCCGTGAGGGGTCAGCTGGCCGGTGGCTTGAAAAAAAAAGGGGGGGGAGTAAGGGTATATAAGGGGGAGTGAAACCGTATTCGGCATCGTCATCATCGTTCACGCTACTACTACTACTACTACTACTACTACTACTACTACCACCACCAGCACCGCGCCTCAATTTGCAGATCCCCATGATGGAAAGTTGCTACCGTGACATGAAGCGGAATGACGAAGCGGTGCGCGAATGTGAAGCTGATGCTGTAGCCTCTGCTACTGCTGCTGCTAGTGCTGCTCAGCGTGCTACTGCTGCATTTACTGCGGCTGTTAGTGACGCTGGTTGTGATGACGTTGTTGTTGTTGCCGCTGCGGCTGTGACTGCTGCTGTTGCTGCCGCCGATGCAGCTACTCATGCCACCGATGCCGACGCTGCTGCTGCTGCTGCTGTTGCGGCTGCCGATGACGCCGCTGATAACGCTGCTAGTGCCCGCTCTGCCGCCCTTGCTACTGTCGCTGCTGCTGTTGTTGCTAATGCTCACGCTACTGCTGCTACAGCTGCTGCTACTGCTGCTACCGCTGCTGCCGAGGCTGCTGCCGCTGCTGCCGATGCTGCTGCCGATGCTGCCGATGCTGCCGATGCTGCTGCCGATGCTGATGTTAGCAGTCGCGTCGACAAAGAATCGTCATTTGTCACTCTTAAACCTCCAGTTGAACGCGCGACGAGTAGTAGGGCTACCAACGCGACGGCCGGATGGTGCAACTGGTGTCGTCGCTTCTGCTCGTGCGCTTGCTTTTCTTCCAGTCCTACCTGCTGCTGCTATGGTATGATAGTGTTATAGTGTTTGAATGAGAACGCGCGTAGTTACACATAGACGCTGTAACAGATGTGCTTTTTTTTGAAAATATAATTTTAACATAACATGGAACTTGTTGTGTTTATTTTCTATATATAAGTTGTTTGTTTACAAACAGTCACGTGTCACGTGGTGTTGTTTACAAACAAGAGAGCCACGTGGTGTTGTTTACAAACAAACCCTAAGTAGGTCACGTTACCCTAGTTACCAGAATGCCGGCTTCTGATTGGCTGAGCCTAAGTAGGTCACGTGACGTAAGCAGGTCACGTTACCATGGTTACCAGAATGCCGGCCTCTGATTGGCTGAGAGCTTCTAAGTAGGTCAGTAGGTCACCCAGAATGCTGGCTTCTGATTGGCTGAGAGCCCTAAGTAGGTCACGTTACCATGGCAACGGGTCACGTGACCAAATGGAGGCCTCTGATTGGCTGCATGTCGATTGAGTAATAAACAGTACTTAACTATAGTCCCGTTCCGATACATACTATACTACTGGACTCTTAATGAAAAATACAGATGGGATGATATTTATGGGAAATTGTAACTATTTTTAACCTCAAAGTCCAATTATGACAGGGGAAATTTGCATTTCCTTTAGATGTTATCCAAAATAAAAAAAGAGCCTACCAATATATCCTGTCTATATTAGAAATCTGGAACAACTTTACACTTGGGCACAACATCAAAAAATAAAAATGGCATGGAGCGGCACTCGTTTTTCCACAAAAAATTGTTATCTGAAGTAGAGATTATTCTAAGAAAGGGGTAAGTTTAAGGGGTTGATTTAAATAATAAATCCTTTTCTGGAAAGAAATTACCTTACTTTATCTGAGGTTTATAATGACTACAATCCACTGATTCAATCATATATACCATAACATTTTCCTAAACTACAAATTATCATTCTAGGTATTTCTTGTTTTGAGCCACTGCAGCACTTCCACTGCCTGCCTGCCTGTAGTAGGTATAGGTGGCCAGTGTGTCTGCTCCCCTGTATACCCACATATATGTGGACAAGTGTAGTGACCCTCTTTAAAATGCCATTCTCACCAAACGTATCCTACTCAAAATTCTAGTACTGTTCTAGTCTACTATTAGTACCACATATTACTTGTGGTTTGTAGCCTGGTCCTGGTCCTGTTACAGTACCCATGAAGGGAATGAATGTTATTCTACATAACCATTTAGGCTCAATTGGCATCAACCAGGTAATTTGGATTAAACTTACTAGTTGAGTCTATATCTCCTGGTGCTAATGGGTGGCCACCTTTACAGTCTATATTGTAGCAACACTTCCCCTGTGTACCGTAACCCTTTAAGGGTGGCAGAGTGTGTTATGCCTTGGTATTTATGATGCATGAATGCTGCCCTGGTAAGTTGGCTTATCAGGACTGCAGTCACGCATCGTACTCACCATTCGGGGAGCTCTTGACATGATGCATGGACTGTGCTGCATTCAAGTACTTATGCATCATGAAAGATTTAAGTGCTATGTGTCAATTAAAGGGTTAAAGGCTTGACTTTATGTACACAGTGATCAGTTATAGGGCTTGGTTCTCCTTAGGTAGATATTGACAAGATTTAACCCTTTAAAGGCTGCATAATACTTTAATGCATTCTATTCATTGTTGTAATGATGCATGAATGCAGCCCTGACAAGTAGCTTGCCAAGGTTGTTGCATCATGCCAAACAGAGCTCCCTGTTCTGTTACTCCCAGAGCCGCATTTGTGACAACGACGGACAAAACACATCGAAGGGTAAACACAGCAAACAAACATCTCTGTACCAATGTTTGAGGCCTACTTCCATCACCATACTACGATGGCCCTTCACCCTTAATTGGACCTTTGTTGGTGGTTTTCCTGTCGTTATGTAATATCTAAACAGGAGCAATCCTTACCTTTTACTACACAAAGTCTTTCCCCATCAAGTTCTACGCTGAGAGAATTTGGGTTTCACCTCCCCCCAATAGATATATATCTATTTGGAGTCCTTGGGGTGCAATATGTTATGGTTACAACTGCAATTACCCTTTTATGGTTGAATTGTGCCCCAATCAGCTCATCAGCACTACATCGGCATGTCAAGTTGACCCTTTGGGAGTTAAACAATCCTGTAGGGTTAACATGCATGAAAACGGTACTGGGATATCCATGTACTGATTTCAAAAGAGTGCCAATTGTGTATAAGCGCTCAGAGGTATTAAAGGCGTCTTGGAATTTGTCATAAACTAATAGCTTGAATAAGCACCTGCCTTTTAATAATGGCTGTATTCATGCATAATGACCTTAAGTTATAGTGGAATAGGGGGACAAGATGGCTGCCTACACAGGGTGACAAGTTACAGTACTATAGGGGGACAAGATGGCTGCCTACACAGGGTGAAAAGTTACAGTGCTGTGGGGGACAAGATGGCTGCCTACACAGGGAGACAAGTTACAGTGCTATAGGGGGACAAGATGGCTGCCTACACAGAGTGACCTGTTACAGTGCTATGGGGGGACAAGATGGCTGCCTACACAGGGTGACAAGTTACAGTGCTATAGGGGGACAAGATGGCTGCCTAAACAGGGTGACAAGTTAAAGTGCTATAGGGTGACAAGATGGCTGCCTGCACAGGGTGACCTGTTACAGTGCAATAAAGTTTAGTATTGGGGTGATTTGTGATTTTTACATTGAAAAAGCCAAAGAACACAAGGCACCTTGTTAGCTGTCAGACTTGCCACTTTACATGCCATATCACATCATGCTGACCCTGCCCCTTCACCCTCTAGCCCTGTCTGGGCTGTGATTTACATAGCAGCTACAGGGAGTTTAGCACCATGTATGCACACATGTAGCAGAGGCCCAATCCCTTCTTTGGTTAAACCATGCAGGACAGGATGCTTAACGTTTAGTTCTTATTTATTGTCACAATGCACCAGCGCAGGACTGGTGAGTTCAGAAGTATACATCAGACCTATGTTGCCGCCTTAGTAAGTAAATTTACTTGCCATACTGCAGCTTTGTATTATTACAACAAAATGGTATAGTGCATCAAAACATGATCTTGTCCTTAAAGGGTTAGGTCAGCTAGAGGGGCAGGTAAGAGGGGGGGTCCAAGTTAAGTGGAGATCAGACACCAGCCTTCACAGCTTTAGGCCACGTTCACACTGCTGGTACTTAGCACTGTAAACAATGAAAAGAAATAGATTAGAACAGCTTTCTGTCATTTCTGTTTTGGGGGTTATGTATACAAACACAGTTGACAATACAGGGCCTAAACCTTGACTCTAAACCAGTTGACAATGTGAACCGAGCAGATTTCAGAATACAAGAAATGAACCTTTAATGGTCAGATAGTACACTCTATGAGCTTTGTTGTAATGATGCATAGATACAACCCTGGTGAGTCTAATCATCAGGGCTGAATTTATACATCATCCTGACCCTTCAGGAGTGTATCAACCCTGCAGTGTCAGTTTCATGTATGATTGCAGCCCTGTTGAGTAGACCTCCCAGTGCTGCATGCATCCATCATGACACAGTGCATTAAAGCACTATTCGGCCTGTAAAGGGTTAGGGTGGGCAGAGAGGGCTGTATACCACTTACCTGCAGCACCTAGCACTATCCCAGGAGCACCGAGCAGACACACAGGTACACTGAGCAGGGACGGGGGGCAGGAACCCCATGGAGGAGGACACACTGGGACTTAACCCTGCAGGACGCTGGTGGGTATTAACACTACAGGTGGTTAAGTACCCCTTTTTAGGATCAGCTACACCTCTAGCCATTTAAGGCCTGCATAGTATGTAAAGCCATATTTATATGTTACTTGTTGTTTTACTAGAACGTAAACAAGGCCAACCAGCTAACCAGGCCTACATTCACCCTTCAGGAACATATTTATTACCCTCTAGGGTAGGTTTTATGTAATAGATAGACTATGGTTCTGAAAAGGTATACAGAATTAACCACAGCTTTCTGCTGGGGCCAGATGAGGGCAAAGCCCGAGTCGCCCCACCAGAAAGCTGTGGTTAATCCTACTTACCTTTTCATAACCATTGTTTAAGCGTAGTTTAAGCATGAATGGAGCACTGGCAAGTAGATTCGCCAGGGCCATAATCAAGCATCAATGTTAAGGGTATAGCATATCAAATCACTATGTAGCCCTTAAAGGATTAAGTACCACTTATTAAGGACCATCAACCCTTCTATGTATAGAGCTACACCTAGGGAAGTTAGCCCTTTAAGAACAACATCATGCCTTAAGTTACATCATCACTTTTCTTTTTATCAACCCTGACAGGTCAACATTATCCATGAATGAAGCACTGTCAAGTATGCCTGCATGTATACATCATGATAACAAAATTACACACTGCATTAAAGGGTTAGCAACTTGTATGACAACCTGGAGGATATGGTTCTAATACATGTAGTTCTGTCTTGTTGATGTATCAAAGTGCTGTTTGTCCTAGCCATGTATGTTAGGAGAAATACATTCCTGCCTTCACAATATTCATGAAGGGAGTGTGTCCTGGAGTGTTATTCCCCCATACCCTTTTAGATTAAATTGGCATCAACCAAGTAGTAGGGATTAAACTCACTATAGTAGAGGCTATAACCCTTGGTGTTAATGGGTGGCCACGTTAACAGCCTGTATTGTAGCAACACCCTGTAAGGACTGCAAAGTGCTTAAATGTGTTTTATAATCATGATGCATTAATGCAGCTCAAAATTGTAGCATTAAAAAATCTGCATTCATGCATAGCATGTACTCTATGGGAGTGTAGGGTTGACATGATGCATAAATGCAGTATTTTATAGGCTGTATTTTATTTGGACCTTTGTGGGGTGTGTTTTTGTCGTTATGTAATGTTTAAACAGGAGCAAACAAACCTTGCCTTTCACTTCCACCCTGGCCCCCGCCAAGCAATCTCTTAAGAGAGGGTTTTCCTCCCCACCCCCTCCCCACATCAATACACATTGCAATCTCAACCTCATGAGTCTTTGGGGTGCAATACAATGCAATTACAGCTACATGAACCCCTTAATAGGCAATCAATACCTCGAGTAATTTGGCAGCACATGCGAACAGTTCGCTGTACGGTCGCCTTGATGTATTGAAGCAGCATTGGGGAATGCCGTACCATTGCAATATATTGTGTGTATCGAAAAACATGTTGTGCACGGTATAAGCACCAAAAGTAGAGTGATTTCTGAAATTTGTCTTAAACGCTAAATGAGATCTTCAATAAGCGCTTGCCTTTTAGTAGCTGCCCCAGCACTATGTACATCAGAATGCAAATTTCCAGGGCTGTATTCATACATTGTGACAACATAGAGGTTTGAAGTGTTATTGCAGCCAGGTGAAGAAAAAATCTCATTTCCTTAAAACACATTAGAGGCCCACCCAACCTCCCGAGCGACTCCCCAGAGCTGTATTCATGCATTATGATGCATCAAAGCACTGTGCTCTCCCTAGAGGGTTGATGAGCTCAAAACAGTCAGGTTGGCAAGTATACACCCGGGGTGGAATAAGTCTGAGACACTTTCTGGCCCCTCCCCAGCCTCAGCACCCACTGTGCGTGCGCCGTGCTCAGCCTAGGGAGGGGTCATTTATTGTCACCGGAGCAAGAGGGAGGTGGGGGGCTCAGGGGGATTAATATGAGTAGTATAGTATGTATCGGAACGGGACTATAGTTAAGTACTGTTTATTACTCAATCGACCTGCAGCCAATCAGAGGCCTCCCTTTTGGCGGGAAATTCAAAAGCAGCCAATGAGAGGCCTCCCTTTTGGCGGGAAATTCAAATAGGTCACGTGACCGGAAGTGACCTACTTCCGGTCACGTGACCTTTGGGCGGGAAATTCAAATAGGTCACGTGACCGGAAGTGACCTACTTAAGAGGGTCACGTGACCACCATGTTGGCGGGAAATTCAAATAGGTCACGTGACTGGAAGTGACCTACTTAAGGGGGTCACGTGACTACTAGGTTGGCGCGAATTTCAAAATAAGTCACTTGAGATTTTTATGGATAAATAAATTTTAAAAAAGAAAAAAAGCAAGCTGAAAGCTTGCTAAAAAATAATTTAAAAATGTGGCTCTTTTTTTTAGGGGGGGGAGGGGCACTCTGGGGGGCACTCTTTAAGATGCATGGGGGGGGAGGGGGGGAGGGGGGGAGGGGAAGGGTTTTTTAAGAGTGAGACTCGCTTCTCTGCCCTCTCTTTTAGAGGGCAGAGAGGCGAGTCTACTGGTTCGTCTACTTACAATGAAATGTATCATGATTGCGTTTATGATGATGTGCATCATGATGTGACTATCTTACAACTTTATAAGAAATAAGCAAGGTCTCTCTCCTATACAATTACAGTTTTCTAGCTTGAAATATAGTCTTTCAACAGCTCCTTTTCTCATCTTACACAGAGGCAAATATCAGAGGCACCCAATGGCACCTAAACCGCTCTCAGACAAGGGTCGGGCACTGCTGGACTATAATAGATGGGTCAAGGACCGTTCTACTGAGGGTCAGGCTAGGTCGGACATTCAATAACGTGACTTTAGCAAACTTGCTTGAAAAGTCTGACCATGCGAGATCCTTATGCCCCAGTCTGTCAATGCTGTCCAGACTTTCAAGCAAGTTTGCTAAAGACCTGCCTGTCATTGAATGTCCGACTTAGCCTGCTTGACCCTCAGTAGAACAGTCCTTGACTCATCTATTATAGTCCAGCAGCGCCTGACCCTTGTATGAGAGTGGTATTGGCACCATTGGCTGACTCTGATAATTCACCTGTGTGCACGGGGGGAGGAGAGGGTTCACAGCTACAGCTCTCTTAAGGCAAAGCTTGCGCTTATAGAGCACTACTAGTGGAGGTTTGGATGAGGAGGCTATGACATATGATGTTTGTCTTAAAAAATAGCCATGGTGCATGTCGATGTCGCTTAATTATGCTCATATCTCATGTCGATTTTAAGAATTGTTCATGTCACCTGTCACTATGTTTTTCAAGCTTCATGTCAAATGTCACTAGGCTTCATCTCGAATTTAGTGGTCCACACTGCCGCTGCTGCTGCTGCTGTCGGTGCTGCTACTTGTGCTGCTTGTGCTGCTCATGCAGCAGCTGCAGCAGCTGCTGGCTGCTTGTGCTGCTGACGATGTCATGGATACTGTTGACAGATGCTGCTGCTGCTGCTGCTGCTGCTGCTGCTGCTGACGATGTCACGGATGCTGCTTGTGCTACTGCTCGTGCAGCAGCTGCAGCAGCTGCTGGCTGCTTGTGCTGCTGACGATGTCATGAGGGCTGCTGTTGACAGATGTTGCTGCTGCTGCTGCTGCTGCTGCTGCTGCTGCTGACGATGTCACGGATGCTGTTGACAGATGTTACTGCTTGTGCTGCTCGTGCAGCTGCTGCTGAAGCCGCTGCCAGCTGCTTGTGCTGCACGTGCAGCTGCTGCTGAAGCCGCTGCCAGCTGCTTGTGCTGCACGTGCAGCTGCTGCTGAAGCCGCTGCCAGATGCTGCTGCTTGTGCTGCACGAGACTGAGTAGCCGCTATTCGGCGTTTCACTCCTTATGTACCCTGTCCTAGATAATCCTCTTAAAATGGCTGAAAAGACTCTCTCAGCACAGAGACTCTACTCAATGTAAGAGATCTGTTAAGTAAGTTTTCACATGCCGCCTGACTACTGCGGGAGGGTTTAGACTTAAGCAGCTTAGTGCACACACGTGTCTGTTAGAAAAGCTACCTGCACACCTGCCTTCCTTTTTCACTAGTATTTACCCCCTGCCGACTTATAAGGCACCTATACACACCTTCTTGCTTCTAGAGCTAAGCTGACTGGCAGCTATTTTAAAAGAGAATACCCGTTACCTGTATAACGGATAAGGGGGTTATGAGATTAGCGTGTGTATACAAAAAAATAAAAAAAAAGCTACAGGGGGCGCGTGTCTGTCTGTGAGGTAGAGACCGTGTGGTAAGCGACTCAAGTGTAAAACAAAAGCACCTCCTCTTGCCGCAGTGAGTGGTGTGGACGGCGGCTGGCTAGTTGAATTTAAGCGTCAGCTTAAAAGATAATCCGTTCACGGGCTGGCGCGTCACACCTGGCGTTAATCACCCCCTGTAGTCTTTGTATACACAGGTGACTCGGCTTTATCTCTTCACCAGCTATAATCCCATATACATGTAGCGCACGTTACACTCGTTATCTCTCTTTTCATGCTGATGGATTAGGGGTGGAAGGGTTCAGGTGAAAAGCGATTTGATTCTCTCTGGAAGAGGGTGGGGCTCTAGGTGAAAACAAGCTTAGAACATCCAGATTAGCTGCTCTCTCGGCTATATAAAGAGCCTCATTTTTTCTAATCTCTGCCCACTTCGTCTTGTTGTACACTATCAGTCACGAGGCAGACGCTGGAAGTAGCAGATGTTTGCAGTATGGTTTATACAGAGGTTACCTGCTAATAGGATTTTGTCAGAATAGGGTGAGTTGCTATTAAAATGAACATTTAAATTGGTTGTTAATATGGTATCTGATGTTAATGAGCTAACACCTAACATTGAGGATTATGACCTCCCAGAGGGGCGTCTCGCCAAATTCTCCAGTCTTGACTATAGTCTTAACTGTCTAAAGACTGTGGAGCACGTTAATGGGTGGTCTCCTTACTAATTTCACTTGACCAGGCCGGCAGGGTCAACTAGGCTAGGTAATTACAACCACAAGGGCGGCTACTCAACATGCAAGTAGACCTACTACTACGAGATTGTCTTTTGACCACTCTGCCGCCGCCTGCTGGTCTGGCGATTACATGCTCTAGTATAGTTCTCCGCTCTTTTCGTCAGATGACGCCACAATAGGGTTTTTGTACATTTCCACGATACTCGCGAACATTTTAAACGCATAATGACCTATAATAAGCAACAAAGCACACTTCTAATATATTGAATATAAGAAACATGTCAACGTTGTGTATTTCTGATAGAATGAGGCAGATTCTTTGAAATATCAACTAAACTATAGTGAGATTGAAAATACTACACCATATCTAAAGCGATATAAAAGCTATATAAAGTCAGAACCTCTGACGGATCGGTAGGATCACTCAACCATTCGTCCTCGAAAGCAACACAGGGTTCCCGTCCAACAGGACTTTGAGCCTTGACGCTTTTGAGGGAGGTTTGATCTCATGCTGCTTAACATGTGGTGTAATTAATCAACACCGCGGCCCCTCTTTAGGGGCCACACAATAAACAAAGAATAAAAAAGGGTAGGACTTAGGTTTAAAGTGAATCTCCCAGGATTTTGGCGAGGTCGACAAAGGAGGAGATAACAGATTAAACTGCAGGAGACTATACGCAAACCTTGATACTCTCAGAGGGGGAGCTCCATATTGCGGACCTGTGGTCAGATCTATCACCTCCAGGAGGCAGGCTGCATGTCGTAAATGTCCACCACAGACATTGGGATATATTGTTAATCCTACTCCAGGGTCTCCATAATTAGACCCTGAATCTGTTGTTAAACGGGTGTGAGGTGATGGTAACTAATACTTATGAGATGGAGCTCTTACGAGACATAAGCACCACCCAGCGCGGGGCTCGCCTTGAGATGGGAAATTCACTACAGTAGGGTGGCCGGAGCATTTTTGAAAATAAACTAGACACACATGTATTATGTATGTCTAGAATGTCTCAATATTCGCATTTAACAAATTAGCACTGTTATATTGATAGAGTAACTAGGTAACTAACTGTAGCTGATTACATATACCTCACTCCTCAAACCTTTCTGACAGATCTGAAGATCTGTATAGAGAAGACATGCCATACCCATGGCTTACTTATAGCCCTGCCATGCTATAGTGGCTATTGGGAGAACTAAGATTTCTCTATCTAACTGTATGACAGAAGGTGTCCTCTAGTGTTATTTATATGATTTTAATACTTGAGATTGGGGTCTGAGGTCCTCATATGACCCCCAGCAGATGCTCTGACGCTGGCTGGCGGTAGATTGTATCATTTCCATTCAAAATGCATTATTTTAACTTGATTTATCTCTATATTCAGTAATTTACCGTAAACTACCAATTAAAGATTTCTATAAAAAAAAAAAGAGCCCTGAAAATGCGCAATTTAGGTGGCTTATCTCAAAAAAGATAACAATATCCTAAGTAGTTATAGGACCCTCCATGGGATAGCTGCATTCAAGATGCTTCAAACAGAAAAGGAATCTCGTTGATACATGGATTTGCCATCAGCCAGTGCAAATTCTCCCAAAGGTCAGGTTAAAGAGATTTCCCAGTTATGAGCTTAAAGGAGACTCAAAACCTCAGGTCTGTCAACATTGCCCCTTAATTACATTATGTAATACAGTTTATAATGCATTATCCAGCCTGTATAGGATGGACCCATTCAGGATCTGTTGATAACAAATTACTAGAAGTGTCTATCTGCTTTGAATCGAAAATGATGGCATATCATAAAAGGGTCATTTAACATAGGATCAGATACACACTGGGCCCTCACGCCGACCCTCCGGCCACCCTAACTACAGCATTATCTGTCGTTGAAAATGGTGCTCGTGTAGAGTCGGGATGATGTACCAAAAGAGCGTTTTATACACAATGATACCCTTGTACAAATGCGTATACCTAGTAGGCAGCGTCTTATCATCAAATCTAAGAGGGTGCTATAGTTTTATTATACTTTTATAGACCATTTTTAAAATCCGAGCTTAGCTTAGTTCATAGTCTCCTTACCAATTTTCACTTGACCAGGCTGGCAGAGCCAACTAGTCTAGGTAATTATAACCACAAAGGCGGCTACTCAAGATCCAAGTAGACCTACTACTACGTGATTGTCTTTTTGGCCCCTCTGCCGCCTAGTTATTACATCCTCCAGTCTAGCTCGCCACACCCTTTGAGCAGCACCATTGCCTCGGTAAAAGTGTAGGGTGTGTGCTTTCCACCTTCAGGCATCCATAGATTCGATCACCATCACCCCCCTTGAAATGACCTCAGCTGTTAATTAGGGCGTAAAGCAGCCCAACAACCAACCAAGTCCCTGTCAAAAGATGTGAATAACGCTGTAGTCTGCCCGTTTCTGTGATCCAATATGAACCCTTCCTAATAGCACCCCCACTGATGCATTGCATAAAAATAGCCCCCCTGACCTCATTTCTTGAGCTATAAAAAACACAAACCCCTCATTTTAATCACAATATCATGGCAGTCAACATGAATGGAACCATTAGTGGAGAAGGATAAGAGTCTCTGTTTTCTGTAGCCTACAATATTATGGTGACATTCTTCATGTCAAAATGTAATAAATAAATATGAGTTGTTAAAACTTGTTACCATGGGGATGTTGGTAATTGTGTTCTTGAAGACGTATGTGAAATCCAGATGTATGTGCCTCTGCCCAATGATGTCCCTAGCCATTTTAAGTTAACCTGTTCTGTCTGAGTTAGAAGGGTGCCTAGGAGGGCCAGAGCTACAGAACCCCTAACTGCTGTGAAAGTGCCCCTCTCCTGCCTAGATCACAGAAATGGGAAATATGTTCAGTTGCATTCACCATGATATTTCTGGATCTAGGCAGGATAGAAACTCCTGATCTTTTACAGATCTGAAAAGCTCTCATAGGGATCTATACTAATGGAACCAATATGTATTTTTTAACTCATTTTTCAAAAATTTATCAAACTCCCTACCTTAGCGCCCCTATAAATAGGGTCAAGTACCTGTCCGACCCCTCTACCACTGCTGCTGGAGGAGTACCGAGAACTACCCTCTTTTTTAGAAAACTAAGTAAAAATTATCCTTCTTCATGTCCAGTTACATACAATGTCGATCAATTTGACACTGTAGCAGCCTGTCTCCATATCTGTATGCTGCATAAATGCACAATACACGGTTCTGCACGCACTTAAACCAAGGCTAACATGGTTGACCTATATAGATGTGATACTCTCGTTTTCGGGGCTAGTAGAAATTAGGCGTCTAATACGGACGTTCTGGGTTCGAACCCTCACTAAGTTTTAGTCAAGACGTCTAGCCACGTCGCCTAAGGCGACGAAAGCGCGTCAAGGCGTTTACAGGGTTCGAACCCGTGAGCTGCTCCTTGGGGCTACAAAAAACGCTTAGACCTTGAAATCCCATAGGGAAAAAATTTTGGGTTTTTGGACTTTAGGCCTTAATTTGAGGGTGATCCCGGGCTGATAGAAAAATAATTCTTGGACGAGCGGATAGCTCTGGATCTCTTTTATCTAAAACAGCGAAAAATTGATTATGGTTTCGCCGCAATTCATCCGACGGGGGGTAATCAGCCCCCCCCTCTGCCAATCAAGGCAGTGAATCTAGACGACCGCGCAATCGCTCGCGGCCGTCGCGACGAACCGACTGAAGACCTCGGCATCTTAGTATGATTCGTGTGACCTACTTAGAGGCTCACACGGTGGGGGTGTGTCCGGCGTTCGGCGCGCTGATTGGCTACTGGTGGGAGGCGCTGTGCCGCGTCAAGAACTTCACCTATTTGGGACGGCTGTTAAAGGCGCACTGAGTTGAGGTGCACCTTTAAGCAAGAGCGCGATCTGGCCTAGTCTTGCGGACCCCTGTTTGGAGAGTGTAGCGGGCGGCTATGTCGCGCTCTCCAACCACAGTCTTAACAGTGGTCCGCAAGACTAGAGTGCAAGACGCGTGCACACACAGACCGAACAGACACACACAGACCCACACACCCACACACCCCTATCAGTGAGGCGTCTAGCAGATTTGGGAGAGGTGACCAGGGAGGTACTCTCGGCTAGCGGCCACTAATTAGCTGTTTAGATAAGGCACAGAAACAAGGGTGATGACAGACTATGTGGTCAAGCAGCCAACATGCCCTGACACTTGATAATGGGTGTGGACCACCAAATTCGACATGGCGACATGGCCATTTCTTATAATCGACAAACGACATGAGGCCTAATGACAAGTGACATGAGGCCCAAAAATCATAGTGACAGGCGACATGAGCAATTCTTAAAATCGACATGGGATATGAGCATTATTAAGTGACATTGACATGTGACATGGCCATTTTCTAAGATCGACATTCGACATGGGGACCCCCCATCCAGAGCCCCTTGATAGATGACAGCTGTTGTGTGTAAGAAAAGCGTATGCCTCATAATCAAAGATGATAAAAGGCTTCATTAATTTGATGAAATTCTAAAATAGATATATTATTCATGTTCTGTGTTCCACAGAGGTAAATTAATTAAGCCTCAACTCTTTCTAGAAGCAGTAATACAAAAATGTATAACATGATAACGTTGTATCAAACATTTTCTTATATACTGGCTTCTGGTAGGAGTTGAATCATAAATAAAGTACCTATGTGAAGCACATGACATGCATGTCATGCTTATTAAAGAATAACATCAATTCAATCAGGTATTCAAATATTTTGGGTTTGCAGGCACAGTTAGAAGGGGTAAGGTTAGTGGTGGTATCTGACCAGGATGTATCAGATTACTACAAACTGCCCCTGACCCCTTCCACCACCACCACTGGTCACCGGCTGTCTGGGGCTCCCGTGGTCAGTGGATAAATTCTATCCACTCTGAATCTGCTAGACGTCTCTCTGCTATGTAGTGTGGGATGTAAAAGAAACCCTTGTCTCGGTAAAAGGACCATAGATTCGATCACCATCACCGCCCTTGAAATGACCATAGCTGTTAACTAAGGCGTAAAGCAACCCACACACCCACACACCCACACACCCACACATTTTTCTGTATGAGCCTTCAGACCTGAAGCTGCTCAGTGTACGGGACTAGGTTTTGTCATAGGCCCTACGGACGCTACTCAAGGGGGAATAAGAGAGCTGTCTCACCATGACATGGGCTGGCTGTAGTTTTTTATGTTTCGGTACCTACAACCAAACAGCCAGTACCCACCCCAGGGCTTCATGTCGCACGCGGGAAAAGTATAACGGTGGCGCCAACTGTCGGAATAGCGGGTACACTACGTCAGTAGTTCTTTTGTTCTCCGCTGAGTGACTGGGCGAAATGTAGTCGGTAGCTCTATTTTCTGTGCACTGTTCTGTTCATTTTCTACACTTAACGCTTAAATAGACCGCGTGTTTGTACAAGCTAGCCGTTTTTATCAGTGCAAAAATTAAATAAGCATCGGATAGAACAATAAAAAAATGAGAAAGTAATCCAGCACTTAGTATAAGGCACCAGTTTTATCATGAGACACCGAAAGTCTGGTTTTTTTAAGGTGGATAAGACAGTCGACTGAGAGCTCCAAAGTAACCAAAAACGTACCAGAGGGCGATCTATCTCAGAACGTACCCGACAGGGCAGGGGCCTTCTACACCCCGGCTCTGATGAGCAAGCGAGGGCCTATTCCTCTTTTGAGGTGGGCCCAAAATTGAACAAAAGAATAAACTCAAAAAAAAGCCTTAAGATTGAAAGAGTTGTAGATACTGATTTTAACGAAGAAGTCCCATTCATTAATTTACAAATAGTCAGTGTAAGTACGCCCATGTATAGGAGAGAGACCTTGCTTATTTCTTATAAAGTTGTAAGATAGTCACATCATGATGCACATCATCATAAACGCAATCATGATACATTTCATTGTAAGTAGACGAACCAGTAGACTCGCCTCTCTGCCCTCTAAAAGAGAGGGCAGAGAAGCGAGTCTCACTCTTAAAAAACCCTTCCCCTCCCCCCCTCCCCCCCCTCCCCCCCCCATGCATCTTAAAGAGTGCCCCCCAGAGTGCCCCTCCCCCCCCTAAAAAACAGAGCCACATTTTTAAATTATTTTTTAGCAAGCTTTCAGCTTGCTTTTTTTCTTTTTTTAAATTTATTTATCCATAAAAATCTCAAGTGACTTATTTTGAAATTCGCGCCAACCTAGTAGTCACGTGACCCCCTTAAGTAGGTCACTTCCAGTCACGTGACCTATTTGAATTTCCCGCCAACATGGTGGTCACGTGACCCTCTTAAGTAGGTCACTTCCGGTCACGTGACCTATTTGAATTTCCCGCCCAAAGGTCACGTGACCGGAAGTAGGTCACTTCCGGTCACGTGACCTATTTGAATTTCCCGCCAAAAGGGAGGCCTCTCATTGGCTGCTTTTGAATTTCCCGCCAAAAGGGAGGCCTCTGATTGGCTGCAGGTCGATTGAGTAATAAACAGTACTTAACTATAGTCCCGTTCCGATACATACTATACTACTAATATGATTTTGCCTTTTTTATCAAAAGATCCCACATGTTAGGTACTTTGACGCTTTCATTGTCTGGTGCGATAAACAAAATTCCCTTTAGGGAGGGCATTCTTTACTCCCACAGAAAATGTCATCACCACACTGTTCATAAATGAGAACTCCCCTAGACCCCTGGGTGGCAGAATGTCTTCAGTTGGCACCAAGAGCAATTAATCCTTTAAGCACTGCATGATACACAAATGCAGGGCCAGTAAGAAATTGCATTAATGCATCATCTTTACTTCAGGAGTGTATCAGCCCTGTATAGACGCATCATGATGCACAGATGTGGTGGTGAGTTATTCACTGTTGCTTCATGAATGCATCATGACCACAGCAGATTGAATGATGCACACAGGACATGCTCTCCTTAAATAGGGTTAAAGGCTAATAAGACAAATGAACTGGCATGTATGTGGTCATATACTAGTACTAATCTCATCATGACTTGGCATGTTTGCTATATTAAACCAAGAGAGACCAGTGCACACTGGTGTATTATCAGCAGAGCCGACAGGGCGAGGCTGATAATACATCATTCATTATTTGAATCGGGAAAATGCAAGAAAGGATTTTCGAGGAGGCAAATTATCTGAATAGAAGTCCAAATATAATGCAACATAGAAGTGCAGTTGCATATTCTTCTGTCGATCTGGTAAATATTTGAGCTACTTATACGGTTTACTGTATACCATTCATAAAACGGTCAGACAAAAAGAGTTATATCTGTGACTTTTATGGCCTTATGTTTGTGTTTTGCAACTCACATGGCTACACTGTTAGAAGTAAGTAGTGTTCCTGTACAGCAAATATTGGGGGGAGACTTTGGTTCCAGTAAATTCTGCTGTAGACCTACAGTAGAATCTGCTGTAGACGCAGACCTGAGTTCTAAAAGGGCTCACATATTCAACATCTTGGAGATTTGAACCCCCAGCTTCCAATCAATAGTCCCGAACCATGACCACTACATCAGCAAATCCTGTATGTCAGGTGCATGGAAACTACTCCTACTTATGTGTGAATGGTAAAGAGGTCAACACAGGATCCCTGGGGGCAATTTTAGAACTAAACTGTTCATGTCTTAAGGGTTGTTGTGAAAATTACCCCGGAAATTACCCTATTGCAGTAATGTACTAGTAAGTACTGAACTACCATTAGTTGGAGTGAAATCTTGATGGCCTATGTTTTCCAACGTAAATTTTACTATCTTTCCTGCAGATTGTAGAGATACATTGGTTTTATCCTCTGCATATTTTCAATAGTAACATTTCAGTATACCAAAATATATTATACTTTAAAATTGCATCAGGAGAAATGTAGTCCTGTTGGTACTGGAACCACTGACCCTCAGACTCACTGCTCACTGCTCTACAAACTGAGCTAGAGGGGCAATCACTTATATGTAGCCTGCATCAATAGGCTTTTGAAAAGATCAGGCCATATTTGAGCTCTGGAGTATGGTACTCCCTCCAACCTCTGTACTCTCTCTCCCTCTGGTTGCTGGTTATGGGATTCGAATCTGCATCTACAGTAACAGAATTGTACATATACAGTAAAATTTGCTGTATCATTTTTTAGGGCTAAAGAATTGTATAGTTACAGCACATGTTGCTGTTCACGAACAACAACTTTTTACAGTGTACCATAAAACTGAGTACTAGTGTTTTAATGTTGTAGTAAGACTGGAATAACACCAGGGTGCACCACTGTTGTAAATCAATCTTAGACGGGCAATTACGCATGTTAAAGAAATAACATGCAATCCATAGGGGGTTAATAATACCAACAATAAAACAGCACGGGTGTTTTGTAACAGTTTGTTACATCATACCACGTGAATGCACCAGGGGGCGTGAAGTACAGATTGTGTTTGTAGTTTGTCCCAGATTATGTGGCACAGAGAATCCACCTGGGGCCCATGCTGAATGCAGCCTGCTGGGTGAGTGGGGGATGGCATGAGAAGACACCATCTACCAACTCCAGACAGATCCTCAATTACAGGAGACTAGGTGCTAGTTTTTATAGTTGTGAGCCCCTGCAGGGACTGGAGAGCAAGCCATCCCGAGTACAATTACAGAGCAGGTAACTACCATAACCCCGTCATAACCCCGAGACAAATGTGAGTTGTTAACGCCAAAACGACAACTTTCTGAAAGTTTTCATTTTGGTGAAACATGACTTTCACACTTTTTTTGTACAGGCCACTACTGTTATTGCAGTGAGTACCTTGACATTTTCATACCTCGCATATTCTTAAAGTACATAACTGCATGAACATGTGTGCACTTTATTCTGGTGATATGAAGACAATAGAATGGAATTGTTACCTCATCACCCGCTGGGAGATGAACTCTACCAACTGCCAACACTTTACTACATCATGAGGTTTGGCTCTTTAAGGACAGCATATCTCTTCAATGTAGTATTACATTAAACTCGTCTGTCATATATGCAGCCCTGGTAAGTAACTTATGCCGCATAAATGCATATCAGTAGCCTTTTGGTGTTGATGCACTCCCAAACGGTCCAAATGATGCACCAATGCAGTACCGGTGAGTTACTTACACTACATTGGACAGTAAATGAATTAGAACTCATGCGGTCCTTACAGAGTTACGAAGCTGCCCTCCCCTTCTTGATACCTGGGTGCCAGGTTGCATGACTTGTGGTGGTTGTTAGGTGGAACCACAGAATAACTAATATCCACACCCTACCCTACACCACCCCCTTCCACTACAGGCAGTAACAGGGTTGCAGGCTGCACTGGTTGCTGTATGCATGGGTATTTAAATATACATGTGCCAGAAGGTATGATGGTGGAAGACCCCCATCACCTTTTAACATTTATAACAGATGGCCTACTGTCCAATCAGGCTCGGTCTCCAGTTCAGTTTTTGGCCAAAAGGGCTACAAAAGGGACTGGACAAACTGTTATATCTAGAGTGTGGTTTCTGCCAGGCTGAGAACAGCAAATGGTGTACAAGATGTTCTTGGTCAGCTCCTGAAGACAAGTTTGTCAAACAAGTAAATTATCTGAGTATTCCAAAACTGTACTATCATAGATTCAGAACAGAGACTGCTGTCCAATATACAGCTACAGTAATGCCATTGTGTGTTAAAAGACAACGGGGGCTTCTGTCGTACCTGCTGTTATACTGTAAATGTATGTTATTTCACTCCGTACTTATTTTCGCAAATTCCGCGGATTTTAAAATCCGCAAAAATATGTTGAGTGTGAATATTTATCCTATGTTGTTATGTAACAACTATATTGCTAAATCCTCAAATTTAAATCTGCGCAAATTTGTGCTTGATAGCCAATCCGTGAAAATATACATGCGCGAAAATATCTACGTTTACAGTATACCCCTACACCAACCAGTCCCCTGTGCTGCCCTGTTAGAACCTGTGCCTCCCACAACTCACCTTACATCCTCCCTCCACCCCTGAGTGAGACAGGTGTGCTCTTTAGTCAGACTGCTGGTCTCACTCCACACACACAGTCAGTCTGTAGGAACTACAGCAGCAACCACTGGGCGGCCTTTGTAACAGCCTGGTACTGCCTTCTGTCAGGGCCTTTAGTTGGGGAGACACCCCTTGATGCAGCCCCTGTGAGGAGTATCTATAGTAGCAATGGAGTAGGAGCTTGCCTTCTGTCAGGGGTCTTTAGTTGGGGAGACACACCACCCATTGATACTGTGAGGAGTATCTATAGTAGCAATGGAGTAAGATAACTTTTCTTAACACAGCACATTGTTTTAATACCTGGAAGACCTACCAAAGACTATGCAGCATTTGGAGACCCTTTATAGGTGTCATGACCCTTTATAGGTGTCATGATGTTATAATATATATAGGATGTACCAACGACACTCCCCTAACACTTGCTTTTGGAGGAGACATCCTGAACCCATTGACGATGGAGACTACAGGTTTGTGTTGGGAACTCTCTCTGAAAGCTGTTGTTGGGCCTGCTCCTCATGTGTGTGTAAAGAGAGCGCTTTGATAGAGGCTTCTCTTGAAATGTGGAAGCAGACAGGTTATCAAAAGGAAGCCTTACACATCCTAAACCATGCTCTTGTATAGGCGCTATCTACAGAATTATCGTTTCCTTTGGATGAGCCGTTCCTTGATAAAAATACTTCATTTCTTTGGCTATAAAAAAGTTTGTGTCTGTAGATGCCATATGTGTAATCAGCCTGTTGTTTCCACTACAGAGACACACCACATGAGTATGGGACATCCACTGGGATATGGCAGCTTCTGAGGCCTGGTACCAATGATGGCGGCAAGCATACAGAGACTACTACCACCCTGCTGCCACCCAGTGTCTCATGACAGAACTCACACACCTCATCGGCTGCAGCCACACTCACCTTCTGTAGTAGGCCTATATAACAGATTGGCATTCTAGCCCTCAGTTGGATTTCGTGAGAACAGATATTAAGATATTGATCTGCAACTTTCCTCTATGAGAGCCTTTAGGATGTATCATGCATCAAATAAACACGGACAATTTTCGTAAAGGGATGTATTCTGAAACTGCTTGATGTTTACATATCATGAGTGGATGGGATTAATATGTACATGGACTGAAGAGGTGTCCCTTGGCATTCCTTGTAAGACAACTGCTCTCGGCTGTGATAGCCTTTATTCATGGATGGTACATGCACCCCATGGGGCAGTCTGGTTCTGTGCCCATTAGACTGTAAAACCAGTGTGTTCCTTCTGATGAACAAATCTACTCACTTAAAGCTATAGTGCATCAGCTAAGGCTCTAAGTGTCAATATGGGTGAATTTCTACCCTTAAGTTTCACCTTTGGTGGCTAAATGTCATACCCAGAGGCAGACCTGCGCTGCAACCTTTTGGTTTTGGCACTTCGACCATCTGACCATAAAGCTATAGAGCACTCTCCTATACAAGAGACTAATACCTTATCTCTGCTCCAAGTAACAGGCTACAGGAACTCTTCTGTGAGTGGAGGTAGGAACAAGGGGCTGTACCAGAGACTCATGCCTCATCTCCTCTGTGAGTGGAAGTAGGAAGAGTCTTCCTGGGGTAAAAAAGTAGTTCCTTGGACCCAATTTCGACCGCATAATTATGACCAACATATCTGTAACTTACAGAATGCCTCATCATTGCATCAAATATATGAATGGTATATTTCATTAAGATGGAACATTATGGTTGAATGGGCAAAAATGACCCATTGTGATGTGCAGAGGCAGGTTATTTCAGAGATAAAGTGATTAAAATATCTGCCCCTGGATAGTGCATATTGCTATGCAGCATTTCTGTGGCAACCTTTAATAATTCGGTAGGACCTTGTTATGCAGTATGATGTACAGTGTACTAAGGGTGCAGGTTCTGGTGGACTGACAGCAGAGTCTACTTGGATACTACCATCACTGGGGAACTTGGTGCCACCTTTCTTACAGTTGTTCCCTGAGCTGCCTGCTGTGGCCGTGCAGTGAGCAGTACCGGCTTTGATGTCTGCCTATCATCATGGAGATCTATTTACAGACTTGGTGTGAATGAGTCTGGTGTGTTCCCTGATACTCATTAGTTATTTATCTAAGAGTGGAGGTCAAACTGCCACAGCCTCAGCAGCCCTACCAACTCCCACTGGGAGCTCCACACCAGCCCCACCAACCCTACCACCAGCGGCTGCTCAGGCTACTTCAACAATCAGGTAGGGATAGGTGTGGATCAATGGGAGTAGAAGTAATAGTAACGGACTAGTACAAATTCTTGACTGGGACGATCATCAAGATAAGTGCACTTTCAGCCGCACACTATTAAGTGTGCCTAGGTGTGTCTATATTGCAGGCGGGGCTAGTGAGGATAAGGTGTTACGGCTGCACACATGGATTAACCAGGTACATCCTTATAACAAAATGAAGCTGTTATCCTGTCCCACCTCTGCTGACAGCATAAGGAGTAAAGCAGCCATGTGTTCTGTGACTAAGCAGTTTATCTACTGACCTTGTAGAGGCCCCAGGACACAGACACCATTGAGGATTCTCCCACCGTCTGTTGGCAGCGTACTGATCCCTGAGGGTTATTCATCACAAACATGATGATGCAGACCAAACGCTGCAGGGATCCATGACGAGAACAATGCAACTGCACACTTCCATAGTGGACAAGTATGCGAGTGAGAAACGTGCAATAGCAGTTTTTCTTCTTCTCAATGAAAGAGAATTTTTTATGATGATTGGTTTACGAAGGCAAGCCCACAGCCCCTACTATATACAGGAATGAACCAGTACGGGATGTGAAATAGTCATGTTGGTCACGTAAACAGTCACCATACCTCTACGTAAGTCCCACAGCCCCTACTGTATACAGGAATGAACCAGTACGGGATGTGAAATAGTCATGTTGGTCAGGTAAACAGTCACCATACCTCTACGTAAGTCACACAGCCCTACTGTATACAGGAATGGACCAGTACGGGATGTGAAATAGTCATGTTAGTCACGTAAGTCCCACACTATATACAGGAACAGAGCAGTGCAGGGTGTGAAATAGAGTCATGTTGGTGGGGTGAACAGTCACCATACTTCTACGTAAGTCACACAGCCCTACTATATACAGGAATGAACCAGTACGGGATGTGAAATAGTCATGTTGGTCAGGTAAACAGTCACCATACCTCTACGTAAGTCACACAGTCCCTACTATATACAGGAATGGACCAGTACGGGATGTGAAATAGAGTCATGTTGGTCAGGTAAACAGTCACCATACCTCTACGTAAGTCACACAGCCTCGACACGGACTACTTCGGTGCCGTGCGAGGCAAGGAAGAAAACAAGATGGCGGCGGTGGCTACAGCGTCGCGGGGCGCCCCCTACAGGGGGGTGGGGGCAGCACCGTACAGGAGGAACACCCACCAGGGGGAGTTACCGACCTCCAGGAGCAGCGACCAGGTACCGACACATGTTTACTTTACTTAACCCTTTCAGGTCTGCATAGTGCTAAAAAGCAGAAAGCCTTTTGATACAGTAACCAATGACTCATGTACCATGATGACCACTACCACCACACTTTAAGGCACTATGTGACCCTTAAAGGGTCGAGGATGTAAAAATGCCTTAAGGTTCATTTGTCCGCTACATGCTCATAGTTCCACCAAGTTAGTCACCATTTTACCACAAATTATATGGAAACTCAGATTTCGTCCCTGTTAAAACTTATTTAGGATTTTATTTCAAAATCACCCAAAATAATGAGACCCAATCTTTCAAAAGAGGTGAGAGCAATTGATTTCCCTGTTTCGTACTGTATTTTCTAATTGACAATGATAAAGACTAGCCTTGTGCTAAGTGATTAAAAAGTAATGGTCACCTCTCTATAGTGGTCACCTCGCCAATGTGGCCATTTTTGGAAAGAACCGTCAGGTTTTCTCTATATTTTTATATAGAAAACTCTCTCCAAAATGGACACCTCTCTAATGTGGTCACCTCATACTGTGGTCACTGATTCCCCAGTCCCAAGGTCCATATTACTCTCTCTAATGTGGTCAACACATTATATTTTGCCAACAAAAACAATTATATAAGTGTGTTCATTTTCTGCAGAGTGTGTTTTCTAGTAGATGTTATGTCTTTAGAAATGTCTGAAACCAAATAAATAAAGGTGTACATGTAGTTTGATTAATGACCTTCATTTTCAATATGTACACTTTTTATTTTCCATACAAATGATAATTGAAAACCTCGGAGACATGCATCCATTTCTATACTCTCTTCAATGTGGTCACCTCGCCAATGTGGTCACATTAGCAAAGTCCCAAGGGTGACCACAATAGAGAGCGTTGAAATCTATGAATTGCACATTTATTTACCCCTCTGTCTTTGTCTGCCCTTCCCAGATACACCTGCAAAAACGAGCGTATCCTGAGCCGCACGAGACAAGTAGGAGCTACACATACACCACCTCCAACAAGGTACCGAGGGCCAGTGTAGCCAACACAGGCAGGTTCAACAGGTCAGTGTATATATAATTACCACTTCAGCCCTACCAGATATATATGGCCTGTTGCTTATTTGAGACCCAAATATATAGTTCATTTGTCCATTTTGTTTATTCCGTAGTTTGATGTTTCAAGTCAAACCCAATTATTTCTTACTAGATAACAAAGCTAGAATATATTATTTTATAATAATGTAGTACATTTTAAAGTTCGTAAAATAATGACTTGTATTGGTGAGCATTGACAAGTAGAGGCTCATTAATATAAATCGAAAGATGGTACCTCATATTCCTAACCATAGTCAATGCATTTTAGTTCAAGGTCAAGGCTGAATCCAAGGTACTGTAAAAACATGATTTAACCTCATTTGATTTACCTTAATTTACATTATTTGCAATACAGCATATTGATTTACATACGAGGGCCTCACCCATGTTATTTTGATGTGTTACTGAAATAACCACTAATCCATTACTGAAATATTGTATATTTTTGAAAAGAAATTTATGTACATAGATAATAAAACAAGGTCAATTTCAAAACCTTGAGTAACACCATATATGTAATTAATTTAGAGGTAGTTAGAATGTTATTGGATATTGCTTTCTATTTTCTTTGATGTTGATCACTTTTGAACCATTTTATTGAATATGCATGTCTGAGGAGAGCTAATTCTTTTAAATCATAATGGTATGTGAGAGTGTGTCGAAAGCTTTTTTGTAATCAATAGAGAGGCAACAGGTAGCTTCATTACTAACAATATTTTATTCTATTTTCTATTATTTGTATTTCTTTTGTTTGACAATATCTTGTATTTCATTTGTTGAAGCATAAAAATAGGGGATCAATATTTTGAACAGTTTACTGATTTTAATTTGCATTTCCTCCCATATGAATAACTATATACTTCTTGTATGTTTCTATACACATAGGTCAGTGTGGACCAAGGCCTCTACCTGGACAGCCCCCACCAGTACTGAAGGATCTAACACCTCCACCACCACCTCAGAGCCTGCCCCCTCCTCCACCAGGAGACCTTCCCTCCCCAGGATTAAGCTGACAGACTCGGTGGCTGCAGTGGCACACTCTGGTGCCGTGGGTGCTTACATCCGGCAGTCGCTGGCCACCCGTCGCAGCCGCTCCCTCCTTACAAGGGCCTCCAGCCCCAACCACAGCGAACCTGGTGGTGGTGGGGGGAGTGAGGAGGGGGGAGGAGGGGGCCGGCTGGAGGCTGTGCCGTCCTACCACAAGTCTCCTAATGCGGCTGTGCCTAACTCCTCCACAGACCGCTACCTACAGCACAGGGGGGTCATGGTGCCGCTCCAGGGGAGAGGAGGAGGGGCCGGGCACACCACAGGTGGGGGACCTACAGGAGGAGCTGGTCACTATTATAACACCCAGGAGGACTTACACTTACACCATAAGCAGCAGGCATTAGGAGGCACTACCACCAACACTGCAGGAGGTGCTGGAGGAGGCAGAGTGTGGGGGGAGAGTAGACTACCACTAGGGGAGGAGAGTGAAGGATATCTACACTCACAGGTGGGACATGATACTTCTACTCTGCTGGTGACTGCCCCACCACCCCACCACCACTCTTCTACCCACCACCTGTCCACCATCTCTAACACCTCCTCCTCCTACCAGCCCCTCCCACACCAACACACCAAGCAGGGCGGTAAGCACAGGTCTAAGGCTGTATCATGGACCAGGTACAACCAGGAGCTGTTACAGGGAGGGTCCCGAGGGGCTCACCACCTCACCCCGCTACACACAGGAAGTAGACACACAGGAACAGGAAGTACTGTGCCCCCAGCCCCACACAGGGCTGCCACTAGGGGGGCAGGCATGCAGCACATGACTCAGCATAATGGTGATAATAGGGGAATAAGTAACACTAACTTCCCTATGATAGAGTTCAGGAGTTACACTAAGGAGCCTGGTTCCAGCCAGCACCGGACGTTCACCTTCAACCTGCCGCCTGATGGGGGAGCTGCAGGAGGCTTCCCTCCAGGGTTCCCCTCCTCAGTCAGCAGCATATCCCCCACCTCTGTCGGCACAGTCGCAGACAGCCTCACCTCCTCCAGCCTCCCCTACCACCACAGACTCAGCATCGACGAGGGGGAGGAGTACGACTTCCGGGCTAGGAAAGGGAGTATTTCTAATGAACTAGCACCCGGATTTAAACAACTCCTCCGTACATCGACACCAAAAAGGGAGCGGCAGCCACAGGAGGTGATAAAGAGGAGGAGGGTGGAGTTCAGGGTGGAATCCCCGGATGTCCTGGATGTGGAGTGTAAGGAGCCTGTGACTGCTATATCAGAGAAGTTAGAACTGAACCGCTCTCCTCTCATGGGGGAGTTACTGACAGACGAGGGAGAGAAATGCCTCACCAAGCCTCCCAAGTCCATCCTCAAGAAGCGTGAGAAGGGAGGTCATGGCACCGGGGAGGTGAAGTATGCTAAGAAGTACCAGGCCATATTGGTGCAGCAGGGCAGCTTCAAACTGCCGAGTATAAAGGACGGACAACACTTAACACTGACCGGGCGCAACACCAAGGCTAACAGTGGCCGCAACACAAACTTCTCCTGTAGTAGGGAGTTTGCTGCTGCCTTTGAGACTATTGACAATGGGGATTTGTGATACTGTCAGTATTTAGATGTTGGACATGGTATACATACATGGAGTGGTTCCCTCATACAACAGTGTACAGAGGGCTGACCACTTAGAAGGTGCTACAGGCACACACAGTGTGCTATAACATCACTCATGGTGTAGTTGTGGTTAGAGCAGAAGGTGAAGGGTCCTGGGAAAGTAGTGGCCTACCCATGTTGTACAACTACATAGGTCTACAAGGAGGGGCAGACCATGTATAAGCAATTGTACAGCAACCTGGAAATAGCCAGAACTGGTTGTGTCTGCAAAGATGCTCAAGAAGAACCTTTCATACACAAAAGCTTTCCAAGAAGGCCAGGGTCCCGGGTCAAGCATAGAGCGTCATAGGCCATACCGAGGATAACAAGGCCTGATACGATACATTAATTGAATGCTGGGTTTGTGGAACCAGGCAAAAGTGGGGATACCAGAGGTGTATAAGTTCAACAGCTGGAGCTAGTTCCTTTGTTTACCACTATGGTCCTGGTAGTCTAACCGAAGGTCTCAATACTGTAGACAGTGTAGCTCATTTAACAGACAATACAAAAGATGTTTTTACCTTAAAGGGTACCGAAGGAAATAATACTGAACCTATCACTGTCAGAGACAAAGCTATATCTGTGATAGGAATATGTTAGTCAATATGCCTCAGGGCTTCATGTTCATTTGATTTACCAATGCAGCTCCGATTATACAGTCATTACCAAAGACTGAGTGCACAGACCTACATGGAGACCTAATCATCCTGCAGTAATCGCCTCATTACACGACACACCTGTGGGCTCTGGTTGTCTCAGATCACCAGGCGTAATAAGCATGTTAATACCAGCTTTTGTAATACTACCAGATGGCAGTACTTAGTGTACATGAGTTATACAGGATCACCTGGCCAAAGGTGAGAGACTGTTTCGTAAAAAATTACTGTGCAATGTTCAAATGACTTACAAAACCAATTCATAGCTTATAGGCTAATTATTGATGATTTTGAGTGAAAAATGATTCTGGGTGAAAATTATTCATTGGTTTAATGCTTTTGACTCCCATGGAGGTCAATGTTAAATAAAATTCTCCTGATTTCGAAGAGATGTAAAAACTTACTCATATGGAAGACTCCAGGGAAAAAAGTGATTGGATCAAGTGGACATTTCGAGAAGGTATCAACTCTGTAGAATTATCATGATGTATAAATACCCCCCCCCCCAAGTTACTTGCCAGGGCTGCCTAAAGGGTTCAGAAAAGTTGTTCCTTATCTGGTCCATAGATGTTACTGCAGCTGTGCAGTGAAACAAGGTGAGATCAGGGTAATTTGGCCATGCCCTGTTAGACATTGGCCAGGTCAGGGTAATTTGGCTATGCCCTGTTAGGCATTGGTAAGGTCAGGGTAATTTGGCTATGCCCTGTTAGACATTGGTCAGGTCAGGGTAATTTGGCTCTGCCCTGTTAGACATTGGTCAGGTCAGGGTAATTTGGCTATGCCCTGTTAGACATTGGTCAGGTCAGGGTAATTTGGCTATGCCATGTTAGACATTGGTCAGATCAGGGTAATTTGGCAATGCCCTGTTAGACATTGGTCAGGTCAGGGTAATTTGGCAATGCCCTGTTAGACATTGGTCAGGTCAGGGTAATTTGGCTCTGCCCTGTTAGACATTGGTCAGGTCAGGGTAATTTGGCTCTGCCCTGTTAGACATTGGTCAGATCAGGGTAATTTGGCTATGCCCTGTTAGACATTGGTCAGGTCAGGGTAATTTGGCTATGCCCTGTTAGACATTGGTCAGATCAGGGTAATTTGGCTCTGCCCTGTTAGACATTGGTCAGGTCAGGGTAATTTGGCTCTGCCCTGTTAGACATTGGTCAGGTCAGGGTAATTTGGCAATGCCCTGTTAGACATTGGTCAGATCAGGGTAATTTGGCAATGCCCTGTTAGACATTGGTCAGATCAGGGTAATTTGGCTCTGCCCTGTTAGACATTGGTCAGGTCAGGGTAATTTGGCTCTGCCCTGTTAGACATTGGTCAGGTCAGGGTAATTTGGCAATGCCCTGTTAGACATTGGTCAGGTCAGGGTAATTTGACTATGCCCTGTTAGACATTGGTCAGGTCAGCGTAATTTGGCTATGCCCTGTTAGACATTGGTCAGGTCAGGGTAATTTCGCGCTGCCCTGTTAGACATTGGTAACATGTTATTGTGCAGTGCCAGGTGTTGGTGGATGAGGTATAGCTGACCAGGAGGCAGCGGGTGTATAACACATGTAAGTCCTACTCAGAGGTCAGCGGTCAGCCTAGGAATGCCAATAATGCCTTCTGGTGCTACACACTTAGGGTAAACCCTACTAGTGTGCATAAGGAACACGCTAATCCTGTATGGACTGTATGGTCTTAAAATGCACTATGTATGTCCTTTTCCTGGTATGAAGCGAGTATTCGCCATTGCTTCATTCATGCATCATGCCTACTCTATGAATTTGAAAGGGTCAGCATGATGCACCAATGGAGCACTGGTGAGATACCTACTCCTGGTGCATCATGATTAGAATTAGCATGAAGCCTTGAACATTATAAAGAGTAAAGTGATGCATATTAAAGGTTCAGTCTTAAAGCATTGTCAATAACCACTTCTATTACTTCTTGTATGGCTACAGCTGTTGCAAAGTAAACCCACGATACTCAGAGGAACCAGGACCCATGTCAAGGGTAGCCATATATCTGTATTATGAGGCCAACAGAACAATGTGTATGGTGAAACATTGGTAGTTAAGTGCAATTGTATACAGTGAAAAGAAAACATGAGTCACGTTTAAAATAAAATATTATTGTTAGCTCCAAAGTGTCAATGAAAAGTCAGTATTTCTAATGCTCTGAAGGTCTAAAACCATTGATGCTTTAAATACTAATGTCTTTTGCAATAAATTATATTTTATTTATTAAAGATCTTGAAAAAATAATGCAACATGTTAATTGTGATTATTAATGCAAGAACATCTCTTAGCTGGGAGGATAATTACAGCAGTATTATCTCCATTGTGAAGAAGAGAGTATTGTGTATTGGAATCAGGGTCCTGAAATATTTACCCGTTACATTTTGTATTCGCTTATTAACCTATTCTTACTGGATCAATAAAATATGTAGCTCAGGTAAAAGGGTAAGAAAATATAAGATATTATTTGATTAATTCTTTACATGAGAGTACTGAAATAATTTTGTCTAATGCCTGTGTCAAATCTAAAGATGCCCGAAATATAGAATTTTGGAGAATTTTGGCATGTTTTGGTAGGTTATGTGAAACAACCCTTCTTAAACTTGTGATGAAGGTAACATAAAATACACATTTCAAAATGTTTTAAGACTCATATATTCAATATGATGCAATGGAACTCTAGCTTAATAATGTCTTTCACTATGGAAGGTATGTTCACAGCTTAGTTCTATAGTTCTTTAGCAAATCTGTGAAAAATGTATGTCCTCATTGTTATTGATTCACATATGGATACTACTCTACTCCAAACTTTACAGTTATACTGAAGTAATCTTCTGTACACTATTATGGTGCTGGAGTACATAGATAAACAAGAAAAAGTGGTCGAATGCCTAATGCATAATGGTCATTTTTTAACTGATCTGTCATGTATGCCCAAGAGGCAAAGAATCTTTATTGTGTTTAGATGATATATTTAGGTATCAGACGTTGGTACAGATGTCAGAAGCCGGCGAAATATATCACGCTGCAATCAGGAGTCGTAGTCTGCATGTCTAGATTTTGTACTTCTCCCTGTTCTCCAGGGAGTTCAGAAACTCCTTGCATTGATCTTTATTCATGGGTTTTCCTTTAGCCTTAGCAACAGCAGCAGCATCATCATCTGGGAAAGCAAACGAACACAAAAACAATCAATACAGTGATTCTAATAATCTGCCAAGGGGAGTTCTACGTTTACATTTTGAACTCTGCATCAATATTCTGTTTGTTTTAGTAGAATTTAGTTTTATTATTATGAATTTACCCTCTGGAAATCAAAACAAAAGCTTGTGTGTAATTACCATGTTTGAAAATAAGAGAATTGGTCATGAATGTATGATCAGACATGTTGCTTTTTGTATGTCTGTGCCAAAACTCCAATAGGAAAACATTGATGCAATGTTGAACAGCAGAAGCTTGTCTATTTCTGGCTCTGCAGGGTGTGTTTTCATCAGCTGGCGAGCAACTGCCTCAGACAACAGATCAATATTTGTAATTACTGTCCGCTGGGTAGTATGCACCCCCCTCGGGCACACCGCAACTCTGCCACCATAACTCTGTCCTAACTAGACAATCTTAACCCTTTACTGGAAGCAGAGTGAGTTAATACACTATCCCCATGTACCAATGCACTGCATTTATAAGTTACTAGCTGACAGCATGACACCATGAGCCATTGTGGTACCATGTGGGTCTATAGGATTAACCATGTATGGGGAGTGGTGGTGGTGGTGGTGCCTATTGAGAGGAGGGAAGTGGGGGACTGACCCCTACTGGTACACTGCATTCTGCACTGCATAATTATACTTGGAAGAGAACCAGACGTAAGGTCAACAATAGTCACTGAATTATCTAGCAGTGCCTGCAGTGTATACTGTAATCGGGCAAAGAAGGACTTTCAACAGTGGGCAGGCAAAATATTAAGGAGGTACTTAAGGAAGTGCTGGATATTACAATTACTTTTTGACTTTTTTGGTAAGGCGAAAATACTCCGACAAAGAACATCAAGACAAATTCAGCTTCATCGATGAATTAAGTCTATAATATAATTTCACAAATATTCTGGAAAAAACATACTGTCATCAATGTTGTTCCTCATCTGTCTGTGTAGACCTTTCTATAAGAACATATGTCTTTATGTAGTGGCTCCCCTTTTATGCCTATTGCCTCTGTGCTCTGCCCCTATTTCCCCTATTTTTCCTTCTTTACTCCCGATCTCCCCCACTCACCGTCCTCCTCCCCGCTGGGTAGCGGCACAAACCCCAGCAGCCCCTTGAACTGCTGCAGCATGTATTCCACCATCTCAGCGTCCGATGACGTCATCAGTTTGGATGCCTGCATGGCGCTGTATGTCTCGTTCAGGATGGCCAGGAACATGTTCATGACGATGAAGCCAACCACCAGGATGAACAGGAAGAAGAAGATGGGTCCCAGCAATGGGCTCGCACTGAAAGAAGATATACCAGTATTAGATAACCACCAGGATGAAAAGGAAGAAGAAGATGGGCCCCAGCAACGGGCTCGCACTGAAAAAAGATATACCAGTATTAGATAACCACCAGGATGAACAGGAAGAAGATGGGCCCCAGCAACGGGCTCGCACTGAAAGACAATGTACCAATATCAAAAAAGGTATGACCGAGCAACAGGCTCGCACTGAAAGATAATATACATTAATTTAATAACCTACAGTATAAAGAGAAAGAAAATAGACCCAAGCAGCAGCAGGCTCAAACTGAAAGATGACATACCAGTGCCAAGTAAGATATGGCCAAGCAATGGGCTGGGACAATTGTTAATGCATAAGTGCTTGCAATGGGCTCTAGAGCAATCAGAAACATCCCTAATATTCATCTCTATCACTAGATAAGCTATCATATTTCAGATATAATTATTGTTGACTTGATGCAACAATGCAATGCAGGCACATTATATGGCATCATTTCTTAGCTGTGCCGTGATGAAAGATGAATACGGCTTTGATTGTTACAAGAATATTGTGTTATAACCTATGTTGTGTCGTACCTGCGGAGGTCGTCAAAGCTGAAGTTCATGAGCATGATGGAGAAGAGGCTTTCTACAGCAGACATGATGGTGGAGTAGTCAGCGAGCGTCCGGCCAAATATAAGGAACCCAAACTGGGCAAAGGCCAGGTACACAATGGAGAAGAACATCATGAAGTTCAGCAGCGGACGCACCGAGGCCTGAAATGTCAATGTTTAATGTCAACTATGAGTTCAGGAGGATGAATTCACTGCATTCCTATACATTAAAACCTATCCTAGTCTGAGGCTTAAAATTCAGATTTATTAAATAAAAGGGTAAAATAAAATTCAGCTTATAACGATAGTCTTACAGTATTTACCATAAAACTTCGCGCATAAGTCGCATCCCGACTTTGGGCCGATCCTATAAGCTACACTGGCGATCTGATTATGGTGTCTTTTGTACTGTACTATAGGAGCAAAAACTTGCGTACAAGCCGCACTCAGAGTCTGTGCCAATCCTATAAGCCGCACCAGCGATCTGACTCATGTACTAGCCGCGACTTATACAAAAGGTTTTACGGTAATTACTCTTACAGATTCGGTCAATTGGATACTTTGTACATTTTGGTAAGCTGAGAATTTGACCTTCTGGTGACCCTCAGGTAATGACATTCAAGTTAAACCTGGTTAACAGACCCACCTCTAGGGTTGTCATGAGCTCCGTGACCTTCTGATTAAACCGGATTAGACGCAGTAGTTTGAGCATGGCCAGGAAGACAAGGAACCCCAAGACGTAGCTGTACACCTCGTCATAGAAGATGACGTACGCAAAGTTCAGGAAGGCAGCTGCAAGAAGGAGACATTCAAGACACATTATGGATATCAACTTTTAGCAGATATAATCTTGTGGAATGAGTGGAACAGAATGTAGCCCATGTGATAAAAAGTACTTTGAGGAGGGGTTGCATTCACTGAAAATAGCAATAAACTAATATAATTATCTTGATTTCCATAGACTAAATAACAGAAGAAGTAAGAAAATAACAGGATCAGCACATTGAAACCATGATTGACTTAATAAATGCTGATACTGGTACAAGCTTTCCTAACAGTGAAGTTGTATGACTATTCCAGCTTACCTTTGTCCTTGTGAAACTTGTTGATGGTTGTTCTGACCATGATGAAGCGTATGCCATACATGGCACATGACACACAGGCTGTCACAATGCTGGCCAGCTCCAACATGTTCCACTTAGACTTCAGGTACACCTGCATGCATTCATTCATTAACATCATGTTATTTATACTGAATACTACTAGGGTAGGGCCCTGTTTTATATACCATACAGTCAATATAGTCTATGGGATTTTGCTTCTTGATATCTTCCATGTGTTGGCTTGTATGGGTTTAAGTGAAATAAAATGTATTTCAACCATTTTTTAATATTTTACTCTACGTCAGGGATCCTCTTATATTTCGGGTCTGCTTAAATGCAATTTGCTTGTAATCGCATTTGTATATTTTGCTGCTGAAATGCGGCATACCTTGCCTTCCACCTTGACCTTCTTAGCCAGCAGCACTATGTGGTAGATGGTGAAGCCTACAAACACCAGCTGTAGGATTATCACAAACAGGGCCTTGGCACCCACATAGCTGTACAGCTGGATGGTCTTGATGTTAGCGTGGCACACCATGCCCCCGGTCGCTGGCAGCTCAGCCATGAAGTTCAGCATACTGAACAGTTTGGTAGAAGGGTTGATGACATTGAACTCCACAAAGACTGCCCTGGCTGCTCTGTCCAACCACGTGTTATCTGTAGGAGGTATGAAGGAAGTATAAGGGGGTGTGATGAGACGCTAGGTGGCAACCATGTGAAATGTAGTCTGTGTAGATTTGTACTCATGTACGTATCTTGGATAGATAGCTGTGTGTTCTATATTAAAGGACTATGACTGTGCTTGGAGAGTGATGTTACTACTATAGCGCATAGCTCTTCATCAGTGAATCAACATGTTTCACCTTTCAAATGCTGAACCTGGGAGGTGGCAGTCTGTAGATCAGGACCTAGGTCTGCCACATAGCCCCCTCCCCCATACACTGTGAGTTTACCCAGGGTGGGGGCTGTGTCTTACCTTTAAGGTGCTGAACCTGGGAGGTGGCAGTCTGTAGATCAGGACCTAGGTCTGCCACATAGCCCCCTCCCCCATACACTGTGAGTTTACCCAGGGTGGGGGCTGTAAGGTGTCTTACCTTTAAGGTGCTGAACCTGGGAGGTGGCAGTCTGTAGATCAGGACCTAGGTCTGCCACATAGCCCCCTCCCCCATACACTGTGAGTTTACCCAGGGTGGGGGCTGTGTCTTACCTTTAAGGTGCTGAACCTGGGAGGTGGCAGTCTGTAGATCAGGACCTAGGTCTGCCACATAGCCCCCTCCCCCATACACTGTGAGTTTACCCAGGGTGGGGGCCCCTGCCAGCTGTAAGGTGCTGCTGTACACCCAGGGTACAGGAGGAGTGCTGTTAGTGTCAGGGGGCACCCAGCCTACTGTGTAGTCTGTCTGGTCAAAGCTGCTGATGCTGTACTCAGGGTGACAGGCAGACCTGCCTCCTAGTAAGGTCACACTCAGGCAGTCAACTGTAATGGCAGAACAACGAGTAATGGTTAGGTGGACTGCAATAACAGGAGATAATCATCAGGGTGGATGATAGATAAATGAAATCAAGTATGATTCAAGTTATTCAACAAGAACTAATATCTTATATATTTCATGGATGGCAAGTGAAGCCAAATAGAAATTACAATTGTGCATTTGAAGAACCAACTGCACAGAACTAAGAATGTTTCCCTGGAGGTACAGTGCTAGAGAATTGCTGAAGCACCAAAGGCTTAAACAGAAATCTGACCTTGCTTCACACGAGCCAGACGTAAGCGAGGTGAGCCGACCCGGAAGTAGTAGAGGTCAGACAGGAAGTACTCCAGGCGCCAGTGTACCGGGTCGTCGTTGTACCAGCGCTCTGCGTACAGGTTAGGTACCAGGTAGGTCTCCAGCCAGCTGAAGAAGGTCGCTTTGTTGCTGACCTGGAATATGGAGAATAAGTGTAGTGGGTGCTCCTGTGCCAAAGTTTACATTGAAGGTGGTCTCAATGAGAGTGACCTAAATGTTAATATATCTGTTTATGGATAATTACCATTTCTTCATAACAAAGAGGGTTTAGCTTTTGGCTGTGTCTCACGACCTTGGGCCAATGTTTTTGTCTCTGACTGGGTGCCAGCTCTGACCGGGTGCCAGCTCTGACCGGGTGCCAGCTCTGACCGGCCTAAATAAAAATGGATTATTTAGGTCAGAAGATGATAAAAATGGACAACTAATGACTAGTTTAGAGCGTTATAACATCCATTAACCTTTTCAGACAAATTCTATCTACATCTGCCCTAAATAACCCGATTTGATTCATGCCGGTCAGAGCTGGCACCCGGTCAGAGCTGGCACCCGGTCAGAGCTGGCACCCGGTCAGAGACAAAAACATTGGCCCAAGGTCGTGAGACACAGCCTTTTAGGGTTTTTAACTGAGGGAAGCGGTGTAAACAATTTTTAACACAACATTTGCACAGTAGCACATTCTTTGCAGTTCAGGACTACAGTGGCAATAGTTTGATATGTTGATCTGATCATAATATTAAAAAGAAGATTTTCATCTCAAACTTGTAATTGACCTGATTGAACGTGTCCACATTGAAGAGATTGCTCAGCTCGTGCTTGGTCTGGTAGGAGTGACTTACCTGATGTAACTTGTCCACATTGAAGAGATTGCTCAGTTCATGCTTGGTCTGGTAGGAGTTGGGGTCGCGGCTGTCGTAGATAAGGACACAGATGAGTACGAGGTAGATGACGTAGATGGTGATCTCCTTACAGATACCAAACATCCTCAGCTCCTTCTCACGTGCTATACGCATGTTCTCCAGGTGGTTGTCGTCGATCTCCTTCTGCTGATACGGCACACGATGACCTAGTAATGTGTGTTCCAGAATGATGTGAATACTTTATAAATCTACAATTACATATAGCTTTTCTAGGTAGTTCTACATCTGTTATGGCATTATGTAAAGAAACACTGGTTTCCGCTGTTCAACAATTGGGCTGAACAGTTATGTAATACCCAGTGGGCAATACTGCTAACCTAAGTGGGTAATACATGCTATAATTAGTTCAGAATATTAATGTGTAAACAAGTTTGGTTTCTGATATATAATATTTACATGTGTTCACCTGGTCATTGTTTATAACCTCCACAAAATTGTAACATTTTCTTTGCTGTGCAATTAAAAGAAATTGTGTTCATTAATTCACTGAGCCAGTATGAAATGTAGAATCATTTCAGCATGTAAACCCAAATGTGACATCTTGCACCTAAGAGCTGTGGGTCATACAATATAAATGAATCTCTCCCATGAAAAATGGCCAACGGTCACACTGAGATGCTAAATGTAAACTGCTACACCTTCAATATGTTTATCCCCTTTTACATTTAGCCATATATTCATCATTCTGATTTATTTCTTTTGGACATAAGATCAAATTAAAGATATAATATCAAAATTGCAATATTGAATTTGAAAAACTACAATATTGAGAATGATATTGAATACAGATATTTAAAAAGATTAAAACATAAACTACCTTATTGATTAAAGAAAATATGAGGTAAAAAATCCAGAAACCTCAACATTAAATATGGAAAATGGTATCAAGGTAGCCATTTGACTTGTTCCAGTACGGCAGTTGTGGGGTCTCTGTACCCCGGCCAATGAATGATACATGGCCATTAGGCCTGGGTTAATCAGAGTCACGCCACCACAGAGATGTATAGTTAATTACTGTCCATAAGGTCAGAAGGTGAACTAGCAGGAAGGTGCCATAAGGTGCACAATTAGGCACATGACATACACCTTCCGCCTAGCGTATGAATAATGAACCTAATCTGTAATTAGAAAGGTCATACGGTGCAATGTAAACAACTATTACCTTATCTAGCGTCAAACTTTACTACTTAAAACAACCATCAGAAAATGCTCAGTTTTAGTTTAAAATCCAGCCTAAAGGTGAGATTCATGTTTATTATTGTACATTTTTGCGTATAACCCTAGCTCGCGTATAAGCCGCACCTAGACTTTGAAAAGACCCAATAAGCCTCACAGGGGTCTTATTATGGCCATTTTACTGTACTATACTAGAAAAAACGTGCGTATAAGCAGCACCTAGACTTTGGGACCATCCTATAAGCTGCACTGACGATCCGACTTGCGTACTAGCCGCAGCTTCTCAATGAGAATTTGCGATAGCGTATTTGTACCCATTACAGTAATCTGTAGATTACCTAACAGCCTGCTCCAATAATCTCATTTTGCCTCATATAAAAAATAATCATGATGATTTCTAATTTGGATAATTTGTATTTTGGCTTATATAGCTGCTATAAATGCTTTATTGGAGTGTGACCCCCTTGTTATGTCATATCATGTAACTCAGGAAGGCTAGTGGTAGACAGCTCAGTGGTGCCACCTGCTGCCTTTTGTAAACACTAAGTGAGTAAGTCTCTGGTGAGAGCTATATTGACAACAGCCAAGTAGCACTTGGTGAATACCAGCTGTAACCCTGTAATTACTGTTCTAACTCATAATCAGGCATTGACTCTGTAGTTCTCAGTGGTCTTACAGCTCTGGTGGGGGACTAGCTGTTGGATCCTATGTTTAAGATTAGGCCAGTTGCATCCTATGTTGGATGGAAAAGGCCCCCAGCAAGTGTTACTTGCACATGTCATAAACTACTCACCACATGCACTTTGGGGTCTTTCTGGTTCCACTTCTGGCTGTTCCTGTCGGAGCCTGGCTTTGAAGTCCTGCTGTGTGAAATCATCCTCATCGTCCGGAGGTTGTTTAAAGATGAGTGCTACCACCATAGCCAGGGCTAGAACCTGCGTAATGACAAATAATATATACAAATATTATAGTAAGGCTTTATAACAAATATGTACAAAGTATATGTTATATTTATACCCACAATTTCACATGGTAGAGGCCATTAGGCACTGTTTATTTGCTCAGCAGCACTGCATTACTGCATCATTCTGACCCTTTGTGCATATCTCCCTGATAAAGTTAACATGATACACTGTGCCCTGTACAGTGGTGTGTCATGCTGAGTGAGAAAAGAGCCTTAAGGGGGTTGAACCTGCTGCCTTTAACCTGAACCTTACCTTGAGTGGCTGTACCACTATGATGGACTGGAAGAAGGAGAGGATGAAGGAGGTGAGCCAGCCGAGTGACTTGGTCTGTCCCCACTCAAAGCTGTACAGGATGGTGAAGAACCCTGAGACGGCCACCGTCAGGACCACAAAGAACCACGCCATGTAGATACACCACCAGGGAAGGGTGAGCGGGGGGCGTGGGACCTTGGTCTTCTTGGTATCCTTCCTCTGTGTCTCTGCAGTCTTCTCCTGTAAGAAGTCATGGAAGAATAAATGAAATAGAAAAAAGCCAGTAATAATCACTAGGTTATATACCTAGCAAAGAACTGGTTTATATTTAAGCTCTTGATATGTAGCTTACATTAGGGCGGTTGTCAATGTTGTCTTCCGGTTGGATTAAGTCCTGTTCATCACTGCGACCAGTTGATGGACGCACATCTGTACCAGAGGTCGGTGTATCCATGTCAACCTGTGTGTCCTCTTGTACACTGTCCTTCAGATCCACCGTAGAGTCCATTTTAGTGCAAGTAGTGGCTTCACCCACTTGGAGTTCAGACCGAGTATTTCCTTGATCACTGATATCTGCATCTACATATCCGGTCATTGTGGAATCGCTACGTTCATTGTCATTAGTTTGGTTCAGTTGTGGATCAGCATCAATCACCTCCTCATTTGGACTGTAGATGTAGACAAATAGAGAGAAACCTGACATTAAAGATTAAGGCTTAGATTTATATCCTTCTTCCAAAATAGAAACCTGTAACAGCTTTAGTCTACTAAGTAAAAATGCATGCAGAATTTACAAAATTACTAAATATTTACACCATAACAAAGGTTAGATATTTTGTGGATTTCACTTGGTATATTTTGGCCTTAAATCATACAGGCATTTGTCTTCTGGTGTATACAATTAAGTGCATTTGTCTTCTTGTGTATACAACTAAGTGACAATTAAGCAATGTATGTTTGTCAATACAAAAGCCCAGTGAAACAACACCTCTCAAAGTAAAGAATTCTACACCAAAAAAGACAAATTTAATGATTACCTTTCAGTTTTAGAATTTGCTTTTGGTGTTTTTGGTGGCCGAGCCCGTGAGCGCCTGAACAGAAATACAATCAGTACTGAGACCGGGATGGATACGAGGCTGCTGGCAATGCTGATAAACACCTGCTGTGGGGTGAACTCTAGCGGCCCGATGCGTACATACTGGGTACCTGTAGGTAATTAAATACAGAACAGTTTTGGTGAAAATGCTTCTGTGAATTATAAAATATGTACATACTTGTATACATGTAATGGTGCAAAGGATGGCAATGCTTGTATCCACCTTATATAGTATACTTACCATCTTCTTTCTACAGTGTACCTTGTACATTATCATGTTTGTACATTATCATGTGACTTGTACCACATGGCATTGGCTATCATGTATGTACCACATGGTATCATGTACATACCTTCTATGTTGTCATCTGACTTGTACCACATGGCATTGGCTATCATGGTGGCATACAGAAGAGCGAGGCAGCAGGATAGTCTTTGTACTCGTGTAAACTTGCTGTATGTCGGCCGACTCAACAACGAGAACCAGAGATGGCCATCTGACAGATCCTTACGAGCAGTCGTCCGGAACAAGAACTGGAAAGTCTTGAGGTCATCCAATGTTGCAACTGGTAACAGACGCTCAATTTGTCCATCCTCACGATCCACTCCCAGCCAGCGGTTGCACAGGAAGACAAACCTGGAATGTAAGTGAGTTGCAGATGCATGAACATACATGATTAAGTTCTGTATGCTCCTATATATAGTCTCATGACTGGAAATGCTATGCCTCTTGCTTGTTACTTGCTCAGGAACTCTGATCTGATTCAAATTAAACTGATCATCTGAACAAAATCAGATGTACCTACCCTCCTTGCAACATCTTCACTGCCAACTGGTTAGAACATTTGAGACTTAGATCTTGGATTTGAGACAGACTGGGAGGTATGAGTTATCCTCTACCTTGGATTAATGTGCTATAAAAGAGGCAAACCTATACTATTGATATAATACACCTACTTCTCTGAGGTGGCAGGATTCCTGACGATTACCCTGTCCAGGAACCAGGAAGCATTCTGTGCACGGCCTGTGTTATCGTGCCACACACGGATGTAGAGTAGACTGCCCAGGGACTGTGGGACACTCAGTATGTAGCGGTGGACGCTGCCCCGGGTTAGTCTCTATATGATATAAGTACATGTATAAGGAGTGTTAGTAAGACGTTATAGAGTAGACTACCCAGGGACTGTGGGACACTCAGTATGTAGCGGTGGACGCTGCCCCGGGTTAGTCTCTATATGATATAAGTACATGTATAAGGAGTGTTAGTAAGACGTTATAGAGTAGACTACCCAGGGACTGTGGGACACTCAGTATGTAGCGGTGGACGCTGCCCCGGGTTAGTCTCTATATGATATAAGTACATGTATAAGGAGTGTTAATAAGACGTTATAGAGTAGACTACCCAGGGACTGTGGGACACTCAGTATGTAGCGGTGGACACTGCCCCGGGTTAGTCTCTATATGATATAAGTACATGTATAAGGAGTGTTAGTAAGACGTTATAGAGTAGACTACCCAGGGACTGTGGGACACTCAGTATGTAGCGGTGGACGCTGCCCCGGGTTAGTCTCTATATGATATAAGTACATGTATAAGGAGTGTTAGTAAGACGTTATAGAGTAGACTACCCAGGGACTGTGGGACACTCAGTATGTAGCGGTGGACGCTGCCCCGGGTTAGTCTCTATATGATATAAGTACATGTATAAGGAGTGTTAGTAAGACGTTATAGAGTAGACTACCCAGGGACTGTGGGACACTCAGTATGTAGCGGTGGACGCTGCCCCAGGTTAGTCTCTATATGATATAAGTACATGTATAAGGAGTGTTAGTAAGACGTTATAGAGTAGACTACCCAGGGACGCTGCCCCGGGTTGCTCTCTATATGATATAGGGAAAGGGAGTGTTGGGGAGATATTTACACTCTTGAGTAGGATATTCAAGGACTCTGAGATGAACAGATATTCCAATGAGAAATTCCCTGGACTTGTGACAAGGCGTAAGGAGACCTTCATCATTCATAATTCATGCATTGAGGTTTACTGATAGAAATAAAAGTTGATAATATAACAATGAAATCTAGCCATGAAAAGAGCAAAATGGGTAGGCTACTGTTAACAATATGGTAGAGTTTAAACAGTTACCTGCAAAGCTCTGCATAACTATGAAACTAAAGTTGCATATCTCCCAATGAATGACAAGGTAGCTTACCTTTTTGAGAACAGTTTCCAGTTTGCGGACCTCAGTTTCTCCCGTCTCCCCGGCTAGTACAAAGAAGACGTTGGAGCGGGTGGCAGCCCCGCTACGCGCGGCTGTGTGAACACTAAGGTGGTAGTGGACACAGTCCCCTGGTAGGTTGTCTGCTAACGGCGCTATACCCCACTGTGGTACAGACATAAAGATATATAAATCACATACCCTAGATAGATACATGTGGTACTAGCAAGTTATTTAGCATATAGGCCATCACATAGAATTTTGATGAATATTTGGTTGATAAATTTAAAGCTTTTAGATTCTTACTTCAAATGCCCTGTATCCATCATTTCCTTTACTTGATTTATTACTATCTGATGAATAGGAAAGAGGCAGACAGAGAAGAACTTAAACTCACTTTTATCAGGTCCTGTTTGTCCTTCCTCCTGAGGAAGATGGCGGCTACAGCATAAGCGATAACAATCCCGATAACGGTCAACACAACATGGATGTTCTCCAGCAGCTTCTGGTCCAGGTTGTCAAACACAGTACTGAAGTCTATGGTGTTAGGTGGAACCACAAAGGAGGAACTGAAGAGTGTGAGATGGGTGCAGGCACACACCATCTCCTCCATGGTTGTATCACTGTGTAGCTGGGTAAAATGTAAATAAATGTAATTTAGGGTTAGTGCCCATCTTGTCTAGTTAGGAAACTCTCGCAATATCTGAATTAAAAAGAAATAGATTTCAATGACATGCCTAAATTTCGGTGGAGAATTCTCTATCTTTCCTCCATGGATATATATATTTGTCATGCTGATCCTGCCGAGTTAATACAATCCCAACGGATGGGCATGATGCATCAGCATAGCACAGGTGGTGGAATGGTGCTGTATATACTTACTGTAAGCCCATCAGTGGCCCAGACTTCATTCTCAACATTCCAGTAGACACATTTAGCAGAAGTGTGAACAAACATGGCATCAGGCGGTCTCTCCCCAAGTGCCCTCCAATCAACATCTGCACGACAAAACCAGATCAGTGTACAGGTTGTTTGCATAGGACAAAGACTAATCATATTTGCCTCTCAATCAATGATTTGTGAATAAAACCCTATAAAGGCAACATAGTGACTCAATGAACTATGGCTATTTGTCTACACGATGCACAAATGTGGTATTGGCGAGTTACTCCCCAAATGACATTACATGTAAATACTTACCAGCCTGCATGGAGATGTTGAGTGTCACATTCCCATCAGCCTCAATGACGTCCTTGAAGTCTACCAGAGACACCACCAGACGTCTCACCTCTCCCTCAAACTGACTTGTATAGGCCGCAGACTCCCTGGGTAGATAGAGCTCCGACAGGAAGGTTTGGTCACCAACCTTGTAAATTAAACATTCAAACAATTGAGACAACTAAGTATTTAGCTTGGGGGAGCAGGAGCAAGGAATCTCTTAACCAGATGTAACTAGGGTGATTTCCTTCTAGTAAGCAATGGAGTCTTCACTAGGCATACTTTAAAAGATTCTGTCAGTAGGAGAATTTTCAGTTGAGGAATACCATACAAAAAGTCATTGTTATGAGATATGTAAATTGTGAATATTAGATAGATATTCAGCTCACCTTAGCAGAGATATTACAGCCCCTGTCAGTCAGCACTATGACACTCTGCAGGCTGTCAGAGCTGTTGATGAGCCTGGAGCCTTGACAGGAGATGTTCTGAGGGGTGGGCGGCTGCTTGACAGCTATCCTCACGATGAAGGGGTCGTCTGGAGGACTGTGTGTGATAGCTGTACCATCAGGTCTGGTCATGGTGAGGCTGGCCATGCTCTCTGTGGGATCTCCTCCCAGGGTGTTGTTCTCTGTACCCAACATCTGTAAGAAAAGGTGTAAAGGGCTTGGGAAGTGGTCATTCTCTGAAAAAATGTACACCCCATTTTAGTGGGAGTATGAGTGTCCCTCCCTTTTTACTGACAAAGCTCTCATTGATACCAATAATAGTGGGGCCAAAGAAACAAATTTGGAGCTCTCTTAAAAAAGATCTACCAAGAAAGAACTTGGTAGACCTGCATGAAAATCCACCACCCCAGCTCCCTTTGGTAAGAAGTTACCAGTATGCACAATACTACAAATGGAGATGACACTTTACACCAACTGTGTACTGACCTTGACACTGACCCCCTCAGCTGCGACCCCTGCCGGGACCTTGATGGAGTTATCCATAACCTTGAGGGGCTCCTTTTGAAGTACTTCAGGAGTTACTTTAGCGCCGACCATGCACAACCCAGAGGTACAAGCCTCTGACTGTTCATTGCTGACTACTGACTTCTCCATAGTGCTCCCGATACTGTCTGATGCTCTCAGTGCTTTACTACCTCGCGATGCACACTGTAACAAAGTGAAAGAACCAGGAACATGCTGAAAGGATGCTTTATAGTAGGACATTCTGCTTGGTTGCTCTTTTTACAAATTTCTTCATGAAAGTTATATAAAATAGTTTTTCAAGAAAGTGGTAAGCAGCCAAGCTGGGTGGGTGCTGACATATCATTAGATGGCATAAGTGTCTTTCAGATGAATCAATTAAAAAAGCAGTAAATCATGGAAGGGTCTACTTTGGAAGTGTTTGCTTCTACATTATCTGCACTAAGGGGGTAATTCTGAGCTATTGTTTAAGTCACTCATGTAATATCCTAACCATCTGTTCCCGTTCTGCTACATTCTTGTTATATTCCTCCTCAGCAGCCTCCCGTTCCTTTGGGGATGGGTCTTCATTTAGTGGCGGATATGGGACAGGTTCTGAGCAGACGCTGTCTGCAACCCATACACTGCCCAGGCACTCTACATTACCTACAGGGTTAGGGAAAGATAAAGAGATATTAACCATGTCAGTAACATGATAAATACCTACATTATATTTGACTGTTGCCAAACAATGATGTTCCTATTGACGTCATGGTTCAACGACCTAACCATCATTAGCAGGTTCACAATTTTTAGCCTTGTCAAAATACGATAGATACATACAATATACCTTATTCAAATAAAAAGGAGACAGGTTTTATTTCATTTCATTTTGAATGACCAATAATTCACCCTCACCCTTTTCAAAGCACAAAATTCCACTCGTTTTAATCCAATTTCATTGCTTGTGACCTCTGTTCAGTCAATCATCATTATGCTACTAATCATTCAATTATTTCTCTATTCATTTGTACAGAACAACATCAGGTTGCTAGATAATCACAGATATATACATACCTGTCACTAAACCTTTGACATCACCCAAGGCACCATACTTGGACATAACCTCCTCAGACTTGGTGCTGAAGTCAGTCATACTGTCTAACATGCTGTCCTGTATAAGGGTAAAGGGAGAACTAGCAGCAATTACCCCCAACAAGCTGTGCACCTGCACCGTCAAACTATGTTCAATTTGCTTGAGGCTATAATGTATAAAAATCTGATTGGTCAATGCTTCCTTTTTCTTCTCATTTAGGTAAAATGATATGGTAATAGATAATTGATAAATGATACCTTCATTTTCGGGGAACTTTTCTTTGCCACCTTAGCCCTGATCATGGCTGCAGAGTTGCACATGTTGGGTCTCGCGACTGTTTTAGTGGAATCAATGAGAGCCTGCGCAACATCCTCATCCACCTGATTAAAAAAGTCAACTGTTTAAGAATGGCATGAGGCCTCAGGGCTTCATCTTCATTTAGCAGCACGATGCACTGGTGAGATACTCACCAATGTTATACTAAGGATATATCAAGGGCGAGTGTCAATCAACCCTTGGGATCAGGATGAGTCTTGAATGCAGTGATCCATTTATACAATTCTAAAGAAGTTAGGAAGAGCTGATTAATTTTCCCAATCCCACTGTTTTATGTAGATCTGACCTCTCAATTAGTAACCCAGAGATCTTATGTAGATCTGACCTCTCAATTAGTAACCCAGAGATCCCATGGTTCTTCCTCTGGCGGTTTAAAAAGAAATGTGTTTTATTGAGTAAAAGATAACAAATACAAAAGTAAATACATCATCCTAGCTTAGGTGCATTGCCTTGCTTCCGCTAGGTCTCCTGTCATTCCATAAGATATCATAATTACAATTAGGTTTTCGGGTATGGCGGGACAAAGTTGTATAGTATCACAGTGTCTCTATCAGCTGGGGCCTTACACCTTTACCTTATCACATACAAAGATAACTCACCTCTCCAGGTGAGTACTGGGAGCCTTACACCTTTACCTTATTACATACAAAGATAACTCACCTCTCCAGGTGAGTACTGGGCACTGAGGGCAGCCGTCCTCACTACAACAAGCGGGTTGTCTGATTTTACACCCTTATTTAACTGGGTCACATCCACTGCATTGTTCTGCCGCACCTACATAATAAAGTATGAAATTGCTGATCTGTAACTTTGTCAAATCTGTGCAAGCAAATTAAATGTGAGATATATCATTAAATTTGCATCATTGTTATCTTTAAACAGTAGGGGAAAATAAACTAGAACCATGTACTTTAATCTCATAATCTCTAAGGTTATATACTTCCCTCAATCTCATGTAGCCAGTACCAAGTCTTGGTCTCCTTATACAAACCTGTAGTTGTATGTTGGTTACATGACGGCCCCCACGGGTTGCCCCAATATAAACTGTCAGGATGACTTTGTACCCTGTGCTCTCCATGCCTTCAGGTAACAGGAATCTGTCTGTCTGATACACACCCCTCGCCGGCCCCTCGTGAAGCATCACCTAGACACAAATGGGGTTTGATATAATATTCCGCTGCTGCAGCATATGTAAAATGGGCACTACTTCTAATAACTGTTGTATGAGGTGCAATATGCACAGGTAACCCGTATGTAACAGGAAGGTCTGTAGTAGCCATTTAACAAATAATTTACAATTGACTCTACATGATGCATGAATGAAGCACTAGTGAGTTACTCTATGGTGCCACACTCATCCATCATGACAGCAAAAGGCATAGTGTATTAAGGGGTCTCATGATATTGATCACCTCGTCAGCATCCCCCTCAGGTATCCGGTACCAGGCTGAGTACCAGAGCCGGATGTTGGGGTCGTCGGGGAAGTCCTCATCGTACCAGTGGTCACATGTCACCTGGAACAGGTCCTGTATTGCCAGCCCTGCAGCACAGATGGATCCAGTACAGAATGAGATCAAATGGACATGCTCACCTTAATAAACAGTCTATACTGTCTATACCGGCCAGACATCCCCTGATTAAACAGTTTAATACTAACCAAGGTGTGATCTAGGATAGATTCTGTTTGGGGCAGCAAAATGTTATCTGGTTTGGGAAAAGATTTAACTTGCAAGTCGGTTTTCTTATAGACTCAGTTCTGGTTCAGGATTTGATCAGAGCTGGCACACAATCTGAAACACACTGACACATGACAGTTGGAAAGATTGGTGCAAACATGAAAAGTGACTCTCAGGGTTACTTTGATGACTTATTATACATTACCTTGTAGTATGTTGGTTGTACAGGTGCCTAATTTAGGAACTGGGCAGGTATAGAAGGTGTCCTCTACAGACGCCTCCCTACTCGACACACTGACTCTGTACCGCACGTTAGCCAACAACTGATCAGCCTGTATCTGGGCTAGGCATTCCGTCTCTGAGGAGGAAAGCAGAATTGTTAACTCATTTCTATGAATTTCATAATATAGACATTTTCTTTTTTCTATCCAAACTCTACTGGGAAGACAATTTAAATTATTTAAACAGATATATAATTGTCCTACCTTCTTGTTTTGTGGTGTCCACAGACACATCATTCTGTGAGGTATCAGTGAGTTTCTGCAGAACCCAGTTATAACTGGAACACCGCGGTGAGCAGGACACTTGTAGCTTGACCACCAGGTGGACTTTGATACAGTCGTCTTTCAAGTTCTCCCCCACAATACTGAGATTAAAACATTTAGAATAAGAACCCAGAACAGTTGTATTAACCAAGTCATGTTATCATGATTAGGAGATGCATCTATAATTACAGAATAAGTTAGATAAGGAGATGCATCCATGGTTACAGAACAAGTTAAATTAGGAGATGCATCCATAGTTACAGAATGAGTTAAATTAGGAGACGCATCCATAGTTACAGAATAAGTTAAATTAGGAGATGCATCCATAGTTACAGAATAAGTTAAATAAGACACTGGTTATATCTACCTGAGGCCCAGTGTGGGTGCTGATGGTCCTATCAGTGTGACTATGGTAGATGTGGTAGCACTCCGGTCATCCTTGGTAACTTCCACCGTATATTCACACACCAGCCCCTCCATGTCTGGTACATAGGCCACACTGGAAGAGCAGGATTTGTTAATTGGGAGATATCTGTTTGGCATCCATAGAGTTCCAGCAAGTATCATTTGTATGAGATTTGTGGATTTGGCTGTGACTAGGATCAATGAACATAAAACAGAAGTTTAATTCCTGTATATGGAATGCACTATACAGCAACTTACCTGTAGCGTGCCCCCAGAGCCTGGCCTGTACACAGTGCTGTGTTACCACCTGCTGACACCTCAGCCACAGTCCAGCTGTAGCCCAGCCCCTCAGCACCCCCCTCACCTGCCACATCAGGGTCTGCACTCTCTGTAGCATCTAGCACAAACGACCCAGACTTGGTGACCTTCTCCCCGCCCTGCAGGGAGGCCTTAAGGGGGGTGCGTGTGACGGTGAAGTAACCGGTAACCTGGACTTGTAGCTCAGGCTCCTCCTCATGCCAGGTGCTGTAGGTAACTTCATAGCTGCCAAGGTCCAGGTAGTTCTTGAAGAACTCTAGTTCTACCTGAGAGACTTCCACCAGGTTGTGGGACAGTTGGACCTCTTCTTGACCCTGGAGGAAGTTTTTTAAAGCTATTTTATGTCATAAATGTGAAGAACATTAATTCATTTATGACAATGTTAATTGTCTAAGGGAAAACATTCCTTTCTGATGTTTGCTAAAATGTTTCATGTGCAAATCTGTGGTTCATCCATTCATAGCAAGGTTCCAGGTAGGAAACATCTTTAATGTGGATGGACTATGATAGGGAAATCACTATGTGAAGCAATGCATTCAAAGAAATTGGAAAACATCAGCATCAAGCATTAAAGCACTCTTTATGCTGCTCTTAAAGGGGTCATGGCTGTTACCCATATTGTCCAGCTGTAGCCTAGCCGGGGTGTGGGGGTACAGAGTAGCTGGGTGGTAGAGGCAGACACAGAGATGGTACTAGACATGGTGTACTTACCCCATATTTAAACACCCCCCAGCTGTAGCCTAGCTGGGGTGTGGGGGTACAGGATAGTAGACTAATGGAGGCAGATGTAGTGATGGTACTAGACATGGTGTACTTACCCCATATTTAAACACCCCCCAGCTGTAGCCTAGCTGGGGTGTGGGGGTACAGGGTAGCTGGGTTGTAGAGGCAGATGTAGTGATGGTACTAGACATAGTGTACTTACCCCATATTTAAACACCCCCCAGCTGTAGCCTAGCTGGGGTGTGGGGGTACAGGGTAGTAGGGTTGTAGAGGCAGATGTAGTGATGGTACTAGACATGGTGTACTTACCCCATCTTTATACACCCCCCAGCTGTAGCCTAGCTCTAAGTGTAAATCACGTGACTTAACTACGTGAAATAACGTCCAAATGTAAGGGTTATTTTAAGTTATTGAACGTAAATTTACGTAAATCTACGTATAATAAACGTTGTGAGAACGTTCTTCTAGGTTTATCTAGGTAAATTACCTAAAATAACCTAACCTAAATCAATACCTACAGAAGGTTATATAAAAATAATTTCAATGATCCAAAAATTAGTTCTAATTAAACTACTTAGGTTTGCATCTGCTGTAATTTCAGCACAAGCCTTACCCAGGTTTGAACCGGGGACCTGACTATCACTTTCCTACGATCTAACTGATTGGGCTATCAAGACGGATGGAAGCAGGGCTGGGGCATAGCACTCATATTGCTACGTTTTTTCCTTCATTTCTTCAACCTATCTTAAGTGCAGCACCAACTATATAGACAGTATATATTATCTATTGAATAATTGCAAAAATACCAACGTGTAGTGTAGGTGTATTATGTAGATTTCAGGAGTATTACATAAATTGAACTTACGTTGCTCAGTAAATGCAGCAGTAGCAGTGCTAAAGACAGTTAAATGATTTAATATGCAACTAAAATAATTTATAGACCAAAACGTACAGTTACATGGGGTTTGCCCCAATCTGTTCAAAAGGAAAGAACAAGACATTTCATAACTTTCTACACCAGGATTCGAACTGACATGGGTCTTACCCCAGTATCTGAAGGCAGGCATGCTGACCATGGGGCCACAGGGACAACATAACAGTGCCTCTACATGGGTACCCACAATTTTGACCATGTTGCCGTGTCGAATTTTAGCTGGAGGGCAGTGGCATCGGGTCGATTTTTAGGTATATAAGAACTTAGAGAAAAAACCCTGTGGGTCGACTTTTATCCCGATTTTCCTGTGTCCGTCGATTTTTAAAACAACCTAAAAGGGCTGTGTCGCCCATGTCGATTTTTACCCATGTAGAGGCACATAACAGAATTTACAGTTCAGCCAACATTCTAGAAGCTGTTATATTGCTACATGTGTAAGCTCCAAAGCTCACATACCAGAGTTTATTATGTAGTAGTTATAGGACGTGTACCAATCTGTACGCAAAATACAGTGAAGGAGCCTTAGCCGGAATACCCCTACAGATTGGTACTAGTCCTATAACTCCTTCATGCCACTAGCTGTATACAGTATACAAGAGGTGTGAAATGCTTTGTTCTCCGTGCCCGCTGTAGTATAAGCACTGATAAGATGATGATATAGTTTTAAAACCAACACAGCCGAAGGCTGGTCAGCAGGTCCACAGGGCCGATATGGGCCGAGCCTGTATTAACAAACATCCCCAAGCCTGTACATGGGTCAGTGGCCACGGCCCCTCAGTGCTCCGTATACATCGTTGGAACTCCCAAAAACATGGTTCAATCCCAGGAGGATCCGTGTTATCCTTGTTGGTGGGTGTCTATCTTAAGAAACTAATGGGGTATCCTGTTGGGTTTTTTCCAATGACATTGTGGATGGTATCACAGGTTCGAATCCTACCTTGGCACAAAGGGGAATATTTTTTTCCAGATTATTTATTCAACCAATTTGAAACGTAAAACCACCTATATTGACATAGTATTGTTACCTATAAAAATATTCGAAAAGGTACACTAGTGTAATTCAGTTGCATTATGCAGATATCAACAGCCCTACTAATTGTGCCAATGTGGGATTCGAACCCACGATAACCCATGAGCTTTTAGTTAAATTATGTGAATACTGTTACGTAAATTAACCTGCAAATTACGTTATATAAACGTGTTTTAAACGTTATATTACGTAAATTTAGGGAAAATAACCTAAATAAACCCTTACATTTTGACGTTGCTTTACGTAGTGAAATTACGCTCTAATAACGTGGTTGTGTTTACCGGGAGGGTGGTAGAGGCAGATGTAGTGATGGTACTAGACATGGTGTACTTACCCCATCTTTATACACCCCCCAGCTGTAGCCTAGCTGGGGTGTGGGGGTACAGAGTAGCTGGCTGGTAGAGGCAGACACAGAGATGGTACTAGACATGGTGTACTTACCCCATATTTAAAGACCTTCCAGCTGTAGCCTAGCTGGGGTGTGGGTGCACAGGGTAGTAGACTAATGGAGGCAGATGTAGTGATGGTACTAGACATGGTGTACTTACCCCATATTTAAAGACCTTCCAGCTGTAGCCTAGCTGGGGTGTGGGGGTACAGAGTAGCTGGGTTGTAGAGGCAGATGCAGTGATGGTACTAGACATGGTGTACTTACCCCATATTTAAACACCCCCCAGCTGTAGCCTAGCTGGGGTGTGGGTGTACAGGATAGTAGACTAATGGAGGCAGATGCAGTGATAATACTGTTCCTACGGTACTCTGTAGGTGCTGCTGGGCTCTGTCCTACACCTTCTAGTGCCACCTCCATACAGGCCGTCCTTGCTGAAACCAAAACTTGATATCAAGATGGTGAAGGAACTATTTTGGCATTTCAGTATTATTCTGTATTAATATGAATCTTTAGTATGCATTATGTTAACAAAGAATGTTTTAGAAATTAACCCAGTAAGTAGCAACGGAAACATGGCTGGCTGGTTGCCCATAAGCCAGAGGAGCATAGCTTGAAGTGCCTAAGCTTTGAGGACAACTATTTCATACCAGATTTGATAGGATATCTCACCTGTTGTTGTAGTTGTAGTCAGTGTTGTAGTTGTTGTGGTGGGTGTTGTCGTTGTTGTTGGTGTTGTTGTCGTTGTTGGTGTCGTTGTTGGTTGGGTTGTAGTGGTGGCTAATGAATTATCCATAGATCAATCCCATGGATGCAACATGAATGATTTATAGACAGCTAAAACAAGTTCACACACATACACTCAGACACACACCTAATATGAACTAAGGGTAGCTTTAGATGTAAACTAAATAACTGAAGGAGACATATGAATAGATAGATGATGTCCAAAGTAAGTATCAAGATGATTATATATATGCAAACTAAGCTAGAAGTGGAAGCAGAAACTCCTCTTGATGTATGACCTCTGATTCCCTGTAAATCAAAGAAATATGTTAGAGTGTAATGTCTGTTCAGCAACACAAAAATCCATCCTGAGGCTGGAAAAAGAGACAAAAAGAAATCAGTAGTATGTATTTAACCCTGATCTCAATGCCTCCTGAGATGCACATCTGCTGTTCTTGGCTTCCGACACTGTGAAGCATGAGATACACAAGCGGTGTATCATATAAAGCCACAAGCAGTAGGCGTGTATCACTAAGTTATGTAGAGCTGCAGTTGTTGATAGCAACAGGTGTGTGTGTTGTCATAATATCTCCTAGTCCACAGCTCTTGGCTGGTGTTAATAATTATAGGTGTTCCAGTAGTTGGCTATCCAGTAAGTAATGAACGGTTAGTAGAGGACGGGGGGGGGGCAGTTCTGGCCATGCCAAATGTTTTGCTTAACACACTTGTAAATACATAGAATGACAAACAAGTCAATTTAGTCAGTGTTTTGAAAGGTTAGTCAGGGAATGGTTAGGATATTTCTCCTCTGACGGAAAAGACACAAACAGATATAAATTTGCACTCCCAATATTAAATACCACTTTTGTAAATAAGAGTAAAGATCTTTCTTTAAGGACCTTTTTTAGTGCACAGATATAAACAAGAACTTTTGAAATCAATGATTCACTCAATAAACTAAGTACAGCATACTGAATTGCAAAATGAAAGGAGCTACTGCAAACAACTTACTTGCAACTGTGGTGGTAGTTGTCGGTGGAGTAGTTGTTGGTATAGTTGTTGTAGTGGTTGTTGGAGTGGTTGTTGTTGGTATAGTTGTTGTTGTTGTTGGTGTAGTTGTTGTGGTTGTTGGTACAGTTGCTGTGGTTGTTGTAGTGGTTGTTGGTGTTGTTGTTTCTGTAGTTGTACCTGAAAAGTGAAAGAAATCATGCATCCTTTTTCCTCATATATATCAATTTTGATATCATAACTGAATTTTTCCCATCATGCACTCACACAACCATTTGTCTTTCCATGAATATAAAATGTTTCATACACAAAAACAGAAATTAAGCAAATAAAATCAACCAGGGATGCAGCATTAAGTCCTTTTGGTATCTGCAATAAGGAGTCATCAAAGTATTAGTATTGCTGCATTCTGTAATAGGAACAACAGTGTTATTACTTTAGACTCAGTTTTAGAGGGTCTGGTCCTTATGTTGCAATGTTCAATCAGTAGCAATCTACAAAGGAGATGTTGATGAGCAATAGATAAACAATCATCAGACTGGGAAGTACAGTCTGGTTTCTGGAATCTCCACTGTAGAAGATGACAAGAAATCAAGTAAAAAGGAATATGCAAAAGGCATGTCCTCGGGTAGAAAAAGAAAAGGTAAAAGTGCAGCTGTGGCGGGGTGTCCATCAGTGCTGTGTTGACCCATGGTGACTTCTCCCCCAGGCTGTGTGGTGCTGTGTGGACAGGAGGGGAGTGAGAGCAGCACTTGACCACACTGTCATTATGTACTTAACTACATCACCATTGTACATAATGTAGCTGTTGGCGAGCTTGTTGTGCAGTAATGCCTACCAAATAGCAGCAACTTGGCTGGACCCATGTTTGTGTTTCTGTGAGGTGAAGGTTAGGCACTGGTGCAATGTACTAATGCCAGGTTTTCAGTAGTTACTCGCTGACACTAGGGTGCATAATGATGAGAAATGAACATGCAAAAACCAACCAATAGTTCATGTTCAAAAGATATGAGAGAGCCTTAGTTTCCTTATTGGCCATGTTAGATACCCTGGTTAAAATCAATAATTTCTAGTTATTTTTCCTCTGTAGCCTTTGTGGGTAACAATAACCATCATGACAGTTTTTATTAGTACTAATCTGCCTGTGAACACTTATTAATACTGTAAACGTATAAACTTTCGCTCAGTACTAATTTCAACAATTTTTGCGCACCTGCCTTGGTGCGCTAAAATAAGATGTGCACGAAAATTTTACCCTAAAAATTGGCTTTCCAATGATATCTGGCACTTGACATTGTCACTTTTGTAGAAGGAGAAATCACATCCATATTAACTTATGAATACACATCAATGAAACAATGTAAGTAATTTAATGCTGCATGATATTTGAGTACAATTAGATATCAATTATTGACAATCATAGTATATACTCCAGCCTCCGTTCGTGGACTGAATAATTGAAAAAACAACAACTTTGATAACACTTTTATGTTTGTTTTGGACTGTGTAATCCTTAATAATTGTCCGATTTACAAACCGTGAAAACTGACCTATAGCTGAGGATTTTCTCCTCACAGGTGTGCAAAAATAAGATTGCGCGAAAACGTCCTTCCATGCTATGTGCGCAAAAATTTAGCTGCGCGAAAATATGTACGTTTACAGTACACTATGATGGTTCAACATGATGCATGAATGCATCATGACAACCCTTTAGGGTTGATGAACTCCCAAATGGTCAACATGATGCACCAATGCAGCATCCTGGAGCATCATGACAACAAATTAACAGGAAGCGTTGAGGCAGCATGCTGTCCCTAAAGGGTTACTGTGTGTGGCTGGCCCCCTTCAGCCGTACTCATACCTGGCTGTCCCCCAGCAGGTAATTACCTGCATGTCCTGATGTAATAAGCACCTGGAGCCTCACTACCTGGGTGCAGGCCAACCTGTACTGGACCTTGGAAAAGAGGTAACAGTAATCACAGAAACAACATGGACATGGGGGCCATCCTGCAGCATAAGGGGGCTGAGACACATTAAACTCAAAAAGTACTGGTACTGTAAAACCGTAAGGTACAATAAGCCTAACTCGCTGATTTTGGTTAGTCAAGAGAAGTGTAATTTATTCGTAGCCCTGGTTCCTAGCCAATAGCCTACACTATGGACAGTAGGGCTTATAGGGCCCTAAGCTTTGATTGTAAGAAACCAGCCTAAATAACTTTCTTTTGACACTACAGGGGTTGGGGATATGCCCCTCCCCCCGCGCACCCATCTGGAGTGGGGATGGGGTGTGGCAACCGGGGGCCCCCTCATTTTTGGTAAAACCCAAGGTCAAGGAAAGGGGAGAGGTCAGAGACCCCCTTTGCCCCCCTCTTCTTTAAAACTGCTTGCCACGCCCCTAGCTGTGACTCAAAGACTGAAAAAATGTTTCTCATCACTGAGCACCAAAAAGTATGAGGCCAAAAAAAAAAAAAGGTGTGTTTCAGGCAACCCGACCCTAGTTTCAAAATAGGGCCGACCCTAGCATTTTTTTCCAATTTGGAGATTTTTTTTTTTTTTTTTTTTTTGCAAAATATTCATATTTTTCGGAAATTTTAGCAATTTTTTGGTTAGGAAGAACAGATCAATGCCTAATTAACTGTCCAGCCTCAGGAAATTGCTTATTAATAAGAATGTCCAATAATTTCATGATATCTCTAGTTATAGTATGGACGATGTTGCCTGAAACACCTTTTTTTTTTTTGGCCTGAGGGAGTTTTTTTACTTGATTTATCCGAGGCGCCGGGATATAAGTAGATTTTAGCAATTTTGGTAGTCAAGAGAAATCTAATCTATTCCTAGTCAAGAGAACTGTAATTTATTCCTAGCCAAGGCCAAATAAAGAAAAAAGTTAGTTTCAGGTAACATGGGCAGAAAGTCTAGGGTCGGTATGTCTGATTTTTTTTAACCCCTTTTTTTTTACAGCCCTTTATTTTTTGACCCCAAAAAAAGTTTTAAAAAGGTCGGCCCTGTTTTGAAAGGGTGACCTGAAACGAACTTTTTTTCCTTTTTGGCCCAATTAGCCTACACTACTGACAGTAGGGCTTATAATGGCATAAGCTTTAATTCAATACCAAATATCACAATAATTTATGCGCAATTTAAGTGCACAATGATGAGAAACCAGGATAGGTTTTTAGTGGCCTAAATAACTTTTTTTTTTTGGCACTAAACCCCCCACGCACCCGTTTGGAGTGGGGATTGGGTGTGGCAACTGGGGCCCTTCATTTTTGGTAGATTCTCTAAAACCCAAGGTCAAGAGAAAGGGAGGGGGGCGGCCTTGTCCCCCTCTACTTTAAAACTGTTTGCCACGCCCCTGGCTGTGGCCCGGTGTGGGGTGATATTTCGCCCTTGGTTAGGCCTATCTGTGTTGATTTTGGACGGGAAAATCCCTCCTGTCATCCTCTAGTGTACCGTAGGCCTATTGATGATTACCGATTGTCATTCTGACTGTAGGCTTACTAAGCGTACAAGCACTTTGAAGCCGAACCAACTCCGTCAGCAGGGCAGGGGCGTATAAACAAACTCAAACCTCCAGTCTCCCCTACTCCACTACCCTACGTAGTTACGGACTGGGATATGCTGGTACCGCGGCCTGTGACTGATGTACAGGCCGGTATGGTGTAATGTAGTCCCACCTAGTTTCCCTATCGCTAGTTGGGATCTCAACCAGCTTACATCATATTACATCATATATCAATGGGCACCTCCTCACTCATCCTCTGCCATATCCTGGTACACATACACCACTAAAAAGTAGTCCCATTCATAATACAGCCAGAAACAAAGAATCTATTTCCAAATACATATCAAATCTTATAGAAACAATCTAGTGTAACATAATCCCAAAGGAATATACTATAATAGGGTTGAAGTATACACATATTGCACTGGAATGGGACCACATTTTCGGACATGGCAGTTGGGATTTCAAAATATTGTTTACAAACAGACTAGCTGTCAAATTTCCTATATTCATTCCAACAATTTATTTTTAAATGGTTTGATGAAATATCAAGCCGGGTAGAGTACAGCACTGAGCCTCGTATTTCGCAAAAGGTGAATAACCAGCCCCCGTATTTCCTCAAACCTCCGTATTTCCTCAAAACTTCACTTCCGGCCGTGCGTAAGGATCACTCCGCTAACTGAGTCTGAGACCCCAAGCCTGTCCGAGACGGTCGAGTGGTTAGCGTCCTCGCCTCCCACACGCCGGACCCGGGTTCGATTCCCGGACGATTCTGGCGTTTTTGACATAATGAAGATTTTTTTTATTTTGCGTGTCCGATCTTTTTTGACTGGATTATTGTTTAACCCGATTCCTTTTTGAGTCTGGTCTCCCAAGCTGGTCCGAGACGGCTGAAGGCCCTGTTACACGGACGTTATCTCCCACGCGCCGGACCCGGGTTCGATTCACGGACGATTCTGGCGTTTTTGACGTAATGAATTTTTTTGACGTAACGAATTTTTTTTTGCGTGTCGATCTTTTTTGACTGGATTATTGTGTAATCGTCTTCCTTTTTGAGAAATTAACGTATTTGAATCTTAAATCAGGCCTAATTTGTACAATTAAAGATGATAGAGACTATAGGGAGGGGGGACTTTTTTTTTGTGAAACCAAGTCACACATTCGCAGATACCGGAAGTGAGGGCGAGCAAGGTGTCATGGCGGCCTTGGGATGTGTTGCGAGATGAAACAGGTTAATAAAATGTCTTTTTCTCCTTTAATACGTGACATCTACATTTAAAAATAAACACAGGATCAGTTTAAGTTCTGTATTCCCCCTCCAGATTGACATTTCAAGGCCCCGTATTTCGTTTCAACCCTTATGAAGGGTTTCAACGAAATACGGGGCCTTTCAATGTCAATCTGTCGGGGAAATACAGAACTTAAACAAATCCTGTATACGTATTCAGTAAACTTTCGGTCAGATATGGAAATGACAATGGTGTTTCATGATAACCATACATGTAGATACTTGCCCCAATGTTTATTAATGATTTAAGTATAGTTTGACAGGAGCAAGCACATGGCAGTGTGTATGTTTAGATTCTGCAAGCCCCGCCCTATCCGGCCCCACGGCAGTTGGACACTACCGGCCCCTTGGATTACCATCCTGGGCCGGCCACCAGCATAGGACTGGGAGTGCGAGTCTGCAGGCACAAGGCGGCAGTCGCCTACAGAAGCGCCGTGTGACGTCACAGGAGCGTACGCACGTCGGAGCTTGCCGAACTTTGTTTACGTCCATTTCTGTCACTTTTATTGTTTTGAGCTATACGAATCTTTGTTATTCCGACTAGACACCGTACTTTACTGTACATAACAGTATAATTACATCAAATTAACTTTACAAAGTCACGTGATCGGACTGCCGAGCTGGCTGCTCGCAGAAAACGCTCCGGGCCGCCTGCGTTACGGGCGCCGCCATCTTGGTTCTCAGAGCGAGGCGCGGCAGCGGAACGTTGTTCGTGACGTCACCATTGACTGTGACGTCAGTGAGAGAACGTCACGACTAGTTCTCTCTGCGGGCGGCCCGACGGGGGCCCGACTGGAGACTGGACGCCCCATCCGCCGTACGAACATTTTGAATGATCGGGAGAGCAAAGGGAGGGAGAGCGAGGATGGATTAGTCTCCAGAGCAAACACTAACAAATCCATACGTTGTGCTTCGCGTCACTGCTGGGAAAGTGTTTGATTTGCCAGTGTTTGCTCTGGAGACTACAGGTTGGATGCGGCAGTCTATCTGTTACAGCTCAGCCTCTCTGTGTTTGATCGCAACATTTTGTGGCTCCAGATGGGTAAAAAGCGACCTGGCGACCTGGGCTGTTTTGCAGGCGACCTGGCGACCTAGCTGGTGCAATAATAAAAGCGACCTGGCGACTTTTGGAAAGGTTTGAGAATAGGGTGTGAAAGTAACCCGATGCCACGCAAAAAACGGGTGATTTTATACCCTCGAATCAGGACAGGAAGCGATGTTACGCTATGGGGAATTTCGGAAAAAATATTATTTCTCAGCAAAGGGAGATTTCTACTGGATATCCCTTCAGATAAATATGTGTCAGTTATGTATCCTCCCCGGCCATATGATATTTTAGAGAAGAGATTCACCTGGAATAAGAAATATTCATGTTTCCAAAAGCCCCCATACTTAAAGCATACCGCGCCGTGACTTCCTGTCCTGATTTGAGTGTTTTCGTCACCTGCACATCTAAAAGTAAACGGGTAAGCTTTCGCCCCCTATAGCAACAACTGTCCAAAAAAGCGACTTTCCGACCTGGGGCGACTTTCCGACCTGAGGGGGGGACCCCTCTGCACCCCCCATTTTGAAACGGTTCGAAGTAGGCCCACTGGCGGGCTTACAAACAATGGTTGTCCTACTGTTGCCCTGTCTTTTTAAGACGAGAGCTACAGGTGCCTAGCGGCCGTTTTATGAACTACAGCTTATTTCACACTAAGAGGATTCTGGCATTTTCTATAATTATTAGTTAAAAAGTTAGGCCTAGATGTGTAAATCTGCCTTTTCATGAAGTAGGCCTATATCAAAAACAGTTTCCACAAAAGTACCTCCCCACTCAACCCCCCCCCCCCCCCCCAGTAAAATTGTTTGCCAATTAATTAAGTGAAACTGCAATGTTTCTTTGAGATATTGGGCCTCTACATTGGAGGGCCACATTAAGCTATTATCGACAGTTTAATGTCAATTTTCCAACATTATATTTTTTCATATAGATCTGCAGACATTGAATGTCATGTATTGAGCTGTGTACCCTGGTAGGCCTATGCTATTATTTTTAAAGGAGCTGTCATTATTCTATTATTATTTTTGGTTCTATAAATTATTTCTATAAAGCTATTTATAGTGATAAAAAATGTTAAGCTGACAAATACTATGGTTTCACATTCTGTAGTACCCCCCAAGACATTTAGGCCCATACCATGCCCTAACAGCCTTACATGAGTCAATTCAGCTTAAAAAGCTACAAAAAGTAGGGAGTTTTATTTTAGAGCATTTATGAATCACAGAAAAATATTTGTTCTAATGTTCTAATACTTGATCTATTAGACGGAGGCATATGAAAGGTTTTTTGGACAAAATTCACTAGAGAAAAAGATTTTTCTATTCAAATCAATGTTATGGGAAGCCATTTAGTCGCTGGATGACGATAATACATGCCATTCCTATATTTTGGACGGTATTATCAGCACTCCTAGGAATTGAAAGGACTTTAGGACTGGAGCACTACATTAGACTGAGATTGACATCAGTACGGGTAGGTCACAGTTAGCCATGGGAAATCATTTTTGCACTAGATTTCCTTTAGTTTTGAATTTGAAATTATCATCAAAAACATCAACATTTTAAAATCTTCATTTTTCTACCAAAAGAAATTATTCTCAAATTTTTCTAAGGGCAAAAATATGTCTTTGTAATTTTGGATGAAAAGGAAATGACCTTCCATAGTGCTGGTATTGTATTCATATGAATCAACCTTTGTTCTGCACCAAATTTGAAATGTTTTAATGAAATCTATCCTTATTACATCAACTATGACGATGATAGGCCCTTCTACTCTGTATCCCTAGAAAGCCTGGGCCTATAATTAATGTCCCTGGTCTAAACTAGGTGGGGATTCAGGTAGTCCAGGTGCACGTGATCCCAGTTTTCATGGATGTTTTCTACAGGTAGGAGACCTGGGATAGCTTTTGCCTGGACTACCTGGAGCCCCATCTAGTGTAGAACACTCAGCCCTCATTGCTCAGATAGTGACACCTATACAACCATGACATGGCTCATGGACGGCATAATGCATTAATGCATCATGCCCTTAGTCTTCATGATGCAGCCCTGACAGTAACTCAATAGTGCTGCATTTAAGCATCATGCTGACTCTGGGGTTGAAACGCTCCCGAAGGGTCGGCATGATGCACCAATGCAGCCCAGGCAAGTTACTCGCCAGGGCTGCATTGGTGCATCATGCCGACCAATGTCACCTATTAACGACATACATCCTTATATAATAGGGTTAAGGACGGATGTCGTTAAGATTAAATTTGATGTCATGATGCACCAATGCAGCCCCGACAAGTGTCTCACTGGTGCTGCACTAGTGCATCATGATGGCACTTCAGGAGTGTCTCGACCCCATAGGGTCGGCATGATGCATGAATGCAGCACTGGCGAGTTACTCCATGATGCATTTAGGTATCATGCCGTCCTTAACCCTTTAAGGACGGATGTCACTAAAAGCTGACATTTGTCGTCGTGATGCACCAATGCAGCCCTGGCCAGTAACTCACTGGCGCTGCATTGGTGCATCATGCCGACCCTTCAGGAGTGTCTCTACCCCATAGCGTCAGCATGATGCATGAATGCGGCACCGGCATGTTACTCGCCAGGACTGTATTCATGCATCATGATGACCAAGGCATGATGCATTAAGGTGTCATGAGGTCCTTAAGGGGTTAAATTAATTTCTACATATTGGAATCTATTTAAATTATGAATTTCAATCCTTTACTTCTTGGGAAGATTTAGCAAGAGTATTTCAGATACACCTATAATAATCGCAGTTATCTCAAATAAGAACAATAACACACAACACAGCATATTAGATTGACAGGCTTTTTTTTTTATTACAGACTTTGCATTATAGAAACACCTTGGTACCAGGTAAAAATTTAACTGGAGTTATGATGATTACAGTGAAATACGGCGTTCAACGTCACGGTTACACGATTTCTACAGAACGATGAACCATCCATACAGTGCTCGTGTGAAGTCTATTCTTGAGAGAAACAGACAAGCGACTCTTCTATAATATCCAGACAATATTGCGAAAAAAGGTAAATGGGTGGGGTAAGATGGATACTGTCAATTTCATTGAGAGCGCTCGGGCAGTGACTTGTTACTGCTAAAAATAGCCTAAATACATACAGGGTGCGGAGAGCGACTACTACCGGCTAGTTATCATCATGGTTATTAAGGAATACCAAGAGTCACACGGAAAGCATCAACACTGGACACTCGGCAGTGGTTAACTTACAATGTGTCGTAGTACCGTGACAAAAACACTTGTCAACCGGGGTGCAGTTCATTATACAATAATAACAGATCAGACTTCTATATTCCATCATATACAGTTTACATTATCCGCTCTCCCTTGTTTCCCAATCATCTTTGGTAAATCCCTCTACCGTCTCTTAAAATTCATTGCTATATGACCACAAATACCTCCCTGCACAAGGGAGGCACAGAGTTGTAAAATTTACCAAAATGACAAAAAAGAAAAGACAATGCGTGGCATATATACCCCTTATTAGCATACAACATCACTCCGTCTTATTCACATCAGGCGCTAGACTACCATTTCCACACAGCGACAGGCCATATATTTTTTTGTTTATAATTTTTTTCTTTTTGCATAAAAATAATCACAGTTTGTGGCTAAATGCATTCAGGGCTCACACGAATGACACCAGCATTTCTGCCGCTAAGTAGCGAGAGCCTCTGCACGATGCCTCCTCTGGTCTCTGGATGCTGCCGGCTGGGAATGGTCGAATCTGTGGAACACGCGCGGACACCCAGCAGGCCGGAGGGGGAAGGCAGACGTTGGTGGCATCGCACCCTCTCTGCCGAAGCCATCGACAGGAGGGCAGCCCCAAAGATAGGCTAGAACTAGAACAAACGTTACCGTATGTACGGTAGGAGGGGCGACCGTCACCATGCTTGCTGCTGCTGCTAATGAAAGGCAAGCGCAGAATATCGGGGGTCGATATGTGCCTGTGTAGAAAAACGCTCAGCCCATGCACACTAAGTTTTCTGCCAGCAACGAGGCGTCGACATCACGCAGGCTGCACTGAGGATATATTACCACCATCATCACGACTACCATTGTTACCCGTTCCCACCCCACCCCAAATACTCCAAAACGATTCTCATACAAACAGAAATTCTCCGCTCTGGGAATCACACGAAAAGCATACAAGCTGTCTGATCATCCTAAACATATCAAAAATAAGAGGTCGATATCCCCGCTACCCCATGTGATATACATGTATATATTTATATATATGCAGAGACAAAGAGTATATAAGGGACGAGTAGGCTACTATACACATGGACCTATACAAACTGGTTGTCTTCTTTGCAGTGCTTTATAACTAGAACGTAATAGAAAACAACCAGACAGGGCTCCACCAAAAGGCGCTAGGCAACACGAGCTCGCCGACCACTGAATAGGGAGCAGCCCAAATACATACAAAACGCACATGTTTAAGTTTATCCGGCTCACAGAAAGAAAGAAAGGTACACAGGAAGTAGTTAAAGCCAAACATTGCGGTCGTAATCACCTCAGCAAACAAGGCTATGAGAACGGATACAAGAAATGGCAAACATTTGTAATGGGATTCTTGTTTTGTTGGTGGAGCCCATGCGAGGGATAACTTTGCAGTGGGCGGGCTGCATGGTGGCTGGCAGCCAGCCTTTGGTCGCACCAAGGGCAGTTTCCAGAAGGCCACAGACCAAGGCCATGGGTGGAGGAGGAGGAGGAAGTGGTAGCGGCATGATCAGGTATGGCGAATGATGAATGAATTATACTGGTTCATACAACACAAATTTCTCACTTTTTGAAGGTTTGGATTTACAGCGCACAACCACTCACTAGAATTACTTGCTCGACACAGGGCCTCAGTTGTACACTTCTGCACGTCACCTCGTGATACACTCTACTGTATTCATCTGTAACACATTTACATCATAATGACGAATACACAGTGACGCGAACCTGGGGAGGGGGAGCAGTGTCTAACACTCTCCTACTGAACTCCCTGGTTGCAGTTCGGCTGAGGTTTGGCGCCCTCTGGAAACTGTTCATTCTGCTCTGACTACTATGCTACATATGGTAATATTCTAAACAAGGACATGGCGGGCGGGTAAACTATGCCGTTTCCACCACTTGCTGTGCGGCAGCTGTGTCGTTTGTGGCCGGGGTGGAGGAGGCGTCCTCGCTCGTCACGGCCACCTTGGTGGCTGCTGGTGGTGCCGACTCCTCGTCCCCGTCTTCTCGGATCTTCAGCTCTTCCAGCTGCTCGGCCGCGCCGTTTACAGCACTCTCATTGGCCTGTGGGAAAGGAAAGTGGGCTTTAAGCAAATGTTGAATAAAGTGCTGGGATCCCTTTGTCACAAGGAGCAAGACATTCATATGAATCACAAAATGCATTCCTGTTGTACATTGGGCCTAAATTGTGGGAAATCTAGACTTACTTGTAACCTGGGGGCAAGGTAGAACTACTACCTTGGACAAGGTATAAATAGGCCTTGTTGAGGTAAACATATGCTAATTAAATCATCTTAATTGAATTTTTCCTAGTTCTGCAACTTGAACTTCAGTCAGAGCATAGATCATTGGTACAATTTTGACTAGCAGAAGCACGAATCACTTTCATTTTCGTAAATAATCTCTTGAGATTTGTTGTAACCTAGACATGCTGCTATATATTGACTTTGCCATGCAAATTCAGAAATTTACAGTTTGAATTATTTCATCTACTGATACACTGCAAACAAATCTCTTGGATAACATGCATCAAAGATGAAACCATACCAATATCATATGACTAATGAGGTGTTTATAACCCTCACAATTAGATTTGTTAAAACCCACATACATGATAAAAAGCATTACTGCTCTGGGTAATTGTGAAGCCCATGTTAAGTTATGCAGGTGTCAGTCTTGTTGGACACCTTTCGTTAAAGATAGCTAAGCTGACAAAATCTTTTCACACAGTTTCTCATTTGATCAAGAGAATGTTTAAGAATGTTTGTGTACTTTGAATTAGATGATTAGAAGCAGGACTCAGATTATAGATACATCTACCCCATCCCTAATCTCTATAACTTTGGAATGCTACACATTTTACACTTGACGAATCTAAGATGCAAAATAACAGCAGAGACAACATTTTTTCTTGCAGTTCTTTCCTGGAAGAATCAAAACATTAAAAAATACACTTTGCTGTGTGCTGTGGTTGGTGCTTTACATCATGAAATGATGATTGAGGAGTTTAAGATCAAGGCCCGTCATGGTATCATAGGAGGATATGAAAGAGACATATTCCATCTAGTTTCAAAGACCCTGTGTAATAATGTATGGGAAAGGACTGCATGCTAACATCCCAGATTCTTAAAATCTAACAAACTCTACGCAAACCGGTGAGACCTGGTCACGCTCTGCCTACCTACCACGCACATCTACTCTACTTGTACGGCATTCACCCCACCAGGGTGCAAGCCGACCCCGCTACACCACTTAAGGTCAATCATCAGACGTGCAAGGCCTCTGGGATTACCTGAACTAGGACCTACACATGTCTATGTGCTTGTACATATTAAAGTAGTTCTGGGATCTTCCCAGAGGCCCTGCATGCTAGTTATGAGTCAACGTTAGGTAAGGAAGCAGAGGCCAGCTTGGCGCAGGGAAAAGTTAGAACTACGCGGCGGAAATTAGTGGATGTTGTGACGCATGATGGCAAAGAGGAATGCCCTTCGTCAGGTTGGTTAGTTCAGCAATTTGAATACAGGAGGCTCTGGAACCAGTTTGTTATTGAGCTGATATATATCATAGACAAGGAGGGTGTTAACAGAATATTACAACAAAGGTACATGGTTTGCCAATTTGAATTGTGATGAATACATCTTAAGAAAAAGTGCTAAGCTTTTGTTCACCATCTAGAAAGCTGCATGCCAATATGATCTCCACCCATGGTGAAATGATCTAAGTAAACTGTGAATGATGTAGAAACCCTCTGTGCCATTAGAAATAGTAAATTGTTTTGGGAAGTGATGATAATAATCAAAGACCATTTAGTCAAAGAGCTGTGAGTAGAAGTGTTAGGGGGTATATAAAATGGCATTGCATCAAGATTGTACAGTCCAGAACAGCAAACCATCGCTGGTATTCAGAGTTTCAGGGAAGCGTGCAGAGACTACTTTGTGAACGACCCGATACATGGGCACAAATAACAGTTCCGACAGCTGCAACCTTAGAAGTTCTGTTCACCAGCAGTGGACTGCCGATAAGTGATGGACTTTGTGGGATATGGTGACTTTCTAAGGACATTACAAGTGACTTATTAAGGCAGACACCACTGTAATTTAGAATTTCCTGTCACTTTCATCAATCATTCTAAACATGTTGTGGGTTTAGCTTGAGGAGGAGAGCAGCTACACAGCTTTGTTTTGATGCAGGTTATGTCTTAATTAGTCTAACATACATTCTGGGGCAAGCGGCACAAGACTGACCTCTGCAGACCCGTTTGTCAAATGAGTTTTGGTGTCGTCGTCGAGATTGGCTGGAGCAGCGCCGGCTGGTGGGGGTAAATAGAACCGTTACAAGGAGACCCAAAGAGCCTGAAGAAGCGCATTCAGTCAGAGGCGATGCGTGGACCATGGGTGGGCGCCATTCTGCTTCACCCACACAAGACAAGCTGGCCCCAACTCTACATCACTTACTGCAGAATCATCACTAGCACACACATCTCTGGGATTGCTTAGACTATAATTCACACACTCCCAAGTGCTGGTACAGATTAAAGTAACTTTTTGAGCTGTAACAGAAAGGCGGAACACCAGCCATGATTCATTGGCAGTAAATGATGTAGTATGGGACCAACTTGAAGGCATGACCGACAGGCCAAGCCAGGCGCATAGACTGAGCTGACCAAGCTATGGCTGACAACACATGGTACGGGACAGGATGACACACAACAGCGCCTTTAACTCTCCCGCTGTACCAGACCCAGGCTGCAATTTGTGCTACCCGAGACTGACATGTACTTAATCTCTACCCAGCATGGCGCCTGCACTAACTATGCCTTTTCTAGTTTGTAACACACTGATTATCACTTATTAGTTATTCTGATTTGTGTCTTAACTAATAACATTTTATGACCAGTTTTCCAATGAAATATTTCCAGCTCGCTTAATTCTCATAATGACTCCTGGTTATTGCATACCTTCTGAAGTTTCGACGACTGTGGATTTCTCGTTGCCGGTGACCTCTCCGTCTTGTGATGTGACGCGGGTGGTGGTGGTCTCTGACTGCACCACGCGGGTGGGCTCCCCGTCGGAGCCGGTCGTCTCCTGGACCACGGTGCGTGTCACCACGGTACGCACCACGCTGCTGGAGGACTGCATCACCTCAGACTTGAGGCTGCTCATCTGCTCACTCGCCTCACTGTCAGTGTGAACAGAGACGGGATAAGTCACATGTACAAACGTTTAAATTATCACTACAGGTCACATGAAATAGGCAGGATATGTTGTACACTGATAATGGCTGAAAAGCTGAATTTTCGCATCAATTGAGTACCTGGATTGCAAACTTTGGAATGAGGTCAATTTGGACATGGTGACAACAAACTGGATTTCGATAATTCAGATTTCTTTGTTACCTGAATTGTACATGACAGAAGAGGTGAGACCTAAATGGCCAGCACGCACTAAAGCAGATAGAAATTTCTCACAGGGGATTTACTTTTTATATGACCATATATGGTGGCTTGATAACCACCTGACGAAACATGATTTGGTATGGCACCGTTTAGAGAGGTGATAGGGTTGAGTACATATCAGAACATATGGGTATGGTTTATTTTAAGCGCAACAAAGGAAAGGATGGGAATGCGGATTCTTTCACCACTATAATCATATCGAAGACACACAAATACTTAGACATTAGATGTACACACAAACAACATGGATCAAGTTATAAAGGTGGTTAGTGGGTGAGATTAAAACAGGAGGTAATTTAGGTCTAACCCATTATCATTTGTTCAGAGTGTTTTTACAATACCTATCACTAGGCATGCATATATACTGCTTAAATCTACTTCAAAGTGGAATGTTCATGCATGTGTAAAATTGAAAATCCCCTATTCATATATCATTTTATGAAAAGTTCAATTCAAAAGTTTCCCTGCCTTTCCTTGCAAAATATTGATATATATCTTATCAATAATTATAGGGTGGCTCGAAAATTGACAAATCTCTGAGGGATTTACATTGTGTTAACAATAACTAGAGCAGAATAGTTTGTTGTTACATGAAAGCAGAAAGTAATTTATTATAATTTATAAACATTGCTGCTGTGAGATCTAATCAAAAAGATAAAATGTCCAGCTTAATCTAAATGCAGAATGAGTGTTAGCAGTGGGTGAATTGTGAATGTACTCCATTAACTGAAATACTGCAAATCAAATAAAGATATAAAAGAAAGCAAGAAGGTTAGTAAACTGAAGAGGTACAACCGTCATCACCAGATATCTAGGATTTTACCAAATATAACCAAATCCAGATGTCTAGAAATGAATAGAAGTGGCCTCCCAGGGTTAGTGAGTGAGTTCAGTGTTAACAGACAGTGGCGCCGTCTAGTGCAGCGATTACATATATCAGAGGCTATTTGGCTACCATGGCAACAACAACACAAACAACAAGGACAACAACACCGAGTCCCGCTACTACGTCCGCTACACTCCGGCCCTCTTTACCTCAGGTGGATCTTGACACTATCCATTGTCAGGTCTTGACTCATTTGAGACTCGTTAGCGACCATTGAGTCGTCGGCCTCCGCCTTGCTCTCGTCGGCGTCTCCTCCGTCGGCACCGCTACAGGGGGAGAGGAACTCACACGCTCAGACTCACACAAGCAGGGTCAGGTCAAGGTCACAGACAGGTCAGCAGGGAACAGACCCCCATGTTATATAACAGTAGGTGTAGAGTATCCAACATTCTGTGTAGACATTCGCCATTAATAAGGAACAAAGACCTTGCTGCTCATTCAGAGTCCGAAACAAGAGGGTTGGTAGAACATGCTCATTGGCAGGGGAATTCAGAAAGGGTCTAGTCCCTTGAGTGTCTAATGGTAGTTTAACACCACATACCTTGTTTTTAATAATTGGACTTCACTAAAAACATTTTTTGTTTAGAAATAGAACAAGTGATTTCTAAGAAAGTTCTGCAGATCAGAACTTGTTTTGGTATATAGAAACCTGGTGTAAGCTGACTCATGAATATCCATTTTCTGGCCACTATTCAGATATTATTGTCTCCGAAGCTATTAGAAACATGTAGGTGAGGTTAATGTGTCAGCCACCCGGCCTCAGTGAGGTGTAGCTCGGTGCTCATTGAGCCGCTCCCTGGTTCCCAACACCCACTTTGGTACAAGACACGGTCAGTATACTCACTCTCCTGCTGCTGCAGCCGCATCGGCATCCGCTGCTGGCGTCTCCTCGGTTTCTGCCACCGGCTCGGGTTCTGGGACGGGCTCTGGCCGCATGCCCTCAGCCAGCTCCACCTCACACAGGGGCTTGGTGACCGTGCGGGCAGACAGGGAGAAGCGCACAAACTCTGACGGCGACTCGGGGAAGAAGCCTTCTCCGTTATGGGTGAAGACGCACGACACAATGCCACTGCAACAGGATGTTATCTCAATTAAAAATAGTCCTACGCCAAACAACATTATAATAACATTTTATCCAAAATGGGGCAGTGCAGAAGTTCTAATCACCTACTTGTTTTTTTCTTTACATATTTACATAACAGTCATACTACAAACATGGCACAAAAGCATCGTCTACATTCAAGGGAAATCATGTATAGGAGAAGCATAAATTATGATGACAAGTCCAAGGATTCTACGTGTGAAGAAGACCGATGCAAATCATAAGTTGTCCCCATCATGGTGAATTTAGAAATAAAGAACACATGAAAATAGGATATGTTGCTATAACCATGCTTCTTTTCAACTGAATAAATAGGAAACAGGAAAACACCATCAAAATTAATTGGGAATTACACCACATTTACAAACATATAATTTTGACATGGAACAACTTGCATTTGCTCCCAAAATCATCCTGCATTGTCGATATAGAAAACAAGGCAGCGATGAAGAGCAATCATGCCGTGATAAAAGAGATTTATCGTTAAGCGTTGTAAGTATACAGCATATATTTCAGGGCACACATAGTGTGGGGATGTTTGGGTTGTTCAGTTGGTCCAACACATTCATCCCTCCTTCATAATAAGAAATCATAAAATAAAACCCAAGCAAAATTTGGAAATGGCTTTCTTGTCCGGTCAACTGGCCTACCTGCTTCAGGGTCTTCTGCATATCCGGCAAGGCGAGGAGAAATCAAGACTTTCAATTGTAGGGAATTTTCAATATTTTTCTCAAATTTGTAATTTTCTTTAAATTTCTTTTGGGGTTTCCTTATATTTTTCCTCTCAAAGGTGATTTAAAACTTGATGTCAAAAATAAACTTTAAAAGTTCTGTCAAAAATTAATCTGATTTCTCTATTGATTTAACAACCACAGTATAAAATCTCAGGGATCTTCTGGATAATCTTGTGATATATTAATTCCACAAATAGAGTACAAGCAGCAACATGATCAGAAACAGTGCGATGGTCGTGGAAATCAGTCCACCCGAGATTGAACCCGGGACGTTTTTGTGTTTGAAGCGGGTATGCTACCACCACACCACGGACCACTCCAAGCGAGCCACTACACCTCAACCATTGCTGTACACAGGGAGCATACCCCCTGGTGTCTAGGGCCAAGTGTAACACACCTCCCTGTAGGAGGGACCTTGTATGACAAACACACCAGGGCCTCAACACTTGTAACAAACACGTAAACTAACGCCCCATGTGGCACTCACCGCTGCGACTTCTGAAGTTGATGAACCCGATGCGGCGCACCTTGGAGCCCTCGTGCGCCGTCAGCTTGTACTTGTTCTGCGGCTTGAGGTTTGGCAGGGAGAAGATCTGGGGGCACAACAACAACACAAATGTAGTTTATCTATCTCGGACATATTTTATTATTTCTTTATGAGTGAATGTTCTTCCCTAGTTACTTTTTTTGAAGCCTTGGTACTGACTCCAATCCTTAATAAACAAACAATGCCTAACTCACCCTACAACTACTACTGTAAATTCTCGCCTAAAAGCTGCGGCTGGTACACAACTGAGATCACCAGTGCGGCCTATAGGATCATGAAATTCCAAAACGTGCACGCTTTATTAACAATTTCTAAACATTTCTATCATCATTATTAGTTCAAAATTTAAATCTAAAATGATAGATAGTTGATAGTAGTTTCATAGAACAACCTTGAAATAAACATGAAAAGTACAACATATTATAATTTAACATGCATGCATTCTAACCCTAACAACTATCCAGCAAATTAGTGCTAGGTTGTGCCAGCCTAAGGCATACCCAAGCCCATCCAAAGGCATAGCTTGAGTATGCCCTAGGCTTGCACAAGCTTGCCCAATTGAGCTGGGTATCAACTCTTTTCGTGGTACTGTCACCTTTAAAAAACACAGTAGGGGTGATGGTCGCCTTGACATTCCCGTTGGTTATGGCAGTGGGTGCGGGACGCGTTTGTGCCCGGGTCCTCAAGGACCAGGTGCTGGGGGTTGACACAAAGGGTCTTGCCACAAAGATGGGAGACTTCCATACTGGCAGGCAGCTGGTAGTTTCCCATATAGAGCTGGTACACCAATCTGTGCGCATAATGAGATTTTGATTCTTGGTGGGGTAGAGTTAGCCTAATACGACCATATTTCCCTGAGCGCCCCCCTCCCCACATAAAGCATGCCCCTTGTGCCATACACCTCCCATAGATTTTTTGTAGTTCTGAGGCACGCCAGAAGTCTTCCTGAAAAGAATGAGTACCAGCAGTGCTAAAACCATAATGCCTAGTGAATCTGTTGCAATGGCCATAAGACAGGAATCATGTGGGTTTTAAGGCTGAGACTCATTGTGATTATTTTTGACAATTTGCATACAAGTTTGAAGAATGAACAGCTCACTAACCTGCTGTGCCATGTTTTGTAGCAATGCCAGGTTGCCTGAAAGCAAATCATGCCTTTAGTGATTTAAAGAAATTATTAAGATGTAAAGGGCCTGTATCTTGGATCCTCCCATCATCCTCCTCCCCTCCTCCCCTTCCCTTCCCCCTGCTGGGTTTATGATTGTTACCTCCTTATTTACTTTCCCTCCTGATCACCTGCCATACGGCACTCTCTACAGTTGTCTCAGTCAAATACTTTACCCACTAGAATTGTGTTCCAGCTGCTCAATATTTTACTGCTTGAGTTGGAAGAATGGCTAGGCCTACCATAGCTTGAAAAGCGGATAGCATGGTAACATTACATTAAACATATTTTGCATAAGTAGGCCTACTTCTGGTAGGAGTCGAGTCTTAAAATCAAATAGGCCTACCTATGTAAAGCACACGAAATGCATAGCACAGTTATTTAAAGATATTATCATTTTAATGAAACCTACTTTTGGTTTGCCTGAATGTGTTCAGTTAGTGGTGGCTACTGATAAGGAGGCATCAGCCGGGGTATCAGATTACTGAAAGCAGTGGCTGTAGAAGTCCTACAAGTCAACGTAGTACACTGGGTAAACTCCAGGAGGTCTGGGGGCATGGCCCCCAAAAGGATATCATTTGAAAATATTCACATAATCTGAATGATGCATTTTAGGGAGTGATCATTTTTTAACAACAGGGGGGGGGGGCGACAAATTTTCACCCCCCAGGTCAACAGGTCAAAATTGTTTAGCCCCCCCTACGGGTCGGAAATCGGCGCGCGCGGGCCCTTTGAAGCATAGTAACGCGCAGGCTTTTTGGCCCAAAATAGGTTAAATCTATTTGACTCCCCCCAAGAGGGGTCCAAATTTTTTACACCCCCCTGGTCAAGGGGTCCAAATATACCCTCCCCAAACCAACCCCCCCCCTGTTGATAAAAAATGATCACTCCCTTAGGTCAATTTCTGGATAAATTACCGAGTGTGCTGTATAAATAATTAAAAGGTATGCCTTCTATAAAAAAATCTTTTTTTTTGGTGGGGGGGGGGCATGCATTCTGACGACAATTGTGTGTGGGGCAGGGCGAGGGAATCTAAATGTTGAGATCCTCTTTCTAGAGTTAGGGTACTAGATGGATGGAGGCCTACATTTTTCTGAGCTGCCACCATTTGACTTCCTCCTCCCCTGCTGTCTCTTTTACACCATCACGGGGGGAGGGCCACGTTGCTTGTGCTATATGATTTTTGCAGTGAGGTTTGAGCGGGAAGAAATCGTGATACAGGGCTGAAACTCGCAGAGAACTGGGCTCTTGACGCGGGAAGGCGGCAGCCTGAAAATGGACCCGATCAGACCAACGATGGCGAAACGGTGATCGATACAGTAAGTGTCCATTTCTAAACTAGATTTAGCTTGGTGTCGACCTTCATTGCTAGAGGAAAGGCTGGTACTTACTTGGTAAGGAACCAGAATGATTGGTGTGAAGCAGAAATGATGAGAAGTTGGCCTGAGTTGTTGTGTTGTGGCTTCTGCAGTTGGGGGTTCCCTTTTGGGTGGGGGATTCCCTTTCCAGAAAGAGGCACAACACTGGTGCCCTGTGCTGACCCCAGGTGGCGGCCTAGGGAAGCCAGTACCAGAAGCAAAGATTATCCAGAGATGTGGTGTGACTAGAAATAGAGGATATTAAATGAGCTGGGGTGATTGGTAGGGCGGGCATTGTGTGTGGTTTGTGGTATGGTTTTAAGGCCAGGATTAAATACAGGGCAGTCCTTCATTGGTTCTAAGCAGGGAGTCTGATACAAAGTCAAAAAGGGTACTGTATAAAATATACATTCCATGGTCACTCCACCCAGAAATGGCCACTAAGAATTACTGAGATGGAGAGGATGTTTCCTATAGAGTCTTTTAATAAATATCAATGTTTCAACTTTGTGGCATTTACTGCTTCAATTGAGAGGGAAAATCAAAACATTGGATGTTGCCTCCAGCTGAAGGGTGACTGAATAGGAGTTGGAGTTATAGGCCCATTGAGCTCAACAAGGTGAGTCGTGCCTGTTGTGTATTGTGTGAGGAAATAGGTGTAGATGTAGGTTCTGTGTGGCACTTGTTGTTATTGATGTGTATTGTGTTTATCATGTCGGTGTATGTGGGTGTGGATGGTGTGTGGGGGGTGTGGGGGCCTGGGGGGCTCCATGAACCTGCTCCTTCCTGGCTATAAGGGCAGAGTCATTTAGTACTAGCTTGGGGGGCTTCATGGATTTTCACAAAACGGCTATATTATTTTTGCCCCCAGCCCATTGAAAAATGCCCCCCCCCCCCCCCAAGAAAAAGAAAATGTGCAAGTATCTAAATGGACCATGTTTTATTATGACCCCCCCCCCCACCCCCAGCATGAAGGCTTTTTCAGTCCCCCCCCCCCCATTGAGGGCCTGTTTTCTATTAGGGAATGTTCATTTATTAAAAACAAGAAAAATGTGGCTTTGACCACAGTTGGGTTTGCTGGTCAAAGGCACATTTTTCTTGCATCCACCACGTCGCAACATCAAAATGAATGATTGCTTAATATGTAAACGCACGTATAAGCTTGAGCTACCCCCCCCCCCCCCCCCATCAGAGTTTCAACTTTTAAAGACGTTCAGTCTCTCTCACAGAGGATTGGAGTAGGGCTGAGTAAGAGCCAAGTTAACTATTGCCAGTGGTGGGGGGGGGGGGGGGGGGGGGGCTTAGTGGATAGGCCTATATGGGGTGGGGATCACAATGAAAAATAGGCCTGGGAGGCAGGGGTGATCTTGAAAAGCCAGTCATGGGCACAGAACTCGGGCAACTAAGGGGGAGGGGGAGGGATTAGGCCTACTTTTGGTAGGGCCTAGGCCTACTTGGTGGGGGTAATCGGACCTTTAATAATTTTCTTATCTAGCCTAGTCTGTGGTATAGAGATCATAGCTTAGGCCTATAGGCCTACACCTAGGCCTACTATTGTGTTGAATAACTTGTCAAGAGCGACCAATAAAAAACACAAAAGGTAGGCCAAGGAAATATAAGTCACATCATGCAGCGTAGTCACATAAGTCACATCATGCAGTACTAGAAGGATGCCTGTGAGGGCAGTATGCTGCTTTAACCCTGTGACGGCCAAATGCTGCTTTAACCCTGTGACGGCCACATGCTGCTTTAACCCTGTGACGGCTGCACTGTGTTTTTACCCTGTGAGGGCCACATGCTGCTTTAACGCTCCCTAGTAGAGATCCCGCACAGGGCAAATTTGGCTGTTTGAAGTCGGGCAAAACTGAGCTGGGTTTCATGTTGGGCAGATGGCTGGGCTGAAGTGTGGCCCCTATTGGGCTCAGAACAGTTTCAAAGCGGGCTGCCCGCTTTGGGTTCATGTTGGGTACATGACAGGAAGCCCGTCCAAAACCCGCTCTGAGCCCAATGCGGGCAGATCGTCCAAAACCCGATCTGAGCCCTCTTTCAGCCCGTCCAAAACCCGATCTGAGCCCGCTTGCAGCCCGTCCAAAACCCGATCTGAGCCCGCTTTCAGCCCGTCCAAAACCCGATCTGAGCCAGCTTTCAGTTCCTCCTAAACCCGATCTGAGCCCGCTTTCAGCCCGTCCAAAACCCGATCTGAGGCCGCTTTCAGTCCCTCCCAAACCCGATCTGAGCCCGCTTTCAGCCCGTCCTAAACCCAATCTGAGCCCGCTTTCAGTTCTTCCTAAACCCGATCTGAGCCCGCTTTCAGCCTGTCCGAAACCCGATGTGAGCCCGCTTTCAGCTCGTCCAAAACCCGATCTGAGCCCGCTTTCAGCCCGTCCGAAACCCTGTCTGAGCCCGCTTTCAGTCCCTCCTAAACCCGATCTGAGCCCGCTTTCAGCCCGTCCAAAACCCGATCTGAGCCCGCTTTCAGCCTGTCCTGTCCAAAACCCAATCTGAGCCCGCTTTCAGCCTGTCTAAAACCCAATCTGAGCCCGCTTTCAGCCCGTCCAAAACCCGATCTGAGCCCAATTTGGGAAGCCTGTCCAAAACCCGATCTGAGCCCAATTCGGGCAGCCCACTCGGGGCCACACCAAAGACCAGCACCTTTAACCAATGGGCGCCCATCGGTTAGCCCACTCCGGGCCACACTTGCAAACACGTTCTGGCCCTGTCCAGGGCCATACCGTCTTTGCTACCAGGGCTGTAAGGGCTGCATGGTGCATTAAACCTGTAAGGGCAGGATGCAGCTTCAATACATGGTTGTTTTGCACTGAAAATGTTATTTTTTACCATTAAACTAGTTGTACACCCTAGAAAACAATATATGCTTTTAGAACTTTTAGCCAAATATACAGTGTGTACCCTAGAACATATTATTTTTGAAGGTTTTGCACAACCATACTAATTGTACATGATAGGAAAGTGAGATTTTGAGCAAATACACACATAAATAGAGTGCAAAATCACCATTTAATGCATGACAAGGGCTCAGTGGCCATCTGGGATCCGCCTTAAAATATATTTTGGCCAAGTGAAGTCATATTACACCCCAGCAGATTTTATTTGTCTACACCTTCCCATGAACACATGATTATAAATGACTAGATTTTACTATTTTGCACGGAAAATGCTATTTGGGACAATTAAACCAGTTGTACACCCTAGGAAGAATTATCCTCTTAGAACTTTAGCCAAATATACAGTATATACCCTAGGAAATATTTATTCTGAGGGTTTTACACAACCATACTAATTGTACAACCCTGTGAGGGCCGCATGGTGCTTCAACCTATCACTAAATTTGCCCTATTTTGCACTGAAAATGCTATTTTTGACCATTAAACTAGATGTACACCCTACGAAACAATCTCCTATTAGAACTATAGGACTGAATCACCATGTTGGATAGCAGAAAACTATTCCTTGATCAAATAGATTCATGTTACACCCCATCAGATTTTATTTGTGCAAAACTTCCCAAGAACTTTTGATTTTGCAGTGAAAATGCTATTTTTGACCATTAAACTAGAAGTACACCCTAAGAAACAATTAGAATTTTAGCCAAATATACAATGTATACCCTAGGACATGATAATTTTGATGGTTTTGTACAACCATGTTAATTGTACAAGATAGGAAAGTGAGATTTTGAGCAAATATACATGTAATTGAATGAAAAATAATCATTCAATGCATGACAAAGGCTCTGTGGCCATCTGGGATCAGCCTAAAACTATATTTTGACCAAGTAAATTCATCTAACACCCCATCAGATTTCATTTATTTGCCCAAAGTCTCCCATGAAAATATGATTTTAAATCATTAAATTTGGCTATTTTGCACCAAAAATGCTATTTTTGACAATCAAACTAGTTGCTCACACTTGGAAATAATATCCTTTTGGTATATTTGTCAAATATACTAATTGTACAAGATAAGAATATAGTATTCTCATTATTTGGAGATGCAGATAGATTGAAAAATGTACATTTACTGCATTACAAGGGCTGAATGACCATCTTGGATAGCCCAAAACTATTCCTTGATCAACTTAATTCATGTTACACCCCATCAGATTTTATTTGTCCAAACTTTCCCAAGAACATATGATCTTAAATCACTAAATTTGGCTATTTTGCACTGAAAATGCTATTTTTGACTGTTAAACTAGATGTACACCCTGGGAAACAATATCCTGATAGAACTTTAGCCAAATATACAGTGTATACCCTAGGTAATAATCATTTTGAGGGTTTTGCACAACCATGTTAATTGTACAAGATAGAAAAGTGAGATTTTGAGCAAATAAACATGTAAATTGAATCAAAAATGACCATTTAATGCATGGCTCAGCGGCTCATTGGCCATCTGGGATCAGTCTAAAACTATATTTTGACCAAGTAAATTCATCAAACACCCCATCGTTTTTTTTTTGCCCAAACTCTCCCATGAAAATATGATTTAAAAATACTACATTTGGCTATTTCGCATGAAAATGCTATATTTGACAAATGATCTAGTTGTACACCCTATGAAACAGTATACTTTAAGAAATTTAGCCAACTTTGCAAATTGTACAAGATAGAAAAGTTGTATGTTGATCATATGGAGATGCAGATCCAATGAAAAATGTACATTTAATGCATAACAAGGGCTTGATGGCCATCTTGGATTAGCCTAAAGCTATAGTTTGACCAACTACATAAATCTTACACCCCTTTAGGTGTTATTTGTCTATGCTTACCCACAAAAATCACTGTTAAGTCACTTGAGTCATCATAGTGGCTAAAGAGCAATTCATCAGGCGGCGGCTGATAGCTTTGGATATATAAGTTTTAACTATTTGAATTCATTTCTTATCATTTTTAGAGCTAGGAATGATGAAAGACTGCTTCATAAGGCATCAAATATGGTTGAATGACATGTTTCTGAGGTCGGGGTATACATCAGATCATTTAGCTTGAAAGGTTATCTCAGTAAATGCCGTTTCAGACACATTTAAGACCAAATTAGCCAAATATCCACTACCTTAGCCAAATTCCACTCTCAATATGGCAAATATTAAGCATTTTTTTGCAATCAGGCATGCCTTCTGGACTTGTGAGAGAAGTATTGTGTCACTGGATAGCTAATATCTTTTTAAAAGGCCCATAGGAACTTGATAACGGGGCCAGTTGGAATTCAATCACACAGACAGAGGGTCAATTTTACACTTGTTTGCGCAATTTCAGCTGGCTAGGTTGAACATGAAGCAATCAACTCTGGATTTATACTTAGAGAGTGGGTCTGCCGTCATACAAGAAAATAATTTTGGTCATACTGCTTTTATTCCAATTTTGGGCCGGTGGCTCTCGAGTGATGGGACGAGTAAATGTGACAAGATGGTGACTTCTGTAGCTGTCGGCATGCCTGGCATATTCTTGACTCTGTCCATCTTAACATATATTGGGCTTGATTAGTCATTAAGGAAGTCTAATGCACTTATAAGTGTTGGTTAGTAGTATTAGAGTCCAAATTTAGCTCCGGACGGTAAACCAACAGAATTGTTGGATGACAAATTTGAACATTCCTTTGCAGAATTTGAGTGAGCTAGATTGACCTCATGGCTATACAACTCTGGATCCACACTTACATAGGGGGGGGGGGGGTGAAAACTAAGCAAAAGTTGAATTCTGGTCTCACTTATATTTTACTGATTTTTGGTTGTTGCCTCCTTGGCATTGAGACCTCAAGATTCAATGGTATGATTCATTAGTTGATGATACCGGGCCTATGTAGCAGTTCTTATCCATTTTGATGACTTATGTGGCTTATCAAGCACATATGACTTATCTGACTTGTATCACTGTCAACTGTAACCCTATTATCCAAGGTAGGGTACATAGTGGTATGTGTAGTTATGTGTGTGTGGGGGAGGGGTTGTGCAGAGACTGAGTACATAGTAGTTACGGCTGATAGTCTAGTTACAGTCTAGTTAGGGCTCAGAGTCTGGTTACGGCTCATAGTTACAGCTGATGTTTGGACATGGCTGATAGTCTGGTTTTGACTGGTTATGGCTGATAGATACCTCAGCATATCAGCATGTTAATGATGTGGACAAGTTGTGCAAAAACTTCAAACTATAATTAAAGCAGATGACATTGTTCTTTCAGAATTAACCATAATGATGTAAAACTTAATCGTAAGAGCGGCTCAATAATAAGAGTCTGGAGGAGTGGTCTAATTTATATTAACAAGACCTTATGTGTGTCTTGCAGGTGTTGGCATTGATGGCAGCAAGGTCCACCCCGGAGGTGTCGTCAGATGCGCAGCTGGTGGCAGTACAGAACGACCAGGAATCCACCCAGGACTCCACCCAGCCTCAGCTCGTGGCACCCCAGAACAGCAGGCAGAGTCTAGTAACACAACAACTACAGGTATGGACCACTATACTATTACGACTAGAAATGATAAAAGACTGCTTAATCTCACCCCAGGGATTGTTGCCTGACATGTCTTAGAGGTTGGGGTATACTTGGTTGAGAATTAGTTAAGCTTGTAAGGTCATCATTCAAAATTTCATTTCAGACCCGTTTCAGACCAAAATACCACTTTTAGGCAAATATTCACAACCTTGGCACATCTTCTGAACAGGAACTGATCTCAGTGTATCTTCCCAGAGTGGTAGGGTGAAAGGTAAATATGATACTTGTACCTGGTTACTGTTTTTTACGGATTGGGTTGAGAGCTGCCATCAGATGCTATCATTGTACAATTTGATTGGGTTAGATTGACTTCATGCCTAAACGATTTTGGATCTAGACTCAGTGCTGGATATTCCAATGTTTGGTTGCCGGCCCTGAGTGATGGGACCAGTGAATTAAACAAAAATGTCGCTTGACTCAGTTCATTTTAATATAAATCATCAAAGTAGCTTGTACAGAACACAACTGAATGTATTTCAGATAGAAACTTGCATTCCTATAAAGATATTTACACAGACAGGAATCAATACTGTATTCTGTATACACGATAGTCATACAAGTCAGATAAGGCGTATGAGCTTAATAAGCCACTTGAGATATCAAAAAGGATAAGAAGCAATTTATCAGGCTACGATTGTTAGCTTTGTATATGTATAGGGTCATCAACCAAAAATGCAACTTTGCAACCGGGACTGAAGTTCTTCTTGTATCCCCCTTCAGTCCATCCCTCTGACTACATCCACCACGTTTGTGACCATCATTTTGTCGCAGCCCTGTGCAGATGCAGAAACAAGTGAGAAAATGATATTGAAAACACCCCTGACGTCGACCAGCCAACAGGTTGAATCGTTAAGTTCTGAAGACTGCTTATCCGTATCTTGCTCACACATCCATACCAACCCGGCGAGTTCAAAGTATAGTTCATTTTAATATCAGTTAGACAAATGGTAACATCAGGCATCCAGACAAGTGTTAAAATGAGTAGTGTCTGTTAAAACTCTGTACCGTCACCGAGGCGCCATCAACCAAAAGTCCAAACCCTACAACTTGGACTGGAATTCTTCTAGTGCCCCTTTTCAGTCCACCTCTCTGAGCATACAAACCAAGTTTTGTGATCATCTCTTCATCCCAGCCCTTTGCAGATGCAAAAACAAGGTTCAGAATGATACTGACAGACCCTTGACATCGACCAGCCAACAGGTTGAATCGGTAAACAGCTATATCTTAAAACTAGGAATGGAAAAAGACTGCTTGATAAGGCTAAATGCCATTTAGTAGAGGTTGGTTCGTGCTTGGTTGACTATTTGGCATGAAAAGGTGTCTCAGAATGTCATTTTAGACCAGATTTAGACCCAAATAACAGTGGTAAGCAAGAAAAACGCTGCCTCAGCATGTCTGTTGGACAAGAAGTGATCGAAGTTCTCTTCCCAACAGTTACAGGGTTTAAAGGAAAAATAAAAATTCAACATGGTTATTGTTTTAAACAAATTGAGTTGACACCTACTGTATGAATCTCCAATGTTAATGCACGGCTCATGGACAGATGGTCATTTTCACACTTGTTTAGGCAATTAAAACAGGCTTGGTTGGACATATGGCTGTATAACTCTGGATCTTTACTCACAGAATGGGGCTGAAGGCATTCAAGTAAGGAATTCTGGCTCTACTTGAAATATTCCAATTTTGGGTTTACAAAAAAAGTGATCTGGTCTTACTTATATTAACAGCTTTTTAGTTGTGACTCAATGATAGCGACTGACCCCTCTTGTCGAGCGGCCAATAGGTCAAATTGGTAAATACTGAAGACTGCTAATCGGTAGCTTCCTCGCTCCACCAGACCAACCCACAGAGTGGAAAGAATAGCAACCATTGACATCAGTCTAGTGACGGCTAATAGTCTAGTTACAGCTGATAGTCTAGTCACAGCTTATAGTCTAGTCATAGCTGATAGTCTAGTCACAGCTGATAGTCTAGTGAAGGCTGATAGTCTAGTTAAGTGGATGCATGAACACAGCCCTACCGCTATATGGTTCACCCTTTAAGGACCGCACAGCCACATGAAAAAGCGAATTTAAATATTCAGCGTTTTAGATCATTTTAGACCAAGTTAACCAAAAATCCACAACCTCAGCCAAATTCCACTCTCAATATGGCAAAAATTAAGCTTTTAAAAAAAATCAGGCATGCCTTCTTGACTTGTGAGAGAAGTCTTGTGGCACTGGTTACCTGGTTTGTTTTTAAAAGGCCCATACAAGGTTGAAAACTGGACCTATTGGAATTCCATTACAGTCTAAAACATAATTGAACCACATAAAAAAAGAGAAATAAGACTCCAAATGTCATCAAAGATTTTCACCCTTTTCCTCATATATATAGAAACTAGAATACAAGTACATTGCATAGCTAATGACCCTATTTCAACACAGAAAAATGGAATTGATGAGTTTTTTTGTCTTGTACAATGAGTTTTGACAATTTATGAACCTTTTCCTGAGAATTGTGCCAAAATCCACTCGCAATATGGAAAAAAATTGACATGTTCTGCAATCAGGCATAACTTCTGGACTTGTTAGAGAAGTATTGTGTCATGGGATAACTAATTTCCTTTTAAAAAGGCCCATCGGAGCTTGATAACCGGACCAGTTGGAATTCTATCACGCAGACGGAAAGTCAACTTTACACTTGTTTGCCCAATTTCAGCTGGCTAGGTTGAACATAAAGTAATGCAACTCTGGATTTATACTTGGCGAGTGCGTCTGACGGCATACAAGAAAATAATTTTTGTCATCTTGGTTTTATTCCAATTTTGGGCTGGTGGCTCTTGAATGATGGGATGGGTAAATGTGACAAGATGGTGCTCACACAGAAACCAGTGACTTCCATAGTTGTCTGCATGCCAGGCATAGTCTTGACTATGTCCATCTTAATATAGATTAGGCTTGATTAGTCATTAGGGAAGTCTGATGCACTTATAAGTGTTGGTTGGGCTTACTAGATTCCAAATTTAGCTTTGAACGGTTCACCAACGGAAGTGTTGGATGACCAAGAACACTGAGATGAGACCAGAAAAATAGGTATACTATCTGGAATGTGTTAAAGTTCATCAAGTTTGTTGTTGGCATGCTTAGTCATTAGATTATGCCTAGATAAAATGGTCTGTCATGGAGTATGGCGTGAAAAAAATGTCAAAAACCAGGCAGGTTTTATTATTTTAAATACTGATTGCTCATTTGCTGTCATGTTAACGCTAATAATGACAAAAGATGGCTTAATAAGGCATCAGGGGTCGTTAAATGACATTTATTAGAGTTTGCACTATATTTGGTCGACAATTTAGCTTGAAAGGTTAACTTGATCATCATTCAAAATGTCTCTTCAGTCCCGTTTTAGACACAAAATAACACTTCTGGTATCACTTATATTTTAGTAAATTTTGGTTGTTTGCTCCTAGGCGTTGAGACCTTTGGATTCAATGGTATGAGACTTTAAGGGGTATTGTGATGTTAACAGTGGTCTCGATGGTTCTTATCCGATATCTCTCTGAGCAAACCCAGTGAGATTTGCGACCAACCGTTCTACCCAGCCTATGGAAAGCAGAAACAAGTGACTAAATAATAGAGACTGACGCCTGGCTGCGAGCAGCCAATAAGTCAAATTGGTAAATACTGAGGACAGCTTATCCATAGCTTGCTCACACATCCAGACTAACCCACCGAGTGGACAGAATAGTTACTATTGACAAAAATTTGGTGAATGGTCACACCAGGCATCCAGAAAAGTGTTAAAATGAGTAGTGTCTCTAAAATTGCTCTGTTTCTATATTTTAAAACTAAGAATGATAACAGACAGCTCAATAAGGCATCATGGATGGCTGAATGCCATTTGGTAGAGGTTGCTTTATGCTTGGTTGATTATTTAGCTTGAAAAGGTATCTCAGAATGTCATTTTACACGTATTTTAGACTGAAATAACACTTAAAGCCAAAAATATCTCAGCATGTCTGCTGGACAAGAAGTGATCTCAGTTATACTTCCAACAGTTATACGGTTTAAAGGAAAATTAAAACTTCTACACGGTTGTTGTTTAAAACAGATCAGGTTGACATCTTGTGTATGAATCCCCTAATGTTAAAGCTCAGCTTGTGGAAAAATGGTCATTTTCACACTTGTTTGGGCAAGTAAACCAGGCTGGGGTTAGGCATGAGACTATACAGTTCTACATCTAAACTCACACAGTGGGGCTGAAGGCATTCAAAAAACAAATTCTGGTTCTTCTTCAAATATTGCAATTTTGGGTTTACAAAAAATGAGATCTGCTCTTACTTATATCTTACTGATTTTTGGTTATTGGCTCCGGGGCATTGAGACCTCTGGATTCAATGGTATGAGACTTTAAGAGGTAATAATATGAAAATTAGGCAGAAGAACGTCTAAGATAAGAGTCTGGAGTAGTTGTCTACAATTTTTTATTAACAACGCCTTATACATGTGTTGCAGGTGTTGGCATCAATGGCAGCAATGTCCATCCCGGATGTGTCGTCAGATGCCAATATGGTGGCAGTACAGAACGACCAGGACTCGTCCCAGCTCATAGCACTTCAGAACAGTGGCCAGAGCCCCGTAGCACAAAAACTACAGGTATGTACAATTATACTTCATCTTAAAATAAATTATTATAGTAGTTTGTACAGAACACAACTGAATGTGTTTCATATGTAAACCTGCTTTCCTATAAAGCTATTAATATAGACAGGAATCAATATTGTATTTGGTGTACATATCGTTAGGTTACGGCTGACAGTCTTACAATTCGGATAAATCACATGATCGTCAGGGAGACACTGAAAGTAGGGTCGGATTACCAAGAAAATAGATATACTATCTCTAAAATGTTCATGTCCACCAAATTTATCCTTCACATGCTTAGGAATTTTACCATGCCTAGATAAAATGGTCTGTCATGACGTATTGTATGAGAAAAATGTCAAACAGCATATAGGTTTTATCATTTTTCATACTGATTGCTTATTTCTCATCTTTTTAAAGTTAGCAATGATAAAAACCTGCTTAATATGGCATCAGGGATGGTTGAATGACATTTTCTAGAGGTTGGGGTAAACTTTGTTGGCAATTTAGCTTGACTGGTTGTCTCAGTCATTGTTGAAAATATGGTTTCAGACCCTATTTAGACCAAAATATCCCTTTTAGTGAAAAATTCACAACCTTAGAATGTCTTCTGGACAGAAACTGATCTTAGTCTTTCTTCCAACACTGGTAGGGTGAAAGATAAATATGATACATGTACCTGGTTATTGTTTTATACAGATTGGGTTGAGAGCTGGTTTTAGGATACATCTATGTTAATTGTCTCGTTGAGGACAAACGGTCATTTGCACACCCCTTTGTACTATTTGAGTGGGCTAGATGGCCTTAAAGGCTAAAAGATTGAACGTGTGATTAACATCACAAATGACTCAGGGTCAGGGATATAAAGTGATTCCTTGGTCAAAACTACCCTCAAAACACGTGTCACACTAGCACATTATCATATTTCGGCTGAGCAGGTGGGTGTGGGCGAGCCTGTGGGTGTGGGTGAGCCGGTGGGGGTGGGCAAGCAAGTGCATCTGGGCAAGCAGGTGGCTGAGGGTGTCATTGCCCGGCAGCGCATAACCACCGTTTTACGTCTCGGCCGAAAAGCAAGTCGGTTGGAGCATCAGCAGCGACACCATCTCTGTTTCTGTTTGGCTGTGTCGGTCGGCCGCGGGGCAGCTTGTGCTCCTATACTGATGTTCGGAGTTACCCTCTGCGACCACCTTTGAGCTGGTTGCTGGCCTGGGAGGGAGCACACCTGCCGCTGACCTGTCCGGGAGCACACCATCTCCTCCCCTGCCTCCCAGTAGCCCCACCCTCACCCTGCAAACAGCACCCCTAGCGGTCATATTCCGGGTTTAGGGGTGTCTGCATCTATCTCGGAACATCAGTATTGTCCACACATTAATGGAGTTCAAGATAATTCAAGATAATAGCAGAGCAGAGTATAGACAAGGTCTTACAAAAAATGTCTCACCCTTGTAATCCAATATATCTCCCATTGACTTAGCACTAAAATTTTTGACCCATGGATTCATGTCAAAATTGACAGACAAAAATGAAGTTCCATTATTTTGATGCGACCCCTCACAAGGCGTCGCATAAGACTCTGGGTGATAACCCTGAGTAAACAACTCTGGATCTACACTTAGAGGGGCGCTTGAAGACTTCCAGAAAGAGAAATTCTGGTCTTACTTATATCTTTGCTGAATTTTGGTTGCTGGCTCATGTGATTTGAGACCTTGGGATTTGATGGCATGAGACTTTTAGAGGTGTTTGTGACGTTAACGTGCCTGTTGTCTGCTTGTATCAAAGTATCTAAGCATTTATTTGCTTTGGTAAATTGAGGCTTGCTGCACACATAGGTATTAGATTATGGATAGATAAAATTGTTCGTCATGAAGTATTTTTTGAAAATTGTAAAATACTATATAGGTTTCACCGATTTAAACAGATATCGCTCTTAAATTTCACATGTTGAAGCTAGGAATGATAAAAGACTGCTTAATAAGGCATCAGAGATGTGTGAAGATCATGTTGTAGAGGTTGGATCATTCTTGCTTGACTATTTCGTTTGAAAAGGTGTCTCAGAATGCCGTTTCAGACTCATTTAAGACTGAAAAAATACTGGTAAGCAAAATAATGATACCTGAACATGTCTGTTAGACAAGACGTTTTCTTTCCATCAGTAGAGTCATCAAAAGGTACAAGAAGCAATTTATCAGGCCAAGGCTGATAGCTTACAACAGGTTGAAAAGAAAATAAGTGTCAAGATATCGAGAGATCCTTACGTTGACACCAGGCATCTAGAAAAGGATTAATATGAGTGCTGTCTTTAAAAACCCTCTACCGTGGCGGAGGCGCCATCAACCAAAAATTCAAACCCTACAACTGCTACTGGATTTCTCCACATGTAGCCCTTATGTCCACCTCTCTGAGCATACCCACCAAGTTTTGTGACCATCCGTTCATCCAAGCCCTTTGCAGAAGCAGAAACAAGTGTTGAAATGGTATCGAAAGACCCCTGACGTCAACCAGCCAACAGGTCAAATCAATAAATACTGAATACTGCTCATCCCTAGCTTGGTCGCACATCTAGACCAAACCACTAAGTGGAAAGAAAGCTTATTTTCATCTCAATTTGATGTACTACTGTACCAGGGATCCAGAAAAGAGTTAAAATGAGTGGTGTTTCTAAAATCGCTCTACCATCACTGAGGCACCATCAACCAAAAATGCAAACCCTACAAATGGGACTGGAATTCTGCACATGTACCCCTTCAGTCCACCTCTCTGAGCATACCCACCAAGTTTTGTGACCATCCGTTGATCCCAGCCCTTTGCAGAAGCAGAAACAAGTGTTGAAATGGTATCGAAAGACCCCTGACGTCAACCGGCCAACAGGTCAAATCAATAAATACTGAATACTGCTCATCCCTATCTTGGTCGAACATCAAGACTAAACCACTGAGTGGAGAGAATAGCTTATTTTGATGTCAGTTTGGTGTATGGTCACACCAGGCATGCAAAAAAGTGTTTAATGTATGGTGTTTCTAAAATCGCTCTACCGTCAAGGAGGCTCCACCAACCGAAATTGCAAACCCGACAACTCAGGCTGGAATTCTCCACGTGTAGCCCTTCAGTCCACCTCTCTAAGCATACCCATCAAGTTTTGTGACCATCCGTTCATACTAGCTCTCTGCAGAAGCAGAAACAAGTGTTAAAATGGTATCGAAAGACCCCTGATGTCAACCAGCCGACAGGTCAAATCAATAAATACTGAATACTACTTTTCTGTATCTTGCTCGCACCTTAAAACCAATCCACTGAGTGGAAATAAAAGCTTATTTTGATGTCAGTTTGGTGTATGATCACACCAGGCATGCAAAAAAGTGTTAAAATGAGTGGTGTCCCTAAAATCTCTCTTCCTTCACGGGGGCGCCATCAACCAAAAATGCAAACCCTACAACTGGGACTGGAGTTCTTGATGTGTTCCCCTCCAGTCCACCTCTCTGAGCATACCCACCAAGTTTTGTGACCATCCGTTGATCCTAGCTCTCTGCAGAAGCAGAAACTAATGTTAAAATGGTATCGCAAGACCCCTGACGTCAACCAGCCGACAGGTCAAATCAATAAATACTGAATACTACTTTTCTGTATCTTTCTCACACATCAAGACCAACCCACGGAGTGGAAAGAAGAGCTTATTTTGATCTCAGTTTGGTGTATGGTCACACGGGGCATGGAGACAAGTGTTAAAATGAGTGGTGTCTCTAAAATTATTCTACCACCAAGCAGGCGCCATCAACCAAAAATGTAAACCCCACAACTTGGACTGGAATTCTCTAAGTGTGCTCCTTCAGTCCACCTCTCTGAATACCCACCGAGTTTTGTGACCATCCGTTCATCCCAGCTCTCTGCAGAAGCAGAAACAAGTGCTAAAATGCTATTGAAAGACCCCCGATGTCAACCGCCCAACAGGTCAAATCAGAAAATACTGGATAGTGCTTATCCATAGCTTCTTCGTACTTCTAGACCAACCCACTGAGTGGAAAGAATAGCTTATTTTGATGTCAGTTTGGTGTACTACTGTACCAGGGGTCCAGAAAAGTGTTAAAATTAGTTGTGTCCCTAAAATCGTTCTACTGCCAAGAAGGTGCCATCAACCAAAATTGCAGACCCTACAACTGGGACTGGAATTCTCCACAAATAGCCTTTCAGTCCACCTCTCTGAGCAAAGCCACAAAGTGTATGACCATCTGTTCATCCCAGCTCTTTGCAAAAGCAGAAACAAGTGTAAAAATGGTATCGAAAGACCCCTTACGTCAACACGGCAACAGGTCAAATCAATAAATACTGAATACTTCTTATCCCTAGCTTGCTTGCACATCCGGACCAACCCACTGAGTGGAAAGAATAGCTTATTTTGATGTCAGTTTGGTGTATGATCACACCAGGCATGCAGAAAAGTGTTAAAATATGTGGTGTTTTGAAAATCGCTCTACGGTCACGGAGGTGCCATCAACCAAAAATGCAGACCCGACAACTGGACCTGGAAAGCTCCATGTGTACCACTTCAGTCCACCCCTCTGAGCATACCCATCAAGTTTTTTGACCATCCATTCATCCTAGCTCTCTGCAGAAGCAGCAACATGTGTTAAAATGGTATCAAAAGACCACTGATGTTGACTGGTCAAAACAGTCAATACTGAAGACTGCTTATCAGTATCTTGCTTGCACATCAAGACCTACCCTATGAGTGAAAAGAAAAGTTTATTTTTATGTTAGTTTGGCGTATGGTCACACCAGGTATGCAAAATAGTGTTAAAACATGTGGTGTTTCTAAAATCGCTCTACCGTCACGGAGGCGCCATCAACCGAAAATGCAAACCCGACAACTGGGACTTGAATTCTCCACGTGTACCCCTTCCGTCCACCTTTCTGAGCATACCCACCGAGTTTTGTGACCATCCGTTCATCCAAGCCCTTTGCAGAAGCAGAAACAAGTGTTAAAATGGCATCGAAAGACCCCTGACGTCAACCAGCCAACATGTCAAATCAGTAAATACAGAATCCAGCTTATCCATAATATGCTGACACATCCAGGCCAACCCACTGAGTGGAAAGAATAGCTTATTTTGATGTCAGTTTGGTGTATGGTCACACCAAACATGCCAAAAAAAAGTGTTAAATGTGTGGTGTTTCTAAGATAGCTCTACCGTCACCGAGGTGCCATCCACCAAAAATGCATAAACTACAACTGGGACTGAAATTCTCGACATGTACCCCTTCAGTCCACTTCTCTGAGCATACCCATCGAGTTTTGTGACCATCTGTTCAGTCCAGCCCTTTGCAGAAGCAGAAACAAGTGTTGAAATGCCATTGAAAGACCCCTGAAGTCAACATGCCAACATGTCAAATCAATAAATACTGAATACTGCTCATCCCTAGCTTGGTCGTACATCTAGACCAACCCACTGAGTGGAAAGGACAGCTTATTTTCATCTCAATTTGGTGTACTACTCTACCAGGGATCAAGAAAAGTGTTTAAATGAGTGGGGTCTCTAAAATCACTCTACCGCCAAGGAGGCGACTGGGACCGGAATTCTCCATGTGTACCCCTTCAGCCCACCTCTCTGAGCATACCCACCGAGTTTTGTGACCATCGGTTCATCCCAGCTCTTTGCAGAAGCAGAAACAAGTGTTAAAATGGTATGGAAAGACCCCTGACATCAACCAGCCAACAGGTCAAATCAGTAAATACTGAATCCAGCTTATCCATAGTATGCTCACACATCCAGACAAATGCAAACCCAACAACTGGGAATGAAATTCTCCACGTGTACCCCTTCAATCCACCTCTCTGAGCATGCCCACTGAGATTTGTGACCATCTGCTCATCTAAGCCCCTTGCAGATGCAGAAACAAGGGTCAAATGATATCAAGAGACCCCTAACATCGCCCAGCCAACAGGTCAAATCGGCAAATATTGAAGACTGCTTATCGGTAGTTTAGTTGGACATCCAGAGTATTGGAAAAAGTGTTAGAATGAGTGAGGTTTCTAAAATCGCTCTACCGGCAAGAAGGTGCCATCAACCAAAAATGCAAACTCGACAACTGGGACTGGAATTCTCAATGTGTACCCCTTCAGACCACCTCTCTGAGTATACTGACCAACTTTTGTGACCATCCGTTCATCCCAGCCCTTTCCTGATGTAGAAACAAGTGACAAAATGATGTCAAAAGACCCTTGACATAGACCAGCGAACAGGTCAAATGGGTAAACAGCTATATGTTAAACCCGGGAATGATAAAAGACTGCTTAAAAAGGCATCAGGGATGGCTGAATGCCATTTAGTAGAGGTTGGGCCATGCTTGGTTGACTATTTAGCTTGAAAACGTGTCTCAGAATGACATTTTAGACTCGTTTAACATCGAAAAAACCACTTGTGACCCAAAAAAAACGCTACCTCGACATGTCTGTTGGACAAAAAGTGATCATTTTTTTCTTTCCAACAGTTATAGGGTTTAAAGGAAAATCAAAACTTCTACATGGTTATCACTCTAAACAGATTGGGTTGACACCTGGTGTATTGATTCACATGTTGTTAGGTTATGGCTGACAGTTGGATAAGAAGCAGTTCAGCAGGCTAGGGCCGAGTAAAAAAAAAGGTTTATTTTGATTTAAAACTATGTACCGTAGAAATTGTATTAAGACCGAATCATTAGAGGTAAGCTATGGAGTGCCCCAAGGTTTGATGTTAGGGCCTTATTTGTTCTTATTTGTTAATGATGTGGAAAAGTTGTTGAAAAACTTCAAACTACTATTAAAGCAGACAACATTGTTCTTTTAGAATTAAACATAATGATGTTTGAAAATTAAGTGGAAGAATGGCCCAATGAAAACAGTCCGGAGGAGTTGTCTGAAGTTTATATTAACAACACCTTATATCTGTCTTGCAGGTGTTGACATCGATGGTAGAAACGTCCATCCCAGAGGTGTTGTCAGATGCCCAGATGGTGGCAGTACAGAACGACCAGGACTCGTCCCAGCCCCAACTACAGGTATGTACCATTATACTTCATCTTAGAATAAATTCTTCTAGTAGTTTGTACAGAGCACAACTGAATGTGTTTCAGATGTACCATATTCCACGTAATAAGTGCCCTCCCCCTAATAAGCGCCCCCCCCCCTTTTTTGGGGCATTTTTCCACTAGATCAAATGCTAAATTTTTACAATTTTGGGGAAAATTAAAATCTTAAGTACTAAAACTACCATAAAAATAATTTTATGAATGCCAAGGGCGCTTATTATATCAAATATGGTATACCTGCATTCCTTCAAAGCTATTAACATGGACAGGAATCAATATTGTATTCAGTGAACATGTCATTAGGTTACGGCTGACAGTCATACAATTTGGAGTATGCTCAGAGATGTTGACTGAGTGGCTTTTAAGACTTGCAAAAAAAGAATTGTGGTCTTTTTTATATTTTGCTAATTCATTGTTGCTGGTTCCTGGGGGTTGAGACCTTGGGTTTTGACAGCATGAGACTTTTAGAGGTGTTTGTGATGTTAACAGTGGGTCTTCATGCCTGTGAAGTGCTTGAAGCAAAATATCTTGGCATTAATTTGATTTGGTTAACCATAATTGGGGCTTTCATCAATATCTACACTCACAGAGTGGCACTGACGGCGTACAAGAAAGAATTTTGGTCCTACTTGTAATATTCCAATTTTTGATTGCTGTCTCAAGAAAGATGGGACCAGTGAATTAGATAAAATGGTGTCGACACAGACGCTAGTGACTTCTGTAGTTATCTGCATGCCTGGCCTATTAATATGAATAGGAATCAATATTGTATTCAGTGTACATGTTATTCAGTTACAGTCAGTCAGATAAGAAGCAGTTCAGCAGGCTACGGCTGATAGCTTTTGGATATATTTATTTTCCTAGATACAGCAGGGGAAGAGTGACTCACATAAAAACTGATCTCAACAGAAGAAACAAGTGTCACAATGATATCAAAAGACCCCTGACATCTACCAGCCTATGTCATTTGGTAGAGGTTGAGCTATGCCTGGTCTATATAATACTATTTACAGTAGAAGACCAAGTCGTTAGAGATAAGCTATGGAGTGCCACAAGGCTTGATGTCGGGGCCTTTTTTGTTCTTATTTGCTAATGACATGGAAAAGTTGTTGAAAAACTTCAAGCAATTATAAAAGCAGACGACATTGTTCTTTTAGAATTAACCATAATGATGTGAAACTTAAGCGGAAGAATGGCTCAATGATAAGAGTCTGAAGGAGTTGTCTACAATTTATATTAATAATGCCTCATACATGTGTTGCAGGTGTTTGCATCGATGGCAGCAACGTCCATCCCGGAGGTGTCGTCAGATGCCAAGATGGAGGCAGTACAGAAAGACCAGGACTCGTCCCAGCCCCAGCTCGTGGGATTGCAGAACAGCGGCCCAAGCCCCTTAACACCACAACCAGAGGTATGTGCCGATTATACTTCATGTTTAAATAAATTATCATAGTAGTTTGTACTATTAAGCTATTAACATGGACAGGAATCAATATTGTATTTGGTGTACATATCGTTAGGTTACGGCTGACAGTCTTATAATTCGGATAAGTCACATGATCCTCAGGGAGACACTGAAAGTAGGGTCGGATTACCAGGAACACTGAGATGAAACAAGAACAATAGATATACTATCAGGGAAATGTTCATGTCCACCAAGCTTGTCCTTCACATGCTTAGGAATTATATCATGCCTAGATGAAATGGTCTGTCATGATGTATTGTGTGAGAAAAATGTCAAACTGCACATAGGTTTTATTATTTCGAATACAGATTGCTAATTTCTCATCATTTTAAAGCTAGGAATGATAAAAAGACCTCCTTAATATGGCATCAGGGATGGTTGAATGACAATTTCTACTTGGTTGGCAATTTATCTTGACTGATTGTCTCAGTCATTGTTGGAAATGTCATTTCAGAGCCGATTTAGACCAAAATAACACTTTTAGCCAAAAATTCACAACCTCAGAATGTCTTCTGGACAGAAACTGATCTTAGTCTTTCTTCCAACACTGGTAGGGTGAAAGATAAATATGATACATGTACCTGGTTATTGTTTTATACAGATTGGGTGGAGAGCTGGTTTTAGAATACATCTATGTTAATTGTCGTGTTGAGGACAAAGGGTCATTTGCACACTCCTTTGTACTATTTGAGTAGGCTAGATTGACTTCATGGCTAAACAACTCTGGAACTACACTTAAAGGGGGCCTTGAAGACTTGCAGAAAGAGAATTCTGGTCTTAGTTATATTTTACTGAATTTTGGTTGCTGGCTCATGGCATTTGAGACCTTGGGTTTCAATGCCACAGGACTTTAAGAGGTGTTTGTGATGTAAACATGCCTGTTTTCTGCTTTTATCAAAGTATCTCAGTATTCATTTGCCTTGGTTAACCACAATTATAACTTGCTGCCTACATAGGTATTAGATTATGGACAGATGAAATTGTTCTTCATGAAGTTTTATTATGAAATTAATAAAATACTATATGGTTTCAACATTTTAAACGGATATTGCTCTTTAATTTCACATGATGAAGCTAGGAATGATAAAAGACTGCCTAATATGGCATCAGAGATGTGTGAAGGCCATGTTGTAGAGGTTGGATCATTCTTGGTTGACTATTTTGCTTGAAAAGGTGTCTCAGAATGCCGTTTCAGACTCATTTAAGACTGAAAAAATACTGGTAAGCAGAATAATGCTACCTGAGCATGTCTGTTAGACAAGACGTTTTCTTTCCATCAGTTAAGTCATCAAAAGGTACAAGAAGCAATTTATCAGGCCAAGGCTGATAGCTTACAACAGGTTGAAAAGAAAATAAGTGTCAAGATATCGAGAGATCCTTATGTTGACACCGGGCTTCTAGAAAAGTATTAATATGAGTGCTGTCTTAAAAATCCCTCTACCGTCGCGGAGGCGCCATCAACCAAAGATTCAAACCCTACAACTGCTACTGGATTTCTCCACATGTAGCCCTTATGTCCACCTCTCTGAGCATACCCACCAAGTTGTGTGACCATCCGTTCATCCAAGCCCATTGCAGAAGCAGAAACAAGAGTTGAAATGGTATCGAAAGACCCCTGATGTCAACCAGCCAACAGGTCAAATCAATAAATACTGAATACTGCTCATCCCTAGCTTGCTTGCACATCCAGACCAACCCACCGAGCGGAAAAAATTGCTCATTTTGATGTCAGTTTGGTGTGTGGTCACACCAGGCATGCAAAAAAGGATTAAAATATGTGGTGTTTCTAAAATCGCTCTACCGTCACCGAGGCGCCACCAACCAAAATTGCAAACCCGACAACTGAGACTGGAATTCTCCACATGTAGCCCTTCAGTCCACCTCTCTGAGCATACCCACCAAGTTTTGTGACCATCCAATTATCCCAGCTCTTTGCAGAAGCAGAAACAAGTGACAAAATGATATCAAAAGACCCCTGGCGTCAACCAGTCAACATGTCAAATCAATAAATACTGAATACTTCTTATCCCTAACTTGCTTGCACATCAAGACCAACCCACTGAGTGGAAATAATAGCCTTTTTTTATGTCAGTTTGGCATATGGTCACACTAGGCATGCAGAAAAGTGTGTTTTTTCTAAAATCTCTCTACCGTCACCGAGGCGCCATCAACCAAAAATGCAAACCCGAGAACTGGGACTGGAGTTCTTGATGTGTTCCCCTCCAGTCCACCTCTCTCAGCATACCTATCAAGTTTTGTGACCATCCGTTCATCCTAGCTCTCTGCAGAAGCAGAAACAAGTGTTAAAATGGTATTGAAAGACCCCTGACGTCAACCAGCCGACATGTCAAATCAATGAATACTGAATACTACTTTTCTGTATCTTGTTCACACATCAAGACCAACCCACCGAGTGGAAAGAATAGCTTATTTTCATCTCAATTTGTTGTAATACTGTACCAGGGATCAAGAAAAGTGTTTGAATGAGTGGTGTTTCTAAAATAGCTCTACCGTCATGCAGGCACTACCAACCAAAAATGTAAACCCTACAACTGGGACTGGAATTCTCCATGTGTACTCCTTCAGTCCACCTCTCTGAGCATACCCACCGAGTTTTGTGACCATCAGTTCATCCAAGCTCTTTGCAGAAGCAAAAACAAGTGTTAAAATGGTATCGAAAGACCCCTGACTACAACCAGCCAACATGTCAAATCAGTAAAAACTGAATCCTGCTTATCCGCAGTATGCTCACACATCAAGACCAACCCACTGAGTGGAATGAATAGCTGACTTTGATCTCAGTTTGATGTACTGTTGTACCAAGCATCCAGAAAAATGTTAAAATGAGTGGTGTTTCTAAACTTGCTCTACCGGCAAGGAGGCGCCATCAACCAAAAATGTAAACCCTACAACTGGGACTGGAATTTTTTATGTGATCCCCTTCAGTCCACCTCTCTGAGCATACCCACCGAGTTTTGTGACCATCTGTTCATTCCAGCTCTCTGCAGAAGCAGAAACAAGTGTTAAAATGGTATCCAAAGACCCCTGACGTCAGCCAGCCAACAGGTCAAATCAGTAAATACTGAATCCTGCGTATCCGTAGTATGCTCACACATCAAGACCAAGCCACTGAGTGGAAATAATATCTGATTTTGATGTCAGTTTGGTGATTGGTCACACCAGGCATGCAAAAAAGTGTTAAAATATGTGGTTATCTAAAATCGCTCTACCATCACGGAGGCGCCATCAACCAAAAATGCAAACCCTACAACTGGGACTGGAATTCTCAATGTGTAGCCCTTCAGCCAACCTCTCTGTGAGCATACCCATGGAGATTGGTGACCATCTGTTCAGTCCAGCCCTTTGCAGAAGCAGAAACTAGTGTTTAAATGGTATCCAAAGACCCCTGACATCGACCAGCCAACAGGTCAAATCAATAAATACTGAATACTGCTTATCTGAAGCTTGCTCTTTACATCTAAACCAACCCACTGAGTGGAGAGAATAGCGTATTTTCTTCTCAGCTTGGTGTACTATTGTACCAGGAATCCAGAAATGTGTTAAAATATGTAATGTTTCTAAAATCACTCTACCGTCACGGAGGCGCCATCAACCAAAAATGCAAACCCGACAACTGGGACTTGAATTCTCCGAGTGGACCCCTTCAGTCCACCTCTCTGAGTATACCGACAAAGTTTTGGAACCATCTGTTCATCCCAGTCCTTTGCTGATTCACAAATAAGTGTTAAAATGGTATCGAAAGACCCCTGACGTCAACCAGCCGACAGGTCAGATCAATAAAATCTGAATACTACTTTTCTGTATCTTTATTGCACATTATGACCAATCCACTGAGTGGAAAGAATATATAATTTTCATGTCAATTTGGTGTACCGTTGTACCAAGCATCCAGACAATTATTGAAATGAGTGGTGTCTCTAGAATCGCTTTACCGTCACAAAGGTGCAGTCAACCAAAAATGCAAACCCTACAACTGGGACTGGAATTCTTGATGTGTTCCCCTTCAGTCCACCTCTCTGAGCATACCCACCGAGTTTTGTGACCATCTGTTTATCCCAGCCCTTTGCAGAAGGAGAAACAAGTGTTAAAATGGTATCGAAAGACCCCCTGACGTCAACCAGCCGACAGGTCAAATCAGTAAATACTGAATACTACTTTTCTGTATCTTGTTCACACATCAAGACCAACCCAGCGAGTGGAAAGAAGAGCTTATCTTGATCTCGGTGTCTCTAAAATTGTTCTACCGCCAAGCAGGCGCCATCAACCAAAAATTCAAACCCCACAACTTAGACTGGAATTCTCTACGTGTGCTCCTTCAGTCCACCTCTCTGAGCATACAACCAAGTTTTGGGACCATCTGTTCATCCTAGCTCTCTGCAGAAGCAGAAACAAGTGTTAAAATGGTATCGAAAGACCCCTAACGTCAACCAGCCAACAGGTCAAATCAATAAATGCTGAATCCTGCTTATCCAAAGTATGCTCACACATCAAGACCAGGCCACCAAGTGGAAATAATAGCTGATTTTGATGTCAGTTTGGTGTATGATCACACCAGGCATGCAAAAAAGTGTTAAAATGTGTGGTGTCCCTAAAATCTCTCTTCCGTCATGGGGGCCCCATCAACCAAAAATGCAAACGCTACAGTTGGGCCTGTAATTCCCCACATTTAGCCCTTTAGTCCACCTCTCTGAGCATACCCACCAAGTTTTGTGACCATCCATTCATCCCAGCCCTTTGCAGAAGCAGAAACAAGAGTTGAAATGGTATCGAAAGACCCCTGACGTCAACCAGCCAACATGTCAATACTGAATACTTCTTATCCCTAGCTTGCTTGCACATCAAGACCAAGCCACTGAGTGGAAAGAATAGCTTATTTTGATGTCAGTTTGGTGTATGATCACACCAGGCATGCAAAAAAGTGTCAAAATGTGTGGTGTTTCGAAAACCGCTCAACCGTCATGGAGGCGCCATCAACCAAAAATGCAAACGCTACAACTGGGACTGGAATTCTCCATGCTTACCCCTTCAGTCTACCTTTCTGAGCATACCCACCGAGTTTTGTGACCATCCATTTATCCCAGCCCTTTGCAGAAGCAGAAACAAGTGTTGAAATGGCATCGAAAGACCCCTGACGTAAATCAGCCAACAGGTCAAATCAATAAATACTGAATACTGCTCATCCCTATCTTGGTCGCACATCAAGATCAAACCACTAAGTGGAAAGAATAGCTTATTTTCATCTCAATTTGGTGTTCTACTGTACCATGGATCCAGAAAAGTGTTAAAATGAGAGGTGTTTCTAAAATCGCTCTACCGTCATTGAGGCGCTACCGACCAAAAATGCAAACCCAACAACTGGGAATGGAATTCTCCACGTGTACCCCTTCAATCCACCTGTCTGAGCATACTCACCGAGTTTTGTGACCATCTGCTCATCTAAGCCCCCATGCAGATGCAGAAACAAGGGTCAAAATGATATCAAGAGACCCCTGACATCGCCCAGCCAACAGGTCAAATCGGCAAATAGTGAAGACTGCTTCTCCGTAGTTTACTCGCACATCCAGGGTATTGGAAAAAGTGTTAGAATGAGTGAGGTCTCTAAAATCGCTCTACCGGCAAGAACGTGCCATCCACCAATAATGCAAACTCGACAACTGGGACTGGAATTCTCAACGTGTACCCCTTCAGACCACCTCTCTGAGTATACTGACTGACTTTTGTCACCATCTGTTCATCCCAGCCCTTTGCTGATGTAGAAACAAGTGGCAAAATGATGTCAAAAGACGCTTGACATCGACCAGCCAACAGGTTGAATCGTTTAACAGCTATATGTTAAACCCAGGAATGATAAAAGACTGCTTAATAAGGGATCAGGGTTGGCTGAATGCCATTAAGTAGAGGTTGGGCCACGTTTGGTTGACTATTTAGCTTGAAAACGTGTCTCAGAATGTCATTTTAGACTCGTTTAACATCGAAAACACAACTTGTGACCCCAAAAAACTCTACCTCAGCATGTCTGTTGGACAAAAAGTGACCATTGTTTTCTTTCTAACAGGGTTTAAAGGGAAATCAAAACTTCTACATCGTTATGGCTTTAAACAGATTGGGTTGACACCTGGTGTATTGATTCACATGTTGTTAGGTTACGGCTGACAGTTGGATGAAAACCAGTTCAGCAGGCTAGGGCCGAGTGGAAAAAATGGTTTATTTTGATTTAAAACTATGTATGGTAGGAATTGTATTAAGAACGAGTCATTAGAGATAAGCTATGGAGTGCCCCAAGGCTTGATGTTAGGGCCTTTTTTGTTCTTATTTGTTAATGATGTGGAAAAGTTGTTGAAAAACTTCAAACTACTATAAAAGCAGACAACATTGTTCTTTTAGAATTAAATATAATGATGTTTGAAAATTAAGTGGAAGAATGGCCCAAAGAAAACAGTCTGGAGGAGTTGTCTGAAGATTATATTAAAGACACCTTATATCTGTCATGCAGGTGTTGACATCGATGGTAGAAACGTCCATCCCAGAGGTGTTGTCAGACACGCAGATGGTGGCAGTACAGAACGACCAGGCGTCCTCTCAGCCTCAGCTCGTGGAATTCCAGAACAGCGGACACAGTCCAGTGGCACAACAACTACAGGTATGTACCATTATTCTTCATCTTAAAATAAATCATTATAGTAGTTTGGACAGAACACAACTGATTATGTTTCAGATGTATAACTGCTTTCGTATAAAGCTATTAACATGGACAGGAATCAATATTGTATTCTGTGTACATGTTGTAAGGTTACGGCTGACACTCATGCAAGTCGGGTAAGTCACATGATCCTCAGGGAGACACTGTGAGAAGGGTCAGATGACCAAGAACACTGAAATGAGACTAAGAAAATAGATATACTACCTGGAAATGTTCAAGTGTATCCTTGACATGCTTAGGAATGATATCATGCCTAGATAAAATGGTCTGTCAAGATGTATTGTGTGAAAAAAAAAGGTCAAATGTGGTGGAGGTTTTATCATTTTGAATACAGATTGCTCATTTTTTATCATGTCAAAGCTAAGAATGATAAAAGACTGCTTAATAAGGCACCAGGGATGGTCGAATGACATGTAGTCGAGTTTGATGTATACTTGGTTGACAAATTAGCTTGAATGGTTGTTTCGGTCATTGTTGAAAGTGCCTTTTCAGACCGTTTTTAGACAAAAATAATCCTTTAAACCAATAATACATAACCTCAGCATGTCTTCTGGACAGGAACTGATCTCAGTCTTTCTTCCAACAGTGGTAGGGTGAAAGGTAAATATGATACATGTACCTGGTTATTGTTTAATATGGATTCGGTTGAGAGCTGATTTTAGAATTCATCAATGTTAACTGTCGGCTTGAGGATGAATGGTCATTTGAACATTCCTTTGTACAATTTGAGTGGGCTATATCGACCTTATGGCTATACAACTCGTGATCTACACTCACAGAGGAAGGTTGAAGACTTGCTAATATAGAATCCTGGTCTCACTTATATTTTACTGATTTTCGGTTGCTGGCTCCAGGGCGTTGAGGCCTTGGGTTTCAATAGTAAAGACTTTTATAGGTATTGTGATGTTAACAGTGGTCTTTATGGCTTGTTAAATAATAAGGCATCAGGGATGATATTTATAAGACTGTATGATAAGACATCAGAGCTGAGATAGACATCAGAGGTGGCTGAATGCCATTTGGTAGAGGTAAGGTTATGCTTGGTTGACTATTTCCTTTGAAAGGGGTCTTAGAATATCGTTTTATGGTCGGTTTAGACCAAAATGACGCTGATAAGCAAGAAAATGTTATCTCAGCATGTCTGTTGGACAAGAAGTGATCTCAGTTTTCTTTCCAACAGTTTTAGGGTTTAAAGGAAAGTTATAAATTGTACAAGGTCATTGTTTTAAACAGATTGGGTTGACACTGTGTGTATAGATTCAATATTGTTAGTGGTCAGCTTGTTGACAGATGGTCATTTTCACACTTTATTGCGCAAGTTGAGCGGGCTGGGTTGGACATATGGCTTTAGGACTCCAGATCTACACTTAGAGAATGGGGTTGAAGGCCTACAAGAAAGAAAATCTGGTCATACTAATAATATTCCAATTGTTGGTTGCTGCCTCCTGAGTGATGGGACCAGTGGATGTGACAAGATGGTGCAGACGCGGATATTAGTGACTTATGTAGATGTCTGGACGCCTGGCATGTGTTTGACTCAGTTGTAATATAAATTGGGCTTGATTAGTCATTATAGATGCTAGATGCATGTATAAATGTTGGTTGATAGTACTCAAGTCCAATTTTACCTTTGGACCAACAATTATTTAAATATCCTCAGGGAGACACTGCTTGAAAGGTGGTATGACCAAGAAGACTGAGGTGAGACCAGGAAAATAGTTATACTACCTGGAATATGTTCATGTTCACTAAATTTATTGTTCACATGCTTAGGAATTAGATTATGCCTAGATAAAATGATCTGTCATCATCAATTGTGTGAGAAAAATGTTAAACACCATGTATGTTTCATAAATTTAATACCAATTGCTCATTTCATGTGTTGTTAAAGCTAGGATTGATCAAAGACTGCTTAATATGGCACCAGGGATGGTTGAATGACATGCTTTAGAGGTTGGGGTGTACTTGGTTGACAATTTAACTTGAAAAGTTGTCTCAGTCATCCTTGAAAATGTTGTATCAGACCTGTTTTAGCTAAAAATGACCATTTTAGCCAAAACTTCACAACCTCAGCATGACTTCTGGACAGGAAATGATCTCAGTCTTTCTTCCAAGAGTGGTAGGGTGATAGGTAAATATGACACTTGTACCTGGTTATTGTTTTATATGGATTCGGTTGAGAGCTGGTATTAGAATTCATGATTATTTATTGTCGGCTTGAGGACAAATGTTCATTTGCACATTGTTTTGTACAATTTGAGTGGGCTAGATTGACTTCATGCCTAAACAATTCTGGATCTAGACTAAGTGTGGAGGGTTCAAGACTTGAGAAAAAGGAATTCTTGTCTTACCTATATTTCATTGGTTTTTGATTGCTAGCTCCAGGGCATTGAGAACTTGGGATTTAAGGGTATGAGACTTCTAAAGGTGTCTGTGCTATAAACAGTGGTCCTCATGCCTGTTATCTGCTTGAATCTTAGTATTTTAGTACTAATTTGGTTTGAATCATTGCAGCTTGCTGCACACATAGATATTAGATTATGGACAGATAAAATGGTTTATCATGAAGTTTTGTTTGAAAAAATGTCAAAAACTTCACTATTTTGAATACAGATTGCTCTTTTAGTTCACTTGCCAAAGCTAAGCATGATAAAAGACTGCATAATAAGGCATCAGGGATCACTGAATTCCATTTGGTAGAGGTTAGGTTATGCTTGGTTGACTATTTAGCTTGAAAAGGAGTCTCAGAGTGTTGTTTTATATTCTGTTTAGACCAAAATGATACTGATAAGCAAGAAAACGCTACCTCATCATGTCTGTTGTGCAAGAAGTGATTTCAGTCTTCTTTTCAAAAGTTATAAATTGTACAAAGTCATTGTTTTAAACAGATCAGGTTGACCCCTGGTGTATAGATATAATATTGTTAGTGGTTAGCTCATTCTAATTGAGTGATGGGACCAGTGAACTAAAGAAAAACCTGGCTTGACTCAGTTCATCTTAACATAAAGTAGTTTGTACAGAACATCACTGATTGTCTTTCAGATGAAAACTTGCATTCCTATAAAGCTATTAACACGGACAGAAATCAATATTGTATTCTGTGTACATGATAGTCAGACAAGTCAGATAAGGCACATGAGTTCGATAAACCACTTGAGTCATCAAAAAGGATAAGAAGCAATTTATCAGGCTACGGCTGATAGCTTATGTATGGTCATCAACCAAAAAATCAACCTTGCAACTGGGACTGAAATTCTTCTTGTACCCCCCTTCAGTTCATCCCTCTGAGTATATCTACCAAGTTGTGTGACCATCATTTTGTCGCAGCCCTGTGCAGATGCAGAAACAAGTGAGAAAATGATATTGAAAACACCCCTGACGTCATGTCATGTCAGGCATCCAGACAAGTGGGACTAGAATTCTTCTAGTGCCCCGCTTGAGTCCACCCCTCTCAGCAGACACTCCAAGTCTTGTGACCATCTGCTCATCCCAGCCTGTTGTGCAGATGCAGAAACAAGTGTCAAAATGACATTGAAAGACCCTTGACGTCGTCCAGCCAACAGGTCAAATCGGTAAACAGAAATATTTTAAGACTGGGAATGATCAAAGACTGTTTAATAAGGCATCAGGGATGGCTGAATGCCATTTGGTATAGGTTGGGACATGCTTGGTTGACAATTTAGCACGAAAGGTGTCTCAGAATGTCATTTTAGACATTTGAGACAGTGCTGACGTCGACCAGCCTATAGGTCAAATCAGTAAATACTGAAGACTGCTTATTCCTAGCTTGCTCACACATCGAGATTAACCCACTGAGGTGAAAGAATGGCTTATTTTGACATCAGTTTGGTGTATGGTCACACAACGCATCCAGACAAGTGTTAAACAACTCTGGTTCTACACTTAGAGAGGGGGGTTGAAGACTTGAAAACAAATTATTTCACACTTATTTATATTTTTGGTTGGCTGAATGCCATTTGGTAGAGGTTGGGTTATGCCTGGTTGTTATAAAACTATGTACAGTAGAAATAGTATTAAGACCAAATCCTCAGGGATAAGCTATGGAGTGCACCAAGGCTTGATATTAGGGCTTTTTGTTGTTATTTGTCAATGATTTGGAATATATGAAAAACTTCAAACTATCATTAAACCGGATGACATCGTTCTTTTTGAATTGACCATAATGATGTGAAACTTTTCAAGCGGATAAACAGCTAAATGATAAGAGTCTGGAGGAGTTGTCTACAATTCATATTAACCAGGCCTTACACATGTGTTGCAGGTGCTGGCCACCCCGGAGGTGTCGTCAGATGCCCAGATGGAGGCAGTACAGAATGACCAGGACTCCTCCCAGCCTCAGCTCGTGGCACTGCAGAACAGCGACCAGAGCCCCATAGCACAACAACTACAGGTATGTACCATTACACTATTATGGCTAGATAAAATGGTCTGTCATGACAAAACACGATTGAATGCGTTTCAGATGTATACCTGCATTCCTATTTATGAAGCTATTAACATGGACAGGAATCAATATTGTATTCTGTGTATATATTGTAAGGTCACGGCTGACAGTCATACAAGATTCATAGGTCACATGAGCTTGATAGGCCACTTGAGTCATCAAAAGGGATGAGAAGCACCTGATGTTGCATGGTGCATGATGACAGCCCTACCTCAATGTGGTTAACCCTTTAAGGACTGCACAGCCCTTAAGTCAGCATGGTGCAATATTACAGCCATACTCCAATAGGGTTAACCCTTTAAGGTCCGCACAGCCCTTAAGTCGGCATGGGGCAATATTACAGCCATACCCCAATAGGGTTAACCCTTTAAGGTCCGCACAGCCCTTAAGTCGGCATGGTACAATATTACAGCCATACCCCAATAGGGTTAACCCTTTAAGGTCCACACAGCCCTTAAGTCGGGATGGTACAATATTACAGCCATACCCCAATAGGGTTAACCCTTTAAGGTCCGCCCAGCCCTTAAGTCGGCATGGGGCAATATTACAGCCATACCCCAATAGGGTTAACCCTTTAAGGACCGCACAGCCCTTAAGTCGGCATGGTACAATATTACAGCCATACCCCAATAGGGTTAACCCTTTAAGGACCGCATCACCCTTTGGATGGCATGGTGCATGATTACAGCCCTCTGACAGACTTGGTATATAGTGGTATTTGAACTATGGTAGTAATGTGTGTGTGTAATAGAAGTGAGCAGAGACAGACTGGGTACATAATGGTATAGTAGCTATTTTACGCATTGATATAGGAAGTAAAGAGTAATTACTGCACTGAAATAATATTCCATACAGTTTATTTGCACATTACCCATTAGGGTGACAATCTATTTTTGAAAAACATTTCTCACCCCTTCAAACCTCCTTCTCTAGATGGGTTGGATATCAAAGGGATATGCAAAGTCTTGGAATGGGGGAGGGGGGTAGTAGGTCGCACACCGTCAGGTGAGTGACTCCTGTCACTATATTTCCACATCTGCCTGCCATCCCCTGGCCACATTCAGCCTTGCAGCCCCCCCTCTCCCCCCCACCTGAGGTGTGTGTTTGTTAGTGCATGGAGGGGGGAGGGCAAGGGACTCGGCATTATTGAGGTGTCAAATCTACCCTAACCATCTACCTTAGAAGGAAACAACAACTAATGTCATTGACTGTTGGACCTACCCACCTGACAGGGGTAGAAACTAGGGAATGGCTTATAATTCTACGTCCTGGTCCCTAGTTTTTCCTCAGAAATTACCTTCCCGTGATTCTAGATGAATAAACCCATTCACAGAGATAGTCATACTATTCATGTGTTGATATTATATCAAAATCATGACTATTCATGACTTTCTCATCATAAAATAAACAAAATCATTAGTCCTAGCCCACAGTTTTATCAAGCTTTGGGCCATGACCAGAAAATTCTGCTCTGCCCCTGCAGAGTGGTTGCATTTGAGGGATTAATCTGCTATTTGGGACTGATAATTTGGTGGTCGGAGGGCAGGGTGCTCGCATTAGAGGGATGGTCGCATTAGGGGGACTTTATTATATTAAGATAAAGGGAAAAATGGTTGGGACTTTCAACAAGTGGTCTCAATGGTGAGGTGGTCACACTAGAGAGGTGTACGTTGGAGGGAGTTGGCTGTAATGTGTATAGGGAGGAGGGGGGGTCGGCAGAGAATGACAGAGTACATAGAGGTATGGCTGAGTCCAGTTACGGCTGACAGTCTAGTCACGGCTGATACTCTAGTTACAGGGATGCATGAATACAGCCCTATATAGCGATATGGTTAACCAATTAAGGACCGCACAGCCCTTTGGTCCACATGGTGCATGAATACAGCTGTACCCCAATATGGTTAACCCTTTAAAAACCGCATAGTCCTTTGGTTGGCATGGTCCTTGATTACCGCCATACCCCAATATGGTAGACCCTTTAAGGACAGCACAGCCTGTTGGTCGGCATGGTGGGAGATTACAGCCGTATCCCAATATGGTTAACACTTTATGGACCACACAGCCCTTTAGTTGGCATGGTGCAAGAATACAACTGTATCTCAATATGGTTGACCCTTTAAGGACCATGTAGACCTTTGTACATTGCATAGTGGTAAAATCACTGGGTTCTTGATTTCTGAGATATAGCCAGAAGAGATATGTTAAAATAGATCATTCAATAGTTGATGGAATGACTTGAAATTTGAAATGAAATCCTATAACCTAATACCCATCAGTGTGCAATTTGATTTTATGGCCTCCGGGGTCATCCTTTAAGACCTTTCTGTAACATACCTACCCAGTTGTGTGACCATCTGCTCATCCAAGTCCTTTGCAGAAACTAAATGATACAGAAGAAGGGCTCAATGATATGAGTATGGAGGAATTTTCTACAATTCTACAATTTATATTAACAATGCCATATTATGTGTGTTGCAGGTGTTGGCATCAATGGCGGCCACGTCCACCCCAGAGGTGTTGTCAGATGCCCAGATGGAGGCAGTACAGAATGACCAGGACTCCTCCCAGCCCCAGCTCGTGGCACTGCAGAACAGCGACCAGAGTCCCGTAGCACAACAACTACAGGTATGTACCATTACACTATTATGGCTAGATAAAATAGTCTGTCATGACATATTGTGTTAGAAATATTTCAAATACCATATAGGTTGAAAGATTATCTCTGTGTCTGGAAGAAGTAAATTGTATTCTCACCCTGTTGTGTATTTTCTCAGCAGCATCAAGTGACAGATATGATGGAAGAGGAACCTGCTAGACGTAAGATGTACACCAGGCAACGTCGCCACTTCATGCCTGAACTAGTAAGTGAATGTCTGATGGTTTATCCCGCTTTGGTTGAAAAACACATAAAATATGTCATGCAGTGAATTATGAGAGTAACAGCAACCACCTAACTGTAGTAAGAAGAATGCACCTGCAAATCAATCTTAGAAATGCTATAAACCCTAGTAAGATTAAAGGGGAAAGAAAGGTCAAACTGGGTAAAAATGTTTATTTACTTCACTGCACAGGCTAGAGCTTATAATATGCAATGTGTAGGCATTGCTACTGATGCTTCTCAATTTCTGATCCAGATTTTAATGCTTTCATTCAGTGTTACACATTGATGAAGTGGACAATCTATTTGAGCCTTTGTTATCTACTTCTATGAATTTGTTTTGGCAGGAAACACTTGTTGGACTTGATCCCACAGCTGGGGAGAAAATGAAGGAGGGCCTGCGTAAGTGGAGAGGCCGGACAAGCGACGATTTTGCCATAGAGCAGGACGAGGAGATTGGGCTCTGTGTAGTGTCAAAGAGGAGATTCGCGAAATGGGATTTTCTGATGGAGTATGAAGGGGAATATATAACGAGAAAAGAACGAGAGAGGAGGGAGATTTTCTATGAGCTGAATGACCCGGGGTCATTTATTGTTGATGCAGTGTTTCACAAAAAGTTGGTATCAGTTGATGCCACCCGGACCCTGGGCACCTTCGGACGTTTGGTGAACCACGCCCGGGGGCCCAACGCCCGGGGACCCAACGTAAGATACTGGAACAACCTTCTGGAGGTGTACCCCGGGCAGCCGCCAAGGATGGTACTATACTGCCATGAGCCAATAGAACCCGGAGATCAGTTATACTGGGATTACGGCGTGTCTGAAAAGGAAGCAGTATGGGCAAACTGCCACCGCAGTACCACCGCAGAGAGTAAAAGGTACAAGCTATGTTTCAGCCTACAGCACAGCCTAACACACAATCATGAATAATGTCTTTTCCAACTGTACTTTATGTTTCTCTTTAGGCCAAAAAAAAAAAAGGTGTGTTTCAGGTTACCCGACCCTACCTAGCAAAACAGGGCCGACCCTAGAACTTTTTATCCAATTTTGAAAAAAAAAAAGTAATAATAGGACCATTTCAGAGTCAATTTGATAGTCCGTGAGTCGACGCCGTTGTTGGCGAGTCAGCGCTGAAGTTTACAAGTCAATTTTTTTGTACTTTTCAGGCCATGGGATCAATCTGTCTTTAGAAAACATTTTTTGGGCTATTTCAGAGTCAAATTGACAGTCCATGAGTCGACATAGTTGTCTGCGAGTCAGCGCTGGAGTTTGCGAGTTAATTTTTGGATACATTTCAGGCCAGAGTAAAAAAGAAAAAAAATTAAAAAAAATAAATCCGACCTTCCATACCTAGATTTTCAGACTATGTAACCTGAAACACACCTTTTTTTTTGGCCTTAGTGTATCTAGGCCCATTCCATATTACCAACTGATCGGGGTGAAAATCTTTTGCAGGAAACCCATGCTTTGTGACAACACAAAGGCCATAGCCCTGCCTGCCTCAACATGGGAGAGCATCATCCCCCCCACACAGGTCAGGCCCTGCAGCATCTTACTGACAAGGTTGAATCTGGAAGACCTGCAGGCATACCTGTGAGTATATAGAATCAGCAATGTTTGTTGTTGGAATATAAGAAACAAGGCTGGCAAAATCACCTGGACATAATCTACTACAAAGATTGATAGTCTATATCACAAAGCATTACTATGTTATTTCGGATAACAGAGACATTGTCTATACACTGCACTGTGTACTGCCTTCCAAGCAAAGCATCCAACAGACATTCAAGTATGAAGTCATCCACCCTAACATATGATACAACGCTTGGTCATTAGTTGCAGACCTTTAATTGTTATTTAGGAGAGTCAATGTAAGACTGACCTGACCTGAGTATGGAGTGTTTACTGTTTGCAGTTCACCCATGATGAGAGAGGAGTGCAGCAGCACTCATACCAACTCCACCCTGGTCCAGGCCCCGATGCCTCTTGTGGATCTTCCTGATCTCTCGTAAGTGTAAAAATTGTGCAGTTCGCTTATAGCATATAATTCATGCTAATTGCTACTGTTGCTACTTAAACTGAGCTGATTGGCACAAGTGCTGTGTTAATTAGAGAGGACTTTAGGATAGATAAAATAACCTAAACTAGTAAACACTGTGAACAAGAAAATATAGTTTTGATATAATTGTATGTTGGCCTGTGCTGTAGGCTGCAACATGGCAGCTATGTGCCTGTGGTTAAATATGTGAGCAATAATATCAATGTATCACACTAGGCTTTGAGATTTTCTACTTACATCGTTGATGATGGTGGTAGTGCAAATGAGTTATCCTAGGCTGTGAGTGAAAATAAATACTCCCTTTGCAGGGTGCCGGTGGACTGCACAACACCTACTCTGCTGTCTGCTGTCTGTCTACCACTATTGGTGAGTACAATTCTCAAATTACACTTTCAGCTATAGTCTGACTTGGCCTATTTGTGACATGCTCACCAATATTTTGTTTATTTGTTGTGCTGATGCATCAAAGCAGCACTGATAAGTAACACAATAGGAAATTAGATATTATCTGTCTGCATCTTTGTCCTCTCATTGTTTTGTCTGGAGTGGTAAAACCAACCCCTCATGTAAGAGAAGAAAGCCTGCAATAATCTTTTAACTGACACATACTAAACTGGAGTATCGTACTATAATAGCTATCATTAAGTAACCTTTCTAACCAGTAAATTTCATATAATGGGACTAAGGGTTAAATCTGTGTTGTTTCTTCCATAGGACTTACCTATTCACCAATTGCCTACATTTTGTCCTTCAGGATAACCTTGAGAAGCTGTTGGTGGGTCGGCTGACCGACTGCAGCAAGAGATGGTCACACCTGAGGGAGTCAGTCAGTGCACAGGACTACCTGTGGGAGGTCAGCGACCTTGAGCGGTGCATGAAACAACAGTTTGTGTTTGTATGCTCAGATGATGTCAGAGATGAACATGTGACAGTAAGTGTAGTACATTTAGTTACCTTGGGGCCAGTTAACTTATTGAATGATTACACCAGAACCCAGTGTTCCCCAAGGCTTGCAAAGGGGAACGGAGAGTTTATGCAGTGTTTGGTAAATATACATTGTACAACATACTGTCTACTGCAAGACATACATCCCCCTGCCTCTATGGATATGTAACTGTAATCTCCATCCATGTGCCTGCTCATAGTGGTTACCTTGGGAGGACCACACCCTTTAACAAGTTAGGACTTTAGATTGCTCCCTTGCCAATGATTCTTTAACCCTTTAAGGACAGCATGTCACTAAGATACGAGGAGCTGCAGATGGTAGTGGATGCTGCGGAGGAGCACTTCATGAAATGTGACTACCTAGCCATGGACCTGGTCGAGGACAAGAGCCGCTACTCCACCGAGATACTTAGCAGGCAGGAGCAACTCAGGTAGGCAACATAAAGACCGGCATATAGTGTAATATAATAGAGTACAATAGAAATAATGTGATATGGTTTAGTGGAGAATGTGCATATCTATGTGTTATATAATAACAGTATAGTGTAATGTAATGTGATATTATGTGATATAGTACAGTGTTTATCCCTCCTAACTCAGATAGCAATGGATCACTGGGATTCTGCTTTCTTCCCAGGTGGGTAACCAACCCGAGTTCTCGTATAATTTTAGTGAAGGTTTTTTTTCACTTGGGTGCCAAAATAGACAATAATACAAGATACAGTATTAATGTGGAATCAGCCATCTACACATGGAAAGGAAAATGTACAATAAAATGTCTGTTCATGTGTGAGTGTTAATCCCAAAACTTTATCAAACAGGTGCGTGTGGCATGAGTTCTCTGATGCCATGAGTCAGCAGCAGCGTAAATTGTCTGAGATCCATGGCTTTTGTTGGGATGTGGAGGACGCACTGTACCGCATGCAGGAGATGCATGATGCTATACCAGCGGATCTGGGCAGGGACCTGGAACACGTCCAGAGCTACCAGAAGAGACAAGAGGCGTTTGAGATTGGACTCATCAGCATGAGGGCACAAGTGAGTATTGAATGCTACATGAATGCAGCACTGGCAAGTTACTCATCAGAGCTGCATTCATGGATCCTGATGATTAGTGTAACATGTGGGCCTTAAAGTGTTAACCATATGTTTTATATGTTGAGCAGTCTAATTTTAAAAAGTCTACAAAATTGTTTACATGGCTGCTTATACCCTTATAGTAGTTTTCACGGCAGTTGACGAGTGATATGTGAAATACAATGGTTTTGTTTTGGGCTTTTTCAATGGAACCAGAGACATGAATACACTGTTTTTGCTTCATACAAAGTTATGTTTGATGTTGTGAACAGCTGCAGGCTCTGGTGGATGACTCAGCACGTCTACAGGAGCAGTACCCAGGTGGTTACACCAAACACATCCAGCAGCAGGAGGTGCTGCTTACAGAGAACTGGGGTGTCCTCAAGGAACGAGCCACCAAACGTGCCGATGATCTCAGGGCTGCTCTCAACGGCTACATGTTCATGGACTCAGTAAGTTCAGCCTTAACTCAATCAAGGCATCTATAGATCTGTGTGTGCTATTATTGGCCATTTTTAACCCTCTTTCCCCAATAATATCTCCATGTAGAAAAGTATAAGAAGCTGCCGCCACCCAACCACAATGCTGAATAGCAGATGGAAGGACTGGGAGTCTGGGAGAAACTTTTAAACCATAATGTTTATGACAATCAACAATCAGTTACATTGTGGCACAAGGTTAAAATGAGACACATTTAAAGATAATACATCCCACGTTACCAATGCATTATAGATCAATGCGGCAAGAAAGGGTGACTTTTTCTTAGGAAATCAAAGTTGTGTTTACGTTGGTTTCAGCAGAATCTTCATAACATGGTCTGGAATGGAAATTTCTCAAAAACTTGATCAACAACTTTTCTAAAAAAGTCACCCTTTCTTGCATGCAATAGTTTATAGTTATTCTTTGCCCTACTTTTGACTGTCAATGAGAAATAACATTTTTTCTGATAATTCAGAGCTATGAACAGGCTTCCCAGGACTTTTATTAACAAAAGTTGTATTTGTCTATAGGCACATGACCTTGAGCAGTGGGCAAGTAGGCTGGAGAAGGAGTTGGTGTGTGAGATCACAGAACATGATGACAGCAGTATTGAGATAACGAAGAAACGCCATGCTGACATCAAAGTAGAGATGGATGCCAAGGAAGACCTGTTCTCCTCTGTTGTTGACATCGGCCTCACCAAGATTGCAAACAAGCGTAGTGCAAATAAGTGTGTAAGTATTCTTACATTAATAGAATACTTTAAAAAGTTCAAAAACTGTAAAACATTAGTTATAATGCAACCTGAGTTATTAGCAAGATGTAATCTTCAGAATAGAAATATGTTGAGTCCACTTCCCTTATGAGAAAATTGTAAATCATATGATATCATTCGTTTTAACTTGGATATGCATATTCCCTATAAGAATTATTTCTTAAAGGCAATTGTGATGTTTTCTTGGTTTTGGACCAACTCTACTTCTAATGTTGGGCTTGATTATGGTTCACTCCTAGCAAGCATACAGCAAGCATACACCATATTCCATTAAAGTACAATTAAATCATATGAGTGAGTATGAAAACTTGATACCAGTGTACATGTATGTATCGTTTTTATATTTGTTATCAGGTTAAGGACAAGGTGGCCAACTTGCTCCAGCTGCGTGAACAGCTGCAAGTCATGTGGGAGGAGAAGGAGAGGTACCTCCAACAGTCACTCCATGCTGCGCCCCAACTGGGGAACCTGTCCACCTCTGAGGAGGTAAGTTAGAGCAAAATCCTTATCAGCTGTTCCATATATGAATCCACTTATCACATTATGTACTTGGTTGGCTTATTACAGCTGTTAGAATGCTTAACCCAGGTCGTCATGATGTACCAATGCAGCCCTGTTGAGTTTATGCTGCACTGATGCATCATGCCAACTCTCCATAGGGTCTGCATCATGTTTGAATTCCAACATACCTACATATCTTATTAGGATATGGCAAATATGAATAGGCAATATACTTAATTGTCAGACAGCTCTCACATAATCATACTTGGCTCTTTAACCTCAGTATAGTGGGTATAGATCATACACTGCAGGCATGCATGTTCCGGCAGAGGTGCTTTTATTTGATGGGTTAATGACATGATTTTTACTTATAGATGAAGGACGTGCAGACTGCCAAAAAGCTTCCTGTCGAGCAGAAGAAGACAGATGAAGAGAGGCGGCTGGCACATTGTGCCAGTCAGGCTGCTTACTATCAGCACAAGAAGGAGGACGAGGCCTTCAAGGCAAAAAGGAAGAAGTACAATGATGTAGGTATACTTCACTTGTACAAAAGAGTTTTGTTTAGGACTATCATACCATAAACCATACAGAAGGTGCGCCCATACTACTAGTTCTTCAACAATTTTATCTGGTAGTACACTATCCCTACTTATACATGTGATTAACTGCACCATGCTGCCTCTCCTTAAACATGTGAACCCATACTACCCCTATTGAATATGTCATATCTGCACCCATTCTAGAAGTATAGTATAACCATCTCAAACATTAGTAAGAATTGTCCTTTAAAAAGGATTAATCCAACTATAATATCTTGATCATGATTGATAAAACATACTACCCCAAATTAAAAAAAAGTGATATTTGCAATAAATTTATTATGTACCTTGCAGCACTATGAAGCCAACATGCGGGTCCCTGTGAGTCAGATGTCCCCGGGAAAGGCAGAGCGGCACCGTGCCTTGAAGAAGGAGGGAAATGTGCGCCGCTACCATGAGAAGAAAGGTCTGTGGTCACTAAATGTTAATTTCTGTGGCAATACATTAGCATAGCCAGATGTATAATATGTTGTTAAAGTCTGAGATAGCTCCTTTTTCTCATAATAGAGTATGTTGTTGGCCAATGGCTAATATCATGAAGTTCACCTTACTAGAAATGTTCTAATTACCTACAAAGCTGATATATAGATATTTACATACAAAACTGTTCTAACTGCTGCTAATGTACATGCATGCACCTTCTCTGAGATTGGAAGGTCCCATGCATGTCCCATTACTATTTTAGCACCCTAGGAGGGTGATGCCCACAGAAAAGCATCGAACCCTTGGGAGATTCTTTGACCCAGCTCCCCCTATAGGGCACCTCCCCCCCCCCCCCCCCCAAGAAATTAAAGTTATCAAAATGAGGTGGTCTGATGTATGAATGCAACACTGGGCAGGAAACTATGGCCTCTGCATTCAGGCCTAGTACTGGTTCTAATTTTATATGAACTGTAACTTGCCCAACTTGAAAAAGTATTAACAGTTGTCAGGCTACAGTAATAATAGTATGCAATGTTAATCATCTTATTAGGCTTTGATATCAACATGTAAAGTAAAGCTTTTTGACAGCTCAACCCACTCACAGTACATGGCCAACATTTACACTTAGGCATTTTGGATACAATTTTGTTCAGTTAATGAATTAATACAATTTAATGTCCATTTAGATTAGATTAATGTAATATACATTAACGTATTGACTCTATTCCTTACAGCTGCCGATGGCAAACCTTCAAGGCGCAGAACAACCAAGGGGGCTGCTGCAGCGGGAGCCGACCCAAACTGCTGATGACAAGTCTGCCTTTATGTTGTGGAAGGGGGGCAAGCTGGTGCCTCTGACGTATGGCCGCCTGTTGAGATGTCTTAAGGCCTTCTGAGAGCCGCGGGCCTTGACTATGAGCACACAGGTCTGCATTATCTCCGCCGTGCAGGGGCCCTGTTCATGTATGACTGTGGACTATCATTGGAGGACATCCGTCAAGCAGGGGGCTGGGCTAGCATGGCTGCCCTGTTATATCTAGCCAAACCTTTTTCCCTGAAGGTCAAATCAGACTCAGTGATATCTCGTGCCCTAGTCAGTTTCAGGTGCTAAAATTGGTGCTGATTGTTGGTGCAATGTGCTTTAGTGTATGGCTTGATATTATAGTTTGAGATGATGAATATGTATAAGTATGTAAACCAGTGACTCTACTTGGAGGTTAGCTGTGTCGTAAGACTGGCCCACATTCCAAACAGCAACTAGTCCTGTCTTACTACCGTAGAGTCAATGCATCCCACCAGAGAGTGGAGAGAGGGGTATTGATACAATGTAGCCCCAGCTGGTGGTGACCCCCCGGAGGTATGTGGGAACTACCCTGACCTGTATTTGAGTTTGTAAAGTGTTTATTTCATAAGATGATTTTCTAAACACAGTACATGTCAATAGGATGGTACATGAATGGTATTATACAGAATAATAATGCATATACTCCATGATGTTAAAGTGGCATCTCAAAGTGAAATTGCTCAGCAGACCTGCGATAGATTCTAGTATATATATACAGCCTCAATATCTGTCTTATGGGCACGCCAGTGCTATTTTCAATATTATGAAGTCCATATTAGAATGTAGCTTACACAATATAGTGAGCAGTCATTGTGTCATTTCACAGTATTAAGTATCTGCTAGTGTTGTTTACAGTATGCTTAGGCATTTTTCAGCCTCAGTGTCGATGAAAATGTACATAGATTCATTAGCAAAATGACTCAATATGCACATGGTTTGAGCAGTATAGCATTATATGTGATAGAATAACAATGGTGAGGCATTTGCAGCCTGTATTTATCTAAAGAGCTTTACACATGGGGATGATATGTGCATTACATTACATTAGGCATTTCAGCCTGTGATTCTGGTAACGTCTGGTAACATAGTTATAACACAATGAGATATAAATAAACATTAAGGTGCCAATATCAGTATTGCCACCTGGTGAGCCATGCGGCCCATTTGGACATTTTCATTTTTAACCTTTTGATTTCATACCTCACATTACATGTGTGTCTAGTATAGTGTTAATAAATAGGCTGTCTCGTAAGACTGGCCCACGTTCCAAACAGCAACTAGTCCTGTCTTACTATAGTAAAGTCAATAAGTGCTTAGAGAACAAACTAATATAAATGGGAGGGCTGAACTTGAATTCAAAGGGGTGTAAGGTTACGGAAATATGACTAAATATGGCTTGATACTCCTTGTAAAAACACATTAATAACACACTCAATATTAGAAATATCATCAATGTCTCTCCATGGTAATTTAGCAATAGGACTTGTGTATAAACATATATAAGGGCTTAGAGATCAAACTAATATAAATGGGGGGGCTGAACTTGAGTTCAAGGGGGTTTATAAGGGGGTTTATAAGGTTATGGAAATATGACTAAATACGGCTATTTGGTTGATACTACTCATAAAAAACACATTAATAAAACACTCAATATCAGAAATATCATCAATGTCTCTCCATGGTAATTTAGCAATAGGACTTGTGTATGAACATATAAAAGGGCTTAGAGATCAAAATAATATAAATGGGGGGGCTGAACTTGAATTGGAAGGAAGTGGGGGCTAAACTTGAATTCAACAGAGTTTATAAGGTTACTGAAATATGACTAAATATGGCTATTTGTTTGATACTACTCATAAAAAGCACATTAAAAAGACTTTTATTTTAGAAATATCATCAATGTCTCTCCATGGTAATTTAGCAATAGGACTTGTGTATAAACATTAATAAGGGCTTAGAGATCAAACTAATATAAATTGGGGGGCTGAACTTGAATTCGAAGGAAGTGTTTAAGGTTACGGAAATATGACTGAATATGGCTATTTGGTTGATACTACTCATAAAAACCCCACTAATAAGACATTTAATATTAGAAATATCATCAGTGTTTCTCCGTGGTAATTTAGCAATAGGACTTGTGTATAAACATACGAGGGCTTGGAGATGAAACTAATATAAATGGGGGGCTGAATTCAAATTTTAGGGGATGGAAATACTACTCGTAAAAAAAATTAATAAGACATTCAATATTAGAAATATCATCAATGTCAGCTGATAGTCTAGTCAGGGCTGATAGTCTAGTTAGGCTCATAGTCTAGTTAGGCTGATACTTTATTAGGGGATCATATTCCTACCCCGGTTAATATGATTGTATATTGGTTGAAACAGACCTTAGTTGGTTCCCCCCTCCCTCACCAGGGGGGTTACCCTTCCTCCTCAACAACAACTCCCGTCGCTACAGACGCTAACCGGGTTCCAAAGGGACCACTACTATATATGTCATATACTAGTATCGGTTGATAGTTATGACTGACAGTCTGGTTACAGCTGATACTGTATACTATAGTCACGGCTGATAGTCTGGTAACATTTATTGTGTCAGTTATTCTAAACACTTCTATAATAAGGTATATAAAAGTGTTTGTTGTATATGGGTTATTGACATGATTTTGACAGACTGCCTTAATGTAACCCTCTAAGGACAGCATCACGCCTTAATGTAACCCTCTAAGGACAGCATCACGCCTTAATGTAACCCTCTAAGGACAGCATCACGCCTTAATGTAACCCTCTAAGGACAGCATCACGCCTTAATGTAACCCTCTAAGGACAGCATCACGCCTTAATGTAACCCTCTAAGGACAGCATCACGCCTTAATGTAACCCTCTTAGGACAGCATGATGCCTTAATGTAACCCTCTAAGGACAGCATCACGCCTTAATGTAACCCTCTAAGGACAGCATCACGCCTTAACCCTTTAAGGATGCATGTTGCTAAAAGATGACATCTGTTGTCATCATGCACTTATGCAGCCCCGGCGAGTAACTCAACGGGGCTGCATCAGTGCATCATGCCGACCCTTCAAGAGTGTTACCATTGCATAGGGTCGGCATGATCCTTGAATGCAGCCCTGGTGAGTTACTTGCCAGGGCTGCATTCATGCATCATGATGAACAAGGGCATGATGCATTAAGGAATTATGCCATCCTTAAAGGGTTAATGATTGATGTTCAGTTGTCACCATGATGCACCAATGCAGTGCAAGTGAGTAACTCAGCATTAAGCACTTTGTGTCCCTTAAAGGGTTAAGACCACAGTAGGAGAGCAGCTCCATAAACCCACACTGGGGGCGCTGTAGTATGAGTCACTCCCCACACTCCCGCCAGGTAGTGCTATAGTGCCTGCCCTCACTCACACCAGGTGGTGCTGTAGTGCCTGCCCTCACTCACACCAGGGGGTGCTGTAGTGCCTGCCCTCACTCACACCAGGTGGTGCTGTAGTGCCTGCCCTCACTCACACCAGGTGGTGCTGTAGTGCCTGCCCTCACTCACACCAGGTGGTGCTGTAGTGCCTGCCCTCACTCCCACCAGGGGGTGCTGTAGTGCCTGCCCTCACTCCCACCAGGGGGTGCTGTAGTGCCTGCCCTCACTCCCACCAGGTGGTGCTGTAGTGCCTGCCCTCACTCCCACCAGGTGGTGCTGTAGTGCCTGCCCTCACTCCCACCAGGTGGTGCTGTAGTGCCTGCCCTCACTCCCACCAGGTGGTGCTGTAGTGCCTGCCCTCACTCCCACCAGGTGGTGCTGTAGTGCCTGCCCTCACTCCCACCAGGTGGTGCTGTAGTGCCTGCCCTCACTCCCACCAGGTGGTGCTGTAGTGCCTGCCCTCACTCCCACCAGGGGGTGCTGTAGTGCCTGCCCTCACTCCCACCAGGTGGCAGCACAGTACAAAGTAATACCTTTTTGTCACACCAAGTGGCAGCACTGATGACAGTAACCACCATTTAATTATATTTACTAAACAGACTAACTTACCGATATATCACTTCATGTTCAATTAAGAAGAAATAATATAAAACTCAAAGGTATAAATGCTATAACATAAATTTGGAAGCTAGATGGATGGGTACTCACCATTGCTACCTTTAAGTGTCATGCCAATGCTATGGGGTTGATACTCTCCAGAAGGGTCAGCATGATGCACCAATGCAGCACCGGTGAGTTAGTCACTGAGTCTGTGTTGGTGCAATCTTGCAGTTTTGGACTTGCACTGCTCCGTTCGCTATTGTGTGTTTGGTATGGGAATAGAGCTAAGCTTCACTTGCTATCTAATTCTAGTATATAAGTCATCTCAGTAGTCATCTCACGTCTGATAATATGTAAGTCATCTCAGTAGATGTACCCACATCAGTGTATGTATGTCATAATGCTACGGCTGATAATATATTTTGGTCTGTCTCATATTCCAACTGCTTCTTACCTTAGAACACATGCTAGAATGCATACTTTAACCCTTTAAGGATGGTATTGTGCTGTAATTATGGCCTTTGTCATCATAATGCATGAGCGCCCTCTGTAGTTAGAGCATTCAAGCATCATGCTGACCGATGGGATTGAGACACTCCCAAAGGGTCAACATGATGCACTAATGCAGCACCAGTGAGTTACTCCCCGGGGCTGCATTGGTGCATCATGACAACAAATGGCATCTATTAGCGACATCTGTCCTTAACCTTAATGAGGTTAAGGATTGTATGATGCTTATATGTACTTTACCCTCAAACACCACTGCCCTCCATAAAGCTTAGGATCTAAGGATCGTCATGACACATGGGGGGGGGGCATGTCCCAGCTCAAGTCTCTACATCATACCATGTTACCAGGTGTCCTGTGTTTATGGTTTTGCTATTAATGCATCATTAAGGATTCTGCTGAGGGAACCCACCACAAAGTTGGTATAAAAGTCTTAAATCCTGTCTAATTTCACCACCTGTGTCACCCATTTTTGTCACCCCGGTGAGGGACTGTGTTTATCATCAGTGCAGACAGTTCAGCAGCATCATAACAACTAACGTCAACTCTACCGACATTCATCCTTAAAGTACTTGTGAGCTTAGGAACATCAGGCTATACTGATGTGTGTCCTTAAAGTGTTTGAGAACTTAAGAACAGTGGGCTACATGTGATAAGTTGTTATGATGCACCAACTCACCAGTAACTTGCCAGTGCTGCATTGGTGGATCAGTAGAACATACCCACATAGCTGTATATGCCATTAGGCTACACTTCTAAATGGTCAGCATGATGCACCAATGCAGCACCAATCAGCTACTTTCCAGGGCTGTATTGATGCATCATATTGACAAAGACTGCACAAATACTGGTAGAGCCATGCCATCCTTAAGCCTTTAAGCATGGGAAATGTATCACTCCTTAGTCGTCATGAGTGCATGAATGTTGATAAGCTGCCCAAGGGTCAGCATCATACACCAAGACATCATTGGTGAGTTACGTGCTAGGGCTGCATTGGTTTATCAGTAAAAATAACCACATAGCTGGATAATTCATTATGCTACGGCTTATAATATGTGAGTCATCTCAGTAGAAACGGCTGATAATATATTTTGGTCTGCCTCATATTCCAATTGATGCTACTGGGCTTCTTACCTCAGAAAACATGACTGAATGCATACTTTAACCCTTTAAGGATGGCATGTTACTAAAAGATTTTGTTGGCATGATGCACCAATGCAGCTCTGGCATGTAACTCCCCGACCCTTTGGGAGTGTTTGAAACTCATCTGTTTAGCATGAATGCAGCACTGGCAAGTTACTCACCAGGGCTGCATTCAATCATCATTACGAAAATGGGCATGATGCATTAAAGTATCATACCATCCTTTAAGGGTTAAGAATGGTATAATAGTTAAATGTACTGTACCCTTTGATGACATGATGAATGAATGCAGCCGCTGGTGATGGGGGAGTGAAGAGGAGGCAGGTTACTGGAGGCTGTGCCGTTCTACCACAGGTCTCATAATGCGGCCGTGCCTAACGGCTGACAACGTGTAAGTCATCTCAGTAGAAATACCCACGTTGGTGTATGTATGTCATTATGCTACGGCTGACATGTGTAAGTCATCTCAGTAGAGATATGAACTAATATAAATGGAGGGGCTGAAATTCGAAGGGAGTGCACGTTTACGAAAATATGACTAAATATGGCTATTTGGTTGATGCTACTCATAAAAAACACATTAATAAGACATTTAATATTAGAACTATCATCAATGTCTCTCCATGGTAATTTAGCAATAGGACTTGTGTATACACATATTAAAGGGTTTAGAGATCAAACTAATATAAATGGTGGGGCTGAACTTGAATTCAAGGGGCTTTATAAGGTGACGAAAATTTGACTAAATATGGCTATTTGGTTGATACTACTCATAAAAAACACATTAATAAGACTTTTAATATTAGAGATATAATCAATGTCTCTCCATGGTAATTTAGCAATCGGACTTGTGTATACACATATAAATGGGCTTAGAGATCAAACTAATATAAATGGGGGGGCTGAACTTGAATTCGAAGTGAGTGTAAGTTTACGAAAATATCACTAAATATGGCTATTTGGTTGATACTACTCATAAAAAACACATTAATAAGTCATTTAATATTAGAACTATCATCCATGTCTCTCCATGGTAATTTAGCAATAGGACTTGTGTATACACATATAAAAGGGCTTAGAGATCAAACTAATATAAATGGGGGGGCTGAACTTGAATTCGAAGTGAGTGTAAGTTTATGAAAATATCACTAAATATGGCTATTTGGTTGATACTACTCATAAAAAACACATTAATAAGTCATTTAATATTAGAACTATCATCCATGTCTTTCCATGGTAATTTAGCAATAGGACTTGTGTATACACATATAAAAGGGCTTAGAGATCAAACTAATATAAATGGGGAGGCTGAACTTGAATTCAAGGGGCTTTATAAGGTTACGAAAATATGACTTAATATGGCTATTTGGTTGATACTACTTATAAAAAACACATTAATAAGACATTCAATATTAGAACGCTCATCAATGTCTCTCCATGGTAATTTAGCAATAGGACTTGTGTATACACATATAAATGGGCTTAGAGATCAAACTAATATAAATGGGGAGGCTGAACTTGAATTCAAGGGGCTTTATAAGGTTACGAAAATATGACTTAATATGGCTTTTTGGTTGATACTACTTATAAAAAACACATTAATAAGACATTCAATATTAGAACGCTCATCAATGTCTCTCCATGGTAATTTAGCAATAGGACTTGTGTATACACATATAAATGGGCTTAGAGATCAAACTAATATAAATGGGGAGGCTGAACTTGAATTCGAAAGGAGTTTAAGTTTGTGTATAAACATAAATGTGTGAGTCATCTCAGTAGAAATACCCACAATGGTGTCAGCATTATGCATCAATACAGCATCGGTGAACTACTAGCCAGTACTTCATTGGTTTATCAGTAGAAAAGAATGGATAGCTGGATATGCCATTATGCTACGGCTGATAATATGTAAGTCATCTCAGTAGAAATACCCACATCGGTGTCTGTATGTTTTTATGCTACAGCTGAAAATATATATTTTGGTGTGCCTAATATTCCAACTGCTGCTACTAGTCTTCTCACCTTAGAAAACATGATAGAATGCATAGTTGAGGGATTTCATGTTACCAAAAGATTTTGTTGGCATGATGCACCAATGCAGCTCTGGCATGTAACTCACCGACCCTTTGGGAGTGTTTGAAACCAAGGGCATGATGCATTATTGTGTTATTCCACCCTTAAAGGGTTAAGGATAGTAAAATGCTTCAATGAACCTACCCTTTGTTGGCATGATGAGTGAGTGCAGCTGCTGGTGATAGGGGAGTGATGGGGGCGTCAATCTAGAGGCAATAGGCAGCTTTATTACTAACAATATATTCCTCTTTTTTACCTATTATTTGTATTCATTTTGTTTGATGATGATATGCAGCATACAATAGGAGATCAATATTTTGGACAGTTTACTGATTTTAATTTGCATTTGCTCCTATATGAATAACCACTGTTGCTATATACTTCTTGTATGTTCCTATACACATAGTGTGGCCGTGCCTAACTCCTCCACAGACCGCTACCTACAGCACAGGGGGGTCATGGTGCCGCTCCAGGGGAGAGGAGGAGGGGCCGGGCACACCACAGGTGGGGGACCTACAGGAGGAGCTGGTCACTATTATAACACCCAGGAGGACTTACACTTACAGCATAAGCAGCAGGCATTAGGAGGCACTACCACCAACACTGCAGGAGGTGCTGGAGGAGGCAGAGTGTGGGGGGAGAGTAGACTACCACTAGGGGAGGAGAGTGAAGGATACCTACACTCACAGGTGGGACATGATACTTCTACTCTGCTGGTGACTGCCCCACCACCCCACCACCACTCTTCTACCCACCACCTGTCCACCATCTCTAACACCTCCTCCTCCTCCTCCTACCAGCCCCTCCCACACCCACACACCAAGCAGGGCGGTAAGCAGAGGTCTAAGGCTGTATCATGGACCAGGTACAACCAGGAGCTGTTACAGGGAGGGTCCCGAGGGGCTCACCACCTCACCCCGCTACACACAGGAAGTAGACACACAGGAACAGGAAGTACTGTGCCCCCAGCCCCACACAGGGCTGCCACTAGGGGGGCAGGCATGCAGCACATGACTCAGCATAATGGTGATAATAGGGGAATAAGTAACACTAACTTCCCTATGATAGAGTTCAGGAGTTACACTAAGGAGCCTGGTTCCAGCCAGCACCGGACGTTCACCTTCAACCTGCCGCCTGATGGGGGAGCTGCAGGAGGCTTCCCTCCAGGGTTCCCCTCCTCAGTCAGCAGCATATCCCCCACCTCTGTCGGCACAGTCGCAGACAGCCTCACCTCCTCCAGCCTCCCCTACCACCACAGACTCAGCATCGACGAGGGGGAGGAGTACGACTTCCGGGCTAGGAAAGGGAGTATTTCTAATGAACTAGCACCCGGATTTAAACAACTCCTGCGTACATCGACACCAAAAAGGGAGCGGCAGCCACAGGAGGTGATCAAGAGGAGGAGGGTGGAGTTCAGGGTGGAATCCCCGGATGTCCTGGATGTGGAGTGTAAGGAGCCTGTGACTGCTATATCAGAGAAGTTAGAACTGAACCGCTCTCCTCTCATGGGGGAGTTACTGACAGACGAGGGGGAGAAATGCCTCACCAAGCCTCCCAAGTCCATCCTGAAGAAGCGTGAGAAGGGAGGTCATGGCAGCGGGGAGGTGAAGTACGCTAAGAAGTACCAGGCCATATTGGTGCAGCAGGGCAGCTTCAAACTGCCGAGTTTAAAGGACGGACAACACTTAACACTGACCGGGCGCAACACCAAGGCTAACAGTGGCCGCAACACAAACTTCTCCTGTAGTAGGGAGTTTGCTGCTGCCTTTGAGACTATTGACAATGGGGATTCGTGATACAGTCAGTATTTAGATGTTGGACATGGTATACATACATGGAGTGGTTCCCTCATACCACAGTGTACATGGGGCTGACCACTTAGAAGGTGCTACAAGCATACACAGTGTGCTATAACATCACTCATGGTGTAGTTGTGGTTTGAGCAGAAGGTGAAGGGTCCTGGGAAAGTGGCGGCATACCCATGTTGTACAACTACATAGGTCTACAAGGAGGGGCAGACCATGTACAGGCAATTATACAGCAACCTGGAAATAGCCAGAACTGGTTGTATCTGCAAAGATGCTCAAGAAGAACCTTTCATGCACAAAAGCTTTTCAAGAAGGCCAGGGCCCCGGGTCAAGCATAGAGCGTCATAGGCCATACCGAGGATAACAAGGCCTGATACGATACATTAACTGACTGCTGGGTTTGTGGAACCAGGCAAAAGTGGGGATACCAGAGGTGTATAAGTTTAACAGCTGGAGCTAGTTCCTTTGTTTACCACTATGGTCCTGGTAGTCTAACCAAAGGTCTCAATACTGTAGACAGTGTAGCTCATTTAACAGACAATACAAATTATATTTTTACCTTAAAGCATCTATACCCAGGGACTTTTGGTTGATGCGGCCATACTTTGAGTATTCTGAAGTCGCATGGCAGAATGTGAATAATCGTTTTTTATTACCTCAGAAAAGGTTACCGAAAGAAATAATAGTAACATATCACTGTCAGAGGAGAAGCTATATCTGTGATAGGAATATGTTAGTCCCTTTGCCTCAAGACTTCATGCGTATTTGATTTACCAATGCAGTTCCGATTATACAGTCATTACCAAAGACTGAGTGCACAGACCTACATGGAGACCTAATCATCCTGCAGTAATCGCCTCATTACACGACACCTGTGGGCTCTGGTTGTCTCAGATCACCAGGCGTAATAAGCATGTTAATGCCAGCTTCTATAATACTACCAGACGTCAGTACTTAGTGTACATGAGTTGTACAGGATCACCTGGCCTACGGAGAGAGACTGTTTCGTAAAAAATTACTGTGCAATGTTTAAATAACTTACAAAACCAATTAATAGCTTATAGGCCCATTATTGATGATTTTGAGTGAGAAATGATTCTGGATAAAAATTATTCCTTGGTTCAATGCTTTCGACTCCCAGGGAGGTCAATGTTAGATAAGATTCTCCTGATTTCGAAGAGATGTAAAAACTTACTCATATGGCAGACTCCAGGGAAAAAATTGATTGGATCAAGCGGACATTTCGAGAATGTATCAACTCTGTAGAAACATCATGATGTATAAATACCCCCCCCCAAGTTACTTGCCAGGGCTGCATTAATGCACCCTCAAGGGTTAAGGAAAGTTGTTCCTGATCTGGTCTATAGATGTCACTGCAGCTCTACAGTGCAACAAGTTCAGATCAGGGTAATTTGGCTGTGCCCTGTTAGACATTGGTCAGGTCAGGGTAATTTGGCAATGCCCTGTTAGACATTGGTAACATGTTATTGTGCAGTGCCAGGTGGTGGTAGATGAGGTATAGCTGACCAGGAGGCAGCAGGTGTATAACACATGTAAGTCCTACTCAGAGGTCAGTGGTCAGCCTGGGAATGCCAATAATGCCTTCCGGTGCTACACACTTAGGGTAAACCCTACTAGTGTGCATAAGGAACATGCTAATCCTTTATGGACTGTATGGTCTTAGAATGCACTATGTATGTCCTTTTCCTGGTATGAAGCGAGTACTCACCATCGCTTCATTCATGCATCATGCCTACCCTATGAATTTGGTAATGCTCCCAAAGGGTCAGTATAATGCACCACTGGTGAGATACTTACATTTGGTGCATCATGATTAGAATTAGCAGGAAGCCTTGACATTATAAAGAGTAAAGTGATGCATATTGAAGGTTCAGTCTTAAAGCATTGTCAATAACCATTTCTATTACTTCTTATATGGCTACAGCTATTGCAAAGTAAACCAAACGGTACTCAGAGGAACCAGGACCCATGTCAAGGGTAGCCATGTATATGTATTCTGAGGTCAACAGAGCAATGTGTATGGTGATACATTGGTAGTTACGTGCAATTGTATACGGTGAAAAGAAAACATGAGTCAGGTTTAAAATAAAATATTATTGTTAGCTCCAAAGTGTCAATGAAAAGTCAGTATTTCTAATGCTCTGAAGGTCTAAAACCATTGATGCTTTAAATATTAATGTCTTTTGCAATAAATTATATTTTATTTATTAAAGATCTTGAAACAATAATGCAACATGCTAATTGCGTTTATTCATGCAGGAATAGCTCTTAGCTGGGAGGATAATTACAGCAGTATTATCTCCATTGTCAAGAAGAGAGTATTGTGTATTGGAATCAGGGTCCTGAAATATTTACCCATTACATTTTGTATTCGCTTGTTAACCTATTCTTACTGGATCAATAAAAAGATGTAGATGTTCTTAAACTTGTGATGAAGGTAAAATAAAATACACATTTCAGAATGTTTTAAGACTGCTTAAGATTCAATATGATATAATGAAACTCTAGCTTAGGCCAAATAAAAAAAAAGGTTTGTTTCAGGTAACCCGACCCTACCTAGCAAAACAGGGCCGACCCTAGAAATTTTTATGCAATTTTGAAAAAATATTTATATTTTGGGTCATTTTGGGGCTATTTAAGGGTCGATCTGATAGTTCACGAGTCGAGGCGGTCGTCGGCGAGTCGGCATTGAAGTTCGTGAGTCGATTTCTGGGTACTTTTCAGGCTAAAGTAAAAAAAAAAAAAATCCGACCTACCTACCCTAGATTTTCAGACCATGTAACCTGAAACACACCTTATTTTTTTTGGCCTTAATGTCCATCACTAAGGAAGATATACGCATAGTTCTGCAGATCTGTGATATGTATGTCCCAATTAATATTGACATCTCAGAGATTCACCTATGGGTGCTGTTTTACTTCATCTTTACTCAGTAACAATTGTCAACATTTAACATCAGTTATAGTGAAGTAGTGTTTTGTTAATGTACAATATTATGACGCTGGAGTACATAGATAAACAAGAAAAAGTGCCCAAATGCTTAATACATAGTACCATTTTAAACTAATCTGTTTGAGGCAAAGAATCTTTATTGTGTTTAGATGAGATATATAGGTACCAAACATTGGTACAGATGTCAGAAGCCGGCAAAATATATCACGTGGCAATCAGGAGTCGTAGTCTGCATGTCTAGATTTTGTACTTCTCCCTGTTCTCCAGGGAGTTCAGAAACTCCTTGCATTGATCTTTATTCATGGGTTTTCCTTTAGCCGTAGCAACAGCAGCAGCAGCATCATCTGGGAAAGCAAACAAACACAAAAACAATCAATACAGTGATTCTAATAATCTGCCAAGGGGAGTTTTACGTTTACATTTTCAACTCTGCATCAATATTCTGTTTGTTTTAGTAGAATTTAGTTTTATTATTATGAATTTACCCTCTGGAAATCAAAACCAAAGCTTTTGTGTAATTACCATGTTTGAAAATGACAGAATTGGTCATAAATGTATGATCAGACATGCTGCTTTTTATATGTCTGTGCAAAAATCCCAAATAGGGAAACATTGATGCAATGTTGAACAGCAGAGGCTTGTCTATTTCTGGCTCTGCAGGGTGTGTTTTCATCAGCTGGCGAGCAACTGCCTCAGACAACAGATCAATATTTGTAATTACTGTCCGCTGGGTAGTATGCACCCCCCTCAGGCACACCACAATTCTGCCACCAGAACTCTGTCCTAACTAGACAATCTTAACCCTTTACTGGAAGCAGAGTGAGTTAATACACTATCCTCATGTACCAAAGCACTGCATTTATAAGTTACTAGCTGACAGCATGACACCATGAGCCATTGTGGTACCATGTGGGCCTATAGGGTTAACCATGTATGGGGAGTGGTGGTGGTGGTGCCTATTGGGAGGAGGGAAGTGGGGGACTGACCCCTACTGGTACACTGCATTCTGCACTGTATAATTACAGTTGGAGGAGAACCAGATGTAAGGTCAACAATAGTCACTGAATTATCTAGCAGCGCCTGTAGAGTATATTGTAGCCGGGCCAATGAGGACTTTTAACAGTGGGCAGGAAAAATAGTAAGGAGGTACTTCCCAGTGGGCACAGAACATTGAACCAACATTGACATATGGTTGACAATGTTGATTCAATGTTAATTCAATGTTGATTCAACGTTGAACTGAATTTTGTGCCCACTGGGATAATGAAGTGCTGGAAATTACAATTATCTTTTGAGTTTTTTAGTAAGGTGAAAATACTCCGACAAAGAACATGAAGACAATTTCCGCTTCATTGATAAATTAAGTCTATGATATGATTTCATAAATATTCTGGAAAGAACATATATTGTAATCAATGTTGTTCCCTCGTCTGTCTGTGTATACCTTTCTCTAAGAACATATGTCTCTATGCAGTGGCTCCCCTTTTATACCTACTGCCTCTGTGCTCTGCCCCTATTCCTCCTATTTTTCCTTCTTTACTCCCGATTTCCCCCACTCACCGTCCTCCTCCCCGCTGGGTAGCGGCACAAACCCCAGCAGCCCCTTGAACTGCTGCAGCATGTATTCCACCATCTCAGCGTCCGATGACGTCATCAGTTTGGACGCCTGCATGGCGCTGTACGTCTCATTCAGGATGGCCAGGAACATGTTCATGACAATGAAGCCAACCACCAGGATGAACAGGAAGAAGAAGATGGGCCCCAGCAATGGGCTCGCACTGAAAGAAGATATACCAGTACTAGATAACTCTCAGGATGCACAGGAAGAAGAAGATGGGCTCCAGCAATGGGCTCGCACTAAAAGAAGATACACCAGTATTAGATAACTCTCAGCATGAAAAGGAAGAAGAAGATGGGCTCCAGCAATGGGCTCACACTAAAAGAAGATATACCAGTATTAGATAACCACCAGGATGAAGAGAAAGTCTTTACAAGATTTGGCTATTTCGTTATGTCGTACCTGCGAAGGTCGTCGAAGCTGAAGTTCATGAGCATGATGGAGAAGAGGCTCTCTACAGCAGACATGATGGTGGAGTAGTCAGCGAGCGTCCGGCCAAATATAAGGAACCCAAACTGGGCAAAGGCCAGGTACACAATGGAGAAGAACATCATGAAGTTCAGCAGCGGACGCACCGAGGCCTGAAATGTAAATGTTTAATGTTACCATGAAGCCTTGGTTATAAGCCTACCTTGGTAATAAGTCAACTGTGAGTTCAGGAGGATGAATTCACTGCATTCCTATACATTAAAACCTCTCCTAATCTGAGGGTTAAAATTCAGGTTTATTAAATAAAAGGGTCAAATAAATTCAGCTTATAACGATAGCCCCCCGACTTTGGGCCGATCCTATAAGCTACACGGGTGATCTGATTATGGTGTCTTTTGTACTGTACTATAGGAGCAAAAACGTGCGTATAAGCCGCACCCGGAGTCTGTGCCAATCCTATAAGCCGCACCAGCAATCTGACTCATGTACTAGCCGCGGCTTATACAAAAGGTTTTACGGTAATTACTCTCACAGATTTGGTCAATTGGATACTTTGTACATTTTGGTAAGCTGAGAATTTGACCTTCTGGTGACCCTCAGGTAATGACCTTCAAGTTAAACCTGGTTAACAGACCCACCTCTAGGGTTGTCATGAGCTCCGTAACCTTCTGGTTAAATCGGATTAGACGCAGCAGTTTGAGCATGGCCAGGAAGACAAGGAACCCCAAGACGTAGCTGTACACCTCATCATAGAAGATGACGTACGCAAAGTTCAGGAAGGCAGCTGCAAAAAGGAAACATTAAAAACACATTATGGATATTAGTTTTTTAGAATGAGTGGGACAGAATGTAATCCATATCATATAAAGTACTTTGAGGAGGGGTTCACATTCACTGAATTCACTGAAAATACCAAAAAAATAAAATATCTTGATTTCCATAGACTAAATAACAGAAATAAGAAATAACAGGATCAGCACATTGAGATCATGATTGACTTAATAAATGCTGATACTGGTACAAGCTTTCCTAACAGTGGAGTTGTATGACTATTCCAGCTTACCTTTGTCCTTGTGGAACTTGTTAATGGTTGTTCTGACCATGATGAAGCGGATGCCATACATGGCACATGACACACAGGCTGTCACAATGCTGGCCAGCTCCAACATGTTCCACTTAGACTTCAGGTACACCTGCATGCATTCATTCATTAACATCATGTTATTTATACTGAATACTACTAGGGTAGAGCCCTGTTTTATATACCATACAGTCAATATAGTCTATGGGATTTTGCTGCTTGATATCTTCCATGTTTGGCTTTTAAGGGTTTAAGTGAATCAAAATGTATTTTAACCATTTTTTAATATTTTAAATGCAATTTGCTTGTATGGGTTTAAGTGAAATAAAATGTATTTTAACCATTTTTGATATTTTACTCTACGTCAGGGATCCTCTTATATTTCGGGTCGGCTTAAATGCAATTTGCTTGTAATTGCATTCGTATATTTTGCAGCTGAAATGCTGCATACCTTGCCTTCCAACTTGACCCTCTTAGCCAGCAGCACAATGTGGTAGATGGTGAAGCCTACAAACACCAGCTGTAGGATTATCACAAACAGGGCCTTGGCACCCACATAGCTGTACAGCTGGATGGTCTTGATGTTAGCGTGGCACACCATGCCCCCGGTCGCTGGCAGCTCAGCCATGAAGTTCAGCATACTGAACAGTTTGGTAGAAGGGTTGATGACATTGAACTCCACAAAGACTGCCCTGGCTGCTCTGTCCAACCATGTGTTATCTGTAGGAGGTATGAAGGAAGTATAAGGGGGTGTGATGACATGCTAGGTGGCAACAATGTGAAATGTAGTCTCTGTAGATTTGTACTCATGTATGTATCTTGGATAGATAGCTGCATGTTCTATATCAAAGGACTATGACTGTGCTTGAAGAGTGATGTTACTACTATAGATACATGGCTTGAACTAAACAGATCACCATCATCAAATGAAATGTGAGAAAGACGTTATCGGCATGTACCCCAGTAGTTGCAATGGCTGGGTTACTTAGAAGATAAATATCATAGCTCTTCATCAGTAAATCAACATGTTTCACCTTTCAAATGCTGAACCTGGGAGGTGGCAGCCTGTAGATCAGGACCTAGGTCTGCCACATAGCCCCCTCCCCCATACACTGTGAGTTTACCCAGGGTGGGGGCTGTAAGGTGTCTTACCTTTAAGGTGCTGAACCTGGGAGGTGGCAGTCTGTAGATCAGGACCTAGCTCTGCCACATAGCCCCCTCCCCCATACACTGTGAGTTTACCCAGGGTGGGGGCTGTAAGGTGTCTTACCTTTAAGGTGCTGAACCTGGGAGGTGGCAGTCTGTAGATCAGGACCTAGGTCTGCCACATAGCCCCCTCCCCCATACACTGTGAGTTTACCCAGGGTGGGGGCTGTAAGGTGTCTTACCTTTAAGGTGCTGAACCTGGGAGGTGGCAGCCTGTAGATCAGGACCTAGGTCTGCCACATAGCCCCCTCCCCCATACACTGTGAGTTTACCCAGGGTGGGGGCTGTGTCTTACCTTTAAGGTGCTGAACCTGGGAGGTGGCAGTCTGTAGATCAGGACCTAGGTCTGCCACATAGCCCCCTCCCCCATACACTGTGAGTTTACCCAGGGTGGGGGCTGTGTCTTACCTTTAAGGTGCTGAACCTGGGAGGTGGCAGTCTGTAGATCAGGACCTAGGTCTGCCACATAGCCCCCTCCCCCATACACTGTGAGTTTACCCAGGGTGGGGGCTGTGTCTTACCTTTAAGGTGCTGAACCTGGGAGGTGGCAGCCTGTAGATCAGGACCTAGGTCTGCCACATAGCCCCTTCCCCCATACACTGTGAGTTTACCCAGGGTGGGGGCCCCTGCCAGCTGTAAGGTGCTGCTGTACACCCAGGGTACAGGAGGAGTGCTGTTAGTGTCAGGGGGCACCCAGCCTACTGTGTAGTCTGTCTGGTCAAAGCTGCTGATGCTGTACTCAGGGTGACAGGCAGACCTGCCTCCTAGTAAGCTCCCACTCAGGCAGTCAACTGTAATGGTAGAACAAGGAGTAATGGTTAGGTTGACTGCAATAACAGGAGATAATGATCAGGGTGGATGATAGATACATCAAGAATGATTCAAGTTATGGAATAGGAACTAGGTAAATTAGATATTTCTTGGATGGCAAGTGAAACCAAATAGAAATTACAATTGTTTATTTTTTGAAGAACCAACTGCACTAAAAATGTATGAGGACATGCCATTCATAAAATGACGGAGCAAATTAAACAGTATTTCTACCTGTAGGTACAGTAATACAGAATTGCTAAAGCACCAAAGGCTTAAACAGAAATCTGACCTTGCTTCACCCGTGCCAGACGTACGCGGGGTGAGCCGACCCTGAAGTAGTAGAGGTCAGACAGGAAGTACTCCAGGCGCCAGTGTACCGGGTCGTCGTTGTACCAGCGCTCTGCGTATAGGTTAGGTACCAGGTAGGTCTCCAGCCAGCTGAAGAAGGTCGCTTTGTTGCTGACCTGGAATATGGAGAATAGGTGTAGTGGGTGCTCCTGTGCCAAATTTTACATTGAAGGTTGTCTCAATGAGAGTGATTTATTATCTATCTATTATAAATTACCACTACTTTATAACAAAGAGGGTTCAGCTGTGTTTACAATGAGGGAATGGGTGTGAAAAAGTGAGTAAGGTTCCTAACATAACATTTGCACAGTACACATTTGCTGCCCTGGAGAATAGTGGCAACAGTTTGATATGTTTAGCCAATCAGATATGTATAATTTAATCTTTTAGAGGAGTTCATTTAACAATTTTGATTGATTACCTGATTGAACTTGTCCACATTGAAGAGACTGCTCAGCTTGTGCTTGGTCTGGTAGGAGTGACTTACCTGATTGAACTTGTCCACATTGAAGAGACTGCTCAGCTCGTGCTTGGTCTGGTAGGAGTTGGGGTCGCGGCTGTCGTAGATGAGGACACAGATGAGTACGAGGTAGATGACGTAGATGGTGATCTCCTTACAGATACTAAACATCCTCAGCTCCTTCTCACGTGCTATACGCATGTTCTCCAGGTGGTTGTCGTCGATCTCCTTCTGCTGATACGGCACACGATGACCTAGTAATGTGTGTTCCAGAATGATGTGGATACTTTATAAATCCACAATTACACATACATTTTCTAGGTAGTTCTTCATCTGATATGGCTTTATTATAAAGAAACACTGGTTTCCACTGTTCACCAATTGGGCTGAACAGTTTCTTAATACCCGGTGGGCAATACTGCTAGCCTAAGTGGTTAATACATGCTACAATTGCTTCAGAATATTAATGCGTAAACAAGTTTATAATAGATTTCTGAAATGTAAAAGTTACATATGTTTACCTGGTCATTGTTTATAACCTCCACAAAATTGTAAAATTTTCTTTGCTATGCAATTAAAAGAAAATTCGTTCATTATTTCAGTAATCCAGTATAAAATTTAGAATCATTTTAGGAGGATGTAAATCCAAATGTGACATCTTGCACCTAAGAGTTGGGGGTCATACAATATAAATGAATCTCTCCCAGGAAAGTGGCCAAAGGTCAGATGCTAAATGTAAATTGCTACACCTTCAATATGTATATCCCCTTTTACATTTAGCCATATATTCATCATTCTGATTTCTTTCTTTCGGACATGCGTAAGATCAAATTAAAAATATATTATCAAAATTGCAATATTGAATTTGAAAAACTACAATATTGGGAATGATATGGAATACAGATATTTAGGAAATGAAAACATAAACAACTTTATTGATTAAAGAAAATATGAGGTAAAAAATCCAGAAACCTCAACATTAAATATGGAAAATGGTATCAAGGTAGCCATTTGACTTGCCCCAGTATGGCAGTTGTGGGGTCTCTGTACCCCGGCCAATGAATGATATATGGCCATTAGGCCTGGTTAATCACAGTCACGCCACCACAGAGATGTCTAGTTAATTACTGTCCATAAGGTCAGAAGGTGAACTAGCAGGAAGGTGCCATAAGGTGCACAATTAGGCACATGACATACACCTTCCGCCTAGCGTATGAATAATGAACCTAATCTGTAATTAGAAAGGTCATACGGTGCAATGTGAACAACTATTACCTTATCTAGCGTCAAACTTTACTACTTAAAACAACCATCAGGAAATGCTCGTTTCTAGTTTAAAATTCAGCCTAAAGGTGCGATTCCTGTTTATTACCGTACATTTTTGCGTATAAGCTCCTGTATGAGCTGCACCTGGACTTTGAGAAGACCCTACAAGCCTCACAGGGGGTCTTATTATGGCCATTTTACTGTACTATACTAGCAAAAACTTGCGTATAAGCAGCACCTAGACTTTGGGACCTTCTTATAAGCTGCACTGATGATCCGACTTGCGTACTAGCCGCAGCTTCTCCATGAGAATTTGTGATAGAGTATTTGCACCCATTACAGTAATCTGTAAATTACCTAACAGCCTGCTCCAATAATCTCCTTTTGCCTCATATAAAAAATGATTATGATGATTTCTAATTTGGGTATTTGTATTTTGGCTTATATAGCTGCTATAAATCCTTAATACGAGTGTGATCCCCTTGTTATGTCATATTATCTCAGGAAGGCTAGTGGTAGACATTGTAATTGTATTCATACTTTTATGTTTTTTGAGATCAGCAGAATGAAAACCTTGCAAATTGAATTGATTGAAATTGAGACAGCTCAGTGGTGCCACCTGCTGCCTTTTGTAAGCACTAAGTGAGTAAGTCACAGGTGAGAGCTATAATGTGCCTCTACATGGGGTAAAATTTGACACGTGCGACACGGCCCCTTTAAAAATCGACACGGGCGACACAGCCCCTTTAAAAATCGACGGACACAGACAGCTTTATTATATCCTAGTATGTACTGTATGCATAAAAATCGACACGACGACTGGGCCTCTTTGCTAAAAATCGACACGGCGACATGGTAAAAAATCTGGGTACCCATGTAGAGGCACTATAATGACAACAGCAAAGTAGCACTTGGTGAATACCAGCTGTAACCCTGTAATTACTGTTCTAACTCATAATCAGGCATTCAGGCAACTCTTAGTAACTACTCACCACATGCACTTTGAGGTCTTTCTGGTTCCACTTCTGGCTGTTCCTGTCGGAGCCTGGCTTTGAAGTCCTGCTGTGTGAAATCATCCTCATCGTCTGGAGGTTGTTTAAAGATGAGTGCTACCACCATAGCCAGGGCTAGAACCTGCGTAATGACAAAAAAATAAAAGTTCTGTAACAACTATGTGCAAAGTTGGGATTTGGATGAGAGTAAAATCATGGCTAGGTCTAGTACCTAAAATATGATAAATCAGTCAAATGTTAGAAGAAATTATCTTATTGCTGCAGAAGTCATTGAATACAATTACATATGAATGCATACCCATATTTCCACATGGTTGAGGCCTAAAGTGCAGGTCAGTAGCACGGCAGCACTGCATTAGGGCATTTTTCAGTCCCTTTGTGAATTCATCAAACCCCATAAAGTCAAAATGTGTGTCATGCTGCAAAAAGAGCATTAAAGGGACAAACCTGCAGCCTTTAACCTGAACCTTACCTTGAGTGGCTGTACCACTATGATGGACTGGAAGAATGAGAGGATGAAGGAGGTGAGCCAGCCGAGTGACTTGGTCTGTCCCCACTCAAAGCTGTACAGGATGGTGAAGAAGCCTGAGACGGCCACCGTCAGGACCACAAAGAACCAGGCCATGTAGATACACCACCAGGGAAGGGTGAGCGGGGGGCGGGGGACCTTGGTCTTCTTGGTATCCTTCTTCTGTGTCTCTGCAGTCTTCTCCTGTCACGAGAGAAAAAAGGGAAATGGAAAAAAAAGGAAGTGAAAATAAGTAGATTTCATACATCCCTGTAGCAAAAGAATCAGTTTAAGATCTTAATTTGTGACTTACATTAGGGCCGTTGTCCATGTTGTCTTCCTGTTGGATTAAGTCCTGTTCATCACTGCGACCAGTTGATGGACGTGCGTCGGTACCAGAGGTTGGTGTATCCATGTCAACATGTGTATCATCTTGTACACTGTCCTTCAGATCCACCGTAGAGTCCAATTTTGTACCATTACTGGCTTCACCCACTTGGAGTTGAGACCCAGTATTTCCTTGATCACTGATATCTTCATCTACATCTCCGGTCATTGTGGAATCGCTACATTCATTGTCATTAGTTCGGTTCAGTTGTGGATCAGCATCAATCACCTCCTCATTTGGACTGTACATGTATACAAATAGAGAGAAACCTGACATTAAAGAGTCTGAGGATTAACGCTTAAATTTATATCCTTCTTCCAAAATAGAAACCAGTAACAGCTTAAATCCACTAGGCAGAATTTACAAAATTGCTCAATATTTACATTATAACAAAGGTTAGATATTTTGTGGATTTCACTTGGTATATTTTGGCCTTAAGATCATACAGGCATTTCTCTTTTGGTGTATACAATTAAGTGACTTAAAGCAAGCTCATAACTCCTGATAAAGCAATGTATGTTTGTCAATACAAAAAGCCCAGTAAAACAGCACCTCTCAAAGTAAAGAATTCAACACACCAAAAAAGACAGATTTAATGATTACCTTTCAGTTTTAGAATTAGCTTTTGGTGTTTTTGGTGGCCGAGCCCGTGAGCGCCTGAACAGAAATACAATCAGTACTGAGACTGGGATGGAAACGAGGCTACTCGCGATGCTGATAAACACCTGCTGTGGGGTGAACTCTAGCGGCCCAATGCGTACATACTGGGTACCTGTAGGCAATTAAATACAGAACAGTTTTGGTGAAAATGCCTCTGTGAAATATCAAATATGTACATACTTGTATACATGGTGCAAAGGATGGAGATGCTTGTATCCACCTTATATAATATACTTACCATCACTTTTATAATGTACATTATCGTGTTTGTTAAGTATCATGTGACTTGTACCGCATGGTGTTGGCTGTCATGTACATACCTTCTATATTGTCATGTGACTTGTACCACATGGCATTGGCTATCATGTATGTACCACATGCTATCATGTACATACCTTCTATATTGTCATCCGACTTGTACCACATGGCATTGGCTATCATGGTGGCATACAGAAGAGCGAGGCAGCAGGATAGTCTTTGTACTCGTGTAAACTTGCTGTATGTCGGCCGACTCAACAACGAGAACCAGAGATGGCCATCTGACAGATCCTTACGAGCAGTCGTCCGGAACAAGAACTGGAATGTCTTGAGATCATCCAATGTTGCAACTGGTAACAGACGCTCAATTTGTCCATCCTCACAATCCACTCCCAGCCAGCGGTTGCACAGAAAGACAAACCTGGGATGTAAGTGAGTTGTAGATGCATGAACATACATGATTAAGTTCTGTATGCTCCTATATGACTAAAAAGGCTATGCCTCTTGCTTGTTACTTGCTCAGGAACTCTGATCTGATTAAAATTGAATTGAGCATCTGAAAAAAATCAGACATACCTACCCTCCTTGCAACATCTTTACTGCCAACTGGTCAGAACATTTGAGACTTAGATCTGTGAGACAGGCTGGGAGGTATGAGTATATCTATCCTCTACCTTGGATTAATGTGCTATAAAAGAGGCAAACCTATATTATTGATATAATAGACCTACTTCTCTGAGGTGGCAGGGTTCCTGACAATTACCCTGTCCAGGAACCAGGAAGCGTTCTGTCCACGGCCTGTGTTATCGTGCCACACACGGATGTAAAGTAGACTACCCAGGGACTGTGGGACACTCAGTATGTAGCGGTGGACGCTGCCCCGGGTTAGTCTCTATATGATATAAGTACATGTATAAGGAGTGTTAGTAAGACGTTATAGAGTAGACTACCCAGGGACTGAGGGACACTCAGTATGTAGCGGTGGACGCTGCCCCGGGTTAGTCTTTATATGATATAAGTACATGTATAAGGAGTGTTAATAAGACGTTATAGAGTAGACTACCCAGGGACTGTGGGACACTCAGTATGTAGCGGTGGACGCTGCCCCGGGTTAGTCTCTATATGATATAAGTACATGTATAAGGAGTGTTAGTAAGACGTTATAGAGTAGACTACCCAGTGGACGCTGCCCCGTGTTAGTCTCTACATAACAGAAAAACCAAAAAGGAAACCAAAAGAAATACTGTTCACAATATGGTACAGTTTTGATGCTTCACAGAAACCCTAATTGGATGACAAACTAGCTTACCTTTTTGAGAACAGTCTCCAGTTTGCGGACCTCAGTTTCTCCTGTCTCCCCGGCTAGTACAAAGAAGACGTTGGAGCGGGTGGCAGCCCCGCTGCGGGCGGCTGTGTGAACACTGAGGTGGTAGTGGACACGGTCCCCTGGTAGGTTGTCTGCTAACGGCGCTATACCCCACTGTGGTACAGACATAAAGACAAAGAAATCACATACCCTAGAGTGATACATGTGGTACTAGCAAGTTATTTAGCATATAGGCCATCACATAGAATTTAGAGGAATATATGGTTGATAAAGTTAAAGCTTTTAGATTCTTACTTCAAATACCCTGTATCATTTCTTTTACTTTCCTTAACACTATCTAATGAATAGGAAAATCTTGTGAAAAGAGGCAGGAAGTGAGGGAATTAGTCTCACTTTTATCAGGTCCTGTTTGTCCTTCCTCCTGAGGAAGATGGCGGCTACAGCATAAGCGATAACAATCCCGATAACGGTCAACACAACATGGATGTTCTCCAGCAGCTTCTGGTCCAGGTTGTCAAACACAGTGCTGAAGTCTATGGTGTTAGGTGGAACCACAAAGGAGGAGCTGAAGAGTGTGAGATGGGTGCAGGCACACACCATCTCCTCCATGGTGGTATCACTGTGCAGCTGGGTAAAATGTAAATAAATGTAATTTAGGGTTAGTGCCCATCTTGTCTAGTTAGGGAACTCTTGCAATATTTGAATTGAAAGAAATAGATGTCAATGATATGCCTATATTTTGGTAGAGAATTCTCTAGTTTTCCTCCATGGATATATTTGTCATGCTGATCCGAGTTAATACAATCACAAAGGATGGGCATGATGTATCAGCATAGCACAGGTGCTCAAATGAAGAAAATTTAACATAATACATGATCCATTCCATAAAAAGTTAAGGGTCTAAATGTATATACCTACCGTAAGCCCATCAGTGGCCCAGACTTTATTCTCAACATTCCAGTAGACACATTTAGCAGAAGTGTGAACAAACATGGCATCAGGCGGTCTCTCCCCAAGTGCCCTCCAATCAACATCTAAATAACAAAACCAGATCGTTGTGCTAGTTGTTTGCATAGAACAAAGACTAATCACATTTGCCTCTCAACCAATGATTTGTAAATAGTGAATAAAACCTGCAACCCTTTAAGGGCAACATGAGCTATGGCTATTTATCTACATGATGCACAGTATTGGTGAGTTACTCTCCAGATAACCCTCTCCACATGTAGATACGTACCAGCCTGCATTGAGATGTTAAGTGTCACATTCCCATCAGCCTCAATGACATCCTTGAAGTCTACCAGAGACACCACCAGACGTCTCACCTCTCCCTCAAACTGACTTGTATAGGCAGCAGACTCCCTGGGTAGGTAGAGCTCCGACAGGAAGGTTTGGTTACCAACCTTGTAAATTAAACATTCAAACAATTGAGACAACTAAGTATTTAGCATGGGGGAGCAGGAGCAAGGAATCTCTTAACCAGATGTAACTAGGGTGTTTTCCTTCTAGTAATAAATGGAATCTTTACTAGACTGGATTATTATTAAAACATGCCCTGGGCTAATGTAATAATTCAGCATAAATAAATGAAATTTCAACTTCAACTTCAACATACTTTAAATGATTTTATCTGTGGGAGAATTTTCTGTTGAAGAATACCATACAAAAAGTCATTGTTATGAGATATGTAAATTGTGCATATTAGATAGATATTCAACTCACCTTAGTAGAGATATTACAGCCCCTGTCAGTCAGCACTATGACACTCTGCAGGCTGTCAGAGCTGTTGATGAGCCTGGAGCCTTGACAGGAGATGTTCTGCGGGGTGGGTGGCTGCTTGACGGCTATCCTCACGATGAAGGGGTCGTCTGGAGGACTGTGTGTGATAGTCGTACCATCAGGTCTGGTCATGGTGAGGCTGGCCATGCTCTCTGTGGGATCTCCTCCCAGGGTGTTATTCTCTGTACCCAGCATCTGTAAGAAAAGGTGTTCTTAGGAAGTGCATATTCTCTAACAAAATTAGGGGGTTAAGTATTCCACTTCCTTCTTACCTAGAAAGCTGTCATTGACACTGATAATAGTGGGGCCAAAGAAACAAATTTGGACCTCTCTCAAAAACGATTTGCCTTGGTAGACCTGCATGAAAATCCACCACCCCACCCCCCCTTTGGTAAGACATTACCGGTATGCACAATACTACAAATGGAGATTTTACACCAACTCGGTACTGACCTTGACACTGACCCCCTCAGCTGCGACCCCTGCCGGCACCTTGATGGAGTTACCCATGACCTTGAGGGGCTCTCTTTGAAGTACTTCAGGAGTTACTTTAGCACCGACCATGCACAACCCAGAGGTACAAGCCTCTGACTGTTCATTGCTGACCACTGACTTCTCCATAGTGCTCCCGATACTGTCTGATGCTCTTAGTGCTTTACTACCTCGCGATGCACACTGTAACAAAGTATAAGAAACAGGGACATGCTGAAAGGATGCTTTATCGTAGAATATTTCTGCTTGGTTGCTCTTTTTTTCAAATTTCATGAAACTTATAATATAAAATAGTTTTTCAAGAAGATGGTAAGCAGCCCAGCTGGGTGGGTCCTTACATATCATTAGATGGCATAAGTATCTTTCAGATGAATCAATTAAAAAAGCAGTAAGACATGGAAGGATCTATTTTGGAGGTGTTTGCTTCTACATCATCTGCGCTAAGGGGGCAATTCTGAACTTTTGTTTAAGTCACTCATGTAATAACCTAACCATCTGTTCCCGTTCTGCTACATTCTTGTTATATTCTTCCTCAGCAGCCTTCTGTTCCTTTGGGGATGGGTCTTCATTTAGTGGCGGATATGGGACACGTTCTGAGCAGACGCTGTCTGCAACCCATACACTGCCCAGGCACTCTACATTACCTACAGGGTTAGGGAAAGACAAGAGATATTAACCATGTCAGTAATACAATAGATACCTCCAATATCTTTTATTCAAAGAAAAAGGAGACAGGTTTTATTTCATGAGTAATGAAAATCAACCAGAAAGTCATTCAATTATTTCTCTATTCATTTTTACAGAACAGAACAGCATCAGTTTGCTAGATAATCACAGATATCTACATACCTGTCACCAAACCTTTGACATCACCCAAGGCACCATACTTGGACATAACCTCCTCAGACTTGGTGCTGAAGTCAGTCATACTGTCTAACATGCTGTCCTGTATAAAGGTAAAGGGACAACTAGCAGCAATTAACCCCCAAAATATGTGCACCTGCACCCTCAAACTATGTTTAATTTGCTTGAGGCTATAATGTGTCCGATTAAAAATCTGATTGTCAAAGCTTTCTTTTCTTCTCATTTAGGTAAAATGATATGGTAATAGATAAATGATAAATGTTACCTTCATTTTCGGGGAACTTTTCTTTGCCACCTTAGCCCTGATCATGGCTGCAGAGTTGCACATGTTGGGTCTCGCAACTGTTTTAGTGGAATCAATGAGAGCCTGTGCAACTTCCTCATCCACCTGATTAGAAAATTCAACTGTTTAAGAATGGCATGAGGCCTTTCATTTGGCAGTTTGATACACCAATACAGCACTGGTAAGATACTCACCAGTGCTGCACTGAGGATCATAAGGGGGAGAACCCCTGGGGGCAAGATGATTCTCGAATGCAATGACCCATTTAAACAATCCTCAGGAGGTTAGGAAGAGCTGCTTTATTTCCTCAATACCACTTTCTTGTGTAGATCTGACCTCTCACTTAGTAACCTAGAGATCCACGATTCTTCCTCTGGCAGTTTAACAATGTGTCTATCAGCTGGGGCCTTACACCTTTACCTTATTACATACAAAGATAACTCACCTCTCCAGGCGAGTACTGGGCACTGAGGGCAGCCGTCCTCACTACAACAAGCGGGTTGTCTGATTTTACACCCTTATTTAACTGGGTCACATCCACTGCATTGTTCTGCCGCACCTACATAATAAAGTATGAAATTGCTGATCTGTAAATATGTCAAATCTGTGTAAGCAAACTAAATGTTTGTGAGATATATCATTAAATTTGCATCATTGCTATCTTTAAACTGCAAGGAAAAACAAATTAGAATCATGTACTTTAATCTCATAATCTCTAAGGTTATATACTTCCCTCAATCTCATGTAGTCAGTAGCAAGTCTTGGTCTCCTTATACAAACCTGTAGTTGTATGTTGGTGACATGACGGCCCCCACGGGTTGCCCCAATATAAACTGTCAGGATGACTTTGTACCCTGTGCTCTCCATGCCTTCAGGTAACAGGAACCTGTCTGTCTGATACACACCCCTCGCCGGCCCCTCGTGAAGCATCACCTAGACACAAATGTAGTTTGATATTCCACTGCTGCAGCATATGTAAAATGGGTACTACTTCTAATATCTGTTATATGAGGTGCAATACGCACAGGTAACCTGTATGTAACAGGAAAGTCTGTAGTAGCCATTTAACAAATAATTAACAATTGGCTCTACATGATGCATGAAGGAAGCAGTAGTGAGTTACTCTATGGTGCCGCACTCATCCATCATGACAGCAAAAGGCATAGTGTATAAAGGGGTCTCATGATATTGATCACCTCGTCAGCATCTCCCTCAGGTATCCGATACCAGGCTGAGTACCAGAGCCGGATGTTGGGGTCGTCGGGGAAGTCCTCATCGTACCAGTGGTCACATGTCACCTGGAACAGGTCCTGTATTGCCAGCCCTGCAGCACAGATGGATCAAGTACAGAATGAGATCAAATTAACATGCTCACCTTAATAGACAGTCAATATTGTCTATATCGACCAGACACCCCCTGATTAAACAGTTTGATACTAACCAAGGTGTGATCTAGGATAGATTCTGTTTGGGGCAGCAAAATGTTATCTGGTGTGGGAAAAGATTTAACTTGCAAGTCTGTTTTCTTATAGATTCAGTTCTGGTTCGGGATTTGATCAGAGTTAGCACACAATCTTAAACACACCGACACATGACAGTTGGAAAGATTGGTGCAAACATGAAAAGTGACTCTCAGGGTTACTTTGATGCCTTATTATACATTACCTTGTAGTATGTTGGTTGTACAGGTGCCTAATTTAGGAACTGGGCAGGTATAGAAGGTGTCCTCCACAGACGCCTCCCCACTCGACACACTGACTCTGTACCGCACGTTAGCCAACAACTGATCAGCCTGTATCTGGGCTAGGCATTCTGTCTCTGAGGAGGAAAGTAGAATTGTAATATCATTTCTATGAATTCATGATATAGACATTTTCTTGTTTCTATCCATACTCTACTGGGAAGACAATTCAAATTATTTAAACAGATATATAATTGTCCTACCTTCTTGTTTTGTGGTGTCCACAGACACATCATTCTGTGAGGTATCAGTGAGTTTCTGCAGAACCCAGCTATAGCTGGAACACCGCGGTGAGCAGGACACTTGTAGCTTGACCACCAGGTGGACTTTGATACAGTCGTCTTTCAAGTTCTCCCCCACAATACTGAGATCAAAACATTTAGAATTAAGAACCCAGAGCAGTTGTATTAACTAAGTCATCTTATCATGAATAGGAGATGTATCCATATTTACAGAATAAGTTAAATTAGGAGATGCATACATAGTTACAGAATAAGTTAAATTAGGAGATGCATCCGTAGTTACAGAATAAGTTAAATTAGGAGATGCATCTATAGTTACAGAATAAGTTAAATTAGGAGATGTATCCATAGTTACAGAATAAGTTAAATTAGGAGATGCATTCATAGTGACAGAATAAGTTAAAAAATGGAGTGTGTGAGTGGCCTCACAGATGACTCAGGGTAATCTGTCAATTCTGGCATCAGAAATGAATTCGAATCAGTGATCTAATTTGAGTACAATACATTATTTCTCATTTCTGACAGAATCTAGCAGAATCGTAATCGCCAGAAAAAGCTACCCTAATTTCATATATTGGAAGTCATATATAATCAAATTCCAGGTGGTGGCTGTAGGTGAGCAGGTGGCTGTGGGAAAGCAGGTGGCTGAGGGCGAGCAGGTGGCTGTCGGCGTCAGCGCCCAGCAGCGCGTAACCGCTGTTTTACGTCTCGGCCGTAAAGCGAGTCGATTGGAGCATCAGCAGCGACACCATTGCCGTTTACGTTTCGCCGTGTCGGTCGGCTACAGGGCGGCGTGTGTTACGCGTCCATGCCTTTGCCGTCCATCCCCTGCCCCCCCGCCCCTGGTGTACATTAGCTAGCTGTATCATAACCGCTATCTGTTAACATATAGATATAGAGTGGATGTGACTTGTTCCATGGGTCCTGGCGGTAGAATGTGCCCAGTTTTTGCCCACTTTGGGGGTAGAAAGAGAGAAATACGGGCAAATTCGCTCAAAATGTCATTTCTATCTTGCACCCAAAAACTTAATGCCTTGCAGCCTATGGAGGCCCATGGAGGTGGTAGCTTTTTTTTTACTACATTTCCATAATAGGGAAAGAGAGAAATAAATTCGTGAAGATCGCAGTTCAATTTCTTCAAGAAAAATTGAGATTTTTAGAAAAAAAATTGCGGAAAATGCTGTCCCCCGACCTTGCCTATCTCATGTTTTTTTCCGCTTTTGTCTATCTCGAATGATAACCGAAATACAACGATTCTCCTATGTCACAAAATTGTCTTAAAATGCAAAATTAGTAGGTGTATATTACTCAGGGTTAATTAAACCCTGAGTCAATTAGTAGAAGTATCCATATTTACAGCATAAGTTAAATTAGGAGATGTATCCATAGTTACAGAATAAGTTAAATTAAGAGATGCATCCATAGTTACAGAATAAGTTAAATAAGACACCGGTCATACCTGAGGCCCAGTGTAGGTGCTGATGGTCCTATCAGTGTGACTATGGTAGATGTGGTAGCACTCCGGTCATCCTTGGTAACTTCCACCGTATATTCACACACCAGCCCCTCCATGTCTGGTACATAGTCCACACTGGAAGAGCAGGATTTGTTAATTGGGAGATATCTGTTTGGCATCCATAGAGTTCCAGCAAGTATTATTTGTATGAGATTTGTGGATTTGGCTGTGACTAGGATCAATGAACATAAAACAGAAGTTTAATTCCTGTATATGGAATGCACTATACACCAACTTACCTGTAGCGTGCCCCCAGAGCCTGGCCTGTACACAGTCCTGTGGTCCCACCTGCTGACACCTCAGCCACAGTCCAGCTGTAGCCCAGCCCCTCAGCACCCCCCTCACCTGCCACATCAGGGTCTGCACTCTCTGTAGCATCCAGCACAAACGACCCAGACTTGGTGACCTTCTCCCCACCCTGCACGGAGGGCTTGAGGGGGGTGTGTGTGACAGTGAAGTAACCCGTAACCTGGACTTGTAGCTCAGGCTCCTCCTGATGCCAGGTGCTGTAGGTAACTTCATAGCTGCCAAGGTCCAGGTAGTTCTTGAAGAGTTCTAGTTCTACCTGAGAGACTTCCACCAGGTTGTGAGACAGCTGGACCTCTTCTTGACCCTGGAGGAAGTTTTCTAAAGCTACATTATATAATAAATGTGAAGAACATTAATTCATTTATCATGATGTTAATCATCTAAGGGAAAACATTCCTTTTTAATGTTTGCTAAAAATGTGCAAATGTTTGGTTCATCCATTCATAGCTAGGTTCCATGTGGGAAACATCTTCAATGTGGATGTCCACTGAATATAATGTAATTACCCCATATTTAAACACCCCCCAGCTGTAGCCTAGCTGGGGTGTGGGTGTACAGGATAGTAGACTAATGGAGGCAGATGCAGTGATGATGCTGTTCCTGCTGTACTCTGTAGGTGCTGCTGGACTCTGTCCTACACCTTCTAGTGCCACCTCCACACAGGCCGTCCTCGCTGAAACCAAAACTTGGTATCAAGATGGTGCTAGAACTATTATGGCATTTCAGTATTATTCTGTATCAATATGAAATTGTAGTATGCATTATGTTTACAAAGAACGTTTTAGAAATTATACCCTGTAAATAGCAATGGAGGGATATTTTGAGAGGAAACATGGCTGGCTGGTTGCCCATAAGCCAGAGGACCTTGAAGTGCCTAAGCTTAGAGCACAACAATCTCATACCAGATTTGATAGGATAACTCACCTGTTGTTGTAGTTGTAGTGTGTGTTGTAGTTGTTGTGGTGGGTGTTGTTGTTGTTGTTGGTGTTGTTGTGGGTGTTGTTGTCGTTGTTGGTTGAGTTGTAGTGGTGGCTAATAAATTATCCATAAATTAATCCCATGAATGCAACATGAATGATTTGTAGACATCTAAAACAGGTTCACACACGTACACTCAGACACACATGATATCAACTAAAGGTAGCTTTAAATGTCAACTAAATAACTGAAGGAGAAATATATAAATAGATAAATGATGCCCAAAGTAAGTATCAAGATGATTATATATATGCAAACTAAGCTAGAAGTGGAAGCAGAAACTCCTCTTGATGTATGACGTCCGATTCCCTGTAAATCAAAGAAAAATGTTAGAATGCAATGTCTGTTCAGCAACACAAGCATCCACATTATCTATGTAAGTACATCCTAAGGCTGAAAAAGAATCAGTAGTATGTATTTAACCCTGATCTCAGTGCCTCCTGAGATGCACTTCTGCTGTTCTGGGTTTCTGACACCCTGAAGCATGACACGTATGAAGCGGTGTATCATATAAAGCCCCAAGCAGTAGGCGTGTATCACTGAGTTATGTAGAGCTGCAGTTGTTGATAGCAACAGGTGTGTGTGTTGTCATAATATCTCCTAGTCCACAGCTCTTGGCTGGTGTTAATAATTATAGGTGTTCCAGTAGTTGGCCGTCCAGTAAGTAATGAGCAGTTGGAGGAGGGAGTGGGGAAGGGGACAGTTATGGCCACGCCAACTGTTTTTGCTTAACATATTTGTGAATACATAGAATTGCAAAGCAAGTCAATTTAATTAGTGTGTTGACAGGTTAGTTGGGTATCCAAGAATGGGTAGGGAGTTTCTCCTCCAAGGGAAAAGACACAAAATAGATATGAAGCTGCCAGCCAATATAAAAATATCACTTCACAAATAAGGGTAATAACAGCTTGTGTCCATTGAATATCTAAAAAGCTAAGTAAACCATATTGAATTGCAGATTGGAAGTAACTAATGTGGACAACTTACTTGTTGTAGTGGTTGTTGGGGTGGTCGTGGTTGTTGGTATAGTTGTTGTGGTTGTTGTAGTGGTTGTTGGGGTGGTTGTGGTTGTTGGTATAGTTGTTGTGGTTGTTGGTATAGTTGTTGTGGTTGTTGGTGTAGTTGTTGTGGTCGTGGGTGTTGTTGTAGTGGTTGGTGTTGTTGTTGTTGTTGTTGTTGCTGTTGTTGTAGTTGTACCTGAAAATGTAAAAAACTCATGTGTCCTCTTCCCTCATTTATCAATTTTTAAATCCCCACCATACATTTCCCAGCATACACTCACACAGCCATCTATCTTTCCATATAAAATATTTCACACCAAAATCAAGCAAACAAAAGCAGCTAGGGTGACAGCATCATTTCTGTATCTGCAACAAGGAGTCATCCAAGTATTAGTTTTGCTGCATTCTGTAATAGAAACAACAGTGTAATTAATCCTCAAGTTTCAGTTTCATAGTGTCCGGTCCTTATGGTCCTGTCATTGCCTTAATCAATCAGTAGCAATCTACAAAGGAGATGTTAATGAGCGATAGTTAAACAATCATCAGACTGGGGATGTACAATCTTGTTTCTGGAATCTCCACTGTAAAAGATGACAGTAGTAAGGGCCCAGAAGGGCCCCCATTACTACTGATGACAAGAAATCAAGTAAAAAGGAATACGCAAAAGGCATGTCCTCAGGTAGAAAAAGAAAAGGTAAAAGTGCAGCTGTGGCGGGGTGTCCATCAGTGCTGTGTTGACCCAGGGTGACTTCTCCCCCAGGCTGTGTGGTGCTGTGTGGACAGGAGGGGAGTGAGAGCAGCACTTGACCACACTGTCATTATGTACTTAACTACATCACCATTGTACATAATGTAGCTGTTGGCGAGCTTGTTGTTCAGTAATGCCTACCAATTAGCAGCAACTTGGCTGGACCCATGCTTTTGTTTCTATGAGGTGAAGGTAAGTCACTGGTGTAAAGCATCAATGTCAGTTTTCAGTAGTTACTCACTGACACTAGGGTGCATAATGATGAGGAATGAACATGCAAAAACCAACCAACAGTTCATGTTCAAGAGATATGAGGGAGCTTTAGTTTCCTTAATGGTCATGTTAAATACCCTGGTTTAAATCAATAATTTCTAGTTATTATTCCTCTGTAGTCTTTATGGGCAACAATAACCATCATGACAGCCTGTGCACACTTATTAATACACTATGCTGGATCGACATGATGCATCATGACAACCCTATAGAGTTGATAAACTCCCAAATGATCAACATGATGCACCAATGCAGCATCGTGGAGCATCATGACAACAATCAAACAGGCAGCATACTGTCCCTAAAGGGTTACTGTGTGGTTGGTGTACTCATACCTGGCTGTCACCCAGCAGGTAATTACCTGCACGTCTTGATGTAATAAGCACCTGGAGCCTCACTACCTGGGTGCAGGCCAACCTGGACTGGACCTTGGAAACGAGGTAACAGCAATCACAGAAACAACATGGACATGGGGGAGGGGGTGTGTCCTGCAGCTGGGACTACACCCTTAACCATGAAGGCGCCTCTACATGGGTTGTCAGAATTTTGGCTGTGTCACTGCATCACTTTTTAAGTAGAAATAGTGTGCTACTGTGTCACTTTTTATTTATATAAGAACTGTGCTGACTTCAGGACTGGAGCACTACATTAGACTGGAATTGAAAGATATCTGCAGGTCGATTTTTATCTCCTATTTTTCTGTGTCACCCCCAATGCCCTTCCTTGACAAGTATGAAGACATTGGACCGCACTTTGAGGCTGAGTAAGGCCACTCACTCAAAGACTGAAAAAATGTTTCTCATCACTGAGCACCAAAAGGTATGATGAGGGAGTTTTTTACTTGATTTATCTGAGGGGCTGGGATATAGGTAGAATTTTAGCAATTTTGGTAGTCAAGAGAACTGTAATTTATTCCTAGCCCCCGGTTCCTAGCCAAGGCCAAATAAAGAAAAAGGTTTGTTTCAGGTAACATGGGCAGAAAGTCTAGGGTCGGTATGTCTGATTTTTTTTAACCTCTTTTTTTTTTACAGCCCTTTATATTCTCTTCAAAATTGCATAAAAAAATGTAGGGTCAGTCCTGTTTTGATAGGGTGACCTGAAACGAACCTTCTTTTTTTTCCCTTTTTGGCCCAATTAGCCTACACTACTGACAGTAGGGCTTATAGTGGCATACGCTTTAATTCAATACCAAACATCACAATAATTTATGCGCAATTTAAGTGCACAGTGATGAGAAAGCAGGATAGGTTTTCAGTGGCCTAAATAACCCCCTACCCCGGGGGGGGACACTTACTATATATTGTATACACGGGTGTGCGGCTGGCAAGGGTAGTTTTTGAGGGAAATCCCTCTCACCAAGGGTCACGTTGTCCACAAAATCCCTCTCACCAAGGGTCTGTTTCTGAGAAAATCCCTCTCACCAAGGGCCAATTTTCACCAAAATCCCTCTCACCAAGGGTCACTTTTCTGTAAATTCAACAAAACCCCTCTAAGCAAAGGTCATCTATCAGACTTTCTGTCAAAATTCTTTAAAACAAAGTCACTTTTGACTAAAATCCCTCTAATCAAGGGTAATTTTGCCGCTTTAAAAAATAAAAACCTAGGCACTTTTTACAAAAATCCCTCTCACCAAGGGTAAGGGTTGTCAGAGGTCCAGCCGCACACCCGTGTCAATATAAAATTGAGTCTCCCCCCCGGGCCCCCTACGCACCCATCTGGATTGGGGATAGGGTGTGGCAACCGGGGCCCCTCATTTTTGGTAGATTCTCTAAAACCCAAGGTCAATAGAAAGGGACGGCCTTGTCCCACTCTACTTTAAAACTGTTTGCCATGCCCCTAGCTGTGGGGTGATATTTCGCCCCTGGTTAGGCCTATCTGTGTTGATTTTGGACGGGAAAATCCGTCCTGCCCCCCCGGGCCTTCCCCCCAAATCTGTCATCCTCTAGTGTACCGTAGGCCTATTGATGATTACCGATTGTCATTCTGACTGTAGGCTCAGGGGCGGCGGAACCGGGGGGGCAGGGGGGGCACATGCCCCCCCAACTTTTTTGTTGGGGGGGGCAAGACTATGTTCTTGCCCCCCCAACTTTTTCTAGAATTATATAAGTTTTCAGGGTTGATTCACTGTACCATTATTGGACTTAAAGTTTAAATCGAATAAAGCATTCATTAGTGCCTTTAGATCTAGCCAAAATGCACCATTTTACTTTTGGAATTTCAAAATTTTCTTAGGGGTTGGGCCCCGGCCTGTAGGCACAAATCTCACGTCCATAGCACACGTCCAACCCTCTCTAATAAATCATATGCTGTCCAACCCCTTCCCTCACATCCAATCCCTATCTCTCACATCCAACCCCCTCCCTCACATCCAACTCCTCCCTCACATCCAACCCCATTCCCTCACGTCCAACCCCTTCCCTCACGTCCAACCCCCTTCTCTCACGACCAATCCCCTCCCTCACGTCCAACCCTTTCGCTCCCTCAGGAAATGGTGGTGGACGTGAGGAAATGGTGGTGGACGTGAGGAAATGATAGTGGACGTGAGGAGAGGGTAGTTGATTGATTGATTGATTGATTGATTGATTTGTTTAACGTCCAGACGTACATCAAGTACCTCACGGGACATCTCAAGTTGGCAAGGAGTCATCCACAAATAGTGGTAGTCTGCCTTGCAGTAGTAGGACAGGTATTTATATGCTGCTTGCCCAATACAGCAGTGACCGCATCTATGGATGATCGAATCTATGAAATGAATGACCGCATCTATGAGGTGAGGGAGAAAACCGCTACCGGGGCACGTCCCCTACTCTTTTCGAAGGATAGCAAGTGTTCTTTTATTTGCCTGGTCCTACATACCTGGGCGAGTACCATAGTTGGCAGGGCCAGACAAACCACGGCCTTTGATATCTCAGACGTGGTTCACTGAGGAGGGATCCCATGCCAGACCACCAGCAAGGAGGCCCGGGCCCGCGCATATGGGCAGCGGTTGCCAAACAGCTTACGTGACTGATCACAGCAGTAAGGCACAAGACCCCTCAAGTTTTGTCGCCTTTTACGAATCCGGTATGCCCATTGGTATTATGGAAGGCTCCCGATGAAGTTATTCTACTCCTTCATGAGGGTAGTGGACGTGAGAGGGGGGTAGTGGACGTGAGGAAGGGGTAGTGGACGTGAGGAGGGGGTAGTGGACGTGAGGAAGGGGTAGTGGACGTGAGGAGGGGGTAGTGGACGTGAGGAAGGGGTAGTGGCCAGGTCCCCCTGTAGAAAAGCTTTTGTAATCCAAGTTATCAAAATGAGGTGGCCATTCCAAATTTCAATTTTCCAAAATCGTTCCCTCTAAAAATATTGTTACAGTCCTAGAGGTATAGGCCCGGGTAGAGGGTAAATATAAATATGAGCCATGATATATAGTGTGCCAAAATGCATTAGAATGCACCATTTCATGCACCAGTTGGGTAGGCTTCTACAGTCTTGCCATCCCCCCCACGTATATATTGGCTCCCCTTTTTTGGACACAAAAGGAAATTAGATTCACATTCTCCCTGGCCTATGGCCTCAACGACCAAAACAAGAAGGTTGTTGTACTCAGAATAGGGTAGCAGTTCAGAAGAGTATCAAAAAAATTCTCTTGTGCAAAAGGGGGAGGGGCACATATTTTTCCATAGAAAGTGTGAAAAACCTATAAAAGTAGAAGGGGAAATCCTGTCCCTGACAGCTCTAGAAATGCACCAGAATGCACCATTTCGCTTCTAGAAACACAAAATTTCCTGGGGGGGCATGCCCCCAGACCCCCCTACTTTGGTCGCTGCGCTTTGCTTGCGAATTTCCTGCGCTGCGCTTGCAACACTTGGGTATCCCCTAGATTTTGTCCCTGGTCATCCCTGCCCATTTCACACACCCCCCCCCCCACACCAGAATTATTGTCAGACCTTTGCCCCCCCAACTTTCAAATGGTTCCGCCGCCCCTGAGGCTTACTAAGCGTACAAACACTTTGAAGCCGAACCAACTCCGTCAGCAGGGCAGGGGCGTAACAAACTCAAACCTCCAGTCTCCAACTCCACTACCCTACGTAGTTACGGACTGGGAGTGCGAGTCTGCGGACGCAAGGCGGCAGTCGCCTACAGAAGCGCCGTGTGACGTCACAGGAGCGTACGTACGTCGGAGCCTGCCGAACTTTGTTTACGTCCATTTCTGTCACTTTTATTATTTTGAGCTATACGAATCTTTGTTATTCTGACTAGACACCTTACTTTATTGTACATAACAGTATAATTACATCAAATTAACTTTACAAAGTCACGTGATCGGACTGCAGAGCTGGCTGCTTGCAGAAAACGCTCCGGGCCGCCTGCGTTACGGGCGCCGCCATCTTGGTTCTCAGAGCGAGGCGCGGCGGCAGAACGTTGTTCGTGACGTCACCACTGATTGTGACGTCGGTGAGAGAACGTCACGACTAGTTCTCTCTGCGGGCGGCCCGACGGGGGCCCGACTGGAGACTGGACGCCCCATCCGCCGTACGAACATTTTGAATGATCGGGAGAGCAAAGGGAGGGAGAGCGAGGATGGACTTAATAGTCTCCAGAGCAAACACTAACAAATCCATACGTTGTGCTTCGCGTCACTGCTGGGAAAGTGTTTGATTTGCCAGTGTTTGCTCTGGAGACTACAGGTTGGATGCGGCAGTCTATCTGTTACAGCTCAGTCTCTGTGTGTTTGATCGCAACATTTTGTGGCTCCAGATGGGTCAAAAGCGACCTGGGCTGTTTTGCAGGCGACCTGGCGACCTAGCTGGTGCAATAATAAAAGCGACCTGGCGACTTTTTGGAAAGGTTTGGCAATAGCAACAACTGTCCAAAAAAGCGACTTTCCGACCTGGGGCGACTTTCCGACCTGAGGGGGGGACCCCTCTGCACCCCCCATTTTGAAACGGTTCGAAGTAGGCCCACTAGCTTACAAACAATGGTTGTCCTACTGTTGCCCTGTCTTTTTAAGACGAGAGCTACAGGTGCCTAGCGGCCGTTTTATGAACTACAGCTTATTTCACACTAAGAGGATTCTGGCATTTTCTATAATTATTAGTTAAAAAGTTAGGCCTAGATGTGTAAATCTGCCTTTTCATGAAGTAGGCCTTTATCAAAAACAGTTTCCACAAAAGTACCTCCCCACTCAATCCCCTCCCCCCCCCCCAGTGAAATTGTTTGCCAATTAATTAAGTGAAACTGCAATGTTTCTTTGAGATATTGGGCCTCTACATTGGAGGGCCCCATTAAGCTATTATCGACAGTGTAATGTCAATTTTCCAACATTATATTTTTTCATATAGATCTGCAAACATTGAATGTCATGTATTGAGCTGTGTACCCTGGTAGGCCTATGCTATTATTTTTAAAGGAGCTGTCATTATTCTATTATTATTTTTGGTTCGACACCTGTATCCTATTATCTAAACATGACTCATAAATATACCTTAATTATTTCTATAAAGCTATTTATAGTGATAAAAAATGTTTAGCTAACAAATACTATGTTTTCACATTCTGTAGTATCCCCCAAGACATTTAGGCCTATACCATGCCCTAACAGCCTTACATGAGTCAATTCAGCTTAAAAAGCTACTGTAATATAACCATGTATAGCCATTGTTAATTATATCATTATTCACTATGTAATTGTATTTATTCTATAGTTTGCGTCGATTGCTTCTTCCACCACCCTCCCCTTCTAACTTCTTGGAATTGGTTCCAGACGGGGGTATGGGAGGGTGGATGTGGTCCGATGTGGTGTGATTGTATGTGATTGGAGAATGCATGTGACGTGATGTCAGTTGGACCACTCAGAAGAGAGTATAGCTATTTCAGTGTATGAGGTAACGGCCACCAGCTCCCAGCGCTCCCTCCAGCCCTGGAGAAATAGGTGCATATATGTGGTGCACAAGGCACCACGGGAGAGTAGTCACTGAGACTTTGATCACACGCCAGAGGGACGGAGTCAGCGACAGGACCAGAGGGCTGGGCTGGGCAGGAGGAGGCCTGGTGGCTGGAGGCCAGGGAGATGTGAGGCCCAGAGTGTGAGAGACCCTGAGCAGAGGGCAGGAGTGGGAGTTGTATTGGCTTGGACAAAATAAAGAACCTGGTTATTCTATTTACTCTCAGAGTTGTTATGTTACAACACGTGAGGTAAATTTGGTGCCTGTGACCAGGGTTCTTAAGGCCAAAACTACCAGGCCAACGCAAGCCCCTCCTAATGAACTAAGTCCTGCTCTTGGTCTCCTGTCTGCTACGTGTCGGGGCCTGCCCAGTTGTGCCCACCCAGCATTCTGAAGGTCCTGTCGGTTCGCCTAGCTGCCTGTCGGTTCGTCCAGCTGCCTGTCGGTTCATCCAGCTGCCTGTCGGTTCACCCAGCTGGCTGTCGGTTCGCCCAGCTGCCTGTCGGTTCGTCCAGCTGCCTGTCGGTTCGTCCAGCTGCCTGTCGGTTCGTCCAGCTGCCTGTCGGTTCGTCCAGCTGCCTGTCGGTTCGTCCAGCTGCCTGTCGGTTCGCCCAGCTGCCTGTCGGTTCGCCCAGCTGCCTGTCGGTTCGCCCAGCTGCCTGTCGGTTCGCCCAGCTGCCTGTCGGTTCGTCCAGCTGCCTGTCGGTTTGCCCAGCTGCCTGACGGTTCGCCCAGCTGCCTGTCGGTTCGCCCAGCTGCCTGTAGGTTCATCCAGCTGCTCTACTGAGGGTCCGCGGGTAACCAGTGGTCTGTGTGTGGGTCCACCAGCCTGCCTGAGGGCCAGAAATCTTTGCAATGGAACTGTGAGTGCCAGTCTATTTTGTTATAAGGGAGCAACAGTTTGACCTTAGAACTTTGAGGTCAACTTGAATGAGGAGGTAATTAAGGAGGATGTAGTGGTAATGACATTATAAATGATAGCAGATAAATGCATGCTAAAATGGCATTTTATCTGAAGTGATATTGTGTCAGAGGTAATATTGATTGAGTGGTATTGAGTGGTTTAAAACTATGCCAGATCACACAACTGTGTGATTAATGTGGAGGTAATGACCATGGTAGTCATGTATGTATGCTGAAAAGGGTACTTCAATTAATGTAAGGTAGTTGGGGTATTTTGTCAAGTGGTGAAAGAATGGCAGTGAGAATGAAAGTGAGAGTGGTGGCATAATTTTCAAAACCTTTCCAAAAAGGGTATTTGAAATTCCCCACTGTGTGGTGCATTTTATGTTTGGAAACTGGTGGCAGTAAGCTGGTTAGAAAATCTATTTTAAAAGGGACCTGTGGAGCAGCTCTCTACAAGGAGCAGCTTATTTTGATTCAAAGTCTGACTGCGTAGAGAGTGTCTGAGTTGCTCTATACATGGTTTAAAATAGAATCTGTTGTTGTAGGCTTTTACAGCGGTAGAACCAAGGTTCACCGATATATGTCTAGCTCAGTATCAGAAATAGGTACGGAGGGCACATTGTGTGTATGCCATTTGAGTATAGGGATATCAGTAGAAGGGAATTGGCTGATTGGCTGGGTATAGTGTATCATTTTGGTGTAAAGTGTTTGCTGTATCAAGTTTGGTGATAGGCACTCAGTCTGGTAAACAGAGGCTGTCCCCCTTAGGGTAAACAACTTCTATTCTTGGGTACGTAGATAACAGAGAGAAGATTGTTTCACGTTGTTTGGGTGTTCAGACATTTAGTGACGTAGCAACATTGATAACATTTGTTGGACTTTGGGGTCGTCTGATGAGACTTTGTCTGGTAGAGGGAGCAGTGAGGGGCAGAGCTGTAAGTGCAGTAGTGATGCAGAGTCTGGGGAATAAGAGACACACAGGCTATTATTGCCACTTGGATTATTAATAATTGCAAGTGGTCACTGTGTTTATATAGTAATGTAGATATAGATGCTGATGGGTACAGGTATTGGTGTTGCTTGGTAATTGGACAGCTGATGAACTTGTGTTGGGTCGATAATTAGGTCAGGTGATTACTAATTAGGTTCACACAATTAGCAATTGGGTGGATTAAGTTAATTAGGTTAAAATTAATCCATTGGGTAATAAGTTTAGTAAAGATCTTGTGTTAGGTTGATAATTAGGTCAGGTGATTGTTAATTAGGTCAAGGCAATTAGCAGTTGGGAGGATTGGGTTAATTAGTTTAGATTAATCCATTGGGTAATAAGTTGAGTGCAGATCTGGTGTTGGGTTGATAATTAGGTCAGGTGATTACTAATTAGGTTCACACAATTAGCAATTGGGTGGATTAAGTTAATTAGGTTAAAATTAATCCATTGGGTAATAAGTTTAGTAAAGATCTTGTGTTAGGTTAATAATTAGGTCAGGTGATTGTTAATTAGGTCAAGGCAATTAGCAATTGGACGCATTAAGTTAATTAGTTTAGATTAATCCATTGGGTAATAAGTTGAGTGCAGATCTTGTGTTAGGTTCATAATTAGGTCAAGTTATAACTAGTTGGGTCAAATTAGGTTAATTAGCCACCAGTAGTTTGTTGAATGTGATTTATTCTTAGACAACTTGTGTTCGGTTGATAATTGGGTTAAGTCAGTGCTAATTGAATTGGTGGATTATTAATTGAATTAATTAAGTTTAGTTCTTCCTAATTAAGTTTAATCATTCCATCTGGCACTAACGTTGTTGACAAACTTGTGTTATATTTGGGTTATGTTTCATTGCATAATTAATAAGTGATTAAGGAACTTCAGTGATACCAAGGGAGTTCTATTGTGGTATTTCAATTGACTGAGCCAACTTGACCATAACTGACTTTAGAGTTCCCAGCCTGAGAAGCATACACTGAGGCCCCTAGGGACAGTCTCTGGAACTTCAAGTAGTTACATAGGGTAGTTGATAGGTGTAGGTATAGGTAGGACAGATGTGCATAGGTGTGTAGGTGTGTGCAGGAATGTACAGGTGTGTATGGGTGCGTGCAGGGGTGTGTAGGTACAGGTATATGTATACAGGTGTGACAAGGTATAGGTATGATTTTACAGGTATATATAGGTGTGTAGGTGTGTGCAGGAATGTACAGGTGTGTATGGGTGCGTGCAGGGGTGTGTAGGTACAGGTATATGTTTGCAGGTGTATAGAGGTGTGAGCAGGTACAGGTATGATTGTACAGGTATATGCAGGTGTGTATAGGTGTATAGGTGTGTGCAGGAATGTACAGGTGTGTATGGGTGCGTGCAGGTGTGTGTAGGTAAGGGTATATGTTTACAGGTGTATACAGGTGTGAGCAGGTATAGGTATGATTGTACAGGTATATGCAGGTGTGTATAGGTATGTGCAGGTATGTACAGGTGTGTATAGATGTGTGTAGGTGTGACAGATGTGCAAGTGTTGTGTGTTCAGATGTAAGGTGTTGGGATGTTAGACATTCAAATTACAGGTGTGTCAGCCATTCAGGTGTAAATTATGTCAGGTGTCCAGTTACCTGCATTTTTACTGCCTGGGGTGTGAGTAGTATAAGAGAAGTGAGCTGAGTTTCAGAACATAGGAGATGTTGATACAGGCAAGTGATTATTGAGAAGTATGGAAAAGGGAACTTTGTTTGTACTTTTTGGACAGGTGTATTGTGAGTAGTATATGGATATTGGGCATTGACCCTGGACTTCACTGTCTTTAACATTTTGGTTTTAGTATCGAAAGTTGAGATCTATTTGTGCCAATGTTGTTTTTTTTTTTTCTTGTTTTTTTTTGTTTTTTTTTAATTGGGAAAATCATAGAATTAGATGAAGATGATAAGGTGGGAGAGGGTAGTCAGGGGAGACTAGGGGACAAATGACATAGAGATTATTATATGTCGGAAGACTGGATGAGTTAAGGTAATGAGAGATCAGTGAATTATTTGACTTATTTTGATATTGCAAATAGAGTGAGTACAGCAATGAGTTGTGGAGTTGTGGATTAATGGCAGTGGTTTGAGACCACTGGTGTTATAAAGTTTAACATGTACTCTTAGAGTTAAGGATATAGTTAGCATTCGTATAAAGTTTAGAGTATAGAGTGTTTATATTTAGAAAAGCCTGCCATTTTATATAGTATAAAGCTTAGTACAGTGTATTGGTACAGCATTAGCATTTGTGTAGTGTTATATTTGAATTTTTCTATATTTAGTTGTGCAATCTGATGGTTCAAAGTGTGATGTTAGCTGAGATACTGTGTGCCTAGAGTTTGTTGTTGATGCAGTTACATGTTGTGTAAACAAGTGATTGGCTGATAGCAATGAACATGGTTTGATATGCAAGATTGATGGATTGGTCATTTTAGGAGATCATATTTAATATATTTTGCTAGCATAAATATTATGTTATTCATGGTAAATGTATTCTGATATTTCATCAAAATGCGAACAACATTAAAAAGGACCCCATAAACTACACAAGGAATTATATGAACACTAATCATCAAAAGGAACATTCTTCATAGTACAATACCTCCTCTTGTTTAATGCCTCATGTGTTGCTCCCTTGAAAAATAACTTTATTTTACTGGCACTGCTAAATCTCAACGTATATATGACTTGACCCTGCAGGACCAAGAACTATGTTTGATTCACCTAGGACCAAGAACTGTGTTTGATTGATCTTGGACCAAGGACTGTGTTTGATTTATCTAGCACCATCGACCGTATTTGATCTGTCTAGCACCAATGACTGTATTCATACAGGAATATAACGAGGTAGCTAGTGGTGATGGTATAATAACATTTGTTTTGGACTCTCGCTATATTCTTTGCACATTATATAGCTTGCCTATCTATTTCTTGTATAACCACTTATATTTACTTGCATATTCTTTACTGTAAGTGCTATACAGTTTGCAGTAATTGGATATTTATTAACATGTAACCATTTATATTTACCTGCATATGTTTTGCTGTATATGGTTTACAGCAGTTACACATATTCACATGCACAATTACTGGTATTTAAGGGGTGGGACATGAGAGTTGAAAACAATGTTATATGGAATTATTAGTTGACTGTTGAGCAACATGCTGATAAGCTATGCTTAGTAAATGATATGATGTAATGTGAAGTGGGATTAGAAGGCGATTCTAATGTTTGAAGTTAGGTTAGAAGTAGAGGTGAGGAGTTGAAATCTATTATATCTATAACAGTTATTTAATTGCCAATGAATAAGCTGATGAGCTTTGCATGAAGGTAATGTGTTATGAGATATAGTAGGAAGTGAAAAGATGAGTACAGGTGAGGTGTTGAATTTTGTTGTATCTGTAACAATTATCTAATTGCCAATGAATAAGCTGATGAGCTTTGCATGAAGGTAATTGTCATTATTGGATGGGGTAGAAAATGAAATATGAGGTAGAGGTGAGAAATCTTATTCTGGTGTATCTATAACTTTTGCTTAACTGCTAAAATAAGCTGATAAGCTGTGCAGAAGAGTAATATGTTATGAGATGTAGTGTTCTGGGAGAGGAGTAGGGGTATCGAGATGTTGAGATTGTATGTAGAGGTGTTTTGAGATAACTCATAATTATTTCTAGCCTGTCAATGAATAAGCTGATTTAGTTTTACAGGATAGTGATGTATTATGATGTGTGGTGTAGTAGAAGTAGTAGTACTGAGATTTTGTTATGTTTATTTTTATTCTTATTTGACTGTTAATGCTTCACTGCTGATGAGCGTGCATTACAGTTGTATTGGTGTGTTCCAACAGTGTTGTTTTTCAGGAGAAAAACTTTTTAAAAAGGGGAGGGATGTAATATAACCATGTATAGCCATTGTTAATTATATCATTATTCACTATGTAATTGTATTTATTCTATAGTTTGCGTCGATTGCTTCTTCCACCACCCTCCCCTTCTAACTTCTTGGAATTGGTTCCAGACGGGGGTATGGGAGGGTGGATGTGGTCCGATGTGGTGTGATTGTATGTGATTGGAGAATGCATGTGACGTGATGTCGGTTGGACCACTCAGAAGAGAGTATAGCTATTTCAGTGTATGAGGTAACGGCCACCAGCTCCCAGCGCTCCCTCCAGCCCTGGAGAAATAGGTGCATATATGTGGTGCACAAGGCACCACGGGAGAGTAGTCACTGAGACTTTGATCACACGCCAGAGGGACGGAGTCAGCGACAGGACCAGAGGGCTGGGCTGGGCAGGAGGAGGCCTGGTGGCTGGAGGCCAGGGAGATGTGAGGCCCAGAGTGTGAGAGACCCTGAGCAGAGGGCAGGAGTGGGAGTTGTATTGGCTTGGACAAAATAAAGAACCTGGTTATTCTATTTACTCTCAGAGTTGTTATGTTACACTACAAAAAGTAGGGAGTTTTATTGTAGAGCATTTATGAATAACAGGAAAATAACTGATTTTCTAATACTTGATTTATTAGAGGGAGGCATATGAAAGGTTTTCCAGACAAAATTCACTAGAGAAAAAGATTTTTCTATTCAAATCAATGTTATGGGAAGCCATTTAGTCGCTGGATGACGATAATACATGCCATTCCTATATTTTGGACGGTATTATCAGCAATCCTAGGAATTGAAAGGACTTTAGGACTGGAGCACTACATTAGACTGAGATTGACATCAGTACGGGTAGGTCACCTTTAGCCATGGGAAATCATTTTTGCACTAGATTTCCTTTAGTTTTGAATTTGAAATTACCATCAAAAACATCAACATTTTAAAATCTTCATTTTACCCAAAAGAAATTATCCTCAAATTTTTCTTAGGGCAAAAATATGTCTTAATGAAATGTTTTAATGAAATCTATCCTTATTACATCAACTATGACGATAATAGGCCCTTCTACTCTGTATCGAAAGAAAGCCTAGGCCTATAATTAATGTCCCTGGTCTAAACTAGGTGGGGCTTCAGGTAGTCCAGGTGCACGTGATCCCAGTTTTCATGGACGTTTTCTACAGGTAGGAGACCTGGGATAGCTTTTGCCTGGACTACCTGGAGCCCCATCTAGTGTAGAACACTCAGCCCTCATTGCTCAGATAGTGACACCTATACAAGCATGAGACAAAGTGCTCATGAACCCTTTAAGGACGGCATAATGCATTAATGCATCATGCCCTTAGTCGTCATGATGCATGAATGCAGCCCTGGCAGTAACTCAACAGTGCTGCATTCAAGCATCATGCTGACTCTGGGGTTGAAACGCTCCCGAAGGGTCGGCATGATGCACCAATGCAGCCCAGGCAAGTTACTCGCCGGGGCTGCATTGGTGCATCATGCCGACCAATGTCACCTATTACCGACATACATCCTTATAGGGTTAAGGACGGATGTCGTTAAGATTAAATTTGATGTCATGATGCACCAATGCAGCCGGACAAGTAACTTGCTGGTACTGCACTAGTGCATCATGATGGCACTTCAGGAGTGTCTCGACCCCATAGGGTCGGCATGATGCATGAATGCAGCACTGGCGAGTTACTCCATGATGCATTTAGGTATCATGCCGTCCTCAACCCTTTAAGGACGGATGTCGCTAAAAGCTGACATTTGTCGTCATGATGCACCAATGCAGCCCTGGCCAGTAACTCACTGGCGCTGCATTGGTGCATCATGCCGACCCTTCAGGAGTGTCTCTACCCCATAGGGTCAGCATGATGCATGAATGCGGCACCGGCGAGTTACTCGCCAGGACTGTATTCATGCATCATGATGACCAAAGGCATGATGCATTAAGGTATCATGAGGTCCTTAAGGGGTTAAATTAATTTCTACATATTGGAATCTATCTAAATTATGAATTTCAATCCTTTACTTCTTGGGAAGACATAGCAAGAGTATTTCAGATACACCTATAACAATAGCAGTTATCTCAAATAAGAACAATAACACACAACACAGCATATTAGATTGACAGGCTTTTTTTTTTATTACAGACTTTGCATTATAGAAACACCTTGGTACCAGGTAAAACTTTAACTGGAGTTATGATGATTACAGTGAAATACGGCGTTCAACGTCACGGTTACACGATTTCTACAGAACGATGAACCATCCATACAGTGCTTGTGTGAAGTCTATTCTTGAGAGAAACAGACAAGCGACTCTTCTATAATATCCAGACAATATTGCGAAAAAAGGTAAATGGGTGGGGTAAGATGGATACTGTCAATTTCATTGAGAGCGCTCGGGCAGTGACTTGTTACTGCTAAAAATAGCCTAAATACATACAGGGTGCGGAGAGCGACTACTACCGGCTAGTTATCATCATGGTTATTAAGGAATACCAAGAGTCACACGGAAAGCATCAACACTGGACACTCGGCAGTGGTTAACTTACAATGTGTCGTAGTACCGTGACAAAAACACTTGTCAACCGGGGTGCAGTTCATTATACAATAATAACAGATCAGACTTCTATATTCCATCATATACAGTTTACATTATCCGCTCTCCCTTGTTTCCCAATCATCTTTGGTGAATCCCTCTACTGTCTCTTTAAAATTCATTGCTATATGACCACAAATACCTCCCTGCACAAGGGAGACACAGAGTTGTAAAATTTACCAAAATGACAAAAAAGAAAAGACAATGCGTGGCATATATACCCCTTATTAGCATACAACATCACTCCGTCTTATTCACATCAGGCGCTAGACTACCATTTCCACACAGCGACAGGCCATATATTTTTTTGTTTATAATTTTTTTCTTTTTGCATAAAAATAATCACAGTTTGTGGCTAAATGCATTCAGGGCTCACACGAATGACACCAGCATTTCTGCCGCTAAGTAGCGAGAGCCTCTGCACGATGCCTCCCCCGGTCTCTGGATGCTGCCGGCTGGGAATGGTCGAATCTGTGGAACACGCGCGGACACCCAGCAGGCCGGAGGGGGAAGGCAGACGTTGGTGGCATCGCGCCCTCTCTGCCGAAGCCATCGACAGGAGGGCAGCCCCAAAGATAGGCTAGAACTAGAACAAACGTTACCGTATATACGGTAGGAGGGGCGACCGTCACCATGCTTGCTGCTGCTGCTAATGAAAGGCAAGCGCAGAATATCGGGGGTCGATATGTGCCTGTGTAGAAAAACGCTCAGCCCAGGCACACTAAGTTTTCTGCCAGCAACGAGGCGTCGACATCACGCAGGCTGCACTGAGGATATATTACCACCATCATCACGACTACCATTGTTACCCGTTCCCACCCCACCCCAAATACTCCAAAACGATTCTCATACAAACAGAAATTCTCCGCTCTGGGAATCACACGAAAAGCATACAAGCTGTCTGATCATCCTAAACATATCAAAAATAAGAGGTCGATATCCCCGCTACCCCATGTGATATACATGTATATATTTATATATATGCAGAGACAAAGAGTATATAAGGGACGAGTAGGCTACTATACACATGGACCTATACAAACTGGTTGTCTTCTTTGCAGTGCTTTATAACTAGAACGTAATAGAAAACAACCAGACAGGGCTCCACCAAAAGGCGCTAGGCAACACGAGCTCGCCGACCACTGAATAGGGAGCAGCCCAAATACATACAAAACGCACATGTTTAAGTTTATCCGGCTCACAGAAAGAAAGAAAGGTACACAGGACGTAGTTAAAGCCAAACATTGCGGTCGTAATCACCTCAGCAAAAAAGGCTATGAGAACAGATACAAGAGATGGCAAACATTTGTAATGGGATTCTTGTTTTGTTGGTGGAGCCCATGCGAGGGATAACTTTGCAGTGGGCGGGCTGCATGGTGGCTGGCAGCCAGCCTTTGGTCGCACCAAGAGCAGTTTCCAGAAGGCCACAGACCAAGGCCATGGGTGGAGGAGGAGGAGGAAGTGGTAGCGGCATGATCAGGTATGGCGAATGATGAATGAATTATACTGGTTCATACAACATGAATTTCTCACTTTTTGAAGGTTTGGATTTACAGCGCACAACCACTCACTAGAATTACTTGCTCGACACAGGGCCTCAGTTGTACACTTCTGCACGTCACCTCGTGATACACTCTACTGTATTCATCTGTAACACATTTACATCATAATGACGAATACACAGTGACGCGAACCTGGGGAGGGGGAGCAGTGTCTAACACTCTCCTACTGAACTCCCTGGTTGCAGTTCGGCTGAGGTTTGGCGCCCTCTGGAAACTGTTCATTCTGCTCTGACTACTATGCTACATATGGTAATATTCTAAACAAGGACATGGCGGGCGGGTAAACTATGCCGTTTCCACCACTTGCTGTGCGGCAGCTGTGTCGTTTGTGGCCGGGGTGGAGGAGGCGTCCTCGCTCGTCACGGCCACCTTGGTGGCTGCTGGTGGTGCCGACTCCTCGTCCCCGTCTTCTCGGATCTTCAGCTCTTCCAGCTGCTCGGCCGCGCCGTTTACAGCACTCTCATTGGCCTGTGGGAAAGGAAAGTGGGCTTTAGGCAAATGTTGAATAAAGTGCTGGGATCCCTTTGTCACAAGGAGCAAGACATTCATATGAATCACAAAATGCATTCCTGTTGTACATGGGGCCTAAATTGTGGGAAATCTAGACTTACTTGTAACCTGGGGGCAAGGTAGAACTACTACCTTGGACAAGGTATAAATAGGCCTTGTTGAGGTAAACATATGCTAATTAAATCATCTTAATTGAATTTTTCCTAGTTCTGCAACTTGAACTTCAGTCAGAGCATAGATCATTGGTACAATTTTGACTAGCAGAAGCACGAATCACTTTCATTTTCGTAAATAATCTCTTGAGATTTGTTGTAACCTAGACATGCTGCTATATATTGACTTTGCCATGCAGTTCAGAAATTTACAGTTTGAATTATTTCATCTACTGATACACTGCAAACAAATTACATGCATCAAAGATGAAACCATACCAATATCATATGACTAATGAGGTGTTTATAACCCTCACAATTAGATTTGTTAAAACCCACATACATGATAAAAAGCATTACTGCTCTGGGTAATTGTGAAGCCCATGTTAAGTTATGCAGGTGTTGTTGGACACCTTTCGTTAAAGATAGCTAAGCTGACAAAATCTTTTCACACAATTTATCATTTGATCAAGAGAATGTTTTAGAATGTTTGCGTACTTTGAATTAGATGATCAGAAGCAGGACTCAGATTGTCGATACATCTACCCCATCCCTAATCTCTATAACTTCGGAATGCTACACATTTTACACTTGACTAATCTAAGATGCAAAATAACAGCAGAGACATCATTTTTTCTTGCAGTTCTTTTCTGGAAGAATCAAAACATTAAAAAATCCACTTTGCTGTGTGCTGTGGTTGGTGCTTTACATCATGAAATGATGATTGAGGTGTCTAAGATCAAGGCCCATCATGGTATCATAGGAGGATATGAAAGAGACATATTCCATCTAGTTTCAAAGACCCCGTGTAATCATGTATGGGAAACACAGGCCTACACTGAGCTGTGGTGGAGATCGTCAGCAGTGGGTTGGTAGTATTAGTATAAAGGCCTGACACTGTGGTGGTGCGGTCATCTCAGTGACCACGTGACCAAACAATACATACAGCTAGTTCCCACAATAAGCACCAGGCCTATACTGGAGCCATCTGCTGTCTTCTGTGTACACTAGCTGTATGTAGTGTTTGGTCACGTGGTCACTGAGATGACCGCACCACCACAGTGTCAGGCCTTTATACTAATACTACCAACCCACTGCAGACAATCTCCACCACAGCTCAGTGTAGGCCTGTGATGGGAAAGGACTGCATGCTAACATCCCAGATTCTTAAAATCTAACAAACTCTACGCAAACCGGTGAAACCTGGTCACGCTCTGCCTACCTACCACGCACATCTAAAGTTCTGTCAAAAATTAATCTGATTTCTCTATTGATTTAACAACCACAGTATAAAATCTCAGGGATCTTCTGGATAATTTTTATCTTGTGATATATTAATTCCACAAATAGAGTACAAGCAGCAACATGATCAGAAACAGTGCGATGGTCGTGGAAATCAGTCCACCCGGGATCGAACCCGGGACGTTTTTGTGTTTGAAGCGGGTATGCTACCACCACACCACGGACCACTCCAAGCGAGCCACATACACCTCAACCATTGCTGTACACAGGGAACATACCCCCTGGTGTCTAGGGCCCAGTGTAACACACCTCCCTGTAGGAGGGACCTTGTATGACAAACACACCAGGGCCTCAACACTTGTAACAAACACGTAAACTAACGCCCCATGTGGCACTCACCGCTGCGACTTCTGAAGTTGATGAACCCGATGCGGCGCACCTTGGAGCCCTCGTGCGCCGTCAGCTTGTACTTGTTCTGCGGCTTGAGGTTTGGCAGGGAGAAGATCTGGGGGCACAACAACAACACAAATGTAGTTTATCTATCTCGGACATATTTTATTATTTCTTTATGAGTGAATGTTCTTCCCTAGTTACTTTTTGGAAGCCTTGGTACCAACTCCAATCCTTAATAAACAAACAGTACCTAACTCACCCTACAACTACTACAGTAACTTCTTGCCTAAAAGCTGCGGCTGGTACACAACTCAGATCACTAGTATGGCTTATAGGATCGGCCCAAGTCTTGGTGCCACTAATATGCAAGTTTATACTACATTACTAAATTTGCCACGAGACCCGCTTTGCAGCTTATTTTTAGGACTACAGCTACTTTCTGGAGGTGTACTGCCAAAGCGTATTGTTTCCAAAGCAAAGGCAAAATCTTGGCTTTCAAGGGGCCCTTTTTACTATACGCATTGGCCCGCTATGGCAGTGCTAAGGATATAGGACTACAGGTACTTTCCGGAGGTGTACTGCCATAGCGTATTGTTTCCAATGCAAAGGCAAAATCTTGGCTTTCAAGGGGCCCTTTTTACTATACGCATTGGCCCGCTATGGCAGTGCTAAGGATATAGGATTTCCCCAAATTCTAGTTGCAGCTAATACGCGTGGCTTTAGGGTACATGCTGTACAGTACCCACCTTGAACTGCTCCTCAGAGCAGATGACCACCTGGTGAATGTCGGGTTGGTACCCCTCCCCATACGTTTAGTGCCTCACCCTACTACTACATAATACTGTACTGTACCCACCTTGAACTGCTCCTCAGAGCAGATGACCACCTGGTGACTGCCGGTCATGTCGGGTGCCTTGGCTCGCTCGTGCTGCACCTCCAGGGCGGCCGGGAGGGGGCACGCGTTGCGGTCCACGATGCAGATCGAGATAACCGGAGCTCGGTGCTTAAGATGGATCTCCTTACCTGCAAGCAGCAACAGTAACATATGGAAATGTATGCAAGATAAAATAGCAGTTATACTTGTAAATGTACAGTTCTGAATGTAAGACATAGTAACATTATACCACAGCGGGCATGGAGAACAAAGCATTTCACGCCTCTCGTATACTGTATACAGCTAGTGGCAATAGTTTATTGAGCATGTTATACTATGTTGAAGCAGCTCTTAATCTGACAAAAAAATGTATTTGAATATTTGCTTTCTTGTTAATTGAAATTCTAAAACGTGCAAGCTTTATTAATAATTTCTCAATATTTCTATCATTAATTTAAGTTCAAAACTTAAATCTAAAATATTAAATAGTTGATAGCATGCATAGAACAATCTTGAGGCAAACATGAAAAGTACAACGTATGATAATTTAACATGCATGCATTCTAACCCTAACAACTACCCAGCAAATTAGTGCTAGGTTGTGCCAGCCTAAGGTATACCCAAGCCTATCCAATAGCATTGGCTGAGTATGCCCTAGGCTTGCACAAGCTCGCCCTATTCAGCTGGGTATCAACTCTTTTAGTGGTTCTGTCACCTTTAAAAAACACAGTTGGGGTGATGGTCGCCTTGGCATTCGCGTTGGTTATGGCAGTGAGTGCGGGACGCGTTTGTGCCCGGGGCCTCAAGGACCAGGTGCTGGGGGTTGACACAAAGGGTCTTGCCACAAAGATGGGAGACTTCCATACTGGCAGGCAGCTGGTAGTTTCCCATATAGAGCTGGTACACCAATCTGTGTGCGTAATGAGATTTTGATTCTTGGTGGGGTAGAGTTAGCCTAATACGGCCATATTTCCCTGAGCGCCCCCCTCCCCACATAAAGCATGCCCCTTGTGCCATACACCTCCCATAGATTTTTTGTAATTCTGAGGCACGCCAGAAGTCTTCCTGAAAAAAATGAGTACCAGCAGCCATGAGACAGGAATCATGCAAGTTTTAAGGCTGAGACTCATTGTGATTATCATTAACAATTTTTGCATACATGTTTGAAGAATGAACAGCTCACTAACCTGCTGTGCCATGTTTTGTAGTGATGCCAGGTTGCCTGAAATAAGATCATGCCTTTAGTGATTTAAAGCAATTAGTAAGATGTAAAGGGCCTGTATCTTGGATCCTCCCATCCTCCTATAGCCATATAGAAACAGGGGACTGTCTTTGATATATACCTTTTTCAAAAACGCAAAAAAGGTGTCCCATTCAGATAGATTGATCAATCTTCAGAAATGATCGAGCTAGGTCCCGAACTCCACAAGCAAGGCATGACCCCCCCCCCCCAAGAAAATCTCTAGACTTGAAATTCTGATGTGTTTTAGCACACAGTTTATTATGGCTCATATCTGTAGACATTGGGCTTATACCATAGTTTTTGGCAGGGGTGGTGACCCTATTCTCTAGCAATGATAGCTTATGATTACCCCCCCCCCCCTCTAAAGCGCATGAATGTTTTAGTGTCCCCATGCCTTTGTCAAACACCATTTCTGTGTGAAGGCTAGGCCTACTAAGGGCCCCAGATGGGTATAATCGACAAGGGGACAAGACCCTCTTTTAACCCTCATGAAAAAGGGACAATGGAATGCTGGGGGTTGTCAACAAGGGACAACCCCACTTTTTGAAATCAAAATACATTTGAAGCTCAATTTAAAGTAATAGCAACTTTGGGAAATGTAAGAGGAGGACATCTATGCCCCCTGCCTCACTCACAAACAATTTTTAAATATCTTGACGTCAAAACATGCAATTTGGTGATCTGGCCTTTGGAATAAAAAAACAAACCTAGACATCAAATATGAATTCTGGTGACTTCTGAGAATATTTTAATAAGTCTAGTTCTAGTAGGAATATTTGGAAGATTCTTTCAGCTCTGCCTGAAACCGGGAGATTCTGGGAGACCTAAGGGGGACTGGGAGATTGCTAAAAAAGCGGCCCCAGAATTTTCTTAGTATGAACTGTGAAGTGTATTTTGACCAGGAAGGAATCGTGGTACAGGGCTGAACCTCGCAGAGCGCCGGGATATCGACGCGGGAAGGCGGCAGGCCAAAGATGGACTCGATCAGACGAACGATGCGGAAATGGCGATCAATATAGTAACTGTCCATTTCTGAGTTATATTTTGGCTTGGTGTCGACCTTCATTGCCAAAAGAAAGGCTGGTACTTACTTGGTGAGGACCAAGGATGATTGGTGTGAAGCTGAAATGATGTGAAGTTGGCCTGAGTTGTTGTTGTCTTGTGGCTTTTGCAGTTGGGGGTTCCCTTTTGGGTGGGGGATTCCCTCTCCAGAAAGAGGCACAATGCTGGTGCCCTGTGCTCACCCCAGGTGGCGGCCTAGGGAAGCCAGGGCCAGAAGCAAAGATTATCCAGAGATGTGGTGTGACTAGGAATATAGGATATTAAATGAGTTGGGGTGATTGGTGGGGTGGGCATTGTGTGTGTTTTGTGGTATGGTCTTAAGGCCAGGATTAAATACAAGGCAGTCATTGATTGGTTCTAAGCAGGGGGACTGGTACAAAGTCAAATAGGGTACTGTATAAAATATACATTCCATGGTCAATCCACCCAGAAATGACCAATAAGAATTACAGAGATGGAGAGGATGTTTCCTATAGAGTCTTTGAATAAATATCAATGTTTCAAGTTTGTGGCATTTACTGCTTCAATTGAGAGGGAAAATCAAAACATTGGATCTTGCCTCCAGCTGAAGGGTGACTGACTGAATAGGAGTTGGAGTTATAGGCCCATTGAGCTCAACAAGGTGAGTTGTGCCTGTTGTGTATTGTGTGAGAAAATAGGTGTAGATCTAGGTTCTGTGTGGCACTTGTTGTTATTGATGTGTACTATTGTGTTTATCATGTCGGTGTATGTGGGTGTGGGTGGTGTGTGTGGGGTGGGGGCCTGGGGGGCTCCATGAACCTGCTCCTCCCTGGCTATAAGGGCAGAGTCATTTAGTAGGCCTACTAGCTTGGGGGGGGCTTCATGGATTTTCACAAAACGGCAATATTATTATTGCCCCCGCCCCATTGAAAAATCCCCCCCCCCCCAAGAAAAGAAAATGTGCAAGTATCTAAATGGACCATGTTTTATTATGACCTCCCCCCCCCACCCCCCCAGCATGAAGGCTTTGTCAGTCCCCCCCCCCCCCATTGAGGGCCTGTTTTCTATTAGGGAGTGTTCATTTATTAAAAATAAGAAAAATGTGGCTTTGACCACGATTGGGTTTGCTGGTCAAAGGCACATTTTTCTTGCATCCACCACATCGCAACATAATGTCCTGCCTTAATTTTACATCAAAATGAATGATTGCTTAATATGTAAACACACGTATAAGCTTGAGCTACCCCCCCCCCCCCTCACAGAGGATTGGAGTAGGGCTGAGTAAGAGCCAAGTTAACTATTGCCAGAGGCGGGAGGGGGGGCTTAGTGGATAGGCCTATATGGGGTGGGGATCACAAGGAAAAATAGGCCCGGGAGGCAGGGGTGATCTTGAAAAGCCAGTCATGGGCACAGAACTGGGGCAACTAAGGGGCAGGGGGAGGGATTAGGCCTACTTTCGGTAGGGCCTAGGCCTACTTGGTGGGGGTAATTGGACCTTTAATAATTTTCTCATCTAGCCTAGTCTTTGGTATAGAGATCATAGCTTAGGCCTATAGGCCTACACCTAGGCCTACTATTGTGTTGAATAACTTGTCAAGAGCGACCAATAAAAAACACAAAAGGTAGGCTGCCCATTTTGGGCTCAGAACAGTTTCAAAGCGGGCTGCCCGCTTTGGGTTCATGTTGGGTAGATGACAGGAAGCCTGTCCAAAACCCGATCTGAGCCCAATTCGGGCAGCCCACTTGGGGCCACACCAAATCCCAGTGCCTTAAACCAATGGGCGCCCATCGGATAGCCCTCTCCGGGCGGATGAGGGCTGAGGTTGGGTTTGGACAGGGCAACTGGTCTAGTAGTTCTGATGATTAACACAAGATGTACAACATACAATATATAGAGTTTTCAGAAAAAGGCAGATGAAATTGACATTATACAATTTATAATACAATAAAATGTTAAAGTGATGTAGAATAGGAAACAATAAATAGATGTTCTCACAGTTTGGAAATAAGATAGACTATATATTTGAATGATGAAAAAAGGAGGTTCTCTAAGCTGCGATCCAGTGTAAACACTATTTATGTGGCGTCACAATTTGCTTAATACCAGACTCATGTGCCCCATGTAGGTCTGAACTATGGCTTTGAAGGCCAATGTGCACCATAGACACTTGTCTATGCTGTATGTGGCTTAAACCTATGATAATAGGCCTGCTTGATACTTCCACAATTAGATAGTTATTCAACAAATACAAGAAAATATTGGGCATGATTGAATAGATTCCCTAAACTCATAATTATCAGGTGGTCCTGCGACAGCAAATTGGTCAGCCCATCCAAAACCCAATCTAAGCCGAAAGCGGGCAGATCATCTAAAACCCGATCTGAGCCCGCTTTCAGTCCCTCCCAAACCCGATCTGAGCCCGCTTTCAGCCCGTCCAAAACCCGATCTGAGCCCGCTTTCAGCCCATCCAAAACCCGATCTGAGCCCGCTTTCAGTCCCTCCCAAACCCGATCTAGGCCCCCTTTCAGCCCGTCCAAAACCCGATCTGAGCCCGCTTTCAGCCCATCCAAAACCCGATCTGAGCCCGCTTTCAGTCCCTCCCAAACCCGATCTAGGCCCCCTTTCAGCCCGTCCAAAACCCGATCTGAGCCCCCTTTCAGCCCGTCCAGAACCCGATCTGAGCCCGCTTTCAGCCCATCCAAAACCCGATCTGAGCCCGCTTTCAGTCCCTCCCAAACCCGATCTGAGCCCGCTTTCAGCCCGTCCAAAACCCGATCTGAGCCCGCTTTCAGTCCCTCCCAAACCCAATCTGAGCCCGCTTTCAGCCAGTCCAAAACCCGATCTGAGCCCAATTTGGGAAGCCCGTCCAACACCCCGATCTGAGCCCAATTCGGGCAGCCCACTTGGGGCCTCACCAAAGACCAGCGCCTTAAACCAACGGGCGCCCATCGGTTAACCCACTCCGGGCCACACTTGCAAACACATTCTGGCCCCGTCCAGGGCCATACCGTGTTTGCTACTAGGGCTGTAAGGGCTGCACGGTGCATTAAACCTGTAAGGGCAGGATGCAGCTTCAATACATGGTTGTTTTGCACCGAAAATGTTATTTTTTACCATTAAACTAGTTGTACACCCTAGAAAACAATATATGCTTTTAGAACTTTTAGCCAAATATACAGTGTGTACCCTAGAACATATTATTTTTGAAGGTTTTGCACAACCAAACTAATTGTACATGATAGGAAAGTGAGATTTTGAGCAAATACACACATAAATAGAGTGCAAAATCACCATTTAATGCATGACAAGGGCTCAGTGGCCATCTGGGATCAGCCTAAAAATATATTTTGGCCAAGTGAAGTCATATAACAACCCAGCAGATTTTATTTGTGTACACCTTCCCATGAACACATGATTATAAATGACTAGATTTGACTATTTTGCACGGATGCTATTTTTGACAATTAAACCAGTTGTACACCCTAGGAAGAATTATCCTATTAGAACTTTAGCCAAATATACAGTATATACCCTAGGAAATAATTTTTCTGAGGGTTTTGCACAACCATACTAATTGTACAAGATAGCAAAGTGAGAATTTGAGCAAATTTACACGTGTAGAGTTTGTATGTTAAGTACGATTAGATGCTTGACAAACAACTCAAACTGCAGTTATAGGATGTGAAAAACAGACAATAAGTAGATGCTTTTATTTGGTCTTAACCAGGACAGTAAGTCCCCTTTGGCGATTAGATAATGTCGAGTATTCGGTTCTAGACAAATGACAGCGGTTCAGTTCAATGGTAACACTCCAGTCAGAGACCCGGTCAGGTCTGCCTTCCTGGGGAAGAAGAGGTGGTTTATATCGGTCTGAGAGCAATCGGGGCGCCCTCTGCAGGGCTAATCCGGGTACCTGGCTAGGGTGCGTTCCACTACCCGCCATATTATATACCCGGGCCCCTACACATTGAATCATAAATGACCATTCAATGCATGGCTAGGGCTCAGTGGCCATATGGGATCAGCCTAAAAATATATTTTGAACAAGTTAATTAATCTAACACCCCTTCAGATTTTATTTATCCATAAATTCCCACGAAAATATGAATTTAAATCACTAAATTTGGCTATTTTGCATGAAAAATGCTATTTTTGACAATTAATCTAGTTGTACACCCTATGAATCAATATCCTTTTAGCCTGAAACTATTCTTTCATCAACTAAATCAATGTTACCCCCCCCCTTCAGATTTTATTTGTCCAAACTTTCCCAAGTACATATGATTTTAAATCACTAACTTTGGCTATTTTGTACTGGAAATGATATTTTTGACCATTAAGCTAGATGTACACCCTAGGAAACAATATCTATTAGAACTTTAGCCAAATATGCATACAGTTTATACCCTAGGAATTAATAATATGCAAGTAAATTGAATCAAAAATGACCATTCAATGCATGGCAAGGGCTCAGTGGCCATCTTGGATTAGTCTAAAACTATATTTTGAACGAGTAAACTCATCTGACACCCCATCAGATTTTAGTTATTCACAATTTTCCTATGAAAATATGAATTTAAATCACTAGATTCGGCTATTTTACATGAAAAATGCTATATTTGACAAGTTATCTAGTTGTACACCCTATGAAACAACATCCTTTTAGAATTTTAGCCAAATATGCAAATTGTACAAGATAGGAAAGTTGTATGTTGATCATATGGAGATGCAGATCCAATGAAAATGTACGTTTAATGCATGACAAGGGCTTGATGGGCATCTTGGATTGGCCTAAAGCTATAGTTTGACCAAGCAGGGGTAGACACTAACGCCAATGGCCCGTACTTTTGGGTCCGGGCCCATAGTTTCCAGACTGTTTGCCTAGCTACTGGCCCGGGTGGCCCGTAGCAAGACTCTAATATTGGTCTACATGCCAGTTTTTACTGCATGTGAATCGGACTATTATTAAGACTTCTAGAAAGTAAAACAGAAAGCCTGATTATTTTATAGAGAATTACACTTATATACAGGTTAAAAAGGTTCAAATGATTTAAACATACACAGAACTTATTCAGTATGATTTTCAATTTCAATTCTTTTTTTTTATACTAGCATTATATTGACTCTCAATACATGGGTACATTTACTGTACTAAGTTTACGAATTCCCGGGCCCACAGGTTTAATCCCCGGCTCAGAACTTTCAGAACCTGCGGGCCCGGGTGGCCCATGGTCTCAAATGTTAGTGTCTACCCCTGCCAAGTACATAAATCTTACACCCCATTAACTTTTATTTCTCCACACTTACCCATGAAAATCACTATGTTAAGTCACATGAGTCATCAAAGTGGATAAAGAGCAATTCATCAGGCTACGGCTGATAGCTTTCGATATATAAGTTTTAACAGTGTGAATACAGATTGCTCATTTCTTATCATTTTAGAGCTAAGAATGATGAAAGATTGCTTCATAAGGCATCAAGCATGGTTGAATGACAAGTGTCTGAGGCATTCTTGGTTGATCTTTTAGCTTGAAAGGTTATCTCAGTCAATGCTGTTTCAGACCCATTTAAGACCAAATTGGCAAATATTAAGCATTTTTTGCAATCAGGCAGGCCTTCTGGACTTGTGAGAGAAGTATTGTGGCATTGGATAGCTGATTTCTTGTTAAAAGTCTCATATGACTTTGATAACGGGACCCACTGAAATTCCATTACAGTCTAAAACATAGGTGAAACACATAAAAAATTATAAATAAAACTTCAAATGTCATCAAAGATTTTCACCCTTTTCCTCACATGCATAGAAACTAGAACACAAGTGGGTTTTGACAATTTATGAACCTTTTCCTGAGAATTATGCCAAAGTCCACTTGCAATATGGCAAAAATTGTTCTGCAATCAGGCATGCCTTCTGGACTTGTTTGCGCGATTTCAGCTGGCTAGGTTGAACATGAAGCAATTCAACTCTGGATTTATACTTAGAGAGTGGGTCTGACGGCATACAAGAAAATAATTTTGGTCATACTGCTTTTATTTCAATTTTGGGCCGGTGGCTCTTGAGTGATGGGACGAGTAAATGTGACAAGATGGTGACTTCTGTAGCTGTCGGCATGCCTGGCATAGTCTTGACTCTGTCCATCTTAACATATACTGGGCTTGATTAGTCATTAAGGAAGTTTAATGCACTTATAAGTGTTGGTTAGTAGTACTAGAGTCCAAATTTAGCTACGGACGGTAAACCAACAGAATTGTTGGATGACAAATTTGAACATTCCTTTGCAGAATTTGAGTGAGCTAGATTGACCTCACGGCTATACAACTCTGGATCTACACTTACATAGGGGGGGGGGGGGTTGAAAACTAAGCAAAAATAGAATTCTGGTCTCACTTATATTTTACTGATTTTTGGTTGTTGCCTCCTGGGCATTGAGACCTCAAGGTTCAATGGTATGATTCATTAGTTGATGATACCGGGCCTATGTAGCAGTTCTTATCCCTTTTGATGACTTATGTGGCTTATCAAGCACATATGACTTATCTGACTTGTATCACTGTCAACTGTAACCCCATTATCTAAGGTAGGGTACATAGTGGTATGTGTAGTTATGTGTGTGTGGGGGAGGGGTTGTGCAGAGACTGAGTACATAGAGGTACAGCTGAGTCTAGTTACGGCTGATGGTCTAGCTACAGTCTAGTTACGGCTCAGAGTCTGGTGACGGCTCATAGTTACAGCTGATGTTTGGACATGGCTGATAGTCTGGTTTTGACTGGTTATGGCTGATAGATACCTCAGCATATCAGCATGTTAATGATGTGGACAAGTTGTGCAAAAACGTCAAACTATAATTAAAGCAGATGACATTGTTCTTTCAGAATTAACCATAATGATGTAAAACTTAATCGTAAGAGCGGCTCAATAATAAGAGTCTGGAGGAGTTGTCTAATTTATATTAACAAGACCTTATGTGTGTGTTGTAGGTGTTGGCATTGATGGCAGCAAGGTCCACCCCGAAGGTGTCGTCAGATGCGCAGCTGGTGGCAGTACAGAACGACCAGGAATCCACCCAGGACTCCACCCAGCCTCAGCTCGTGGCACCCCAGAACAGCAGGCAGAGTCTAGTAACACAACAACTACAGGTATGGACCACTATACTATTATGACTAGAAATGATAAAAGACTGCTTAATCTCACCCCAGGGATTGTTGCCTGACGTGTCTTAGAGGTTGGGGTATACTTGGTTGAGAATTAGTTAAGCTTGTAAGGTCATCATTCAAAATTTCATTTCAGACCCGTTTCACACCAAAATACCACTTTTAGGCAAAAATTCACAACCTCAGCACATCTTCTAGACAGGAACTGATCTCAGTGTATCTTCCCAGAGTGGTAGGGTGAAAGGTAAATATGATACTTGTACCTGGTTACTGTTTTTTACGGATTGGGTTGAGAGCTGCCATCAGATGCTATCATTGTACAATTTGATTGGGTTAGATTGACTTCATGCCTAAACGATTCTGGATCTAGACTCAGTGCTGGATATTCCAATTTTGGTTGCCGGCCCTGAGTGATGGGACCAGTGAATTAAACAAAAATGTCGCTTGACTCAGTTCATTTTAATATAAATCATCAAAGTAGCTTGTACAGAACACAACTGAATGTATTTCAGATAGAAACTTGCATTCCTATAAAGATATTTACACAGACAGGAATCAATACTGTGTTCTGTATACATGATAGTCATACAAGTCAGATAAGGCATATGAGCTTAATAAGCCACTTGAGATTTCAAAAAGGATAAGAAGCAATTTATCAGGCTACGATTGTTACCTTTGTATATGTATAGGGTCATCAACCAAAAATGCAACTTTGCAACCGGGACTGAAGTTCTTCTTGTATCCCCCTTCAGTCCATCCCTCTGACTACATCCACCACGTTTGTGACCATCATTTTGTCGCAGCCCTGTGCAGATGCAGAAACAAGTGAGAAAATGATATTGAAAACACCCCTGACGTCAACCAGCCAACAGGTTGAATCGTTAAGTTCTGAAGACTGCTTATCCGTATCTTGCTCACACATCCATACCAACCCTGCGAGTTCAAAGTATAGTTCATTTTAATATCAGTTAGACAAATGGTAACATCAGGCATCCAGACAAGTGTTAAAATGAGTAGTGTCTGTTAAAACTCTGTACCGTCACCGAGGCGCCCTCAACCAAAAATCCAAACCCTACAACTTGGACTGGAATTCTTCTAGTGCCCTTTTTCAGTCCACCTCTCTGAGCATACAAACCAAGTTTTGTGATCATCTCTTCATCCCAGCCCTTTGCAGATGCAAAAACAAGGTTTAGAATGATACTGACAGACCCTTGACATCGACCAGCCAACAGGTTGAACCGGTAAACAGCTATATCTTAAAACTAGGAATGGAAAAAGACTGCTTGATAAGGCTGAATGCCATTTAGTAGAGGTTGGTTCGTCCTTGGTTGACTATTTGGCATGAAAAGGTGTCTCAGAATGTCATTTTAGACCAGATTTAGACCCAAATAACAGTGGTAAGCAAGAAAAACGCTACCTCAGCATGTCTGTTGGACAAGAAGTGATCCAAGTTCTCTTCCCAACAGTTAAAGGGTCTAAAGGAAAAATAAAAATTCAACATGGTTATTGTTTTAAACAAATTGAGTTGACACCTACTGTATGAATCTCCAATGTTAATGCACGGCTCATGGACAGATGGTCATTTTCACACTTGTTTAGGCAATTAAAACGGGCTTGGTTGGACATATGGCTGTATAACTCTGGATCTTTACTCACAGAATGGGGCTGAAGGCATTCAAATTAAGAATTCTGGCTCTACTTGAAATATTCCAATTTTGGGTTTACAAAAAAAGTGATCTGGTCTTACTTATATTTAACAGATTTTTAGTTGTTGTGACTCAATGATAGCGACTGACCCCTCTTGTCGAGCGGCCAATAGGTCAAATTGGTAAATACTGAAGACTGCTAATCGGTAGCTTCCTCGCTCCGCCAGACCAACCCACTGAGTGGAAAGAATAGCAACCATTGACATCAGTCTAGTGACGGCTAATAGTCTAGTTACAGCTGATAGTCTAGTCACAGCTTATGGTCTAGTCACAGCTGATAGTATAGTCACAGCTGATAGTCTAGTCACAGCTGATAGTCTAGTCACAGCTGATAGTATAGTCACAGCTGATAGTCTAGTCACAGCTGATAGTCTAGTTAAGTGGATGCATGAACACAGCCCTACCGCTATATGGTTCACCCCTTAAGGACCGCACAGCCACATGAAAAAGCGAATTTAAATATTCAGCGTTTTAGATCATTTTCGACCAAGTTAACCAAAAATCCACAACCTCAGCCAAATTCCACTCTCAATACGGCAAAAATTAAGCTTTTAAAAAAAATCAGGCATGCCTTCTTGACTTGTGAGAGAAGTCTTGTGGCACTGGTTACCTGATTTGTTTTTAAAAGGCCCATACAAGAAAACTGGACCTATTGGAATTCCATTACAGTCTAAAACATAATTGAACCACATAAAAAAAGAGAAATAAGACTCCAAATGTCCACCCTTTTCCTCATATATATAGAAAGTAGAATACAAGTACATTGCATAGGTAATGACCCTATTTCAACACAGAAAAAATGTAAATGATGAGTGTTTTTGTCTTGTAAAAAGAGTTTTGACAATTTATGAACCTTTTCCTGAGAATAATGCCAAAATCCACTCGCAATATGGAAAAGGATTGACATGTTCTGCAATCAGGCATAACTTCTGGACTTTTTAATGAAGTATTGTGTTACTGGATAACTAATTTCTTTTTAAAAGGCCCATCGGAGCTTGATAAAAGGACCAGTTGGACGGAGGGTCAACTTTACACTTGTTCGCGCAATTTCAGCTGGCTAGGTTGAACATAAAGTAATGCAACTCTGGATTTATACTTGGCGAGTGCGTCTGACGGCATACAAGAAAATAATTTTTGTCATCTTGGTTTTATTCCAATTTTGGGCAGCTGGCTCGTGAGTGATGGGATGGGTAAACGTGACAAGATTGGGCTGACACAGAAACTAGTGACTTCCATAGTTGTCTGCACGCCTGGCATATGCTTGACTCAGTCCATCTTAATATAGATTAGGCTTGATCAGTCATTAGGGAAGTCTGATGCACTTATAAGTGTTGGTTGGGAGTACTAGATTCCAAATTTAGCTTTGAACGGTTCACCGACGGAAGTGTTGGATGACCAAGAACACTGAGATGAGACCAGGAAAATAGGTATACTTTCTGGAATGTGTTAAAGTTCATCAAGTTTATTGTTGGCATGCTTAGTCATTAGATTATGCCTAGATAAAATGGTCTGTCATGACGTAGGGTGTGGAAAAAAAGTTAAACACCACGCAGGTTTCATTATTTTGAATACAGATTGTTCATTTGCTGTTATGTTAAAACTAATAATGACAAAAGATGGCTTAATAATTCATCAGGGGTCGTTGAATGACATGTATTGGAGTTTGCACTATACTTGGTCGACAATTTAGCTTGAAAGGTTAACTTGATCTTTAAGGGGTATTGTGATGTTAACAGTGGTCTCCATGGATCTTATCCAATATCTCTCTGAGCATACCCAGTGAGATTTGGGACCCAGCCTATGGTGAATGCGCGGCGAGCCAATAGGTCAAACTGGTAAATGCTGACGACTGCTTATCCGTAGCTTGCTCACACATCCAGACTAACCCACCGAGTGGAAAGAATAGTTACTATTGACAAAAATTTGGTATATGGTCATACCAGGCATCCAGAAAAGTGTTAAAATGAGTAGCGTCTCTAAAATTGCTCTACCGTCTTTGAGACGTCATCAACCAAACATGCAAGTCCTACAATTGAGGCTTGAATTCTCCAAGTGTACCCCTCCAGTCCACCTCTCTGAGCATACTCAGCGACTTTTGTGACCATTTGCTCATCCCAGCCCTCTGTGGATGCAGAAACAAGTATCAGAATGACATTGAAAGACCCCTGACATCCACCGGCCAACAGGTCAAATTGGCAAATAGTGTAGACAGCTTATCCGTAGCTTACTCGCACATCCAGAGCGACCCTGCGAGTGAAAAGAATGGTTTACGTTTACCTCAGTTAGAGGTATGGTCACAGCAGGCATCCAGACAAGTGTTAAAATGAGTAGTGTCCCTGAAATCTGTGTACCGTCACCGAAGTGCCATCAACCAAAAATGCAAACCCTACAACTGGAAGTGGAATTCTTCTCGTGCCCCCCTTCAGTCCACCTCTCTGAGCATAGCCACAAAGTTTTGTGACAATCCATTCATCCCAGCCCTTCGCAGATGCAGAAACAAGTGACAAAACAATATCGAAAGACCCCTGACGTCGCTCAGCCACCAGGTCACTGAGACCAAAAATGCAAACCCTACAACTGGGGATTGAATTCTTCTTCTCCCCCCCTTCTGTCCATCCCTCTAAGCATACTGAGTGATATTTTGTGACCATTTGTTCATCCAAGCCCTTTGGGGATGCAGAAACAAGTATCAAAATGACATTGAAAGACGCCTGACATCGACCAGCCAACAGGTCAAATTGGTAAATACTAAAGACTGCTTATCTGTAGCTTGCTTGCACTTCTAGTCCAGCCCACTGAGTGGAAAAAAGAGTTTGCATTTCTATCCATTCTGTGTACCTTCACACCAGACAAGCAGACAAGTGTTAAAATCAGTAGTGTCTCTAAAATTGCTCTACCCTCACTGAGGCGTCATCAACCAAAATTGTAAAGCCTACTACTAAGGCTTGTACTCCTTCTGTCCACCTCTCTGAGTATACTGACCAATTTTCATGACAATCTGTTCATGCAAGCCCTTTGCAGGTGCAGAAACAAGTGGCAAAGCTGTATCAAAAGACTCTTGATGTCGACCAGCCAACACATCAAATTAGTAAACTGCTATATTCTAAAACTAGGAATGATAAAAGACTGCTTAATTAGGCATCAGGGATGGCTGAATGCCATTTGGTAGAGGTTGGATCATGCTTGGTTGACTATTTAGCATGAAAAGGTGTCTCAGAATGTCATTTTACATTCGTTTTAGACTGAAATAACAGTGGTAAGCAAAAAAACACTACCTCAGCATGTCTGTTGGACTAGAAATGACCCCAATTCTCTTCCCAACAGTTACAGGTTTTAAAGGAAAGTTAAAACTTCTACATGGTTGTTGCTTTAAACAGATTGTGTTGACACTTGATGTATAGATTCATTGTTATCAATGGTCAGCTCGAGCATAAATGGTCACTTTTACACTTGTTTCGGCAAGTAAAACAGGTTGGGTTGGACATATGGCTATATAACTCTGGATCTACACTCACAGAGTGGGGCTGAATGCGAACAAGAAAAGAAATCTGGTCCTACGTCAAATATTCCATTTTTGGCTTGCTGGCTCCCGAGTGATGGGACTGGTGGATGGTGCCGACACAGAAGCTAGTGACTTCTGTAGGTATCTGCATGCCGGGCATGTGCTTGACTCTATGCGTCTTGATTTGAAAAAGTATAGTAGTTTGTGCAAAACACAACTGAATTTGTTTCAAATGTATTCCTATAAAGCTATTAATATGAACAGGAATCAATATTGTATTCTGCGAACATGTCGTTAGGTCACGGCTGACGGTCATACATGTTGGATAAAAAATGAGAATTTAAACTCCAAATGTCAACAATATTATTCACCTTATTCCTCATATGTATAGAAACTAAAATACATGTACATTACGTATGTAATGACCATATTTCATGACAGAAAAAATGGAAATGATTAGTTTTTCTGTCTTGTACAATGAGTTTTGACAATTTGTCACCGAGGTGTCACCGACCAAAAATTCAAACCATACAACTAAGGCTTGAATTCTCCAAGTGTATCCCTTTAGTCCACCTCTATGGGTATACTGACTGACTTTTGTGACCATCCATTCATTCCAGCCCTCTGCAGATCCAGAAACAATCGATGAAATAATATTAATAAACCCCTGACGTCGACCACCAAACAGTTAAAATCGGTAAATAGTACAGGACTTTTAGGTTTTTACCGGGAATAAAATAATGCAAAGCTGAAAATCGCAGGAATGTTTGGTTATGGTATGGTTATCACTGTACTAAAAGTCCTGGAGTGTCCTGTGTGTGCTTCCATTAAAAAACTGGGGTAATCCAATATGGCCGCCAAATAATCAGAATGACATCTCCCATGACAACAATATTGATCCTAGGGGGATTCTAACCTTACCTACCCCCCCTAAATTGGGCCCAAGGAATCCACTGGTGTCCTTGGTTTGTTGCTAGGACAAGCGGTTGCTTAGCAACAGTAGTTTTACATAGCAACCTGCTCTTAATATGAGCAAATATCTAAAGCTAGTCCAAGAATACAATTCGGGAAGATCATGACATAGTTAAAAGTCACCCAGCCCCACTAAACTAATTCATTGATTAGTGTGGCTAGGACCTCTAGTTGCTTAGCAACAGTAGGGTTGCTTAGCAACAGCAGGTTTGCATAGCAACCTGGGCTTAGATGCAAGTATCTACAGCAAGATTTCCATATTGTCATTTAAGAAGACTATAATATCATTCAGCCCCACTATATCAAAGGATCAATTTGTTCTTGCTTTGAACTCTAGTTGCTAAGGAACTTTGCTTTCAATTGTATGATTGCCTAGCAACTCACATACAACTTTTTTCATAACCAATATTATATGATTGTGGATCTATAAATAGAAGAAAACTGTTCCAAAAACATAATATGAACAAGAATATAGTATTTACTGTCAAGCATACCTATCAAGCCATGACAAGTGTTTGACTCCAGTTTCATCTCTGGCATGAAGTGTCCGACTTTAGGTGTAATCTTTTGAAATCAAGATTTCAGCTATAGATTTATTCATGCTTATATGACAGAATTTTTTGAGATCTCATCAGGAATATAGCCATATATAATTATATAGATAACGTGTCCAATGGGGTAACCTATGTTAAAAATAACATCTTACAAAGGTGTTTATTTCAACAGGCAAAGTGATCACCTTTTCATTGTCAAGGAGCATCTGAAAGGGGTGCCTTGACCCTAAGATTGAATGAAAGGGCACATATGCCGCCTGAATCATGTGGTATAATTTATTATTTTGTGGGCCAAAGAGAACTTTGCCTAGTTGGTACAAGCAATGAATTAAATCTGATATTGCTGAATATCATAGACATGGATGCTGCTATCAGGCATCTGCCCCCCCCCCCCCCCCCCACAAAATTGCCCCTCCCTCCTGGATTTGCCTCTCTTGCTTGCTAACTGTGCAAACTGCCCTGCCACAGAACATGTCTATGGACTCATATACTGGACATATAACTTCATTAAGCTGCTTTGTTTTACTAGCCACAGAACTTGGTCCTAGGGGTCTGCATTCTCAGAACAATAGCATAGTAAGCTAATTGCTTGGGTCTTTGCTTCCCGTGCTGTACCACTGAAATGTCATTTTGATGCAAAGCCCTATCAAAAGGGTGACTGCTATTGAGAGTACAATTGTGAGACTACAGAGTCAACTATGAAACAGATCTACATTCTCTTTAGAATCCAGTATTATGGAGCCTGGAATATACCAGAGGTTAATCTCGTCCTGTCTCCTCAACCAGCAGGATCATAACCGGCCATCCCCTTCGAAATCCTAGACCTAACAGTATATTACAGAATGCTGGACCCTATCCCATTGACCCTGACGGCAGAAATGACTGAAAATATGTGATCATCTACTATTATGTATTATTATTATGTGCTAACCTACTTTAGTAGGGTCAAAACCTCAATATCTTCTGTGTTTTTCACTAATGTACTTGACCTCATGGTGATTCCATGCAAAACAGGCAATCAATCAATAAACACAGTACATAAAACCTTGTGTATAGGCCGAGGCTACTACATGAGTCAGATTGCCAGTATGGCTTATAGGACCCATCAGTCAACTGAGAAGACCAGGCACACCTCTCTCAAGGACATGCATATGACATACGACCACTCCTCTACAGCGACCAACCTCATCGTTGCAGCCACTTTTGGAAAGTTCCAATCGCTTTTCCCTTTATTCTAATGTAGTAAACTCCCCCTAATGCGACCACCCCTCTAATGTGACCACCCCACCTTCTGACCACTAAAATATTAGTCCCAAATAGCATTTTAATCCCTCTAATGCGACCACCAGGTGTCCTCTCAGAGGTAAGCAGGCTGGGGCCTCTACAGGGGCCTCTGCCCCTCTCCACTCTGACCACTAGTCAGGTGTGTGAGATGACCTCTGTACCATGAACTCCAAACCACTGTTCAGGTGTGTGAGTGGACCTCTGTCCCTTGAACTCTGACCACTAGTCAGGTGTGTGAGGGGACCTCTGTCTCACTCTGCACACTGACTATTGGACAGATGAGGGAGGGGGAGGAGGGCTCTGTTGCTCTCCACCCCGACTACTGGGCAGGTTATTGAATAGATGTCCCTGGTCATCATCATTCTGGTCTTGTGACTTGGGTAGTAAGTTGCAAGTTGTGCATGCATGTATCATGCCGATCTTCCATAGGATCGGCATGAGTTACTGACCAAAAGAGAGATATAATAATGGTATCAAGCACTGTGTATTGAAGCAATATGGAATAACTAGATGGTATGCATCTTAGTATATTTTGAGCGCTAGACAGCTCTAGAACAATAGTGTATACATAATATTATGGACAGCATAGTGCAGCCCTGAGACAAAATATAAACAATTTACAGTAACTAGCAGAAAAATATCTCTTACTTAAGGGTGGTAGGGTATGTGTCAATATATAAGGCAGACAGTAAAGGAACCAATATCTTTTAATTTACCAGCATCTCCTGTATTATGTATGTGTAGACAATGACACAGAGCTTTTGAAATGCAAGTAAATAACAATAACTTTTGTTAACTTCATACTCATTTTAGAGAGGCTAGTCTAGCAACACATGTTTAATACATTTACATCCCAGGGTTATCTAATGATGTAAAGATAATTAGAATTGACATAGGGACCCTCAGTATTGCTAGGATCAGGATCTTCCTGAGGATCTTTATAGGTTGCTATGCAAAACAACTGTTGTTAAGGAAAAAAGTTGTATCTGAGTTACTAGGCAATCATACGATTAAAAGTAATGTTGCTTGGCAAAGCAAGAAAGCAAGAATAACTATGATATAGCTAGTCTTCTTAAATGAAAACATGGATGTTTATCTGTAGATACTTGCTTCTAAGCCCAGGTTGCTGTACAAACCTGCTGTTTCTAAGCGTCCTTGCTGTTGCTAAGCAACCTTGCTGTTGCTAAGCAACCTTGCTGTTGCTAAGCAACCTTGCTGTTGCTAAGCAACCTTGCTGTTGCTAAGCAACCTTGCTGTTGCTAAGCAACTAGGGGTCCTAGCCACACCATTCAATGGATGAGTTTAGTGGGGCTGGGTGACTTTTAACTATGTCACGATCTTCCTGAATGGTATTCTTAGACTAGCTTTAGATATTAGCTTATATTAAGAGCAGGTTGCTATGTAAAACTACTGTTGCTAAGCAACCACTTGTCCTAGCAATAAACCAAGGACACCAGTGGATTCCTTGGGCCCAATTTAGGGGGGGTAGGCAAGGTTAGAATCCCCCTAGGATCAATATTGTTGTCATGGGAGATGGCATTCTGATTATTTGGCGGCCATTTTGGATTACCCCTGTTTTTTAATGGAAGCACACACAGGACACTCCAGGACTTTTGAGAGGTCAAACCTGATATAAAGCCGAGCCATTCTTGAAATTTTCAGCTTTGCATTATTTTATTCCCGCTTTGGCCTATAATTGACCTAAAAGTCCTGTACTAAAATACTGAAGACAGCTTATTCAAAGCTTGGTCACAGGTCCAGACCAACCCATTGAGTGGAAAAAATAGTTTCCATTGAAGTCAGTTTGGTGTGTTGTCACAACAGGCATCCAGCCAAGTGTAAAAATCAGAAGTGTCTCTAAGATCTCTGAGCATATCCACAAAATTTTGTTACCAACCGTTCATCCTAGCTCTTTGAATAAGCAGAAACAAGTGTTAAAATGGTATCAAAAGACCTCTGGCGTCGAACAGCCAACAGGTCAAATCGTTAAATACTAAAAAAAAAGCTTGTCTGTACTTGGCTTGCACTTCTAGTCCATCCCCCTGATCGAAAAAAAAGTTTGTAGTGCCCTCCATTTGATGTACTGTTGTACCAGGCATCCACACAAGTGTTAAAATGAGTGGTGTCCCTAAAATCGCTCTACTGTCACTGAGGCACCATCAACCAAAAATGTAAACCCGACAACTTGGACTTGAATTCTCCACGTGTACCCCTTTAGTCCACGTCTATGAGCTTACCCACCAAGTTTTGCGACCATCTGTTCATCGCAGCTCTTTGCAGAAGCAGAAGCAAGTGCAAATGGTATCCAAAGACCCCTGACGTCAACCAGCCAACAGATCAAATCAATAAATACTGAATAATGCTTACCCCTAGGTTGTTTACACATCCAGACCAACCCACCGAGTGGAAAGAATAGCTTAATTTGATGTCAGTTTGGTGATTGGTCACACCAGGCATGCAAAAAAAAGCTTTAGAATATGTGGGGTTTCTAAAATCGCTCTACCGTCACGGAGGCACCATCAACCAAAAATGCAAACCCGACAACAGGGACAGGAATTCTCCACATGTACCCCTTTAGTCCACCTCTCTGAGCATACCCATGGAGTTTTGTGACCATCTGTTCACTCCAGCCTTTTGCAAAAGCAGAAACAAGTGTTAAAATGGTATCCAAAGACCCCTTACATCGACCAGCCAACAGGTCAAATCCATAAATACTGAATACTGCTTATCTGAAGCTTGCTCTTTACATCTAAACCAGCCCACCGAGTGGAGAGAATAGCTTATTTTCTTCTCAGTTTGGTGTACTATTTTACCAGGGATCCAGAAAAGTGTTAAAATATGTCATTTTTCTAAAATCGCTCCACTGTCACGGAGGCGCCATCAACCAAAAATGCAAACCCGACAACTTGGACTGGAATTCTCCATGTGTAGCCCTTCAGTCCACCTTTCTGAGCATAGCCACCGAGTTTTTGGACCATCCGTTCATCCCAGTCCTTTGCTGATTCACAAAAGATTGAACGTGCGATTAACATCACAGATGACTCAGGATCAGGGTGATAAAGTGATAGAAATGACGGACTAAACAACTGAATCCGTATATATTATTTCAGGAACAATGAATTATTTGTCAATTCTGAGAGCAGGAATGTATTCCTGGGTCAAAACTACCCTCAAGTCATGTGTTACACTAGTATGTGATCATATTTCAGCTGAGCAGGTGGGTGTGGGCGAGCCGGTGGGTGTGGGTGAGCCAATGGAAGTGGGCGAGCCGGTGAGTGTGGGCGAGCAAGTGCGTCTGCGGGTGGCTGTTGGCGTCAGCGCCTGGTTGCGCGTAACCGCCGTTTAACGTCTCGGTCGAAAAAGCGAGTCGATAGGAGCGTCAGCAGCGACACCATCTCCGATGGTGTTTCGCCGTGTCGGCCAGCCGCGGGGGGGCGTGTGTAACAGATGATTTACTCCCCCCAATCAATTACCACTGCCTACATATCTAGCAAGGAGGGGTACTCACATTTCCATATAGTCTTTGTAACAATATGTGCATTGTCAGTGCGAAGGGAATCAGGGTTATCACTGTTACACAAATAATAGCAAGTAACCTCCCCTGTAAATTACCTCTAGTACTTAAGTGTTTGATAGATGTCTGAAAAAAAGGGTCTCACCTACCCTCCCATAGAGATAGCATTGGTTGTCAAGAAATATCCAAATTTGGGGTTGTCGGTTATCTTTGCCTTTATCGTTTTTTGGGGGGGGTTATAGTAGGAATTTGTGAAAAACAAATACACCATTGGATAGATATTGTGGAAAGTGATTTATTGAGACCATCCAAGATGCAAAAAGTGAAATATTGAACAAATAGGGGCAATTTCACTTTTTCAAGGAAAAGAGGTGTCCAGAATCGTCTCACTTGACTCAGGGGGGACCCTGAGTCAATAAGTGTTGAAATGGTATCGAAAGACCCCTGATGTCAACCAGCCGACAGGTCAAATCAATAAATACTAAATACTACTTTTCTGTTTCTTGCTCGCACATTAAGACCAATCCACTGAGTGGAAAGAATATAAATTTTTCATGTCAATTTGGTGTACTGTTGTACCAGGCATCCGGACAATTATTAGAATGAGTGGTGTCTCTAAAATCGCTTTACCGTCACGGAGGTGCAGTCAACCAAAAATGCAAACCCTACAAATGGGACTGGAATTCTTGATGTGTTCCCCTTCAGTCCACCTCTCTAAACATACCCACCGAGTTTGTGACCATCTGTTCATCCCAGCCCTTTGCAGAAGCAGAAACTAGTGTTAAAATGGTATCGAAAGACCCCTGACGTCAACTAGCCGACAGGTCAAATCAATAAATACTGAATACTACTCTTCTGTATCTTGCTCACACATCAAGACCAACCCACCGAGTCGAAAGAAGAGCTTATTTTGATCTCAGATTGGTGTATGGTCACACCAGGCATGGAGATAAGTGTTTAAATGTGTGGTGTCCCTAAAACTCCCTTCCGTCATGTGGGCGCCATCAACCAAAAATACCAACACTACAACTGGTACTGGAATACTCCACATGTACGCCTTCAGTCCACCTCTCTGAGCATACCCACCAAGTTTTGTGACCATCCATTCATCCCAGCTCTTTGCAGAAGCAGAAACAAGTGACAAAATGATATCAAAAGACCCCTGGCGTAAACCAGTCAACATGTCAAATCGATAAATACTGAATACTTCTTATCCCTAGCTTGCTTGCACATCCAGACCGACCCACCGAGTGGAAAGAATAGCTCATGTTGATGTCAGTTTGGTGTATGGTCGTTCCAGGCATCCAAAAAAGTGTAAAAATATGTGGTGTTCTAAAATCACTCTACCGTCACAGAGGCGCCACCAACCGAAATTGCAAACCCTACAACTGGGCCTGGAATTCTCCACGTGTACCCCTTCAGTCCACCTCTCTGAGCATACCCACTGAGTTTTGTGACCATCCATTCATCCCAGCTCTCTGCAGAAGCAGAAACAAGTGACAAAATGATATCAAAAGACCCCTGGCTTCAACCAGTCAACATGTCGAATCAATAAATACTGAATACTTCTTATCCCTAGCTTGCTTGTACATCAAGACCAACCCACTGAGTGGAAATAATAGCCTTTTTTAATGTCTGTTGGTTTATGGTCACACCAGGCATCCAAAAAAATGTTAGAATATGTGTTTTTTTTCTAAAATCGCTCTACCGTCACGGAGGCGCCATCAACCAAAAATGTAAACCTGACAACTGGGACTGGAATTCTCCATGTGTACCCCTTCAGTCCACTTCTCTGAGCAAACCCATCAAGTTTTGTGACCATCTGTTCACTCCAGCCCTCTAAACACCCCTGACCTCAACCAGCCAACATGTCAAATCAGTAAAAACTGAATCCTGCTTATACATAGTATGCTCACACATCAAGACCAAGCCACTGAGTTGAAATAAGAGCTGATTTTGATGTCAATTTGGTGTATGATCACACCAGGCAGGCAAAAAAGTATTAATATGAGTGGTGTCCCTAAAATCTCTCTTCCAACACGGGGGCGCCATCAACCAAAAATGCAAATGCTACAGCTGGGACTGGAATTCTCCACATGCACACCTTCTGTCCACCTCTTTGAGCATTCCCTTCAAGTTTTGCGACCATTGGTTCTTCCCAACCCTTTGCAGAAGCAGAAACAAGTGTTAAAATGCTATCAAAAGGCCCCTGGCGTCAACCAGCCAACATGTCAAATCAGTAAATACTGAATCCTGCGTATCCATAGTACGCTTACACATCACCAACCCACTGAGTAGAAAGAATAGCTGACTTTGATCTCAGTTTGGCGTACTTTTGTACCAGGCATGGAGATAAGTGTTTAAATGAGTGCTGTCTCTGAAATTGCTCTACCGACAAGGAGGCGCCATCAACCAAAAAACCAAACCCTACAAGTGTTAAAATGGTATCGAAAGACCCCTGACGTCAACAAGCCAACATGTCAAATCAATAAATACTGAATACTTCTTATCCCTAGCTTGCTTGCACATCCAGACCAGCCCACCGGATGGAAAGAATAGCTTATTCTGATGTCAGTTTGGTGTATGGTTACACCAGGCATGCAAAAAAATGTTAGAATGTGATTTTTTTCTAAAATCGCTCTACCGTCACGGAGGCGCCATCAACCAAAAATGCAAAGCCGACAACTGGGACTCGAATTCTCCATGTTTACCCCTTCAGTCCACCTCTCTGAGCATACCCACCAAGTTTTGGGACCATCCGTTCATCCCAGCTCTCTGCAGAAGCAGAAACAAGTGTTAAAATGGTATCGAAAGACCCCTGACATCAACCAGCCGACAGGTCAAATCAATAAATACTGAATACTACTTTTCTGTATCTTGCTCGCACCTTAAGACCAATCCACTGAGTGGAAATAAAAGCTGATTTTGATGTCAGTTTGGTGTATGATCACACCAGGCATGCAAAAACGTGTTAAAATGTGTGGTGTTTCTAAAACCGCTCTACCGTCACGGAGGCGCCATCAACCAAAAATGCAAACCCTACAACTGGGACAGGAATTCTCCACATGTACCCCTCCAGTCCACCTCTCTGAGCATACCCACCAAGTTTTGTGACCATCCGTTCATGCAAGCCCTTTGCAGAAGCAGAAACAAGTGTTGAAATGGCATCGAATGGCCCCTGACGTCAACCAGCCAACATGTCAAATCAGTAAATACAGAATCCAGCTTATCCATAGTATGCTCACACATCAAGACCAACCCACTGAGTGGAATGAATAGCTGACTTTGATCTCAGTTTGATGTACTGTTGTACCAAGCATCCAGAAAAATGTTAAAATGAGTGGTGTTTCTAAACTTGCTCTACCGGCAAGAAGGCGCCATCAACCAAAAATGTAAACCCTACAACTGGGACTGGAATTTTTTATGTGATCCCCTTCAGTCCACCTCTCTGAGCATACCCACCGAGTTGTGTGACCATCTGTTCATCCCAGCTCTCTGCAGAAGCAGAAACAAGTGTTAAAATGGTATCCAAAGACCCCTGATGTCAACCAGCCAACAGGTCAAATCAGTAAATACTGAATCCTGCGTATCTGTAGTATGCTCACACATCAAGACCAAGCCACTGAGTGGAAATAATAGCTGATTTTGATGTCAGTTTGGTGATTGGTCACACCAGGCATGCAAAAAAGTGTTAAAATATGTGGTTATCTAAAATCGCTCTACCGTCACGGAGGCGCCATCAACCAAAAATGCAAACCCTACAACTGGGACTGGAATTCTCAATGTGTAGCCCTTAAGCCAACCTCTCTGTGAGCATACCCATGGAGATTGGTGACCATCTGTTCAGTCCAGCCCTTTGCAGAAGCAGAAACAAGTGTTTAAAGGGTATCCAAAGACCCCTAACATCGACCAGCCAACAGGTCAAATCAATAAATACTGAATACTGCTTATCTGAAGCTTGCTCTTTACATCTAAACCAACCCACTGAGTGGAGAGAATAGCGTATTTTCTTCTCAGGTTGGTGTACTATTGTACTAGGAATCCAGAAATGTGTTAAAATATGTAATGTTTCTAAAATCACTCTACCGTCACGGAGGCGCCATCAACCAAAAATGCAAACCCGACAACTGGGACTTGAATTCTCCGAGTTGACCCCTTCAGTCCACCTCTCTGAGTATACCGACAAAGTTTTGGGACCATCCGTTCATCCCAGTCCTTTGCTGATTCACAAATAAGTGTTAAAATGGTATCCAAAGACCCCTGACGTCAACCAGCCGACAGGTTAGATCAATAAAATCTGAATACTACTTTTCTGTATCTTTATTGCACATTAAGACCAATCCACTGAGTGGAAAGAATATATAATTTTCATGTCAATTTGGTGTACCGTTGTACCAAGCATCCAGACAATTATTGAAATGAGTGGTGTCTCTAGAATCGCTTTACCGTCACGAAGGTGCAGTCAACCAAAAATGCAAACCCTACAACTGGGACTGGAATTCTTGATGTGTTCCCCTTCAGTCCACCTCTCTGAGCATACCCACCGAGTTTTGTGACCATCTGTTTATCCCAGCCCTTTGCAGAAGGAGAAACTAGTGTTAAAATGGTATCGAAAGACCCCTGACGTCAACTAGCCGACAGGTCAAATCAATAAATACTGAATACTACTCTTCTGTATCTTGTTCACACATCAAGACCAACCCACCGAGTCGGAAGAAGAGCTTATTTTGATCACAGTTTGGTGTATGGTCACACCAGGCATGGAGACAAGTGTTTAAATGAGTGGTGTCTCTAAAAGTGTTCTACCGCCAAGCAGGCGCCATCAACCAAAAATTCAAACCCCACAACTTAGACTGGAATTCTCTACGTGTGCTCCTTCAGTCCACCTCTCTGAGCATACCCACCAAGTTTTGGGACCATCCATTCATCCTAGCTCTCTGCAGAAGCAGAAACAAGTGTTAAAATGGTATCGAAAGACCCCTGACGTCAACCAGCAAACATGTCAAATCAATAAATGCTGAATCCTGCTTATCCAAAGTATGCTCAGACATCAAGACCAGGCCACCAAGTGAAAAGAATAGCAGATTTTGATGTCAGTTTGGTGTATGATCACACCAGGCAGGCAAAAAAGTGTTAAAATGTGTGGTGTCCCTAAAATCTCTCTTCCGTCACGGGGGCGTCATCTACCAAAAATGCAAACGCTACAGTTGGGCCTGTAATTCCCCACATTTAGCCCTTTAGTCCACCTCTCTGAGCATACCCACCAAGTTTTGTGACCGTCCATTCATCCCAGCCCTTTGCAGAAGCAGAAACAAGTGTTGAAATGGTATCGAAAGACCCCTGACGTCAACCAGCCAACATGTCAAATCAATAAATACTGAATACTTCTTATCCCTAGCTTGCTTGCACATTCAGACCAACCCACCGAGTGGAAAGAATAGCTTATTTTGATGTCAGTTTGGTGTATGGTCACACCAGGCATGCAGAAAAGTGTCAAAATGTGTGGTGTTTCGAAAACCGCTCTACCGTCATGGAGGCGCCACCAACCGAAATTGCAAATGCTACAACTGGGCCTGGAATTCTCCACGTGTACCCCTTCAGTCTACCTTTCTGAGCATACCCACCGAGTTTTGTGACCATCCATTCATCCCAGCCCTTTGCAGAAGCGGAAACAAGTGTTGAAATGGTATCGAAAGATCCCTGACGTAAATCAGCCAACAGGTCAAATCAATAAATACTGAATACTGCTCATCCCTTTCTTGGTCGCACATCAAGACCAAACCACTAAGTGGAAAGAATAGCTTATTTTCATCTCAATTTGGTGTTCTACTGTACCAGGGATCCAGAAAAGGTCAAATCGGCAAATAGTGAAGACTGCTTAATATAGCTTATCGCACATCCAGAATATTGGAAAAAGTGTTAGAATGAGTGAGGTCTCTAAAATCGCTCTACCGGCACGAAGGTGCCATCCACCAATAATGCAAACTCGACAACTGGGACTGGAATTCTCAACGTGTACCCCTTCAGACCACCTCTCTGAGTATACTGACCGACTTTTGTGACCATCCGTTCATCCCAGCCCTTTGCTGATGTAGAAACAAGTGACAAAATGATGTCAAAAGACCCTTGACATCAACCAGCCAACAGGTCGAATCATTGTACAGCTATATGTTAAACCCAGGAATGATAAAAGACTGCTTAATAAGGTATCAGGGATGGCTGAATGCCATTTATTAGAAGTTGGGTCATGCTTGGTTGACTATTTAGCTTGAAAACGTGTCTCAGAATGTCACTTCAGACTCGTTTAACACCAAAAAAAAACACTTGTGACCCCAAAAAACCCTACCTCAGCATGTCTGTTGGACAAAAAGTGATCATTTTTTTCTTTCCAACAGTTACAGGGTTTAAAGGAAAGTTAAAACTTCTACATGGTCATCGCTTTAAACAGATTGGGTTGACACCTGGTGTATTGATTCACATGTTGTTAGGTTACGGCTGACAGTTGGATAAGAAGCAGTTCAGCAGGCTAGGGCCGAGTGGAAAAATGGTTTATTTTGATTTAAAACTATGTACGGTAGAAATTGTATCAAGACCGAATCATTAGAGATGAGCTATGGAGTGCCGCAAGGCTTGATGTTAGGGCCTTTTTTGTTCTTATTTGTGAATGATGTGGAAAAGTTGTTGAAAAACTTCAAACTACTATTAAAGCAGACAACATTGTTCTTTAAGAATTAAACATAATGATGTTTGAAAATTAAGTGGAAGAATGGCCCAATGAAAACAGTGTGGAGGAGTTGTCTAAAGTTTATATTAACAACACCTTATATCTGTCATGCAGGTGTTGACATCGATGGCAGCTACGTCCATCCCGGAGGTGTCGTCAGACACACAGATGGTGGCAGTACAGAACGACCCGGCCTCCTCTCAGCCTCAGCTTGTGGCATTCCAGAACAGCAGGGACAGTCCAGTAGCACAACAACTACAGGTATGTACCATTATACTTCATCTTAAAATGAATGTGTTTCAGATGTATAACTGCATTCGTATAAAGCTATTAACATGGACAGGAATCAATATCGTATTCGGTGTACATGTTGTTAGGTTACGGCTGACACTCATGCAAGTCGGGTAAGTCACATGATCCTCAGGGAGACACTGTGAGAAGGGTCGGATGACCAAGAACACTGAAATGAGACTAAGAAAATAGATATACTACCTGGAAATGTTTATGGCCACCAAGTTTATCTTTGACATGCTTAGGAATGATATCATGCCTAGATAAGATGGTCTGTCAAGAGGTATTGTGTGAAAAAAAAAGGTCAAACGTAGTGGAGGTTTTATCATTTTGAATACAGATTGCTAATTTTTTTAATCATGTTAAAGCGAAGAATGATGAAAGACTGCTTAATTAGGCATCAGGGATGATCGAATGATATGTAAAAGAGTTTGATGTATACTTGGTTGACAATTTAGCTTGAAAGGTTGTCTCGGTCATTGTTGAAAGTGCCTTAAAAATAATCCTTTAAACCAATAATACACAAGCTCAGCATGTCTTCTGGACAGGAACTCATCTTAGTCTTTGGTCCAACAGTGGTAGAGTGAAAGGTAAATATGATTTATGTACCTGGTTATTGTTTTATATGGATTCGGTTGAGAGCTTATTTTAGAATTCATCAACATTAACTGTCGGCTTGAGGACGAATGGTCATGTGAACATTCCTTTGTACAATTTGAGCGGGCTAGATCAACCTTATGGCTATACAACTCTTGATCTACACTCACAGAGGAAGGTTGAAGACTTGCAAATATAGAATCCTGGTCTCACTCATATTCTACTGATTTTCAGTTGCTGGCTCCAGGGCGTTGAGGCGTTCAATGGTAAAGACTTTTATAGGTATTGCGATGTTAACAGTGGTCTTCATGGCTTGTTAAATAATGAGGCATCAGGGATGATAAAAGACTGTATGATGAGACATCAGAGGTGGCTGAATGCCATTTGGTAGAGGTTAGGTTATGCTTGTTGACTATTTCGCTTGAAAAGGGGTCTTAGAATATTGTTTTATGGTTGCAACAGTGCTGCCCTATGGCCCTGTTAGTGGTCAGCTTGTTGACAGATGGTCATTTTCACACTTTATTTACGCAAGTTGAGCGGGCTGGGTTGGACATATGGCTTTAGGACTCTTGATCTGACCGAACCACCGAGTGGAAAGAATAGTCCATTTTTGATGTCAGTTTGGTGTATGGTCACACCAGGCATGAAAAAAAGTGTTAAAATATGTGGTGTTTCTAAAATCGCTCTACCGTCAAGGTTGAGCCACCAACCGAAATTGCAAACCCGACAACTGGGACTGGAATTCTCCACGTGTACCCCTTCCGTTCACCTCTCTGAGCCTACCCAACGAGTTTTGTGACGATCTGTTCACTCCAGCCCTTTGCAGAAGCAGAAACAAGTGTTAAAATGGTATCGAAAGACCCCTGAGGTCAACCAGCAACAGGTCAAATCAGTAAATACTGAATACAACTTTTCTGTATCTTGCTCACACATTAAGACCAGTCCACTGAGTCGAAAGAATATCTGATTTTCATGTCAATTTGATGTACTGTTGTACCAGGCATCCAGACAATTATTAAAATGAGTGGTGTCCCTAAAATCGCTCTACTGTCACGGAGGTGCAGTCAACCAAAAATGCAAACCCTACAACTGGTACTGGAATTCTTGATGTGTTCCTCTTCAGTCCACTTCTCTGAGCATACCCATTGAGTTTTGGGACCATCCGTTCATCCCAGCTCTCTGCAGAAGCAGAAATAAGTGTTAAAATGGTATCGAAACACCCCTGAGGTCAACCAGCAACAGGTCAAATCAGTAAATACTGAATCCTGCTGATCCGTAGTATGCTCACACATCAAGACCAACCCACTGAGTGGAAAGAATAGCTTATTTTGATGTCAGGTTGACGTATGGTCACACCAGGCATGCAAAAAAAAGTGTTAAAATGTATGGTGTTTCTAAGGTAGCGCTACCGTCACGGAGGCGCCATCAACCAAAAATGTAAACCCTTCAACTGGGACTGGAATTCTCCACATGTACCCCTTCGGTCCACCTCTCTGAGCATACGCACCGAGTTTCTTGATCATCTGTTCACTCCAGCCCTTTGCATAAGCAGAAACATGTGTTAAAATGGTATCGAAAGACCCCTGACATCAACCAGCCAACAGGTCAAATCAAAAAATACTGAATACTTCTTATCCCTAGATTGCTTGCACATCCAGACCAACCCACCGAATGGAAAGAATTGCATATTTTGATGTCAGTTTGGTATATGGTCACACCAGGCATGCAAAAAAATGTTAAAATATGTAATGTTTCTAAAATCGCTCTACGGTCAGGGAGGGGCCATCAACCAAAAATGCAAACCCTATAATTTGGACAGGAATTCTCCACGTGTACCCCTTCAGTCCACCTCTCTGAGTATACCAACAAAGTTTTGGGACCATCCGTTCATCCCAGTCCTTTGCTGATTCACAAATAAGTGTTAAAATCGTATCCAAAGACCCCTGACGTCAACCAGCCAATAGGTCAATTCAATAATTACTAAATACTTCTCATCCTTAGCTTGCTTGCACATCCAGACCAACCCACAGAGTGGAAAGCATAGCTTTTTTTTTGTCAGTTTGGTGTATGGTCACACCAGGCATGCAGAAAAGTGTTAAAATATGTAATTTTTCTAAAATCGCTCTACCGTCACTGAGGAGCCATCAAGCAAAAATGCAAACCCGACAACTGGGACTGGAATTTTCTACATGTTTACCCCTTCAGTCCACCTCTCTGAGCATACTGACCAACTTTTGTAACTTGAAAGACCCTTGGCGTTGACCAGGGAACAGGTCGAATGAGCAAATACTGAAGACTACTTATCCGTAGCTTCCTCGCACATCCAGACTAAGCCCTGGAGTAGAAATAATAGTTTACATTGACATGAGTTAGATGTATGGTCACACCAGGCATCCATAACAGTGTTAAAATGAGTGGTCTCTATTAAATCTCTTTACCTTCAGTCCAACCCTCTCAGCATTCTGACCGAGTATTATAACCAGCAGTTCATCCAAGCCCTTTGCAGATGCAGAAACAAGTGTCAAAATGATATCGAAAGAGCCCTGACAATCTACCGATATGCTTAATAAGGCATCAGGGATGGCTGAATGCCATTAAGGAGAGGTTGGGTCATGCTTGGTTGACTATCTAGCTTGAAAAGGAGTCTCAGAATGTCATTTTAGCTTCAATTTAGACAGAAATATGACTGGTAAACAAAAAAATGCTACCTCAGCATGTCTCTTGGACAAGAATTAATCTCAGTTTTCTTTTCTACAGTTATAGGGTTCAAAGGAAAAATAAAATGTCTTCATGGTTATTGTTTGAAACAGATTGGGTTGACACTTAGTGTATAAATTCATTTTTGTCAATGGTCAACTCGAGCATAGATGGTCACTTTTACACTTGTTTCGGCAAGTAAAATTGGTTGGGTTGGACATATGGCTACATAACTCTGGATCTATGCTCACAGAGTGGGGCTGAAGGCATACAAGAAAAGAAATCTGGTCCTACGTCAAATATTCCAATTTTGGGTTGCTGGCTCCCGAGTGATGGGACTGGTGGATGGTGCCGACACAGGAGCTAGTGACTTCTGTAGGTATCTGCATGCCGGGCATGTGCTTGACTCTGTTTGTCTCGATATAAATTATTATAGTAGTTTGTACAGAACACAACTGAATGTGTTTCAAATGTTTACCTGAATTCCCATTGAGCTATTAACATGGACAGTCATCAATATTGTATTCTGTTGTTATGTTACAGCAGACAGTCGTACAGGAGCTTGATAAGCCACTTGAATCATCAAAAGGGATAAAAAGAAAATTTATCAGGCTATGGCTGATGGCTTTGGAGGTATATAGTCATCAACCAAAAATGCAAACCCTACAACTGGGACTGGAATTCTTCTCGTACCCCCTTCAGCCCATCCCTCTGAGTACATCCACCACGTTTTGTGACCATCATTTTGCCGCAGCCCTGTGAGGATGTGGAAACGAGTGAGAAAATTACATCAAAAACACCCTGATGTTGAACTGCCAACAGGTCAAATAAGTAAATACTGAAGACTGCTTATTTGTAGCTTGCTCATACATTTAGACCAACCCTGCGAGTAGAAAGAATAGTTTACTTTGACATCAGGTAGATGTATGGTTCCGTCAGGCATCGAGACAAGTGTTAAAATGAGTAGTGTCTCTTAAGTCTATGTACCGTCACCTAGGCGCCAACAACCAAAAATCCAAACCCTACAACTGGGACAGGAGTTCTCAATGTTTATCCCTTCAGTCCACCCCTCTGAGCATATCCACCAAGTTTTGTGACCATCTGTTAGTCCCAGCCCTTTGCAGATGCAGAAAAAAGTGTCAAAATGATTTCAAAAGACCCTTGAAATCGACCAGGCAACCAATCGAATTGGTAAACAGCTATATTTTAAAACATGGAATGATAAAAGACTGCTTAATAAGGCATCAGAGATGGCTGAATGCCATTTATTAGAAGTTGGGTCATGCTTGGTTGACTATTTAGCTTGAAAAGGTGTCTCAGAATGTCACTTTAGACTTGTTTAACACCGACAAAAAACATTTATAATCCCAAAAAACGCTACCTCAGCATGTCTGTTGGACAAAAAGTGATCATCGTTTTCACAGTTATAGTGTTTAAAGGAAAATCAAAACTTCTACATGGTTATAGCTTTAAACAGATTGGGTTGACACCTGGTGTATTGATTCAAATGTTAGGTCACGGCTGACAGTTGGATAAGTAGCAGTTCAGCAGGCTAGGGCCGAGTGGAAAGAATGGTTTATTTTGATATGAAACTATGTACAGTAGAAATTGTATTAAGACCGAATCATTAGAGATAAGCTACGGAGTGCCCCAAGGCTTGATGTGAGGGTCTTTTCGTTCTTATTTGTTAATGATGTGGAAAAGTTGTTGAAAAACTTCAAACTACTATTAAAGCAGATGACATTTGCTTTTAGAATTAAACTTAATCATGTGTGAAACTTGAGCAGAAGAATGGCCCAATGAAAACAGTCCGGAGGAGTTGTCTTAAGTTTATATTAACAACCCTTATATCTGTCTTGCAGGTGTTGACATCGATGGTAGAAACGTCCATCCCGGAGGTGTCGTCAGACACACAGATGGTGGCAGTACAGAACAACCCGGCCTCCTCCCAGCCTCAGCTCGTGGCATTCCAGAACAGCGGGCACAGTCCAGTAGCACAACAACTACAGGTATGTACCATAATACTTCATCTTAAAATAAATTGTTATAGTAGTTTGGACAGAACACAACTGATTGTGTTTCAGATGTATAACTGCTTTCACATAAAGCTATTAACATGGACAGGAATCAATATTATATTCTGTGTATATGTCGTTAGGTTACGGCTGACAGTCTTGCAAGTCGGGTAAGTCACATGATCCTCAGGGAGACTGAAAGAAGGGTCAGATGACCAAGAACACTGAATTAAGACCAAGAAATTAGATATACTACCTGGAAATGTTCATGTCCACCAAGTTTATTCTTGACATGCTTAGAAATTATATCATGCCTAGAAAAAAATGGTCTGTCAAGACGGATTGTGTCAAACGTCTTGGAGGTTTTATCATTTTGAATACAGATTGCTCTTTTTTTTTTATCATGTTAAAGCGAAGAATGATGAAAAACTGCTTCATTAGGCATCAGGGATGATCGAATGACATGTAAAAGAGTTTGATATATACTTGGTTGACAATTCAGCTTGAAAGGTTGTCTCGGTCATTGTTGAAAGTGCCTTAAAAATAATCCTGTTAACCAATAATACACAAGCTCAGCATGTCTTCTGGACAGGAACTGATCTTAGTCTTTGGTCCAACAGTGGTAGGGTAGAAGGTAAATATGACACCTGTACCTGGTTATTGTTTTATATGGATTCGTTTGAGAGCTGATTTTAGAATTCATCAATGTTAACTGTCGGCTTGAGGACGTGGTCATTTGAACATTCCTTTGTACAATTTGAGTGGGCTGGATTGCCCTGATGGCTATACAACTCGTGATCTACACTCACAGAGGAAGGTTGAAGACTTGCAAATATAGAATCCTGGTCTCACTTATATTTGACTGATTTTTGGTTGCTGGCTCCAGGGCGTTGAGGCCTTGGGTTTCAATGGTAAAGACTTTTATAGGTATTGTGATGTTAACAGTGGTCTTCATGGCTTGTTGAATAACAAGGCATCAGGGATGATAAAAGACTGTATGATAAGACATCAGAGGTGGCTGAATGCCATTTGATAGAGGTTAGGTTATGCTTGGTTGACTATTTCGCTTGAAAAGGGGTCTTAGAATATCATTTAATGGTCGGTTTAGACCAAAAAGACACTGATAAGCAAGAAAACGCTACCTCATCATGTCTGTTGGACAAGAAGTGATTTCAGTTTTCTTCTCAAAACTTATAAATTGTACAAAGTCATTGTTTTAAACAGATCAGGTTGACCCCTGGTGTATAGATATAATATTGTTAGTGGTTAGCTCATTCTAATTGAGTGATGGGACAAGTGAACTAAAGAAAAACGTGGCTTGACTCAGTTCATCTTAACATAAATTATTAAAGTAGTTTGTGCAGAACATCACTGATTGTCTTTCAGATGAAAACTTGCATTCCTATAAAGCTATTAACAAGGACAGGAATCAATGTTGTATTCTGTGTACATGATAGTCATACAAGTCAGATAAGGCACATGAGCTTAATAAGCCACTTGAGATATCAAAAAGGATAAGAAGCAATTTATAAGGCTACGGCTTATGTATGGTCATCAACCAAAAAATCAACCTGGCAACTGGGACTGGAATTCTTCTCGTGGCCCCCTCCAGTCCATTGATATAGGAAGTAAAGAGTAATTACTGCACTGAAATAATATTCCATACAGTTTATTTGCACATTACCCATTAGGGTGACAATCTATTTTTGAAAAACATTTCTCACCCCTTCAAACATCCTTCTCTAGATGGGTTGGATATCAAAGGGATATGCAAAGTCTTGGAATGGGGGAGGGGGGTAGTAGGTCGCACACCGTCAGGTGAGTGACTCCTGTCACTATATTTCCACATCTGCCCGCCATCCCCTGGCCACACTCAGCCTTGCAGCCCCCCCTCTCCCCCCCCTAACCTGAGGGGTGTGTTTGTTAGTGGGTGGAGGGAGGGGGGAAAGGGTCTCGCCATTATTGAGGTGTCAAAGCTACCCTAACCATCTACCTTAGAAGGAAACAACTAATGTCATTGACTGTTGGACCTACCAACCTGACAGGGGTAGAAACTAGGGAATGGCTCATAATTCTACGTCCTGGTCCCTAGTTTTTCCTCAGAAATTACCTTCCCGTGATTCTAGATGAATAAACCCATTCACAGAGATAGTCATACTATTCATGGGTTGATATTATATCAGAATCATGACTATTCATGATTTTCTCATCATAAAATAAACAAAATCATTAGTCCGAGCCCACAGTTTTATCAAACTTTGGGCCGTGACCAAAAAATTCGGGTCAGCCCCTGCAGAGTGGTCGCATTAGAGGGATTAATCTGCTATTTGGGACAGATAATTTGGTGGTCTGAGGGCGGGGTGGTCGCATTAGAGGGATGGCGGCATAAGGGGGAGTTTGTTTTATTAATATAAAGGGAAAATTGGTTGGGACTTTCCAGAAGTGGTAGAAATGGTGAGGTGGTTGCACTAGAGAGGTGGTCATTAGGAGGGAGTTGGCTGTAATGTGTATAGGGAGGGGGGGTCAACAGAGAATGACAGAGTACATAGAGGTATGGCTGAGTCTAGTTATGGCTGATAATCTAGTCACGGCTGATACTCTAGTTACAGGGATGCATGAACACAGCCCTATAGCAATATGGTTAACCCTTTAAGGACCGCACAGCCTGTTGGTCGGCATGATGCATGAATACAGCCATACCCCAATATGGTAAACCCTTTAAGGACCGCGTAGCCCGTTGGTCAGCATGGTGCATGAATACAGCCGTACCCCAATATGGTTAACCCTTTAAGGACCGCACAGCCCGTTGGTCGGCATGATGCATGAATACAGCCGTACCCCAATATGGTTAACCCTTTAAGGACCGCACAGCCCGTTGGTCGGCATGATGCATGAATACAGCCGTACCCCAATATGGTTAACCCTTTAAGGACCGCACAGCCTGTTGGTCGGCATGGTGGGAGATTACAGACCTTTGTACATTGCATAGCGGTAAACACACGGGGTTCTTGATTTCTGAGATATACCCAGAAGAGATATGTTGAATAGATCATTCAATAGTTGATGGAATGACTTGAAATTTCAAATGTAATCCTATAACCTAATACCAATCAGTGTGCAACTTAATTTTATGGCCTCCGGGGTCATCCTTTAAGACCATTCTGTTACATACCTACCCAGTTTTGTGACCATCTGCTCATCCAAGTCCTTTGCAGAAGCTAAATGATACAGAAGAATGACTCATTGATAAGAGTATGGAGGAATTTTCTACAATTCTACAATTTATATTAACAATGCCATATTATGTGTGTTGCAGGTGTTGGCATCAATGGCGGCCACGTCCACCCCAGAGGTGTTGTCAGATGCCCAGATGGAGGCAGTACAGAATGACCAGGACTCCTCCCAGCCCCAGCTCGTGGCACTGCAGAACAGCGACCAGAGTCCCGTAGCACAACAACTACATGTATGTACCATTACACTATTATGGCTAGATAAAATAGTCTGTCATGACATATTGTGTTAGAAATATTTCAAATACCATATAGGTTGAAAGATTATCTCTGTGTCTGGAAGAAGTAAATTGTATTCTCACCCTGTTGTGTATTTTCTCAGCAGCATCAAGTGACAGATATGATGGAAGAGGAACCTGCTAGACGTAAGATGTACACCAGGCAACGTCGCCACTTCATGCCTGAACTAGTAAGTGAATGTCTGATGGTTTATCCCGCTTTGGTTGAAAAACACATAAAATATGTCATGCAGTGAATTATGAGAGTAACAGCAACCACCTAACTGTAGTAAGAAGAATGCACCTGCAAATCAATCTTAGAAATGCTATAAACCCTAGTAAGATTAAAGGGGAAAGAAAGGTCAAACTGGGTAAAAATGTTTATTTGCTTCACTGCACATGCTAGAGCTTATAATATGCAATGTGTAGGCATTGCTACTGATGCTTCTCAATTTCTGATCCAGATTTTAATGCTTTCATTCAGTGTTACACATTGATGAAGTGGACAATCTATTTGAGCCTTTGTTATCTACTTCTATGAATTTGTTTTGGCAGGAAACACTTGTTGGACTTGATCCCACAGCTGGGGAGAAAATGAAGGAGGGCCTGCGTAAGTGGAGAGGCCGGACAAGCGACGATTTTGCCATAGAGCAGGACGAGGAGATTGGGCTCTGTGTAGTGTCAAAGAGGAGATTCGCGAAATGGGATTTTCTGATGGAGTATGAAGGGGAATATATAACGAGAAAAGAACGAGAGAGGAGGGAGATTTTCTATGAGCTGAATGACCCGGGGTCATTTATTGTTGATGCAGTGTTTCACAAAAAGTTGGTATCAGTTGATGCCACCCGGACCCTGGGCACCTTCGGACGTTTGGTGAACCACGCCCGGGGGCCCAACGCCCGGGGACCCAACGTGAGATACTGGAACAACCTTCTGGAGGTGTACCCCGGGCAGCCGCCAAGGATGGTACTATACTGCCATGAGCCAATAGAACCCGGAGATCAGTTATACTGGGATTACGGCGTGTCTGAAAAGGAAGCAGTATGGGCAAACTGCCACCGCAGTACCACCGCAGAGAGTAAAAGGTACAAGCTATGTTTCAGCCTACAGCACAGCCTAACACACAATCATGAATAATGTCTTTTCCAACTGTACTTTATGTTTCTCTTTAGGCCAAAAAAAAAAAAGGTGTGTTTCAGGTTACCCGACCCTACCTAGCAAAACAGGGCCGACCCTAGAACTTTTTATCCAATTTTGAAAAAAAAAAAGTAATAATAGGACCATTTCAGAGTCAATTTGATAGTCCGTGAGTCGACGCCGTTGTTGGCGAGTCAGCGCTGAAGTTTACAAGTCAATTTTTTTGTACTTTTCAGGCCATGGGATCAATCTGTCTTTAGAAAACATTTTTTGGGCTATTTCAGAGTCAAATTGACAGTCCATGAGTCGACATAGTTGTCTGCGAGTCAGCGCTGGAGTTTGCGAGTTAATTTTTGGATACATTTCAGGCCAGAGTAAAAAAGAAAAAAAATTTAAAAAAATAAATCCGACCTTCCATACCTAGATTTTCAGACTATGTAACCTGAAACACACCTTTTTTTTTGGCCTTAGTGTATCTTTGCCCATTCCATATTACCAACTGATCGCGGTGAAAATCTTTTGCAGGAAACCCATGCTTTGTGACAACACAAAAGCCATAGCGCTGCCTGCCTCAACATGGGAGAGCATCATCCCCCTCACACGGGTCAGGCCCTGCAGCATCTTACTGACAAGGTTGAACCCGGAAGTCCTGCAGACAAACCTGTGAGTACATAGAATCAGCAATGTTTGTTGTTGGAATATAAGGAACAAGGCTGGCAAAATCACCTGGACATAATCTACTACAAAGATTGATAGTCTATATCACAAAGCATTACTATGTTATTTCGGATAACAGAGACATTGTCTATACACTGCACTGTGTACTGCCTTCCAAGCAAAGCATCCAACAGACATTTAAGTATGAAGTCATCCACCCTAACATATGATGCAACGCTTGGTCATTAGTTGCAGACCTTTAATTGTTATTTAGGAGAGTCAATGTAAGACTGACCTGACCTGAGTATGGAGTGTTTACTGTTTGCAGTTCACCCATGATGAGAGAGGAGTGCAGCAGCACTCATACCAACTCCACCCTGGTCCAGGCCCCGATGCCTCTTGTGGATCTTCCTGATCTCTCGTAAGTGTAACATTGTACAGTTCAATTATAGCATATAATTCATGCTAATTGCTACTGCTGCTACTTAAACTTAGCTGATTGGCACAAGTGCTGTGGTAATTAGAGAGGACTTTAGGATAGATAAGATAACCTAAACTAGTAAACACTGTGAACAAGAAAATATAGTTTTGATATAATTGTATGTTGGCCTGTGCTGTAGGCTGCAACATGGCAGCTATGTGCCTCTGCTTAAATATGTGAGCAATAATATCAATGTATCACACTAGGGTTGGAGATTTTCTACTTACATCGTTGATGATGGTGGTAGTGCAAATGAGTTATCCTAGGCTGTGAGTGAAAATAAATACTCCTTTGCAGGGTGCCGGTGGACTGCACAGCACCTACTCTGCTGTCTGCTGTCTGTCTACCACTATTGGTGAGTACAATTCTCAAATTACACTTTCAGCTATAGTCTGACTTGGCCTATTTGTGACATGCTCACCAATATTTTGTTTATTTGTTGTGCTGATGCATCAACGCAGCACTGATAAGTAACAAAATAGGAAATCAGATATGATCTGTCTGCATCTTTGTCCTCCATTGTTTTGTCTGGAGTGGTAAAACCAACCCCTCATGTAAGAGAAGACAGCCTGCAATAATCTTTTAACTGACACATACTAAACTGGAGTATCGTACTATAATAGCTATCATTACGTAGCCTTTCTTACCAGTAAACTTCATATAATGGGACTAAGGGTTAAATCTGTGTTGTTTCTTCTATAGGACTTACCTATTCACCAATTGCCTACATTTTGTCCTTCAGGATAACCTTGAGAAGCTGTTGGTGAGTCGGCTGACCGACTGCACCAAGAGATGGTCACACCTGAAGGAGTCAGTCGGTGCACAGGACTATCTGTGGGAGGTCAGCGACCTTGAGGGGTGCATGAAACAACAGTTTGTGTTTGTCTGCTCAGATGATGTCAGGGATGAACATGTGACAGTAAGTGTAGTACATTTAGATACCTTGGGGCCAGTTAACTAATTGAATGATTACACCAGAACCCAGTGTTCCCCAAGGCTTGTAAAGGGGAACGGAGAGTTTATGTAGTGTTTGGTAAATATACATTGTACAACATACTGTCTACTGCAAGTCATACATCCCCCTGTCTCTATGGATATGTAACTGTAATCTCCATCCATGTGCCTGCTCATAGTGGTTACCTTGGGAGGAACACACCCTTTAACAAGTTAGGACTTTAGATTGCTCCCTTGCCAATGATTCTTTAACCCTTTAAGGACAGCATGGCACTAAGATACGAGGAGCTGCAGATGGTAGTGGATGCTGTGGAGGAGCACTTCATGAAATGTGACTACCTAGCCATGGACCTGGTCGAGGACAAGAGCCGCTACTCCACGGAGATACTTAACAGGCAGGAGCAACTCAGGTAGGCAACATAAAGACTGGCATATAGTGTAATATAATAGAGTACAATAGAAAAAATGTGATACGGTTTAGTGGAGAATGTGCATATCTATGTGTTATATAATAACAGTATAGTGTAATGCAATGTGATATCATGTGATATAGAACAGTGTTTATAAATCCCTCCTAACTCAGATAGCAATGGATCACTGGGATTCTGCTTTCTTCCCTGGTGGGTAACCGGCCCGAGTTCTCGTGGAATTTTAGTGAAGGTTTTTTTTCACTTGGGTGCCAAAATAGACAATAATACAAGATACAGTATTAATGTGGAATCACCCATCTATACATGGAAAGGAAAATGTACAATAAAATGTCTGTTCATGTGTGAGTGTTAATCCCAAAACTTTATCAAACAGGTCCCTGTGGCATGAGTTCTCTGATGCCGTGAGTCAGCAGCAGCGTAAATTGTCTGAGATCCATGGCTTTTGTTGGGATGTGGAGGACGTACTGTACCGCATGCAGGAGATGCACGATGCTATACCAGCGGATCTGGGCAGGGACCTGGAACACGTCCAGAGCTACCAGAAGAGACAAGAGGCGTTTGAGATTGGACTCATCAGCATAAAGGCACCAGTGAGTATTGAATGCTACATGAATGCAGCACTGGCAAGTTACTCATCAGAGCTGCATTCATGGATCCTGATGATTAGTGTAACATGTGGGCCTTAAAGTGTTAACCATATGTTTTATATGTTGAGCAGTCTAATTTTAAAAAGTCTACAAAATTGTTTACATGGCTGCTTATACCCCTATAGTAGTTTTCACGGCAGTTGACGAGTGATATGTGAAATACAATGGTTTTGTTTTGGGCTTTTTCAATGGAACCAGAGACATGAATACACTGTTTTTGCTTTATACAAAGTCATGTTTGATGTTGTGAACAGCTGCAGGCTCTGGTGGATGACTCAGCACGTCTACAGGAGCAGTACCCAGGTGGTTACACCAAACTCATCCAGCAGCAGGAGGTGCTGCTTACAGAGAACTGGGGTGTCCTCAAGGAACGAGCCACCAAACGTGCCGATGATCTCAGGGCTGCTCTCAACGGCTACATGTTCATGGACTCAGTAAGTTCAGCCTTAACTCAATCAAGGCATCTATAGATCTGTGTGTGCTATTATTGGCCATTTTTAACCCTCTTTCCCCACAATATCTCTTCCATGTCAAAAGGTATAAGGTCTGCCTCCTCCCCACCACAATGCTCTATGGCAGATGGAAGGACTGGGAGAGAAACTCTTAAGTCTAAATGTTTTTGACAATCAACAATCAGTTACATTGTGGCACAAGGTTAAAATGAGACACATTTAAAGATAATACATCCCACGTTACCAATGCATTATAGATCAATGCGGCAAGAGGGGGTGACTTTTTCTTAGGAAATTAAAGTTGTGTTTACGTTGGTTTCAGCAGAATCTTCATAACATGGTCTGTAATGGAAATTTCTCAAAAACTTGATCAACAACTTTTCTAAAAAAGTCACCCTTTCTTGCATGCAATAGTTTATAGTTATTCTTTGCCCTACTTTTGACTGTCAATGAGAAATAACATTTTTTCTGATAATTCAGAGCTATGAACAGGCTTCCCAGGACTTTTATTAACAAAAGTTGTATTTGTCTATAGGCACATGACCTTGAGCAGTGGGCAAGTAGGCTGGAGAAGGAGTTGGTGTGTGAGATCACAGAACATGATGACAGCAGTATTGAGATAACGAAGAAACGCCATGCTGACATCAAAGTAGAGATGGATGCCAAGGAAGACCTGTTCTCCTCTGTTGTTGACATCGGCCTCACCAAGATTGCAAACAAGCGTAGTGCAAATAAGTGTGTAAGTATTCTTACATTAATAGAATACTTTAAAAAGTTCAAAAACTGTAAAACATCAGTTATAATGCAACCTGAGTTATTGGCAAAATGTAATTTTCAGAATAGAAATATGTTGAGTCCACTTCCCTTATGAGAAAATTGTAAATCATATGATATCATTCGTTTTAACTTGGATATGCATATTCCCTATAAGAATTATTTCTTAAAGGCAATTGTGATGCTTTCTTGGTTTTGGATCAACTCTACTTCTAATGTTGGGCTTGATTATGGTTCACTCCTAGCAAGCATACAGCAAGCATACACCATATTCCATTAAAGTACAATTAAATCATATGAGTGAGTATAAAAACTTGATACCAGTGTACATGTATGTATCGTTTTTATATTTGTTATCAGGTTAAGGACAAGGTGGCCAACTTGCTCCAGCTGCGTGAACAGCTGCAAGTCATGTGGGAGGAGAAGGAGAAGTACCTCCAACAGTCACTCCATGCTGCTTCCCAACTGGGGAACCTGTCCACCTCTGAGGAGGTAAGTTAGAGCAAAATCCTTAGCAGCTATTCCATATATGAATCCACATTATGTACTTGATTGGCTTATTACAGCTGTTAGAATGCTTAACCCAGGTCGTCATGATGTACCAATGCAGCCCTGTTGAGTTTATGCTGCACTGATGCATCATGCCAACTCTCCATAGGGTCTGCATTATGTTTGAATTCCAACATACCTACATATGCTATTAGGATATGACAAATATGAATAGGCAATATACTGAATTGTCAGCTCTCACATACTCATACTTGGCTCTTTAACCTCAGTATAGTGTGTATAGATCATACACTGCAGGCATGCATGTTCCTGCAGAGGTTCTTTTATTTGATGGGTTAATGACATGATTTTTACTTATAGATGAAGGACATGCAGACTGCCAAAAAGCTTCCTGTCAAGCAGAAGAAGACAGATGAAGAGAGGCGGCTGGCACATTGTGCCAGTCAGGCTGCTTACTATCAGCACAAGAAGGAGGACGAGGCCTTTAAAGCAAAAAGGAAGAAGTACAATGATGTAGGTATACTTCACTTGTACAAAAGAGTTTTGTTTAGGACTATCATACCATAAACCATACAGAAGGTGCACCCATACTCCTAGTTCTTCAACAATTTTATCTGGTAGTGTACTACCCCTACTTATACATGTGATTAACTGCACCATGCTGCCTCTCCTTAAACATGTGAACCCATACTACCCCTATTGAATATGTCATATCTGCACCCATTCTAGAAGTATAGTATAACCATCTCAAACATTAGTAAGAATTGTCCTTTAAAAAGGATTAATCCAACTATAATATCTTGATCATGATTGATAAAACATACTACCCCAAATTAAAAAAAAGTGATATTTGCAATAAATTTATTATGTACCTTGCAGCACTATGAAGCCAACATGCGGGTCCCTGTGAGTCAGATGTCCCCGGGAAAGGCAGAGCGGCACCGTGCCTTGAAGAAGGAGGGAAATGTGCGCCGCTACCATGAGAAGAAAGGTCTGTGGTCACTAAATGTTAATTTCTGTGGCAATACATTAGCATAGCCAGATGTATAATATGTTGTTAAAGTCTGAGATAGCTCCTTTTTCTCATAATAGAGTATGTTGTTGGCCAATGGCTAATATCATGAAGTTCACCTTACTAGAAATGTTCTAATTACCTACAAAGCTGATATATAGATATTTACATACAAAACTGTTCTAACTGCTGCTAATGTACATGCATGCACCTTCTCTGAGATTGGAAGGTCCCATGCATGTCCCATTACTATTTTAGCACCCTAGGAGGGTGATGCCCACAGAAAAGCATCGAACCCTTGGGAGATTCTTTGACCCAGCTCCCCCTATAGGGCACCTCCCCCCCCCCCCCCCCAAGAAATTAAAGTTATCAAAATGAGGTGGTCTGATGTATGAATGCAACACTGGGCAGGAAACTATGGCCTCTGCATTCAGGCCTAGTACTGGTTCTAATTTTATATGAACTGTAACTTGCCCAACTTGAAAAAGTATTAACAGTTGTCAGGCTACAGTAATAATGGTATGCAATGTTAATCATCTTATTAGGCTGTGATATCAACATGTAAAGTAAAGCTTTTTGACAGCTCAACCCACTCACAGTACATGGCCAACATTTACACTTAGCCATTTTGGATACAATTTTGTTCAGTTAATGAATTAATACAATTTAATGTCCATTTAGATTAGATTAATGTAATATACATTAACGTATTGACTCTATTCCTTACAGCTGCCGATGGCAAACCTTCAAGGCGCAGAACAAACAAGGGGGCTGCTGCAGCGGGAGCCGACCCAAACTGCTGATGACAAGTCTGCCTTTATGTTGTGGAAGGGGGGCAAGCTGGTGCCTCTGACGTATGGCCGCCTGTTGAGATGTCTTAAGGCCTTCTGAGAGCCGCGGGCCTTGACTATGAGCACACAGGTCTGCAGTATCTCCGCCGTGCAGGGGCCCTGTTCATGTATGACTGTGGACTATCATTGGAGGACATCCGTCAAGCAGGGGGCTGGGCTAGCATGGCTGCCCTGTTATATCTAGCCAAACCTTTTTCCCTGAAGGTCAAATCAGACTCAGTGATATCTCGTGCCCTAGTCAGTTTCAGGTGCTAAAATTGGTGCTGATTGTTGGTGCAATGTGCTTTAGTGTATGGCTTGATATTATAGTTTGACATGATGAATATGTATATGTATGTAAACCAGTGACTCTACTTGGAGGTTGGCTGTGTCGTAAGACTGGCCCACATTCCAAACAGCAACTAGTCCTGTCTTACTACCGTAGAGTCAATGCATCCCACCAGAGAGTGGAGAGAGTTGAGAGGGGTATTGATACAATGTAGCCCCAGCTGGTGGTGACCCCCCGGAGGTATGTGGGAACTACCCTGACCTGTATTTGAGTTTGTAAAGTGTTTATTTCATAAGATGATTTTCTAAACACAGTACATGTCAATAGGATGGTACATGAATGGTATTATACAGAATAATAATGCATATACTCCATGATGTTAAAGTGGCATCTCAAAGTGAAATTGCTCAGCAGACCTGCGATAGATTCTAGTATATATATACAGCCTCAATATCTGTCTTATGGGCACGCCAGTGCTATTTTCAATATTATGAAGTCCATATTAGAATGTAGCTTACACAATATAGTGAGCAGTCATTGTGTCATTTCACAGTATTAAGTATCTGCTAGTGTTGTTTACAGTATGCTTAGGCATTTTTCAGCCTCAGTGTCGATGAAAATGTACATAGATTCATTAGCAAAATGACTCAATATGCACATGGTTTGAGCAGTATAGCATTATATGTGATAGAATAACAATGGTGAGGCATTTGCAGCCTGTATTTATCTAAAGAGCTTTACACATGGGGATGATATGTGCATTACATTACATTAGGCATTTCAGCCTGTTATTCTGGTAAAGTCTGGTAACATAGTTATAACACAATGAGATATAAATAAACATTAAGGTGCCGATATCAGTATTGCCACCTGGTGAGCCATGCGGCCCATTTGGACATTTTAATTTTTAATCTTTTGATTTCATACCTCATATTACATGTGTGTCTAGTATAGTGTTAATAAATAGGCTGTGTCGTAAGACTGGCCCATGTTCCAAACAGCAACTAGTCTGTCTTACCTACAAAGCTGTAAAGTCAATAAGTGCTTAGAGAACAAACTAATGTAAATGGGGGGGGCTGAACTTGAATTCAAAGGGGTGTAAGGTTAAGGAAATATGACTAAATATGGCTATTTATTTGATGCTCCTTTAAAAACACATTAATAACACACTCAATATTAGAAATATCATCAATGTCTCTCCATGGTAATTTAGCAATAGGACTTGTGTATAAACATATACAAGGGCTTAGAGATCAAACTAATATAAATGGGGGGGCTGAACTTGAGTTCAAGGGGGTTTATAAGGTTACAGAAATATGACTAAATATAGCTATTTGGTTGATACTACTCATAAAAAACACATTAATAAAACACTCAATATTAGAAATGTCATCAATGTCTCTCCATGGTAATTTAGCAATTGGACTTGTGTATACACATATATAAGGGCTTAGAGATCAAACTAATATAAATGGGGGGGCTGAACTTGAGTTTAAGGGGGTTTATAAGGTTACGGAAATATGACTAAATATGGCTATTTGTTTGATACTACTCATAAAAAGCACATTAATAAGACTTTTATTTTAGAAATATCATCAATGTCTCTCCATGGTTATTTAGCAATAGGACTTGTGTATACACATATATAAGGGCTTAGAGATCAAACTAATATAAATTGGGGGGCTGAACTTGAATTCGAAGGAAGTGTTTAAGGTTACGGAAATATGACTGAATATGGCTATTTGGTTGATACTACTCATAAAAACCCCATTAATAAGACATTTAATATTAGAAATATCATCAGTGTTTCTCCCTGGTAATTTAGCAATAGGACTTGTGTATAAACATACGAGGGCTTGGAGATGAAACTGATATAAATGGGGGGCTGAATTCAAATTTTAGGGGAAGGAAATGTATGGATATTTGCTTGATACTACTCGTAAAAAAACATTAATAAGACATTCAATATTAGAAATATCATCAATGTCAGCTGATAGTCTAGTCATGGCTGATAGTCTAGTCATGGCTGATAGTCTAGTCATGGCTGATAGTCTAGTTAGGGGATCATATTCCCACCCCGGTTAATATGATTGTACATTGGTTGAAACAGACCTTAGTTGGTTCCCCCCTCCCTCACCAGGGGGGCTACCCTTCCTCCTAAACAACAATTCCCATCGCTACAGACTCTAACCGGGTTCCAAAGGGACCACTACTATATATGTCATATACTAGTATCGGTTGATAGTTATGACTGACAGTCTGGTTACAGCTGATACTCTATACTATAGTCATGGCTGATAGTGTGGTAACATTTATCGTGTCAGTTATTCTAAACACTTCTATAATAAGGTATATAAAAGTGTTTGTTGTATCTGGGTTATTGACATGATATTGACAGACTGTACAGAGTTGGACATCCATCCGCTCCTGGTCATTCTGTGTGAGAGAACCGAGCTGCTCCTGGGTAACCCTCTAAGGACAGCATCACGCCTTAATGTAACCCTCTAAGGACAGCATCACGCCTTAATGTAACCCTCTAAGGACAGCATCACGCCTTAATGTAACCCTCTAAGGACAGCATCACGCCTTAATGTAACCCTCTAAGGACAGCATCACGCCTTAATGTAACCCTCTAAGGACAGCATCACGCCTTAATGTAACCCTCTAAGGACAGCATCACGCCTTAATGTAACCTTCTAAGGACAGCATCACGCCTTAATGTAACCCTCTAAGGACAGCTTCACGCCTTAATGTAACCCTCTAAGGACAGCATCACGCCTTAATGTAACCCTCTAAGGACAGCATCACGCCTTAATGTAACCCTCTAAGGACAGCATCACGCCTTAATGTAACCCTCTAAGGACGGCATCACGCCTTAATGTAACCCTCTAAGGACAGCATCACGCCTTAATGTAACCCTCTAAGGACAGCATCACGCCTTAATGTAACCCTCTAAGGACAGCATCACGCCTTAATGTAACCCTCTAAGGACAGCATGATGCCTTAATGTAACCCTCTAAGGACAGCATCACGCCTTAATGTAACCCTCTGAGAACCAAGCTGCTCCTGGGTAACCCTCTAAGGACAGCATCACGCCTTAACCCTTTAAGGATGCATGTTGCTAAAAGATGACATCTGTTGTCATCATGCACTGATGCAGCCCGGGCAAGTAACTCAACGGGGCTGCAACAGTGCATCATGCCGACATTTCAGGGCTGTTACCATTGCATAGGGTCGGCATGATCCTTGAATGCAGCCCTGGTGAGTTACTTGCCAGGGCTACATGTATGCATTCATGATGAACAAGGGCATGATGCATTGAGGAACTATGCCATCCTTAAAGGGTTAATGATTGATGTTCAGTTGTCACCATGATGCACCAATGCAGTACAAGTGAGTAACTCAGCATTAAGCACTTTGTGTCCCTTAAAGGGTTAAGACCAGAGTAGGAGAGCAGCTCAATAAACCCACACTGGGGGTGCTGCAGTATGAGTCCCTCCCCACACTCCCACCAGGTGGTGCTATAGTGCCTGCCCTCACTCCCACCAGGTGGTGCTGTAGTGCCTGCCCTCACTCCCACCAGGTGGTGCTGTAGTGCCTGCCCTCACTCCCACCAGGTGGTGCTGTAGTGCCTGCCCTCACTCCCACCAGGTGGTGCTGTAGTGCCTGCCCTCACTCCCACCAGGTGGTGCTGTAGTGCCTGCCCTCACTCCCACCAGGTGGCAGCACAGTACAAAGTAATACCTTTTTGTCACACCAAGTGGCAGCACTGATGACAGTCACCACCATTTATTTATATATAGGGGCCTACTAAACAGACTGACTTACCGATATATCACTTCATGTTCAATTAAGAAGAAATAATATAGAACTCAAAGGTATAAATGCTATAACATAAATTTGGAAGCTAGATGGATGGGTACTCACCATTGCTACCTTTAAGTGTCATGCCAACGCTATGGGGTTGATACAGAACGGTCAGCATTATGCACCAATGCAGCACCGGTGAGTTGGTCACTGAGTCTGTGTCGGTGCAGTCTTGGACTTGCATTGCTCCGTTCCCTTTTGTGTGTTTGGTGTGGGAATAGAGCTAAGCTTCACTTGCTATCTAATTCTAATATATAAGTCATCTCAGTAGTCATCTCACGTCTGATAATATGTAAGTCATCTCAGTAGATGTACCCACATCAGTGTATGTATGTCATAATGCTACGGCTGATAATATATTTTGGTCTGTCTCATATTCCAACAGCTTCTTACCTTAGGACACATGCTAGAATGCATACTTTAACCCTTTAAGGATGGTATTGTGCAGTAATTATGGCCTTTGTCATCATAATGCATGAGAGCCCTCTGTAGTTAGAGCATTCTAGCATCATGCTGACCGATGGGATTGAGACACTTCTGAAGGGTCAACATGATGCACTAATGCAGCACCAGTGAGTTACTCCCCGGAGCTGCATTGGTGCATCACGACAACAAATGTCATCTATTAGCGACATCTGTCCTTAACCTTAACGGGGTTAAGGATGGTATGATGCTTACATGCACTTTACCCTCAAACACCACTGCCCTCCTTAAAGCTTAGGATCTAAGGATCGTCATGATGCATGGGGGGGGGGACATGTCCCAGCTCAAGTCTCTACATCATACCGTGTTACCAGGTGCCCTGTGTTTATGGTTTCGCTATTAACGGATCATTAAGGATTCTACTGAGGGAACCCACCACAAAGTTGGTATAAAAGTCTTAAATCCTGTCTATTTTCACCACCTGTGTCACCCGTTTTTGTCACCCCGGTGAGGGACTGTGTTTATCATCAGTGCAGACAGTTCAGCAGCATCATAACAACTAATGTCAACTCTACCGACATTCATCCTTAAAGTACTTGTGAGCTTAGGAACATCAGGCTTCTGATGTGTGTCCTTAAAGTGTTTGGGAGCTAAAGAACAGTGGGCTTCATGTGATAAGTTGTTATGATGCACCAACTCACCAGTAACTTGCCAGTGCTGCATTGGTGGATCAGTAGAACATACCCACATAGCTGTATATGTCATTAGGCTACACTTCTGAATGGTCAGCATGATGCACCAATGCAGCAGCAATCAGCTACTTTCCAGGGCTGTATTGATGCATCATATTGACAAATACTGGACAAATACTGGAAGAGCCATGCCATCCTTAAGCCTTTAAGCATGGGAAATGCATCACTCCTTGGTTGTCATGAGTGCATGAATGTTGATAAGCTGCCCAAGGGTCAGCATCTTACACCAAGACAGCAATGGTGAGTTACTTGCTAGGGCTGCATTGGTTTATCAGTAGATATAACCACATAGCTGGATATGTCATTATGCTACGGCTGATAATATGTGAGTCATTTCAGTAGATATACCCACATTGATGTATGTATGGCATTATGCTACGGCTGATAATATATTTTGGTCTGCCTCATATTCCAATTGATGCTACTAGACTTCTTACCTCAGAAAACATGACTGAATGCATACTTTAACCCTTTAAGGATGGCATGTTACTAAAAGATTTTGTTGGCATGATGCACCAATGCAGCTCTGGCATGTAACTCACCTACCCTTTGGGAGTGTTTGAAACTCATCTGTTTGGCATTAATGCAGCACTAACAAGTTACTCACCACGGCTGCATTTAATCATCATGACGAAAATGGGCATGATGCATTAAAGTATCATACCATCCTTAAGGGTTAAGGATGGTATAATGGTTAAATGTACTGTACCCTTTGATGGCATGATGAGTGAATGCAGCTGCTGGTGATGGGGGAGGGAAGAGGGGGCAGGTTACTGGAGGCTGTGCCATCCTACAACAGGTCTCCTAATGCGGCCGTGCCTAACGGCTGACAATGTGTAAGCCATCTCAGTAGAAATACCCACATTGGTGTATGTATGTTATTATGCTACGGCTAATAATGTGAAGTCATCTCAGTAGAGATATGAACTAATATAAATGGGGGGGCTGAACTTGAATTTGAAGGGAGTGTGCGTTTACGAAAATATGACTAAATATAGCTATTTGGTTGATACTTCTCATAAAAGTACACATTAATAAGACATTTAATATTAGAAATATCATCAATGTCTCTCCATGGTAATTTAGCAATAGGACTTGTGTATACACATATAAAAGGGCTTAGAGATCAAACAAATATAAATGGGGGGGCTGAACTTGAATTCGAATGGAGTGTAAGTTTACGAAAATATGACTAAATATAGCTATTTGGTTGATACTACTCATAAAAAAACACATTAATAAGACATTTAATATTAGAAATATCATCAATGTCTCTCCATGGTAATTTAGCAATAGGACTTGTGTATACACATATAAAAGGGCTTAGAGATCAACTTAATATAAATGGGGGGGCTGAACTTGAATTCGAAGGGAGTGTAAGTTTACGAAAATATGAGTAAATATGGCTATTTGGTTGATACTACTCATAAAAAACACATTAATAAGACATTTGATATTAGAAATATCATCAATGTCTCTCCATGGTAATTTAGCAATTGGACTTGTGTATACACATATAAATGGGCTTAGAGATCAAACTAATATAAATGGGGGGGCTGAACTTGAATTCGAAGGGAGTGTAAGTTTACGAAAATATGAGTAAATATGGCTATTTGGTTGATACTACTCATAAAAAACACATTAATAAGACTTTTAATATTAGAAATATCATCATTGTCTCTCCATGGTAATTTAGCAATAGGACTTGTGTATACACATACAAAAGGGCTTAGAGATCAAACTAATATAAATGGGGGGCTGAACTTGAATTCAAGGGGCTTTATAAGGTTATGAAAATATGACTAAATATGGCTATTTGGTTGATACTACTTATAAAAAACACATTAATAAGACATTTAATATTAGAAATATCATCATTGTCTCTCCATGGTAATTTAGCAATAGGACTTATGTATGAACATATAAGAGGGCTTAGAGATCAAACAAATATAAATGGGGGGGCTGAACTTGAATTCAAGGGGCTTTATAAGGTTATGAAAATATGACTAAATATGGCTATTTGGTTGATACTACTTATAAAAACACATTAATAAGACATTTGATATTAGAACTATCATCAATGTCTCATCATTTTGTTTGATGTTGATATGCAGCATACAATAGGGGATCAATATTTTGAACAGTTAAATGATTTTAATTTGCATTTTCTTCTTCATGAATAAGCATTGTTGCTACATACTTCTTCTATGTTTCTATACATATAGGTCAGTGTGGACCAAGGCCTCTACCTGGACAGCCCCCACCAGTACTGAAGGACCTAACACCTCCACCACCACCTCAGAGCCTGCCCCCTCCTCCACCAGGAGACCTTCCCTCCCTAGGATTAAGCTGACAGACTCGGTGGCTGCAGTGGCACACTCTGGTGCCGTGGGTGCTTACATCCGGCAGTCGCTGGCCACCCGTCGCAGCCGCTCCCTCCTCACAAGGGCCTCCAGCCCCAACCACAGCGAACCTGGTGGTGGTGGGGGGAGTGAGGAGGGGGGAGGAGGGGGCCGGCTGGAGGCTGTGCCGTCCTACCACAAGTCTCCTAATGCGGCCGTGCCTAACTCCTCCACAGACCGCTACCTACAGCACAGGGGGGTCATGGTGCCGCTCCAGGGGAGAGGAGGAGGGGCCGGGCACACCACAGGTGGGGGACCTACAGGAGGAGCTGGTCACTATTATAACACCCAGGAGGACTTACACTTACACCATAAGCAGCAGGCATTAGGAGGCTCTACCACCAACACTGCAGGAGGTGCTGGGGGAGGCAGAGTGTGGGGGGAGAGTAGACTACCACTAGGGGAGGAGAGTGAAGGATACCTACACTCACAGGTGGCACATGATACTTCTACTCTGCTGGTGACTGCCCCACCACCCCACCACCACTCTTCTACCCACCACCTGTCCACCATCTCTAACACCTCCTCCTCCTCCTCCTACCAGCCCCTCCCACACCCACACACCAAGCAGGGCGGTAAGCAGAGGTCTAAGGCTGTATCATGGACCAGGTACAACCAGGAGCTGTTACAGGGAGGGTCCAGAGGGGCTCACCACCTCACCCCGCTACACACAGGAAGTAGACACACAGGAACAGGAAGTACTGTGCCCCCAGCCCCACACAGGGCTGCCACTAGGGGGGCAGGCATGCAGCACATGACTCAGCATAATGGTGATAATAGGGGAATAAGTAACACTAACTTCCCTATGATAGAGTTCAGGAGTTACACTAAGGAGCCTGGTTCCAGCCAGCACCGGACGTTCACCTTCAACCTGCCGCCTGAGGGGGGAGCTGCAGGAGGCTTCCCTCCAGGGTTCCCGTCCTCAGTCAGCAGCATATCCCCCACCTCTGTCAGCACAGTCGCAGACAGCCTCACCTCCTCCAGCCTCCCCTACCACCACAGACTCAGCATCGACGAGGGGGAGGATTACCACTTCCGGGCTAGGAAAGGGAGTATTTCTAATGAACTAGCACCCGGATTTAAACAACTCCTGCGTACATCGACACCAAAAAGGGAGCGGCAGCCACAGGAGGTGATAAAGAGGAGGAGGGTGGAGTTCAGGGTGGAATCCCCGGATGTCCTGGATGTGGAGTGTAAGGAGCCTGTGACTGCTATATCAGAGAAGTTAGAACTGAACCGCTCTCCTCTCATGGGGGAGTTACTGACAGACGATGGGGAGAAATGCCTCACCAAGCCTCCCAAGTCCATCCTCAAGAAGCGTGAGAAGGGAGGTCATGGCACCGGGGAGGTGAAGTACGCTAAGAAGTACCAAGCCATATTGGTGCAGCAGGGCAGCTTCAAACTGCCGAGTATAAAGGACGGACAACACTTAACACTGACCGGGCGCAACACCAAGGCTAACAGTGGCCGCAACACAAACTTCTCCTGTAGTATGGAGTTTGCTGCTGCCTTTGAGACTATTGACAATGGGGATTTGTGATACTGTCAGTATTTAGATGTTGGACATGGTATATATACATGGAGTGGTTCCCTCATACCACAGTGTACATAGGGCTGACCACTTAGAAGGTGCTACAGGCACACACAGTGTGCTATAACATCACTCATGGTGTAGTTGTGGTTAGAGCAGTGGCTGAAGGGTCCTGGGAGAGTAGTGGCCTACACATGTTGTACAAATACATCTACAAGGAGGGGCAGACCATGTACAGGCTTTGAGTATGCTAACTTTCGAATTTTGAAGCCGCATGGCAGTATGTGAATAATTGTTTTTTTTTTCCTCAGGAAAGGGTACCGAAAGAACAAATAGTGAACATATCACTGTCAGAGACGAAGCTATATCTGTGATAGGAATATGTTAGCCCATATGCCTCAAGGCTTCATGTTCATTTACCAATGCAGTTCCGATTATACAGTCATTACCAAAGACTGGGTGCACAGACCTACATGGAGACCTAATCATCCTGCAGTAATCGCCTCATTACAAGACACACCTGTGGGCTCTGGTTGTCTCAGATCACCAGGCGTAATAAGCATGTTAATGCCAGCTTGTATAATACCACCAGACGGCAGTACTTAGTGGACATGAGTTGTACAGGATCACCTGGCCAACGGTGAGAGACTGTTTCGTAAAAAAAATCCTGTGCAATGTTTCAGTAACTTACAAAACCAATTCATAGCTTATAGGCTAATTATTGATGATTTTGAGTGAGAAATGATTCTGGGTGAAAATTATTGCTTGGTTCAATGCTTTTGACTCCCATGGAGGTCAATGTTAACTAAGATTCTCTTAATTTCGAAGAGATGCAAAAATCACTCAGATGGAAGACTCCAGGGAAGAAATGATTGGATCAAGTGGACATTTTGGGAATGTATCAACTGTAGAAACATCATGATGTATAAATACCCCCCCCCCCAAGTTACTTACCAGGGCTGCATTAATGCAGCCTAAAGGGTTCAGGAAAGTTGTTCCTGATCTGGTCCATAGATGTTACTGCAGCTCTACAGTGCAACAAGGTGAGATCAGGGTAGTTTGGCAATGCCCTGTTAGACATTGGTCAGATCAGGGTAATTGGCTGTGCCCTGTTAGACATTGGTCAGGTCAGGGTAATTTGGCTATGCCCTGTTAGACATTGGTCAGGTTAGGGTAATTTGGCTATGCCCTGTTAGACATTGGTCAGGTCAGGGTAATTTGGCTATGCCCTGTTAGACATTGGTCAGGTCAGGGTAATTTGGCTATGCCCTGTTAGACATTGGTAACATGTTATTGTGCAGTGCCAGGTGTTGGTGGATGAGGTATAGCTGACCAGGAGGCAGTAGGTGTATAACACATGTAAGTCCTACTCAGAGGTCAGTGGTCAGCCTGGGAATGCCAATAATGCCTTCTGGTGCTACACACTTAGGGTAAACCCTACTAGTGTGCATAAGGAACATGCTAATCCTTTATGGACTGCATGCTCTTTAAATGCACTATGTATGTCCTTTTCCTGGTATGAAGCGAGTATTCGCCATCACTTTATTCACGCATCATGCCTACTCTATGAATTTGATAACTTTCGCAAAGGGGCAGCATGATGCACCAATGGAGCACTGGTGAGATACCTACTCTTGGTGCATCATGATAAGAATTAGCATGAAGCCTTGAACATTATAAAGAGTAAAGTGATGCATATTGAAGGTTCAGTCTTAAAGCGTTGTCAATAACCACTTCTATTACTTCTTGTATGGCTACAGCTGTTACAAAGTAAACCCAAGATACTCAGAGGAACCAGGACCCATGTCAAGGGTAGCCATATATCTGTATTATGAGGCCAACAGAGCAATGTGTATGGTGATACATTGGTAGTTAAGTGCAATTGTATATGGTGAACAGAAAACATAAGTCAGGTTTAGAATAAAATATTATTGTTAGCTCCAAAGTGTCAATGAACAGTCAGTATTTCTAATGCTCTGAAGGTCTAAAACCATTGATGCTTTAAATACTTATTTTTTTGCAATAAATTATATTTTATTTATTAAAGATCTTGAAACAATAATGCAAGATGCTTATTGCATTTATTTATGCAGGAATAGCTCTTAGCTGGGAGGATAATTACAGCAGTATTATCTCCATTGTCAAGAAGAGAGTATTGTGTATTGGAATCAGGGTCCTGAAATATTTACCCATTACATTTTGTATTCGCTTGTTAACCTATTCTAACTGGATCAATAAAAAGATGTAGATGTTCTTAAACTTGTGATGAAGGTAAAATGAAATACACATTTCAGAATGTTTTAAGACTGCTTAAGATTCAATATGATATAATGAAACTCTAGCTTAATATCCATCACTAAGGAAGATATGCGCATAGTTCTGCAGATCTGTGATATGTATGTCCCCATTAATATTGACATCTCAGAGATTCACCTATGGGTGCTGTTTTACTTCATCTTTACTCAGTAACAATTGTCAACATTTAACATCAGTTATATTGAAGTAGTGCTCTGTTAATGTACAATATTATGATGCTGGAGTACATAGATAAACAAGAGAAAGTGCCCAAATGCTTAATACATAGTACCATTTTAAACTAATCTGTTTGAGGCGAAGAATCTTTATTGTGTTTAGATGATATATATAGGTACCAAACATTGGTACAGATGTCAGAAGCCGGCAAAATATATCACGTGGCAATCAGGAGTCGTAGTCTGCATGTCTACATTTTGTACTTCTCCCTGTTCTCCAGGGAGTTCAGAAACTCCTTGCATTGATCTTTATTCATGGGTTTTCCTTTAGCCTTAGCAACAGCAGCAGCAGAATCATCTGGGAAAGCAAACAAACACAAAAACAATCAATACAGTGATTCTAATAATCTGCCAAGGGGAGTTCTATGTTCAGATTTTCAACTCTGCATCAATATTCTGTTTGTTTTAGTAGAATTTAGTTTTATTATTATGAATTTACCCTCTGGAAATCAAAACCAAAGCTTTTGTGTAATTACCATGTTTGAAAATGACAGAATTGGTCATGAATGTATGATCAGACATGTTGCTCTTTTTAATGTCTGTGCAAAAACTCCAATAGGAAAACATTGATGCAATGTTGAACAGCAGAAGCTTGTCTATTTCTGGCTCTGCAGGGTGTGTTTTCATCAGCTGGCGAGCAAGTGCCTCAGACAACAGATCAATATTTGTAATTACTGTCCGCTGGGTAGTATGCAGCCCCCTCGTGCACACCGCAACTCTGCCACCATAACTCTGTCCTAACTAGACAATCTTAACCCTTTACTGGAAGCAGAGTGAGTTAATACCCTATCCTCATGTACCAAAGCACTGCATTTATAAGTTACTATCTGACAGCATGACACCATGAGCCATTGTGGTACAATGTGGGTCTATAGGGTTAACCATGTATGGGGAGTGGTGGTGGTGGTGCCTATTGGGAGGAGGGAAGTGGAGGACTGACCCCTACTGGTACACTGCATTATGCACTGTATAATTACAGTTGGAGGAGAACCAGATGTAAGGTCAACAATAGTCACTGAATTATCTAGCAGCGCCTGTAGAGTATATTGTAGCCGGGCCAATGAGGACTTTTAACAGTGGGCAGGAAAAATAGTAAGGAGGTACTTCCCAGTGGGCACAGAACATTGAACCAACATTGACATATGGTTGACAATGTTGATTCAATGTTAATTCAATGTTGATTCAACGTTGAACTGAATTTTGTGCCCACTGGGATAATGAAGTGCTGGAAATTACAATTATCTTTTGAGTTTTTTAGTAAGGTGAAAATACTCCGACAAAGAACATGAAGACAATTTCCGCTTCATTGATAAATTAAGTCTATAATATGATTTCATAAATATTCTGGAAAGAACATATATTGTAATCAATGTTGCCCCCTCTTCTGTCTATACTTTTCTCTAAGAACATATGTCTGTATGTAGTGGCTCCCCTTTTATACCTATTGCCTCTGTGCTCTGCCCCTATTCCTCCTAGTTTTCCTTCTTTACTCCCGATCTCCCCCACTCACCGTCCTCCTCCCCGCTGGGTAGCGGCACAAACCCCAGCAGCCCCTTGAACTGCTGCAGCATGTATTCCACCATCTCAGCGTCCGATGACGTCATCAGTTTGGATGCCTGCATGGCGCTGTACGTCTCGTTCAGGATGGCCAGGAACATGTTCATGACGATGAAGCCAACCACCATGATGAACAGGAAGAAGAAGATGGGTCCCAGCAATGGGCTCGCACTGAAAGAAGATATACCAGTATTAGATAACTCTCAGGATGAAAAGGAAGAAGAAGATGGGTCCCAGCAATGGGCTCGCACTGAAAGAAGATATACCAGTATTAGATAACTCTCAGGATGAAAAGGAAGAAGAAGATGGGTCCCAGCAATGGGCTCGCACTGAAAGAAGATATACCAGTATTAGATAACCACCAGGATGAACAGGAAGAAGAAGATGGGTCTCTGCAATGGGCTCGCACTGAAAGAAGATATACCAGTATTAGATAACCTCCAGGATGAACAGGAAGAAGAAGATGGGTCTCTGCAATGGGCTCGCACTGAAAGAAGATATACCAGTATTAGATAACTCTCAGCATGAAAAGGAAGAAGAAGATGGGCCCCAGCCATGGGCTCGCACTGAAAGAAGATATACCAGTATTAGATAACCACCAGCATGAACAGGAAGAAGATGGGCCCCAGCCATGGGCTCGCACTGAAAGAAGATATACCAGTATTAGATAACCACCAGGATGAACAGGAAGAAGAAGATGGGTCCCAGCAATGGGCTCGCACTGAAAGAAGATATACCAGTATTAGATAACCACCAGGATGAACAGGAAGAAGAAGATGGGTCTCTGCAATGGGCTCGCACTGAAAGAAGATATACCAGTATTAGATAACCTCCAGGATGAACAGGAAGAAGAAGATGGGTCTCTGCAATGGGCTCGCACTGAAAGAAGATATACCAGTATTAGATAACTCTCAGCATGAAAAGGAAGAAGAAGATGGGCCCCAGCCATGGGCTCGCACTGAAAGAAGATATACCAGTATTAGATAACCACCAGCATGAACAGGAAGAAGATGGGCCCCAGCCATGGGCTCGCACTGAAAGAAGATATACCAGTATTAGATAACCACCAGGATGAACAGGAAGAAGAAGATGGGTCCCAGCAATGGGCTCGCACTGAAAGAAGATATACCAGTATTAGATAACCACCAGGATGAACAGGAAGAAGAAGATGGGCCCCAGCCATGGGCTCGCACTGAAAGAAGATATACCAGTATAAGCTATCATATTTCAGATATAATGATTGGTGTCTTGATGCAACAATGCAATTCAGGCACATTATATGGCATCATTTCTTAGTTGTGCCATGATGAAAGATGAATACGGCTTTGATTGTTACAAGAATATTGTGTTATAACCTACCGTACCGTCGCGTTTAAGCGCCGGGTTTTGAATAAGCGCCGGTCTTGTATAAGCGCCGGGGGTATGGGGGTCTTGAAATAATTCTTAAGCACTAAATATAGATCTCGAATAAGCGCCTGTCTTGTATAAGCGCCGGGGGTAAGCACCCCTCCAAAGTTATAAGCGCCGGGGCGCTTAAACACGACGGTACGGTATGTTGTGTTGTACCTGCGGAGGTCGTCAAAGCTGAAGTTCATGAGCATGATGGAGAAGAGGCTCTCTACAGCAGACATGATGGTGGAGTAGTCAGCGAGCGTCCGGCCAAATATAAGGAACCCAAACTGGGCAAAGGCCAGGTACACGATGGAGAAGAACATCATGAAGTTCAGCAGCGGACGCACCGAGGCCTGAAATGATAATGTTTACTGATCTGTCATCTTTAATGGTTCATTCTCATCTATCAACATATGAAATTAATGGTTGTACTAAACTTGCTAAATAGTCGAAGGTGAGACTAACATTTCGTTCTTTCAAAAACTGGTTTAAAACCGATTCATATTTCTAAGCAGAGATTTAACCATTTGATGACCTTCAGCTAAGTGACCTTCAAGTTAACCCTGATTAACAGACCTCTAGGGTTGTCATGAGCTCCGTGACCTTCTGATTAAACCGGATTAGACGCAGCAGTTTGAGCATTGCGAGGAAGACAAGGAATCCCAAGACGTAGCTGTACACCTCGTCATAGAAGACGACATATGCAAAGTTCAAGAAGGCAGCTGCAAGAAGGAGCATTAAAAACACATTATGGATATCAACTTTTAGCAGATGTAATCTTGTGGAATGAGTGGGACAGAATGTAGCCCATGTGATAAAAAGTACTTTGAGGAGGGGTTGGATTCACTTAAAATTGCAAAAGAACAAAAATGTCCTGGTTTCCATAGATTAAATTACAGAAGAAATAAGAAATAACAGGATCAGCACATTGAAACCATGATTGACTTAATAAATGCTGATACTGGTACAAGCTTTCCTAACAGTGGAGTTGTATGACTATTCCAGTTTACCTTTGTCCTTGTGAAACCTACCCAAAATAAAATTATCTTGATTTACAGGGATTGAAAAAAACAGGACCAGCACCTTCAATTCATAATATACCTAAAAAAATGTTGATACTAGTAAACAATTTCATAATGTGGAGTTGAATGAATCTGAGGTTGGGGCACTAGATACTACTGCTGTTCCAGCTTACCTTTGTCCTTGTGGAACTTGTTGATGGTTGTTCTAACCATGATGAAGCGTATGCCATACATGGCACATGACACACAGGCTGTCACAATGCTGGCCAGCTCCAACATGTTCCACTTAGACTTCAGGTACACCTGCATGCATTCATTCATTAATATGTTATTTATACTGAATACTACTAGGGTAAGGCCCTGTTTTATATACCTCACAGTCAATATAGTTTATGGGATTTTGCTGCTTGATATCTTCCATGTTTGGCTTATTTGGGTTTAAGTGAATTAAAGTGTATTTTAACCATGTTTTAATATTTTACTCTACGTCAGGGATCCTCTTATATTTCAGGTCAGCTTAAATGCAATTTGCTTGTAATTACATTCGTATATTTTGCAGCTGAAATGCCGCATACCTTGCCTTCCACCTTGACCCTCTTAGCCAGCAGCACAATGTGGTAGATGGTGAAGCCTACAAACACCAGCTGTAGGATTATCACAAACAGGGCCTTGGCACCCACATAGCTGTACAGCTGGATGGTCTTGATGTTAGCGTGGCACACCATGCCCCCGGTCGCTGGCAGCTCAGCCATGAAGTTCAGCATACTGAACAGTTTGGTAGAAGGGTTGATGACATTGAACTCCACAAAGACTGCCCTGGCTGCTCTGTCCAACCACGTGTTATCTGTAGGAGGTATGAAGGAGGTATAAGGGGGTATGATGACAGGCTAGATGGCAACAATGTGAAATGTAGTCTCTGTAGATTTGGCTTCATCTTAAGTAGGCAACTTATATATGTATTTTGGTTAGCTTACTGTTCTACACCAAATGACTACGACTGTGCTTGGAGAGTGATGTCACTACTATAGGTTTTCACAATCACTGTCATCGCATGAAATGTGAGGTAATAGCATGCAGCGAGTACTTGTACGACTGGTTTACTACCTTTAAGGTGCTGAACCTTGGAGGTGGCAGCCTGTAGATCAGGACCTAGGCCTGCCACATAGCCCCCTCCCCCATACACTGTGAGTTTACCCAGGGTGGGGGCTGTGTCTTACCTTTAAGGTGCTGAACCTGGGAGGTGGCAGTCTGTAGATCAGGACATAGGTCTGCCACATAGCCCCCTCCCCCATACACTGTGAGTTTACCCAGGGTGGGGGCTGTGTCTTACCTTTAAGGTGCTGAACCTGGGAGGTGGCAGCCTGTAGATCAGGACCTAGGTCTGCCACATAGCCCCCTCCCCCATACACTGTGAGTTTACCCAGGGTGGGGGCCCCTGCCAGCTGTAAGGTGCTGCTGTACACCCAGGGTACAGGAGGAGTGCTGTTAGTGTCAGGGGGCACCCAGCCTACTGTGTAGTCTGTCTGGTCAAAGCTGCTGATGCTGTACTCAGGGTGACAGGCAGACCCGCCTACTAGTAAGGTCACACTCAGGCAGTCAACTGTAATGGCAGAACAAGGAGTAATGGTTAGGTTGACTGCAATAACAGGAGATAATGATCAGGGTGGATGATAGATACATCAAGAATGATTCAAGTTATTGAATAGGAACTAAATAGATTATATATTTCATAGATGGCAAGTGAAGGCAAATAGAAATTACAATTGTGCATTTGAAGAACCAGGCACAGAACTAAGAATGTCTGAGGACATGCCATTCATAAAATCACTGAGCAAATTAAACAGCATTTTTCCCTGGAGGTACAGTGCTAGAGAATTGCTGAAGTAACAAAGGCTTAAACAGAAATCTGACCTTGCTTCACCCGTGCCAGACGTAAGCGGGGTGAGCCGACCCGGAAGTAGTAGAGGTCAGACAGGAAGTACTCCAGACGCCAGTGTACCGGGTCGTCGTTGTACCAGCGCTCTGCGTACAGGTTAGGTACCAGGTAGGTCTCCAGCCAGCTGAAGAAGGTCGCTTTGTTGCTGACCTGGAATATGGAGAATAAGTGTGGTGGGTGCTCCTGTGCCAAATTTTACATTGAAGGTGGTCTCAATGAGAGTGATTTATCTATTATGAATTACCACTACCTTATAACAAAGAGGGTTCAGCTGTGTTTACAATGAGGGAAGGGGTGTGAAAAAGTGAGTAAATTTGTTAACTGAACATTAGCACGGTAGCACATTTACTGTCCTAGTTTGATATGTTTAGCCAATCAGATATGTATATTTTAGTCTTTTAGAGGAATTCATTTAAAACTTTTGATTGAACTTGTAGAGGTTGCTCAGTTCGTGCTTGGTCTGGTAGGAGTGACTTACCTGATTGAACTTGTCCACATTGAAGAGACTGCTCAGTTCGTGCTTGGTCTGGTATGAGTTACTTACCTGATTGAACTTGTCCACATTGAAGAGGTTGCTCAGTTCATGCTTGGTCTGGTAGGAGTTGGGGTCGCGGCTGTCGTAGATGAGGACACAGATGAGTACGAGGTAGATGACGTAGATGGTGATTTCCTTACAGATACCAAACATCCTCAGCTCCTTCTCACGTGCTATACGCATGTTTTCCAGGTGGTTGTCGTCTATCTCCTTCTGCTGATACGGCACACGATGACCTAGTAATGTGTGTTCCAGAATGATGTCAATACTTTATAAATCTACAATTACATATAGCTTTTCTAGGTATTTCTACATCTGATATGGCAGTATGTAAAGAAACACTGGTTTCCGCTGTTCACCAATTGGGCTGAACAGTTTCTCAATACCGCTAACCTAAGTGGTTAATACATGCTACAATTGCTTCAGAATATTAATATGTAAACAAGTTTATAATAGATTTCTGAAATGTAAAAGTTACATATGTTCACCTCGTCATTGTTTATAGCATTTTCTTTGCTGTGCAAATAAAAGAAAATTCATTCCTTTATTCAGTAAACCAGTTTAAATTTAGAATCATTTCAGGAGGATGTAAATCTAAATGTGGCATCTTGCACCTAAGAGTTGGGGGTCATACAATATAAATGAGTCTCTCCCAGGAAAGTGGCCAAAGGTCACACTGAGATGCTACATGTAAATTGCTACACCTTCAATATGTATATCGCCTTTTACCTTTAGCCATATATTCATCATTCTGATTTCTTTCTTTTGGACATGTGTAAGATCAAATTAAAAATATAATATCAAAATTGCAATATTGAATTTGAAAAACTACAATATTGAAAATGATATTGAATACAGATATTTGGAAAATGAAAACATAAACTACTTTATTGATAAAAGAAAACATGAGGTAAAAAATCCAGAAACCTCAACATTAAATATGGAAAATGGTATCAAGGTAGCCATTTGACTTGCCCCAGTACGGCAGTTGTGCGGTCTCTGTACCCCGGGCCAATGAATGATACATGGCCATTAGGCCTGGGTTAATCAGAGTCACGCCACCACAGAGATGGCTAGTTAATTACTGTCCATAAGGTCAGAAGGTGAACTAGCAGGAAGGTGCCATAAGGTGCACAATTAGGCACATGACATACACCTTCCACCTAGCGTATGAATAATGAACCTAATCTGTAATAAGAAAGGTCATAAGGTGCAATGTAAACAACTATTACCTTATCTAGCATCAAACTTTACTACTTAAAACAACCATCAGGAAATGCTCGTTTCTAGTTTAAATCCAGCCTAAAGGTGAGATTCATGTTTATTATTGTACATTTTTGTGTATAAGCCTAACTCGCGTATAAGCCGCACCTAGACTTTGAGAAGACCCTATAAGCCTCACAGGGGTCTTATTATGGCCATTTTACTTACTCTACTAGCAAAAACTTGCGTATAAGCAGCACCTAGACTTTGGGACCATCCTATAAGCTGCACTGACGATCCGACTTGGGTACTAGCCGCAGCTTCTCCATGATTTGCGATTTGCACCCATTACAGTAATCTGTAAATTATCAACAGCCTGCTCCAATATTCTCCTTTTGCCTCATATAAAAAATAATCATGATGATTTCTAATTTGTATTTTGGCCTATATAGCTGCTACACATGCTTTATTGGAGTGTGACCCCCTTGTTATGTCATATTATGTAACTCAGGAAGGCTAGTGGTAGACAGCTCAGTGATGCCACCTGCTGCCTTTTGTAAACACTAAGTGAGTAAGTCACTGGTGAGAGCTATATTGACAACAGCAAAGTAGCACTTGGTGAATATCAGCTGTAACCCTGTAATTACTGTTCTAGCTCATAATCAGGCATTGACTCTGTAGTTCTCAGTGGTCTTACAGCTCTGGTAGGGGACTAGCTGTTGGATCCTATGTTTAAGATTAGGCCAGTTGCATCCTATGTTGGATGGAAAAGGCCCCCAGCAAGTGTTACTTGCACATGTCATAAACTACTCACCACATGCACTTTGGGGTCTTTCTGGTTCCACTTCTGGCTGTTCCTGTCGGAGCCTGGCTTTGAAGTCCTGCTGTGTGAAATCATCCTCATCGTCCGGAGGTTGTTTAAAGATGAGTGCTACCACCATAGCCAGGGCTAGAACCTGCGTAATGACAAATAATATATACAAATATTAAAGTAAGGCTTTATAACAAATATGTACAAAGTATATGTTATATTTATACCCACAATTTCACATGGTAGAGGCCATTAGGCACTGTTTATTTGCTCAGCAGCACTGCATTACTGCATCATTCTGACCCTTTGTGCATATCTCCCTGATAAAGTTAACATGATACACTGTGCCCTGTACAGTGGTGTGTCATGCTGAGTGAGAAAAGAGCCTTAAGGGGGTTGAACCTGCTGCCTTTAACCTGAACCTTACCTTGAGTGGCTGTACCACTATGATGGACTGGAAGAAGGAGAGGATGAAGGAGGTGAGCCAGCCGAGTGACTTGGTCTGTCCCCACTCAAAGCTGTACAGGATGGTGAAGAACCCTGAGACGGCCACCGTCAGGACCACAAAGAACCAGGCCATGTAGATACACCACCAGGGAAGGGTGAGCGGGGGGCGGGGGACCTTGGTCTTCTTGGTATCATTCTTCTGTGTCTCTGCAGTCTTCTCCTGTATGAAGTCATGGAAGAATAAATGAAATAGAAAAAAGCCAGTAATAATCACTAGGTTATATACCTAGCAAAGAACTGGTTTATATTTAAGCTCTTGATATGTAGCTTACATTAGGGCGGTTGTCAATGTTGTCTTCCGGTTGGATTAAGTCCTGTTCATCACTGCGACCAGTTGATGGACGCACATCTGTACCAGAGGTGGGTGTATCCATGTCAACCTGTGTGTCCTCTTGTACACTGTCCTTCAGATCCACCGTAGAGTCCATTTTAGTGCAAGTAGTGGCTTCACCCACTTGGAGTTCAGACCGAGTATTTCCTTGATCACTGATATCTGCATCTACATATCTGGTCATTGTGGAATCGCTACGTTCATTGTCATTAGTTTGGTTCAGTTGTGGATCAGCATCAATCACCTCCTCATTTGGACTGTAGATGTAGACAAATAGAGAGAAACCTGACATTAAAGATTAAGGCTTAGATTTATATCTTTCTTCCAAAATAGAAACCTGTAACAGCTTAAGTCCACCAAGTAAAAATTCATGCAGAATTTACAAAATTACTAAATATTTACACCATAACAAAGGTTAGATATTTTGTGGATTTCACTTGGTATATTTTGGCCTTAAATCATACAGGCATTTGTCTTCTGGTGTATACAATTAAGTGCATTTGTCTTCTTGTGTATACAACTAAGTGACAATTAAGCAATGTATGTTTGTCAATACAAAAGCCCAGTGAAACAACACCTCTCAAAGTAAAGAATTCTACACCAAAAAAGACAAATTTAATGATTACCTTTCAGTTTTAGAATTTGCTTTTGGTGTTTTTGGTGGCCGAGCCCGTGAGCGCCTGAACAGAAATACAATCAGTACTGAGACCGGGATGGATACGAGGCTGCTGGCAATGCTGATAAACACCTGCTGTGGGGTGAACTCTAGCGGCCCAATGCGTACATACTGGGTACCTGTAGGTAATTAAATACAGAACAGTTTTGGTGAAAATGCTTCTGTGAATTATAAAATATGTACATACTTGTATACATGTAATGGTGCAAAGGATGGCAATGCTTGTATCCACCTTATATAGTATACTTACCATCTTCTTTCTACAGTGTACCTTGTACATTATCGTGTTTGTACATTATCATGTGACTTGTACCACATGGCATTGGCTATCATGTATGTACCACATGGTATCATGTACATACCTTCTATATTGTCATCCGACTTGTACCACATGGCATTGGCTATCATGGTGGCATACAGAAGAGCGAGGCAGCAGGATAGTCTTTGTACTCGTGTAAACTTGCTGTATGTCGGCCGACTCAACAACGAGAACCAGAGATGGCCATCTGACAGATCCTTACGAGCAGTTGTCCGGAACAAGAACTGGAAAGTCTTGAGGTCATCCAATGTTGCAACTGGTAACAGACGCTCTATTTGTCCATCCTCACGATCCACTCCCAGCCAGCGGTTGCACAGGAAGACAAACCTGGAATGTAAGTGAGTTGCAGATGCATGAACAGACATGATTCAGTTCTGTATGCTCCTGCTCATGACTGGAAATGCTTTGCATCTTGCTTGTTACTTGCTCAGGAACTCTGATCTGATTCAAATTAAATTGATCATCTGAATAATATCATAATAGATGTACCTACCCTCCTTGCAACATCTTCACTGCCAACTGGTTAGAACATTTGAGACTTAGGTCTTAGATTTGAGACAGACTGGGAGTCATGAGTTATCCTCTACCTTGGATTAATGTGCTATAAAAGAGGCAAAGCTATATTATTGATATAATAGACCTACTTCTCTGAGGTGACAGGGTTCCTGACGATTACCCTGTCCAGGAACCAGGAAGCATTCTGTCCACGGCCTGTGTTATCGTGCCACACACGGATGTAGAGTAGACTACCCAGGGACTGTGGGACACTCAGTATGTAGCGGTGGACGCTGCCCCGGGTTAGTCTCTATATGATATAAGTACATGTATAAGGAGTGTTAGTAAGACGTTATAGAGTAGACTACCCAGGGACTGTGGGACACTCAGTATGTAGCGGTGGACGCTGCCCCGGGTTAGTCTCTATATGATATAAGTACATGTATAAGGAGTGTTAGTAAGACGTTATAGAGTAGACTACCCAGGGACTGTGGGACACTCAGTATGTAGCGGTGGACGCTGCCCCGGGTTAGTCTCTATATGATATAAGTACATGTATAAGGAGTGTTAATAAGACGTTATAGAGTAGACTACCCAGGGACTGTGGGACACTCAGTATGTAGCGGTGGACGCTGCCCCGGGTTAGTCTCTATATGATATAAGTACATGTATAAGGAGTGTTAGTAAGACGTTATAGAGTAGACTACCCAGGGACTGTGGGACACTCAGTATGTAGCGGTGGACGCTGCCCCGGGTTAGTCTCTATATGATATAAGTACATGTATAAGGAGTGTTAGTAAGACGTTATAGAGTAGACTACCCAGGGACTGTGGGACACTCAGTATGTAGCGGTGGACGCTGCCCCGGGTTAGTCTCTATATGATATAAGTACATGTATAAGGAGTGTTAGTAAGACGTTATAGAGTAGACTACCCAGGGACTGTGGGACACTCAGTATGTAGCGGTGGACACTGCCCCAGGTTAGTCTCTGTATGATATAAGTCCATGTATCAGGAGTGTTAATAAGAAATTGTAGAGTAGACTACCCAGTGGATGCTGCCCCGTGTTAGTCTCTACATAACAGAAAAACCAAAAAGGAAACCAAAAGAAATACTGTTCACAATATGGTACAGTTTTGATGCTTCACAGAAACCCTAATTGGATGACAAGCTAGCTTACCTTTTTGAGAACGGTCTCCAGTTTGCGGACCTCAGTTTCTCCCGTCTCCCCAGCTAGTACAAAGAAGACATTGGAGCGGGTGGCAGCCCCGCTGCGGGCGGCTGTGTGAACACTGAGGTGGTAGTGGACACGGTCCCCTGGTAGGTTGTCAGCTAACGGCGCTATACCCCACTGTGGTACAGACATGAAGATATATAAATCAAACCCCTGCACAACATGAAGTGAGAAGCAGAACAAATACAAGTCAACTCTTTGAGCGCAGCATAATGCTATGCCCAATGGTTGGCAGCACTAGTGAGTTATTTAGCATATAAAGACAATCACACAGCATTTGGAAACCATTTGGTTGATAAATCTTGTTCTTTTAAATGTTTGGTTTGGATGCACCCATCATTCCTTCGGCTTGACTTAGCACTATGTGATGAAAAGGAAAGAAAATATTGAAAATTTAGAAAATTAAACTCACTTTTATCAGGTCCTGTTTGTCCTTCCTCCTGAGGAAGATGGCGGCCACAGCATAAGCAATAATAATCCCGATAACGGTCAACACAACATGGATGTTCTCCAACAGCTTCTGGTCCAGGTTGTCAAACACAGTGCTGAAGTCTATGGTGTTAGGTGGAACCACAAAGGAGGAACTGAAGAGTGTGAGATGGGTGCAGGCACACACCATCTCCTCCATGGTGGTATCACTGTGTAGCTGGGTAAAATGTGAACAAATGTAAGTTAGGGTTAGTGCCCATCTTGTCTAGTTATGTCAATGACATGCCTAGATTTTGGTGAAGAATTCTATAGCTTTCCTCCACGGATATATTTGTCATGCTGATCCTGCCGAGTTAATACAATCACAAAGGATGGGCATGATGCATCAGCATAGCACAGGTGCTGGAATGATGAAAATTTAACACAAATGCATGATCCATTCCATAAAAAGTTAAGGGTCCAAACTCAGATGTATATACCTACCATAAGCCCATCAGTGGCCCAGACTTCATTCTCAACATTCCAGTAGACACATTTAGCAGAAGTGTGAACAAACATGGCATCAGGCGGTCTCTCTCCAAGTGTCCTCCAATCAACATCTGAATAACAAAACCAGATCGTTGTACAGGTTGTTTGCATAGGACAAAGACTAATCATATTTGCCTCTCAATCAATGATTTGTGAACAAAACCCTATAAAGGCAACATAGTGACTCAATGAACTATGGCTATTTGTTTACATGATGCACAAGTGCACAAGTGCGGTATTGGCGAGTTACTCCCCAGATGACATTACATGGGTAAACCTCTCCACATGTAAATACTTACCAGCCTGCATTGAGATGTTGAGTGTCACATTCCCATCAGCCTCAATGACGTCCTTGAAGTCTACCAGAGACACCACCAGACGTCTCACCTCTCCCTCAAACTGACTTATATAGGTCGCAGACTCCCTGGGTATGTAGAGCTCCGACAGGAAGGTTTGGTCACCAACCTTGTAAATTAAACATTCAAACAATTGAGACAACTATGTATTAAGCATGGAGGAGCAGGAGCAAGGAATCTCTTAACCAGATGTAACTAGGGTGATTTCTTTCTCATGAGCAATAGAGTCTTCACTAGGCATACCCAAAATGATTCTGGCCGTGGGAAAGGTTTCTGTTGACCAACTTGCTATGAATCGCAATGTGTAAAGAATAACGCACAACCATACATTGTTCACTGATTTTCAACTATTGTAAATTGTGTATCTATAATATACGTTAGATATTCAACTCACCTTAGCAGAGATATTACAGCCCCTGTCAGTCAGCACTATGACACTCTGCAGGCTGTCAGAGCTGTTGATGAGCCTGGAGCCTTGACAGGAGATGTTCTGAGGGGTGGGTGGCTGCTTGACGGCTATCCTCACGATGAAGGGGTCGTCTGGAGGACTTCGTGTGATTGCTGTACCATCAGGTCTGGTCATGGTAAGACTGGCCATGCTCTCTGTGGGATCTCCTCCCAGGGTGTTATTCTCTGTACCCAGCATCTGTAAGAAAAGGTGTACTAAGGAAGTGCATATTCTCTAACAAAATTAGGGGATAAGAATTTCACTCCCTTTTTACCGACAAAGCTGTCATTGATACTGATAACAGTGGCGCCAAAGAAACAAATTTGGACCTCTCTCAAAAACGATTTGATTGGTAGACCTGCATGAAAATCCAACACCCCACCTCCCTTTCGTAAGAAATTACCAGTATGCACAATACTACAATTGGAGATTTTACACCAACTCTGAACTGACCTTGACACTGACCCCCTCAGCTGCGACCCCTGCCGGGACCTTGATGGAGTTACCCATGACCTTGAGGGGCTCCTTTTGAAGTACTTCAGGAGTTACTTTAGCACCGACCATGCACAACCCAGAGGTACAAGCCTCTGACTGTTCATTGCTGACCACTGACTTCTCCATAGTGCTCCCTATACTGTCTGACGCTCTCAGCGCTTTACCACCCCGCGATGCACACTGTAACAAAGTATAAGAAACAGGGACATGCTGAAAGGATGCTTTATAGTAGAATATTTCTGCTTGGTTGCTCTTTTTTTCAAATTTCATGAAAATTATAATATAAAATAGTTTTTCAAGAAGATGGTAAGCAGCCCAGCTGGGTGGGTCCTTACATATCATTAGATGGCATAGGTATCTTTCAGATGAATCAATTAAAAAAGCAGTAAGACATGGAAGGATCTATTTTGGAGGTGTTTGCTTCTACATCATCTGCGCTAAGGGGGCAATTCTGAGCTTTTGTTTAAGTCACTCATGTAATAACCTAACCATCTGTTCCCGTTCTGCTACATTCTTGTTATATTCCTCCTCAGCAGCCTTCCGTTCCTTTGGGGATGGGTCTTCATTTAGTGGCGGATATGGGACACGTTCTGAGCAGACGCTGTCTGCAACCCATACACTGCCCAGGCACTCTACATTACCTACAGGGTTAGGGAAAGACAAGAGATATTAACCATGTCAGTAATACAATAGATACCTCCAATATCTTTTATTCAAAGAAAAAGGAGACAGGTTTTATTTAATGAGTAATGAAAATCAACAAGAAAGTCATTCAATTATTTCTCTATTCATTTTTACAGAACAGAACAGCATCAGGTTGCTAGATAATCACAGATATCTACATACCTGTCACCAAACCTTTGACATCACCCAAGGCACCATACTTGGACATAACCTCCTCAGACTTGGTGCTGAAGTCAGTCATACTGTCTAACATGCTGTCCTGTATAAAGGTAAAGGGACAACTAGCAGCAATTAACCCCCAAAATCTGTGCACCTGCACCCTCAAACTATGTTTAATTTGCTTGAGGCTATAATGTGTCCGATTAAAAATCCGATTGTCAAAGCTTTCTTTTCTTCTCATTTAGGTAAAATGATATGGTAATAGATAATTGATAAATGTTACCTTCATTTTCGGGGAACTTTTCTTTGCCACCTTAGCCCTGATCATGGCTGCAGAGTTGCACATGTTGGGTCTCGTGACTGTTTTAGTGGAATCAATGAGAGCCTGCGCAACATCCTCATCCACCTGATTGAAAAATTCAACGGTTTATAAAAAGCCATGATCCCTCAGCACCTTCATTTGGTAGCACGATGCACTGGTGAGATACTCAGCAATGTTATACTGAGGATATATATCAAGGGCGAGTATCAATCAAACCTTGGGATCAGGATGAGTCTTGAATGCAGTGACCCCTTATACAATCCTCAGGAAGAGCTACCATATTTTCTCCATCCCACTTTTTTGTGTAGATCTGACCTCTAAGCTGTGTCTCACGACCTTGGGAGAATGTTTTTGTCTCTGACCGGGTGCCGTCTCTGACCAGGTGCCGTCTCTGACCGGGTGCCATCTCTGACCGGCTTGGCTTGATAAGGTCAAAATACTAACAGCAGGAGAATAATTATAATTATAACTAGGATTATATAACAACCGCCATAACGTTTTTCCAAATTCTTATATATATGAGTATAATGCTTTTTAAAACACCTTTTTCTGACACCTGGTCAGAGACGGCACCCGGTCAGAGACGGCACCCGGTCAGAGACGGCACCCGGTCAGAGACGGCACCCGATCAGAGACAAAAACATTGTCCCAAGGTCGTGAGACACAACCTCTAACTTAGTAACCTAGAGATCCCATGGTTCTTCCTCTGGCAGTTTACAATGTGTCTGTCAGCTGGGGCCTTACACCTTTACCTTATCACATACAAAGATAACTCACCTCTCCAGGTGAGTACTGGGCACTGAGGGCCTTACACCTTTACCTTATCACATACAAAGCTAACTCACCTCTCCAGGTGAGTACTGGGCACTGAGGGCAGCCGTCCTCACTACAACAAGCGGGTTGTCTGATTTTACACCCTTATTTAACTGGGTCACATCAACTGCATTGTTTTGCCGCACCTACATAATAAAGTATGAAATTGCTGATCGTAACTTTGTCAAATCTGTGCAAGCAAATTAAATGTGAGATATATCATTAAATTTGCATCATTGTTATTTTTATACTGTAGGAGAAAACAAATTAGAACCATGTATTTTAACCTCATAATCTATAAGGTTATATACTTTCCTCAATCTCATGTAGCCAGTAGCAAGTCTTGGTCTCCTTATACAAACCTGTAGTTGTATGTTGGTGACATGACGGCCCCCACGGGTTGCCCCAATATAAACTGTCAGGATGACTTTGTACCCTGTGCTCTCCATGCCTTCAGGTAACAGGAACCTGTCTGTCTGATACACACCCCTCGCCGGCCCCTCGTGAAGCATCACCTAGACACAAATGGGGTTTCATGTTATATTCCACTATTGCAGCATTATCTAAAATGGGCACTACTTTTAATATCTGTTGTATTAGGTGCAATATGCACAGGTAATCTGTATGTAACAGGAAACTCTGTAGTAGTCATTTAATAAATAATCTTAAAACTGGTATGAAAATATTTCCAGATACCTAACAACAAAAGCGGCATACGGGAATATGTGTAGTGTAATTCAGATGCCTATAGATGTTTGGATGTTATTTCGTTGTGTAACACTGATGCTATATGTTTCCATTTTAATCCCTTAATGACAGCATGATGTTTCAAGGCTTTAGGTTTATTAATCCTCATGATGCATCAAGGCAGTGTGGCGAATAACACATGTACACTGCATTGATGCATCTTGCTGACATTTGGCCCCGTAGGCTCTACATGATGCATGAATTAAGCACTAGTGAGTTACTCTATGGTGCCACACTCATCCATCATGACAGCAAAAGGCATAGTGTATTAAGGGGTCTCATGATATTGATCACCTCGTCAGCATCCCCCTCAGGTATCCGGTACCAGGCTGAGTACCAGAGCCGGATGTTGGGGTCGTCGGGGAAGTCCTCATCGTACCAGTGGTCACATGTCACCTGGAACAGGTCCTGTATTGCCAGCCCTGCAGCACAGATGGATCAAGTACAGAATGAGATCAAATTAACATGCTCACCTTAATAGACAGTCAATATTGTCTATATCGACCAGACACCCCCTGATTAAACAGTTTGATACTAACCAAGGTGTGATCTAGGATAGATTCTGTTTTGGGCAGCAAAATGTTATCTGGTGTGGGAAAAGATTTAACTTGCAAGTCTGTTTTCTTATAGATTCAGTTCTGGTTCAGGATTTTTCTGGATCAGAGTTGGCACACAATCTAAAACACACCGACACATGACAGTTGGAAAGATTGGTGCAAAATATGAAAAGTGACTCTCAGGGTTACTTTGATGACTTATTATACATTACCTTGTAGTATGTTGGTTGTACAGGTGCCTAATTTAGGAACTGGGCAGGTATAGAAGGTGTCCTCTACAGACGCCTCCCCACTCAACACACTGACTCTGTACCGCACGTTAGCCAACAACTGATCAGCCTGTATCTGGGCTAGGCATTCTGTCTCTGAGGAGGAAAGTAGAATTGTAATATCATTTCTATGAATTCATGATATAGACATTTTCTTGTTTCTATCCATACTCTACTGGGAAGACAATTCAAATTATTTAAACAGATATATAATTGTCCTACCTTCTTGTTTTGTGGTGTCCACAGACACATCATTCTGTGAGGTATCAGTGAGTTTCTGCAGAACCCAGCTATAGCTGGAACACCGCGGTGAGCAGGACACTTGTAGCTTGACCACCAGGTGGACTTTGATACAGTCGTCTTTCAAGTTCTCCCCCACAATACTGAGATCAAAACATTTAGAATTAAGAACCCAGAGCAGTTGTATTAACTAAGTCATCTTATCATGAATAGGAGATGTATCCATATTTACAGAATAAGTTAAATTAGGAGATGCATACAAAGTTACAGAATAAGTTAAATTAGGAGATGCATCCGTAGTTACAGAATAAGTTAAATTAGGAGATGCATCTATAGTTACAGAATAAGTTAAATTAGGAGATGTATCCATAGTTACAGAATAAGTTAAATTAGGAGATGCATTCATAGTGACAGAATAAGTTAAATTAGTAGAAGTATCCATATTTACAGCATAAGTTAAATTAGGAGATGTATCCATAGTTACAGAATAAGTTAAATTAGGAGATGCATCCATAGTTACAGAATAAGCTAAATAAGACATTGGTTATACCTGAGGCCCAGTGTAGGTGCTGATGGTCCTATCAGTGTGACTATGGTAGATGTGGTAGCACTCCGGTCATCCTTGGTAACTTCCACCGTATATTCACACACCAGCCCCTCCATGTCTGCTACATAGTCCACACTAGAAGAGCAGGATTTGTTAATTGGGAGATATCTGTTTGGCATCCATAGAGTTCCAGCAAGTATTATTTGTATGAGATTTGTGGATTTGGCTGTGACTAGGATCAATGAACATAAAACAGAGGTTTAATTCCTGTAAATGGAATGCACTATACACCAACTTACCTGTAGCGTGCCCCCAGAGCCTGGCCTGTACACAGTCCTGTGGTCCCACCTGCTGACACCTCAGCCACAGTCCAGCTGTAGCCCAGCCCCTCAGCACCCCCCTCACCTGCCACATCAGGGTCTGCACTCTCTGTAGCATCCAGCACAAACGACCCAGACTTGGTGACCTTCTCCCCGCCCTGCACGGAGGCCTTGAGGGGGGTGCGTGTGACGGTGAAGTAACCAGTAACCTGGACTTGTAGCTCAGGCTCCTCCTCATGCCAGGTGCTGTAGGTAACTTCATAGCTGCCAAGATCCAGGTAGTTCTTGAAGAACTCTAGTTCTACCTGAGAGACTTCCACCAGGTTGTGAGACAGCTGGACCTCTTCTTGACCCTGGAGGATGTCATAAATGTGAAGAACATTTCATTTATGCCAATGTTAATTGTCTAAGGGAAAACATTCCATTCTGATGTTTGCTAAAATGTTTCATATGCAAATCTTTGGTTCATCCATTCATAGCGAGGTTCCAGGTAGGAAACATCTTTAATGTGGATGTCCACTGAAACTACTATGACATGGTGTACTTGCCCCATATTTAAATACCTTCCAGCTATAGCCTAGCTGGGGTGTGGGGGTACAGGGTAGTAGGGTGGTAGAGGCAGATGCGGTGATGGTACTAGACATGGTGTACTTACCCCATATTTAAACACCCCCCAGCTGTAGCCTAGCTGGGGTGTGGGTGTACAGTATAGTAGACTAATGGAGGCAGATGCAGTGATGATGCTGTTCTTGTTGTACTCTGTAGGTGCAGCTGGGCTCTGTCCTACACCTTCTAGTGCCACCTCCACACAGGCCGTCCTCACTGAAACCAAAACTTGATATCGAGATGGTACTAGAACTATCATGGCATTTCAGTATTATTCTGTATTGATATGAATCTGTAGCATTATGTTAACAAAGAATGTTTTAGAAATTAACCCTGTAAATAGCAATGGAGGGATATTTTCAAAGGAAACATGGCTGGCTGGTTGCCCATAAGCCAGAGGACTTTAGCTTGAAGTACCTAATCTTAGAGCACAACAATCTCATACCAGATTTGATAGGATAACTCACCTGTTGTTGTAGTTGTAGTTTGTGTTGTAGTTGTTGTGGTGGGTGTTGTAGTTGTTGTTGGTGTTGTTGTGGGTGTTGTTGTTGTTGTTGGTAGAGTTGTAGTGGTGGCTAATAAATTATCCATAAATCAATCCCATGAATGCAACATGAATGATTTGTAGACATCTAAAACAGGTTCACACACATACACTCAGACACACATAATATCAACTAAGGGTAGCTTTAAATGTCAGCTAAATAAGTGAAGGAGAAATATATAAATAGATAGATGATGCCCAAAGTATCAAGATGATTATATATATGCAAACTAAGCTAGAAGTGGAAGCAGAAACTCCTCTTGATGTATGACGTCCGATTCCCTGTAAATCAAAGAAAGATGTTAGAATGCAATGTCTGTTCAGCAACACAAACATCCACATTATCTATGTATGTACATCCTAAGGCTGAAAAAGAGACAAAAAGGAAATCAGTAGTATGTATTTAACCGTGATCCCAGTGCCTCCTGAGATGCACTTCTGCTGTTCTGGGTTTCTGACACCCTGAAGCATGACATGTATGAAGCGGTGTATCATATAAAGCCCCAAGGTGTAGGCGTGTATCACTGAGTTATGTAGAGCTGCAGTTGTTGATAGCAACAGGTGTGTGTGTTGTCATAATATCTCCTAGTCCACAGCTCTTGGCTGGTGTTAATAATTATAGGTGTTCCAGTAGCTGGCCGTCCAGTAAGTAATGAGCAGTTGGAGGAGGGAGTGGGGAAGGGGACAGTTATGGCCATGCCAACTGTTTTTGCTTTTAACATATTTGTGAATACATAGAATGACAAAGCAAGTCAATTTAATCAGTGTGTTGTCAGGTTAGTTGGGTATCCAAGAATGGGTAGGGAGTTTCTCCTCCAAGGGAAAAGACACAAAATAGATATGAAGCTGCCAGCCAATATAATAGCGTTCGATACATTGGACCATGATCTCCTACTGAAAAAACTACCAGGGTTTGGACTTGACCTCCACGCGGTAAATTGGTTCAAGAGTTATCTAGGTAACAGAACGCAGAGAACAATTTGTAATAACGTCTTATCAGGATGGGAAAGGGTAGAATACGGAGTGCCTCAGGGCTCCATATTAGGGCCCCTTCTGTTCATCCTCTACGTGAATGATATGCCCAAATTGAGGCTGAACTCTAAAGTAAGCATGTATGCAGATGACACTCTTTTGACTTACAGCCATGAGGACATAGCTGAAGTAAACAGGGCAATGCAACAGGATTTGGGTCTGGTCACCAGGTGGTGCGATAGAAATAAGCTAACCATAAATGCTGCAAAACCCCAAAGTATGCTGGTGTCACGTAACTGGGACACGACGGATCTGAAAGTGAGAATAAAGGGGCGGTTGCTAGAAAGTACTAACTCGTATAAATACCTAGGAGTAATGATAGACAGCAACTTATCTTATGAAGAACAATTTGACAAGATGGCGCAATCGGTTGGTCACAAGCTATGGATGCTGAAGTTTATCAGGCAGTTCATGGACGTTGGTACGGCATTAACGGTGTATAAATCTATGGTCCTTCCCTACCTAGATTACGGCAGCGTATTCCTGACCAGGGCGTCAGTTGCCCAACACACTAGACTCCAAGTGCTACAGAACTCAGGACTAAGAACATGTTTCAATGTAAGAGACCCCCAAGCGGTTCACGTGAAAGACCTACACATAAGAGGGAAGATACTCCCACTGGACCTGAGGAGGATCTACTTGCAAAATACCATGTGCCACAGGCTACTGCATGCAGGTAACCTACACACTCTTCCATGCACGGGGACGAGGGCAACCGGGGCACCAGTTATAAAGCAAAGTCACCCAAAGCAGATGTTCTTGCTGAACAACCCGACATACCAAGCATTTGCTAGGTGGAACAGTCTGAAGCCTGATGTGCGTTGGACTGTGGGGAAGACCCCCTTCAAGAAAATGATCCTAAAAAAGCTAGTCACGTACTTCTACCACCATTGGAGAAACGATAACTCTCACCTCCTATACGACGGGGTGGATATATCAATGTAAGGCATGAACCTGGTATGGTCCCTCTCTCTCTACTCTCTGGTGAAAAATTGTGGTGAATGAACATGTGTGGTCTCCTCTGTTGTCAATGGAATGGGATCATTAGTGAGGTAGGGCGAGAAATTCAGCTATTGTGAATGGCATATAGTAATAGAGATAGGTATGGTGAAAAGATATGATGTAACCGATCTCCTAGTCAGGCAGGGTTCAAACGATGCCACGCCAAGGACAAAAGACTAAAGCTTCCGGTCTGTACTGTATGTCTTGTGGTGCAGGCACCTTATATATAATTTCATTAGACCGCTCATTTTGGCATCTAGATAAGCTAGCAGTGTGAACGAAAGAACTTTTAAAATGAACTGACTACTATCGCAAATGAGAGTCGCTTCACACACGACTCACCTGGACTAATAAAGGGAGATCGGAGCCAGACTATATGTTTGGTACTGAAGAGTTGGTCCAGATTAAAATAAATGATGAATAAAAAATAAAAAAAAAAATAATAAAAATATCACTTTGCAAATAAGGGTAATAACAGCTTGTGTCAGTTGAATATCTAAAAGCTAAGTAAACCATATTGAATTGCAGATTGGAAGTAACTACTGTGGACAGCTTACTTGTTGTAGTGGTTGTTGGGGTGGTTGTCGTTGTTGGTATAGTTGTAGTGGTTGTCGGTATAGTTGTTGTGGTTGTTGGTAAAGTTGTTGAGGTTGTTGGTGTAGTTGTTGTTGTCGTGGGTGTTGTTGTGGTGGTTGGTGTTGTTGTTGTTGTTGCTGTAGTTGTACCTGAAAATGTAAAAACCTCATGTGTCCTTTTCCCTCGTTTATCAATTTTTAAATCCCCACCATACATTTCCCACCATACACTCACACAGCCATCCATCTTTCCATATAAAATGCACCAAAGTCAAGCAAACAAAAGCAGCTAGGGGTACAGCATCATTTCTGTATCTGCAATAAGGAGTCATCCAAGTATTGGTTTTGCTGCATTCTGTAATAAAAACAACAGTGTTATTAATCCTCAACTTTCAGTTTCATAGTGTCCGGTCCTTATGGTCCTGTCATTGCCTTAATCAATCAGTAGCAATCTAATGTTAATGAGCAATAGATAACCAATCATCAGACTGGGAATGTACAATCTTGTTTCTGGAATCTCCACTGTAAAAGATAACAGTAGTAAGGGCCCAGAAGGGCCCCCATTACTACTGATGACAAGAAATCAAGTAAAAAGGAATATGCAAAAGGCATGTCCTCAGGAAGAAAAAGAAAAGGTAAAAGTGCAGCTGTGGCGGGGTGTCCATCAGTGCTGTGTTGACCCATGGTGACTTCTCCCCCAGGCTGTGTGGTGCTGTGTGGACAGGAGGGGAGTGAGAGCAGCACTTGACCACACTGTCATTATGTACTTAACTATATCACCATTGTACATAATGTAGCTGTTGGCGAGCTTGTTGTTCAGTAATGCCTACCAAATAGCAGCAACTTGGCTGGACCCATGTTTTTGTTTCTATGAGGTAAAGGTAACATGTTGGTGTATAATGACGAGGAATGAACTTGAAGACTTGAGGCATCATGCCATCTTGAAAGTGCCTGCTAGCCCTTATTGGCCCCCCTCTAAAAGAACAACAATAATAACACAACAATGCAAAAAACAAAAAACAACCACACATTTATGTTTATAAGATATGAGAGAGGCTTAGTGTCTTTATTGGCCATTTACTTTTACCCTGGTCTAAATCTATAATTTCTGGTTATTTACCCTGTAGTTCTAACAGCCTAGTTCTAATGCAGCCCTGGCGAGTGACTCGGGGGGGGGGCTGCATTGGTGCATCGTGCCGGACCTCCGGGACTGTCTCAACCCTGTAGGCTTGATCCATTAATGTGTTATGCCGTCCTTAAAGGGTTACTGTGTGTGGTTGGTGTTAATGTGTTATGCCGTCCTTAAAGGGTTTCTGTGTGTGGTTGGTGTTAATGTGTTATGCCGTCCTTAAAGGGTTACTGTGTGTGGTTGGTGTACTCATACCTGGCTGTCCCCCAGCAGGTAATTACCTGCACGTCCTGATGTAATAAGCACCTGGAGCCTCACTACCTGGGTGCAGGCCAACCTGTACTGGGCCTTGGAAAAGAGGTAACAGTAATCATAGAATAGACATGGACATGGGGGCCATCCTGCTGTATAAGGGGGCCGATCCTAAAAGCCGCACCAGGGATCTGATTATGCTGACTGTGCCATAGTAGCTAAATCTTGCGCATAAGCCCCACCCTGACCTTGGGCTAATGCTATAAGCCGCACCACCAATCTGAATCACATACTAGCTTATATAAGAGTTTTTACGGTAGGTGGTAAAGATTTAATAGGCTTACGCCTATGGCCAATTTCACAATCCATCATATCTGAACTTGATTAAACCTAGCCACTCAAAAATATAGGCCTACCTGTTTCCCATTAGCTAGGCATGTATTTTGATTAGTCACATCGCACGACAAAGTAATTTTTCCCTTAATATATATAGGAAAAAGCGAATGTGTTGATATTTGAAATGATTACGGCTGTCCACACCCCCAATGCCCTTCCTTGACAAGTGTGAAGACATTGGACCGCACTTTGAGGCTGAGTAAGGCTCACTCAAAGACTGAAAAAAGGTTTTTCATCACCGAGCACCAAAAAGTATGATGAGGGAATTTTTTTACTTGATTTGAGGGCCAGAATATAGGTAGACTTCTAGCTAATCTTTGTAGCCAAGAGATATGTAATTTATTCCTAGTCAAGAGAAAAGTAATTTATTCCTAGTCCTCGGTTCCTAACCAAGGCCAAAATATTTTAAAAAGTTTGTTTCAGGTAACATGGGCAGAAAGTCTGGGGCCGGTCGGATTTTTTTCTTAACCTCTTTTTTTTACAGCCCTTGTTTTTGTAAACCTAAGATTTGGTGGATTCTCTAAAACCCAAGGTCAAGAGAATGGGTATAGACCCCTAAATTCGACATGGCGACATGGTCATTTCTTAAAATCGACATGGGGACATGACCATTTCTTAAAATCGACATGTGACATGGCCATAATAAGTGACATGTGACATGGCTATTTCTTTAAATCGACATGTGACATGGAGCTTAGTGACATGAAGAAAAATCCCTCTTTTAGAGTACAGTAGGTTACCTAACTTTTTCTTCAAATTTTGTCCCTGTAGTTTGTCAATTTTCCTAAATTTTCCTGGGGCCTGCGGCCCTATGTATGAATCCTTTAGTGATACTAGTGACATGGCTTTTTCCTTAGTGACATGTGACATGGTCATTTCTTAAAATGCGACATGGGGACCCCCCAAAAAAAAAAAAGAAAGGGAGGGGGACGGCCTTGTCCCTCTCTACTCTAAAACTGCTTGCCATGTCCCTAGCTGTGGGGCGATATTGCCCTTGGTTAGATTCTGTGTTAATTTTGGAAGGGAAAATCCCTAAATCTGTCATCCTCTAGTGCACCATAGGCCCGGTCCCTGCACTTGGAGTGGAAACCAACACCATCCATGTTATGAAAACGCCGAGATAGGGGTAGGCCTACTTTTTCACTAAATTGGCACGTCCGTGGAAATGAGAAATAGGGGTGTTTTTTTATAAAATAAATCAGTGAAAAATAGAAAAGGGGGGTGCATATAATATATAAATGGCTCTTTGAAAATATGAAAAGTGGCATGGCCTAATGATTTGTCTGTGAATGGTGTCACAGAAACATATAGGCCAATATGAATGTATTAACATTTTAATTAGTGTTCTAGGAAGTGGGTAAGCCTAACTATCTGGCCCCCTAAGAACTACGTCGGAGGCCAGAAATTCAGCATTTTTGCCTGTAAGCCTACTACTAGGCCTAAACGTACAAGCACTTTGAAGCCGAAGCAACTCCGTCAGCAGGGCAGGGGCGTAACAAACTCAAACCTCCAACTCCGCTACCCTACGTAGCGACATAGAAAATAAAAGCCCCTTTATGTTCCCTGGTAGGGTATGGATGGATTTGGAACATCAAGAGTTCTGGAGTTACGGCGTGCGGGACTGGGATTGCGAGTCCCGGTGCGAGTCTGCGGGTGCAAGGCGGCAGTCGCCTCCAGAAACGCCGTGTGACGTCACAGGAGCGTACGTACGTCGGAAGGTGCCGAACTTTATCTACATCCATTTCCGTCACTTTTATTGTTTTGAGCTATCCGAATCTTCTTTATCCCGTCTAGGCACCTTGTTTTATTTTACGTTACAATATAAATATATCAAATTTACTTTACAAAGTCACGTGATCGGACTGCCGAGCTGGCTGCTCGCAGAAAACGCTCCGGGCCGCCTGCGTTACGGGCGCCGCCATCTTGGTTCTCAGAGCGAGGCGCGGCAGCGGAACGTTGTTCGTGACGTCACCACTGATTGTGACGTCAGTGGGAGAACGTCAGGACGAGTTCTCCCTGCGGGCGGCCCGACTGGAGACTGGACGCCGCCATGCAAACATTTAGAATGATCGGGAGAGCAAAGGGAGCGAGAGCGAGGGTGGATCAGTCCCGGGGATCAGTCTCCAGAGAAAACACTAGCAAATCCATACGTTGTGCTTCTCGTCACTGCTGGGAGCTCCAGGAACGACTGTTAAGAAAATGTTTGATTTGCCAGCTGAGTGTTTGCTCTGGAGACATGAGGTTGGATGCAGCAGTCTATCTGTTACAGCTCAGTCTCTCTGTGTTTGATCGCAACAATTTGGTCCAATTTGAAACGGTTCGAAACAAGTAGGCCTACTGCTTACAAACGACGGTTGCCCTTCTGTTGCCCTCGGTTGCCCTCTTTTAGGTGTCACGGTACTAATTGGCACAGTGATGTTCTAATATTTTCCTCTTTTTCACTATCAAAGTGGCTCCAAATGTGGTTCAAAATTTGATGGCGTTCATAAATGACGCCTTAAACAAAAGCTGACGTCATTTCCCATCTTTTAAAAATGTCCGTCAATAGGGGAGTCAGATTAGATTTTGCGCTAGTTGCCATGGAAAAAGCATAGTCTGAATATGATCAATTTTTCAAGTGCCACACCGACCTGTGACCTTGACTTTGACCTCAAAGCATGACCCCTTTGTTACCATGGATACCAAAAACTTTTTAAAACTTTTTTTAAACCAAGCATTGCCCATCTTCTGGTATGCCTATTATTACTCCCAGTCAAAAATAAGGTCTCCTAGCACTGATTATATCCACTAGAATTCCGTTTTTAGTAGGGACTATTTGGCTGTCCTAGGTTTCCTGGGCGGATTAGTACCGTGACACCTTAATAGGTATGGGGGCTTTCCCAAAAAAGTTTCACTTTTGCCACAAAATAAAGATATTTCCTCCCCTAACATGAATTTGAAGTCATTTTATGAAAAATGTATCTATTTTTGACCACAGAGCCCTTTAAAGTATGTCTAAGGGGTGCCTTTAAGGCTATTTTTTGCAGTTTTTGATGTAAAAACAGCTACCTCTATTCTGTGACCTCTAGTGAAAAACTGAATCTGACTAAGATATATCGGACTACACTGACCAGATGCCCCAAAACACTGGCAACAATATTCTACATGTGGTTAAGGCCCCATCTCAATCCTGAGAGCACAAAAACAATCAATATGGGGCCAATGTCATGAGATTTAGGCCCAAATTTGCACTTTTTGGATGAAAATGAGGGATTTTCCGGTACATATGTCATAAGTTCACCTTGACAACCCTTAACAACACAATTAAAAATTCAACAAAATCTCTTGAATCATATTTCCAAGGGATATTCCCAACTTTTTTGAATCGGGCGAACATTATTCATGCTATTTATCACTATCTTTAGGGCCTCTGAAGTCAAAATTGTAAAAAATGCCTCGACATCAATTTCTGTGCCAAGCAGCCCCAACCTCACTCCGGGCCCAAATTGTCTCTTTTGAAAGTGAATGTTTAATGAAACAAGTGATCTATGGTAAAATTAGTGGCATCAATACCCCTTCTATCCATATCAAGGCAAGAAATCCAGAGAAAAACAGCTAAATCCTTCATAAAACATCAAAAACGGGTCTAAAACCCACCCATTTGGCCTTATTAAGGTGTCACGGTACTAATTGGCACAGTGATGTTCTAATATTTTCCTCTTTTTCACTATCAAAGTGGCTCCAAATGTGGTTCAAAATTTGATGGCGTTCATAAATGACGCCTTAAACAAAAGCTGACGTCATTTCCCATCTTTTAAAAATGTCCGTCAATAGGGGAGTCAGATTAGATTTTGCGCTAGTTGCCATGGAAAAAGCATAGTCTGAATATGATCAATTTTTCAAGTGCCGCACCGACCTGTGACCTTGACTTTGACCTCAAAGCATGACCCCTTTGTTACCATGGATACCAAAAACTTTTTAAAACTTTTTTTAAACCAAGCATTGCCCATCTTCTGGTATGCCTATTATTACTCCCAGTCAAAAATAAGGTCTCCTAGCACTGATTATATCCACTAGAATTCCGTTTTTAGTAGGGACTATTTGGCTGTCCTAGGTTTCCTGGGCGGATTAGTACCGTGACACCTTAATAGGTATGGGGGCTTTCCCAAAAAAGTTTCACTTTTGCCACAAAATAAAGATATTTCCTCCCCTAACATGAATTTGAAGTCATTTTATGAAAAATGTATCTATTTTTGACCACAGAGCCCTTTAAAGTATGTCTAAGGGGTGCCTTTAAGGCTATTTTTTGCAGTTTTTGATGTAAAAACAGCTACCTCTATTCTGTGACCTCTAGTGAAAAACTGAATCTGACTAAGATATATCGGACTACACTGACCAGATGCCCCAAAACACTGGCAACAATATTCTACATGTGGTTAAGGCCCCATCTCAATCCTGAGAGCACAAAAACAATCAATATGGGGCCAATGTCATGAGATTTAGGCCCAAATTTGCACTTTTTGGATGAAAATGAGGGATTTTCCGGTACATATGTCATAAGTTCACCTTGACAACCCTTAACAACACAATTAAAAATTCAACAAAATCTCTTGAATCATATTTCCAAGGGATATTCCCAACTTTTTTGAATCGGGCGAACATTATTCATGCTATTTATCACTATCTTTAGGGCCTCTGAAGTCAAAATTGTAAAAAATGCCTCGACATCAATTTCTGTGCCAAGCAGCCCCAACCTCACTCCGGGCCCAAATTGTCTCTTTTGAAAGTGAATGTTTAATGAAACAAGTGATCTATGGTAAAATTAGTGGCATCAATACCCCTTCTATCCATATCAAGGCAAGAAATCCAGAGAAAAACAGCTAAATCCTTCATAAAACATCAAAAACGGGTCTAAAACCCACCCATTTGGCCTTATTAATAGGTATGGGGGCTTTCCCAAAAAAGTTTCACTTTTGCCACAAAATAAAGATATTTCCTCCCCTAACATGAATTTGAAGTCATTTTATGAAAAATGTATCTATTTTTGACCACAGAGCCCTTTAAAGTATGTCTAAGGGGTGCCTTTAAGGCTATTTTTTGCAGTTTTTGATGTAAAAACAGCTACCTCTATTCTGTGACCTCTAGTGAAAAACTGAATCTGACTAAGATATATCGGACTACACTGACCAGATGCCCCAAAACACTGGCAACAATATTCTACATGTGGTTAAGGCCCCATCTCAATCCTGAGAGCACAAAAACAATCAATATGGGGCCAATGTCATGAGATTTAGGCCCAAATTTGCACTTTTTGGATGAAAATGAGGGATTTTCCGGTACATATGTCATAAGTTCACCTTGACAACCCTTAACAACACAATTAAAAATTCAACAAAATCTCTTGAATCATATTTCCAAGGGATATTCCCAACTTTTTTGAATCGGGCGAACATTATTCATGCTATTTATCACTATCTTTAGGGCCTCTGAAGTCAAAATTGTAAAAAATGCCTCGACATCAATTTCTGTGCCAAGCAGCCCCAACCTCACTCCGGGCCCAAATTGTCTCTTTTGAAAGTGAATGTTTAATGAAACAAATGATCTATGGTAAAATTAGTGGCATCAATACCCCTTCTATCCATATCAAGGCAAGAAATCCAGAGAAAAACAGCTAAATCCTTCATAAAACATCAAAAACGGGTCTAAAACCCACCCATTTGGCCTTATTAAGGTGTCACGGTACTAATTGGCACAGTGATGTTCTAATATTTTCCTCTTTTTCACTATCAAAGTGGCTCCAAATGTGGTTCAAAATTTGATGGCGTTCATAAATGACGCCTTAAACAAAAGCTGACGTCATTTCCCATCTTTTAAAAATGTCCGTCAATAGGGGAGTCAGATTAGATTTTGCGCTAGTTGCCATGGAAAAAGCATAGTCTGAATATGATCAATTTTTCAAGTGCCGCACCGACCTGTGACCTTGACTTTGACCTCAAAGCATGACCCCTTTGTTACCATGGATACCAAAAACTTTTTAAAACTTTTTTTAAACCAAGCATTGCCCATCTTCTGGTATGCCTATTATTACTCCCAGTCAAAAATAAGGTCTCCTAGCACTGATTATATCCACTAGAATTCCGTTTTTAGTAGGGACTATTTGGCTGTCCTAGGTTTCCTGGGCGGATTAGTACTGTGACACCTTTAAAGGCCGTTTTATGCAGTGCAGCTTATTTCACATTAAGAGGATTCCGGCATTTTCTGTACATTAAATTCTCTAATCTAATTAGAAAAAGTTAGGTCTAGATGTGTAAATCTGCCTTTTCATGAAGTATTTAGTAAAATTGTTTGCCAATTGATTTATTGAAATTGCAATGTTTCTTTGAGATATTACAGTAGAGGGCCCTATTATCGACAGTTTAAAGACAGCTATTATTTTTAAAGGAGCTGTCATTATTCTATTATTATTTTCGGTTCGACACCTGTATCCTACTATCGCCACCTCTAACCATGACTCATAAATAGGCCATAATTATTTCTATAAAGCTATTTATAGTGATAAAAAATGTTTAGGTTACAAATACTATGTTTTCACATTTTGTAGTATCGCCCAAGACATTTAGGCCCATACCATGCCCTAACAGCCTTACATGAGTCAATTCAGCTTAAAAAATAGGGAGTTTTATTGTAGAGCATTTATGAATAACAGAAAAATAACTGATGTTCTAATACTTGATTTATTAGAGGGAGGCATATGAAAGTTTTTCGGACAAAATTCACTAGAGAAAAAGATTTTTCTATTCAAATCAATGTTATGGGAAGCCATTTAGTCGCTGGATGACAATAATACATGCCATTCCTATATTTTGGACAGTATTATCAGCACTCCTAGGTATTGAAAGGACTTTGGGACTGGAGCACTACATTAGACTGAAATTGAAATCAGTAAGGTTAGGTCACAGTTAGCCATGGGAAATCATTTTTGCACTAGATTTCCTTTAGTTTTGAATTTAAAAAAAAACCTCCAAATAATCATCAAAAACATCGACATTTTAAAATCTTCATTTTACCCAAAAGAAGTTATTCTCAATTTTTTCTTCGGGCCAAAATATGTCTTTGTAATTTTGGATGAAAAGGAAATGACCTTCCATAGTGCTGGTATTGTATTCATATGAATCAACCTTTGTTCTGCACCAAATTTGAAATGTTTTAATGAAATCTATCCTTAGGCCACTCAAAAAAAAAGATTGTTTCTCATCACCAAGAAGTGACAAATATGACGAGGGCGTTTTTTATTTAATTTTTTTTTTTTTACTTGGGCATAGATACATAGGGAAGTTTGGACTTTTCGCGATCAATTTTCACATTTTAGAATTTATTGATCAGCAAAGTTCTTATAATGTTATTCCTAGCTGGGTGCATTACTGACAGCATAAGATTTAATTTGATACCAAATTTGCCAATATTTTTCCGATTTTAACATATTTTTCATCAAAAATGTAAAAAAAAAAAAAGTTTTCCCCAAATCACGATTTTCATGATACAAGCGGTGATGAGAAACAACTTCTTTTTTTTGAGAGGCCTTATTACATCAACTATGACGATAATAGGCCCTTCTACTCTGTATCGAAAGAAAGCCTGGGCCTATAACTAATGTCCATGGTCTAAACTAGGTGGGGCTTCAGGTAGTCCAGGTGCACGTGATCCCAGTTTTCATGGATGTTTTCTACAGGTAGGAGACCTGGGATAGCTTTTGCCTGGACTACCTGGAGCCCCATCTAGTGTAGAACACTCAGCCCTCATTGCTCAGATAGTGACACCTATACAACCATGACATGGCTCATGGACGGCATAATGCATTAATGCATCATGCCCTTAGTCTTCATGATGCAGCCCTGACAGTAACTCAATAGTGCTGCATTTAAGCATCATGCTGACTCTGGGGTTGAAACGCTCCCGAAGGGTCGGCATGATGCACCAATGCAGCCCAGGCAAGTTACTCGCCAGGGCTGCATTGGTGCATCATGCCGACCAATGTCACCTATTAACGACATACATCCTTATAGGGTTAAGGACGGATGTCGTTAAGATTAAATTTGATGTCATGATGCACCAATGCAGCCCCGACAAGTGTCTCACTGGTGCTGCACTAGTGCATCATGATGGCACTTCAGGAGTGTCTCGACCCCATAGGGTCGGCATGATGCATGAATGCAGCACTGGCGAGTTACTCCATGATGCATTTAGGTATCATGCCGTCCTTAACCCTTTAAGGACGGATGTCACTAAAAGCTGACATTTGTCGTCGTGATGCACCAATGCAGCCCTGGCCAGTAACTCACTGGCGCTGCATTGGTGCATCATGCCGACCCTTCAGGAGTGTCTCTACCCCATAGCGTCAGCATGATGCATGAATGCGGCACCGGCATGTTACTCGCCAGGACTGTATTCATGCATCATCATGACCAAAGGCATGATGCATTAAGGTATCATGAGGTCCTTAAGGGGTTAAAGTAATTTCTACATATTGGAATCTATCTAAATTATGAATTTCAATCCTTTACTTCTTGGGAAGATTTAGCAAGAGTATTTCAGATACACCTATAATAATCGCAGTTATCTCAAATAAGAACAGTAACACAACACAGCATATTAGATTGACAGGCTTTTTTTTTTATTACAGACTTTGCATTATAGAAACACCTTGGTACCAGGTAAAACTGGAGTTATGATGATTACAGTGAAATACGGCGTTCAACGTCACGGTTACACGATTTCTACAGAACGATGAACCATCCATACAGTGCTTGTGTGAAGTCTATTCTTGAGAGAAACAGACAAGCGACTCTTCTATAATATCCAGACAATATTGCGAAAAAAGGTAAATGGGTGGGGTAAGATGGATACTGTCAATTTCATTGAGAGCGCTCGGGCAGTGACTTGTTACTGCTAAAAATAGCCTAAATACATACAGGGTGCGGAGAGCGACTACTACCGGCTAGTTATCATCATGGTTATTAAGGAATACCAAGAGTCACACGGAAAGCATCAACACTGGACACTCGGCAGTGGTTAACTTACAATGTGTCGTAGTACCGTGACAACACTTGTCAACCGGGGTGCAGTTCATTATACAATAATAACAGATCAGACTTCTATATTCCATCATATACAGTTTACATTATCCGCTCTCCCTTGTTTCCCAATCATCTTTGGTAAATCCCTCTACCGTCTCTTAAAATTCATTGCTATATGACCACAAATACCTCCCTGCACAAGGGAGGCACAGAGTTGTAAAATTTACCAAAATGACAAAAAAGAAAAGACAATGCGTGGCATATATACCCCTTATTAGCATACAACATCACTCCGTCTTATTCACATCAGGCGCTAGACTACCATTTCCACACAGCGACAGGCCATATATTTTTTTGTTTATAATTTTTTTCTTTTTGCATAAAAATAATCACAGTTTGTGGCTAAATGCATTCAGGGCTCACACGAATGACACCAGCATTTCTGCCGCTAAGTAGCGAGAGCCTCTGCACGATGCCTCCTCCGGTCTCTGGATGCTGCCGGCTGGGAATGGTCGAATCTGTGGAACACGCGCGGACACCCAGCAGGCCGGAGGGGGAAGGCAGACGTTGGTGGCATCGCGCCCTCTCTGCCGAAGCCATCGACAGGAGGGCAGCCCCAAAGATAGGCTAGAACTAGAACAAACGTTACCGTATGTACGGTAGGAGGGGCGACCGTCACCATGCTTGCTGCTGCTGCTAATGAAAGGCAAGCGCAGAATATCGGGGGTCGATATGTGCCTGTGTAGAAAAACGCTCAGCCCATGCACACTAAGTTTTCTGCCAGCAACGAGGCGTCGACATCACGCAGGCTGCACTGAGGATATATTACCACCATCATCACGACTACCATTGTTACCCGTTCCCACCCCACCCCAAATACTCCAAAACGATTCTCATACAAACAGAAATTCTCCGCTCTGGGAATCACACGAAAAGCATACAAGCTGTCTGATCATCCTAAACATATCAAAAATAAGAGGTCGATATCCCCGCTACCCCATGTGATATACATGTATATATTTATATATATGCAGAGACAAAGAGTATATAAGGGACGAGTAGGCTACTATACACATGGACCTATACAAACTGGTTGTCTTCTTTGCAGTGCTTTATAACTAGAACGTAATAGAAAACAACCAGACAGGGCTCCACCAAAAGGCGCTAGGCAACACGAGCTCGCCGACCACTGAATAGGGAGCAGCCCAAATACATACAAAACGCACATGTTTAAGTTTATCCGGCTCACAGAAAGAAAGAAAGGTACACAGGAAGTAGTTAAAGCCAAACATTGCGGTCGTAATCACCTCAGCAAACAAGGCTATGAGAACAGATACAAGAAATGGCAAACATTTGTAATGGGATTCTTGTTTTGTTGGTGGAGCCCATGCGAGGGATAACTTTGCAGTGGGCGGGCTGCATGGTGGCTGGCAGCCAGCCTTTGGTCGCACCAAGAGCAGTTTCCAGAAGGCCACAGACCAAGGCCATGGGTGGAGGAGGAGGAGGAAGTGGTAGCGGCATGATCAGGTATGGCGAATGATGAATGAATTATACTGGTTCATACAACACAAATTTCTCACTTTTTGAAGGTTTGGATTTACAGCGCACAACCACTCACTAGAATTACTTGCTCGACACAGGGCCTCAGTCGTACACTTCTGCACGTCACCTCGTGATACACTCTACTGTATTCATCTGTAACACATTTACATCATAATGACGAATACACAGTGACGCGAACCTGGGGAGGGGGAGCAGTGTCTAACACTCTCCTACTGAACTCCCTGGTTGCAATTCGGCTGAGGTTTGGCGCCCTCTGGAAACTGTTCATTCTGCTCTGACTACTATGCTACATATGGTAATATTCTAAACAAGGACATGGCGGGCGGGTAAACTATGCCGTTTCCACCACTTGCTGTGCGGCAGCTGTGTCGTTTGTGGCCGGGGTGGAGGAGGCGTCCTCGCTCGTCACGGCCACCTTGGTGGCTGCTGGTGGTGCCGACTCCTCGTCCCCGTCTTCTCGGATCTTCAGCTCTTCCAGCTGCTCGGCCGCGCCGTTTACAGCACTCTCATTGGCCTGTGGGAAAGGAAAGTGGACTTTAGGCAAATGTTGAATAAAGTGCTGGGATTCCTTTGTCACAAGGGGCAAGACATTCATATGAATCACAAAATGCATTCCTGTTGTACATGGGGCCTAAATTGTGGGAAATCTAGACTTACTTGTAACCTGGGGGCAAGGTAGAACTACTACCTTGGACAAGGTATAAATAGGCCTGTTGAGGTAATTAAATCATCTTAATTGAATTTTTCCTAGTTCTGCAACTTGAACTTCAGTCAGAGCATAGATCATTGGTACAATTGTGACTAGCAGAAGCACGAATCACTTTCATTTTCGTAAATAATCTCTTGAGATTTGTTGTAACCTAGACATGCTGCTATATATTGACTTTGCCATGCAGTTCAGAAATTTACAGTTTGAATTATTTCATCTACTGATACACTGCAAACAAATCTCTTGGATAACATGCATCAAAGATGAAACCATACCAATATCATATGACTAATGAGGTGTTTATAACCCTCACAATTAGATTTGTTAAAACCCACATACATGATAAAAAGCATTACTGCTCTGGGTAATTGTGAAGCCCATGTTAAGTTATGCAGATGTTGTTGGACACCTTTCGTTAAAGATAGCTAAGCTGACAAAATCTTTTCACACAGTTTCTCATTTGATCAAGAGAATGTTTTAGAATGTTTGTGTACTTTGAATTAGATGATCAGAAGCAGGACTCAGATTATCGATACATCTACCCCATCCCTAATCTCTATAACTTTGGAATGCTACATATTTTACACTTGAAGAATCTAAGATGCAAAATAACAGCAGAGACAACAGTTTTTCTTGCAGTTCTTTCCTGGAAGAATCAAAACATTAAAAAATACACTTTGCTGTGTGCTGTGGTTGGTGCTTTACATCATGAAATGATGATTGAGGTGTCTAAGATCAAGGCCCATCATGGTATCATAGGAGGATATGAAAGAGACATATTCCATCTAGTTTCAAAGACCCTGTGTAATAATGTATGGGAAAGGACTGCATGCTAACATCCCAGATTCTTAAAATCTAACAAACTCTACGCAAACCGGTGAGACCTGGTCACGCTCTGCCTACCTACCACGCACATCTACTCTACTTGTACGGCATTCACCCCACCAGGGTGCAAGCCGACCCCGCTACACCACTTAAGGTCAATCATCAGACGTGCAAGGCCTCTGGGATTACCTGAACTAGGACCTACACATGTCTATGTGCTTGTACATATCAAAGTAGTTCTGGGATCTTTCCAGAGGCCCTGCATGCTAGTGATGAGTCAACATTAGGTAAGGAAGCAGAGGCCAGCTTGGCGCAGGGAAAAGTTAGAACTACGCGGCGGAAATTAGTGGATGTTGTGACGCGTGATGGCAAAGAGGAATGCCCTTCGTCAGGTTGGTTAGTTCAGCAATTTGAATACAGAAGGCTCTGGAACCAGTTTGTTATTGAGCTGATATATATCATAGACAAGGAGGGTGTTAACAGAATATTACAACAAAGGTACATGGTTTGCCAATTTGAATTGTGATGAATACATCTTAAGAAAAAGTGCTAAGCTTTTGTTCACCATCTAGAAAGCCACATGCCAATATGATCTCCACCCATGGTGAAATGATCTAAGTAAACTGTGAATGATGTAGAAACCCTCTGTGCCATTAGAAATAGTAAATTGTTTTGGGAAGTGATGATAATAATCAAAGACCATTTAGTCAAAGAGCTGTGAGTAGAAGTGTTAGGGGGTATATAAAATGGCATTGCATCAAGATTGTACAGTCCAGAACAGCAAACCATCGCTGGTATTCAGAGTTTCAGGGAAGCGTGCAGAGACTACTTTGTGAACGACCCGATACATGGGCACAAATAACAGTTCCGACAGCTGCAACCTTAGAAGTTCTGTTCACCAGCAGTGGACTGCCGGTAAGTGATGGACTTTGTGGGATAAGGTGACTTTCTAAGGGCATTACAAGTGACTTATTAAGGCAGATACCACTGTAATTTAGAATTTCCTGTCACTTTCATCAATCATTCTAAACATGTTGTGGGTTTAGCTTGAGGAGGAGAGCAGCTACACAGCTTTGTTTTGATGCAGGTTATGTCTTAATTAGTCTAACATACATTCTGGGGCAAGCGGCACAAGACTGACCTCTGCAGACCCGTTTGTCAAATGAGTTTTGGTGTCGTCGTCGAGATTGGCTGGAGCAGCGCCGGCTGGTGGGGGTAAATAGAACCGTTACAAGGAGACCCAAAGAGCCTGAAGAAGCGCATTCAGTCAGAGGCGATGCGTGGACCATGGGTGGGCGCCATTCTGCTTCACCCACACAAGACAAGCTGGCCCCAACTCTACATCACTTACTGCAGAATCATCACTAGCACACACAGCCTCTGGGATTGCTGTTTCCTTAGACTATAATTCACACACTCCCAAGTGCTGGTACACAGCAGAGTAGCGTTTTTAGCCGTAACATAAAGGTGGAACACCAGCCATGATTCGTTACCAGTAAAAGATGAAGTTGGGGGCCAGCTTGGAGCTTGAAGGCATGACCGACAGGCCAAGCCAGGCGCATAGACTGAGCTGACCAAGCTATGGCTGACAACACATGGTACGGGACAGGATGACACACAACAGCGCCTTTAACTCTTCCGCTGTACGAGACCCAGGCTGCAATTTGTGCTAACCGAGACTGACATGTACTTAATCTCTACCCAGCATGGCGCCTGCACTAACTATGCCTTTTCTAGTTTGTAACACACTGATTATCACTTATTAGTTATTTTGATTTGTGTCTTAACTAATAACATTTCATGACCAGTTTTCCAATGAAATATTTCCAGCTGGCTTAATTCTCATAATGACTCCCGGTTATTGCATACCTTCTGAAGTTTCGACGACTGTGGATTTCTCGTTGCCGGTGACCTCTCTGTCTTGTGATGTGACGCGGGTGGTGGTGGTCTCTGACTGCACCACGCGGGTGGGCTCCCCGTCGGAGCCGGTCGTCTCCTGGACCACGGTGCGTGTCACCACGGTACGCACCACGCTGCTGGAGGACTGCATCACCTCAGACTTGAGGCTGCTCATCTGCTCACTCGCCTCACTGTCAGCGTGAACACAGACGGGATTAGTGACAAGTACAAATGTTTAAATTATCTGTAAAGGTCACATGAAATAGGCAGGATATGTCGTACACTGATAATGGCTGAAAAGCTGAATTTTCGCATCAATTGAGTACCTGGATTGCAAACGTTAATTCAGATTTCTTTCGTTACCTGAATAGTACATGACAGAAGAGGTGAGACCAAGATGGCCAGCACACACTAAGGCAGATAGAAATTTGATTGATTCTCACAGGGGATTTACTTTTCATATGACCATACATGGTGGCTTGATAACCACCTGACGAAACATGATTTGGTATGGCACCGTTTAGAGAGGTGATAGGGTTGGAGTACATATCAGACCATATGGGTATGGTTTATTTTAAGCGCAACAAAGGAAAGGATGGGAATGCGGATTCTTTCACCACTATAATCATATCCAAGACACAAACTCTTAGACACTAGATGTACACACAAACAACATGGATGAAGTTATGAAGGTGGTTAGTGGGTGACATTAAAACAGCAGGTAATTCAGGTCTAACTCATTATCATTTGTTCAGTGTTTTTTTCAATACCTATCACTATGCATGCATATATACTGCTTAAATCTACTTCAAAGTGGAATGTTCATGCATGTGTTAAAATTGAAAAGTTCAATTCACAAATTGTTTCCGGCTTTTCCATACAAAATATTGGTAATTTTATATCTTAGCAATAATTATATGGTGGCTCGAAAATTGACGAACCTGTGAGGGATTTATATTGTGTTCAGAATAACTAGAGCAGAAATATGTCTGATAGTTTGTTGTTACATGAAAGCAGAAAGTACTTTATAAACATCTGCTGTGAGATCTTATCAAAAAGATAAAATGTCCAGCTTAACCTAAATGCAGAATGAGTGTTAGCAGTGGGTGAATTGTGAGTGTACTCCATTAACTGAAATACTGCAAATCAAATAAAGATATAAAAGAAAGCAAGAAGGTTAGTAAACTGAAGAGGTACAACCTTCATCACCAGATATCTAGGATTTTACCAAATATAACCAAATCCAGATGTCTAGAAATGAATAGAAGTGGCCTCCCAGGGTTAGTGAGTGAGTTCAGTGTTAACAGACAGTGGCGCTGTCTAGTGCAGCAATTACATATATCCGAGGCTATTTGGCTACCATGGCAACAACAACACAAACAACAAGGACAACAACACCGAGTCCCGCTACTACGTCCGCTACACTCCGGGCCTCTTTACCTCAGGTGGATCTTGACGCTATCCATGGTCAGGTCTTGACTCATTTGAGACTCGTTAGCGACCATTGAGTCGTCGGCCTCCGCCTTGCTCTCGTCGGCGTCTCCTCCGTCGGCACCGCTACAGGGGGAGAGGAACTCACACGCTCAGACTCACACAAGCAGGGTCAGGTCAAGGTCACAGACAGGTCAGCAGGGAACAGACCCCCATGTTATATAACAGTAGGTGTAGAATCTCCAACATTCTGTGTAGACATTCGCCATTAATAAGGAACAAAGACCTTGCTGCTCATTCAGAGTCCGAAACAAGAGGGTTGGTAGAACATGCTCATTGGCAGGGGAATTCAGGCAGGGTCTAGTCCCTTGAGTGTCTATAGTAGTTTTCCACCATATACCTTGTTTTTAATAATTGGACTTCACTAAAAACATTTTTTGTTTAGAAATAGAACAAATGATTTCTAAGAAAGTTCTGCAGACCAGAACTTGTTTGAGTATATAGAAACCTGGTGTAAGCTGACTCATGAATATCCATTTTCTGGCCACTATTCAGATATTATTGTCTCTGAAGCTATTAGAAACATGTAGGTGAGGTTAATGTGTCAGCCACCCGGCCTCAGTGAGGTGTAGCTCGGTGCTCATTGAGCCGCTCCCTGGTTCCCGACACCCACTTTGGTACAAGACACTGTCAGTATACTCACTCTCCTGCTGCTGCAGCGGCATCGGCATCCGCTGCTGGCGTCTCCTCGGTTTCTGCCACCGGCTCGGGTTCTGGGACGGGCTCTGGCCGCATGCCCTCAGCCAGCTCCACCTCACACAGGGGCTTGGTGACCGTGCGGGCAGACAGGGAGAAGCGCACAAACTCTGACGGCGACTCGGGGAAGAAGCCTTCTCCGTTATGGGTGAAGACGCACGACACAATGCCACTGCAACAGGAGAAGGTTATCTCAATTAGAAATGGGCATCTTATTTAGAAATAGTCCTTCACCAAACAACATAAATTATAATAATTATTATATCTTATCCCAAATGGGGCAGTGCCAGTGGCCTGTGCAGAAGTTCACCTACTTGTTTTTTTCAGCCACACACTATTATGAATTGCTTTACTAATCCTTTTCTTTTAGATTGAACATGGTCCTACTACTGTATCTGAGTAGACAATAGTTGCTGATACTGCTGGCACTTACTTAACGTTCTCTTTGCGGATGGCCTCAGCCTTGAGTTGGCGGCGTAGGTGGGGGACAGTGAACACCTGCATGTCACTCTGGTTGGTCAGCACCACCAGGTCATTCTCACTGTAGTTCTCATCTGCAACAAAACAGGCACCTTCAATGTCTGCTCCCTCTGTGTACAGTTCAGTAATACAGCTACAAATCATGCTACAAAGTGCCTGCAAAACCCACTGCAAAACCCACTGCCAGCAAATTATGTTGAATGAACAGATATAGTCTAATTGTGTATTTGAATAGTTTTCTTTTCCCAGTATGGTCTATTCTACGTGAACTCAAAGATATAAGTTATACTACAAACATGGCACAAAAGCATCGGCTACATTCAAGGGAAATTATATATAGGAGAAGCGTAATTTATGATGACAAGTCCAAGAATTCTACGCGTGAAGACGACCGATGCAAATCATAAGTTTTCCAAATAATGGTGAATTTAGAAATGAAGAATACATGTAAATAGGATATGTTGATATAACCATGCTTCTTTTGAACTGAATAAATAGGAAACAGGAAAACACCATCAGAATTGATTGGGAATTACGCCACATTTACAAACATATAATATTGACATGGAACATTTTTGCATTTGCTCCCAAAATCATCCTGCATTGTCGATATAGAAAACAAGGCAGTGATGAAGAGCAATCATGCCGTGATAAAAGAGATTCATCGTTAAGCGTTGTAAGTATACAGCATATATTTCAGGGCACACAAAGTGTGGGGATGTTTGGGTTGTTCAGTTGATCCAACACATTCATCACTCCTTCGTAATTAGAAATCATAAAATAAAACCCAAGCAAAATTTGTAAATGGCTTTCTGGTCCGGTCAACTGGCCTACCTGCTTCAGGGTCTTCTGCATATCCGGCAAGGCGAGGAGAAATCAAGACTTTCAATTGTAGGGAATTTTCAATATTTTTCTCAAATTTGTAATTTTCCTTAAATTTCTTTTGGGGTTTCCTTATATTTTTCCTCTCAAAGGTGATTTAAAACTTGATGTCAAAAATGAAGTTAAAAAGTTCTGTCAAAAATTAATCTGATTTCTCTATTGATTTAACAACCACAGTATAAAATCTCAGGGATCTTCTAGATGATTTTAATCTTGTGATATATTAATTCCACAAATAGAGTACTAGCAGCAACATGATCAGAAACAGTGCAATGGTCGTGGAAATCAGTCCACCCGGGATTGAACCCGGGACGTTTTTGTGTTTGAAGCGGGTATGCTACCACCACACCACGGACCACTCCAAGCGAGCCACCTACACCTCAACCATTGCTGTACACAGGGAACATACCCCCTGGTGTCCAGGGCCCAGTGTGACACACCCCCCTGTAGGAGGGACCTTGTATGACAAACACACCAGGGCCTCAACACTTGTAACAAACACGTAAACTAACGCCCCATGTGGCACTCACCGCTGCGACTTCTGAAGTTGATGAACCCGATGCGGCGCACCTTGGAGCCCTCGTGCGCCGTCAGCTTGTACTTGTTCTGCGGCTTGAGGTTTGGCAGGGAGAAGATCTGGGGGCACAACAACAACACAAATGTAGTTTATCTATCTCGGACATATTTTATTATTTCTTTATGAGTGAATGTTCTTCCCTAGTTACTTTTTTTGAAGCCTTGGTACTGACTCCAATCCTTAATAAACAAACAATGCCTAACTCACCCTACAACTACTACTGTAAATTCTTGCCTCAAACTAGTAAAAGCTGCGGCTGGTACACAACTCAGATCACTAGTGCGGCTTATAGGATCATGACATTTCAAAACGTGCACGCTTTATTAACAATTTCTAAACATTTCTATCATCATTATTAGTTCAAAATTTTAATCTAAAATGATAGATAGTTGATAGTAGTTTCATAGAACAACCTTGAAATAAACATGAAAAGTACAACATATGATAATTTAACATGCATGCATTCTAACCCTAACAACTATCCAGCAAATTAGTGCTAGGTTGTGCCAGCCTAAGGCATACCCAAGCCCGTCCAAAAGCATAGCTTGAGTATGCCCTAGGCTTGCACAAGCTCGCCCAATTTAGCTGGGTATCAACTCTTTTCGTGGTACTGTCACCTTTAAAAAACACAGTTGGGGTGATGGTCGCCTTGACATTGGCGCTGGTTATGGCAGTGGGTGCGGGAAGCGTTTGTGCCCGGGGCCTCAAGGACCAGGTGCTGGGGGTTGACACAAAGGGTCTTGCCACAAAGATGGGAGACTTCCATACTGGCAGGCAGCTGGTAGTTTCCCATATAGAGCTGGTACACCAATCTGTGTGCATAATGAGATTTTGATTCTTGGTGGGGTAGAGTTAGCCTAATGCGGCCATATTTCCCTGAGCGCCCCCCTCCCCACATAAAGCATGCCCCTTGTGCCATACACCTCCCATAGATTTTTTGTAGTTCTGAGGCACGCCAGAAGTCTTCCTGAAAAGAATGAGTACCAGCAGTGCTAAAACCATAATGCCTAGTGAACTTAGCACATAATCTGTTGCAATGGCCATAAGACAGGAATCATGTGGGTTTTAAGGCTGAGACCCATTGTGATTATTTTTAACAATTTGCATACATGTTTGAAGAATGAACAGCTCACTAACCTGCTGTGCCATGTTTTGTAGTAATGCCAGGTTGCCTGAAAGCAAATCATGCCTTTAGTGATTTAAAGAAATTATTAAAGTTTAAAGGGCCTGTATCTTGGATCCTCCCATCATCCTCCTCCCCTTCTCCCCTCCCTCCTTCCCTTCCCCCTGCTGGGTTTATGATTGTTACCTCCTTATTTACTTTCCCTCCTGATCACCTGCCATACGGCACTCTCTACAGTTGTCTCAGTCAAATACTTTCCCACTAGAATTGTGTTCCAGCTGCTCAATATTTTACTGCTTGAGTTAGAAGAATGGCTAGGCCTACCATAGCTTGAAAAGCAAATAGCATGGTAACATTACATTAAACATATTTTGTATAAGTAGGCCTACTTCTGGTAGGAGTCGAGCCTTCAAATCAAATAGGCCTACCTATGTAAAGCACACGAAATGCATAGCACAGTTATTTAAAGATATTATCATTTTAATGAAACCTACTTTTGGTTTGCCTGAATGTGTTCAGTTAGTGGTGGCTACTGATAAGGAGGCATCAGCCGGGGTATCAGATTACTGAAAGCAGTGGCTGTAGAAGTCCTACAAGTCAACGCAGTACACTGGGTAAACTCCAGGAGGTCTGGGGGCATGGCCCCAAAGGATATCATTTGAAAATATTCACATAATCTGAATGATGCATTTTAGGGAGTGATCATTTTTTAACAACAGGGGGGGGCGAAAAATTTTCACCCCCCCCCCAGGTCAACAGGTCAAAATTTTTTAGCGCCCCCAACGGGGCGGAAATCGGCGCGCGCGGGCCCTTTGAAGCATAGTAACGCGCAGGCTTTTTGGCCCAAAATAGGTTGAATTTATTTGACTCCCACCAAGGGGTCCAAATTTTTTACACCCCCCGGTCAAGGGGTCCAAATATACCCCCCCCCCAAACCAACCCCCCCCCTGTTGATAAAAAAATGATCACTCCCTTAGGTCAATTTCTGGATAAATTACCGAGTGTGCTGTATAAATAATTAAAAGGTATGCCTTCTATAAAAAAAATCTTTTTTTTTGGTTGGGGGGGGGGGGCATTTTGCATGCATTCTGACGACAATTGTGTGTGGGGCAGGGCGAGGGAATCTAAATGTTGAGATCCTCTTTCTAGAGTTAGGGTACTAGATGGATGGAGGCCTACATTTTTCTGAGCTGCCACCATTTGACTTCCTCCTCCCCTGCTGTCTCTTTTACACCATCCCGGGGGGAGGGCCACGTTGCTTGTGCTATATGATTTTTGCAGTGAGGTTTGACCGGGAAGAAATCGTGATACAGGGCTGAAACTCGGAGAGAAGCGGGCTCGTGACGCGGGGAGGCAGTAGCGTGAAAATGGACCCGATCAGACCAACGATGGCGAAACGCTGATCGATACAGTAAGTGTCCATTTCTAAACTAGATTTAGCTTGGTGTCGACCTTCATTGCTAGAGGAAAGGCTGGTACTTACTTGGTAAGGAACCAGAATGATTGGTGTGATGCAGAAATAATGAGAAGTTGGCCTGAGTTGTTGTTGTCTTGTGGCTTCTGCAGTTGGGGGTTCCCTTTTGTGTGGGGGATCCCCTCTCCAGAAGGAGGCAGAATACTGGTGCCCTGTGCTGACCCCAGGTGGCGGCCTAGGGAAGCCAGTACCAGAAGCAAGGCTTATTCAGAGATGTGGTGTGACTAGAAATAGAGGATATTGAATGAGTTGGTGTGATTGGTGGGGTGGGCATTGTGTGTGTTTTGTGGTATGGTCTTAAGGCCAGGATTAAATACAAGGCAGTCATTCATTGGTTCTAAGCAGGGGGACTGGTACAAAGTCAAATAGGGTACTGTATAAAATATACATTCCATGGTCAATCCACCCAGAAATGGCCACTAAGAATTACAGAGATGGAGAGGATGTTTCATATAGTGTCTTTGAATAAATATCAATGTTTCAACTTTGTGGCATTCACTGCCTTCAATTGAGAGGGAAAATCAAAACATTGGATCTTGCCTCCAGCTGGAGGGTGACTGAATAGGAGTTGGAGTTGTAGGTCCATTGAGCTCAACAAGGTGAGTTGTGCCTGTTGTGTATTGTGTGACAACATAGGTGTAGATCTAGGTTCTGTGTGGCACTTGTTGTTATTGATGTGTATTGTGTTTATCATGTCGGTGTATGTGGGTGTGGGTGGTGTGTGTGGGGTGGGGGCCTGGGGGGGGGGGGGGCTCCATGAACCTGCTCCTCCCTGGCTATAAGGGCAGAGTCATTTAGTACTAGCTTGGGGGGCTTCATGGATTTTCACAAAACGGCAATATTATTTTTGCCCCCGCCCTATTGAAAAATCCCCCCCCCCCCCCCAAGAAAAGAAAATGTGCAAGTGTCTAAATGGACCATGTTTTATTATGACCTCCCCCCCCCCCCAGCATGAAGGCTTTGTCAGTTCCCCCCCCCCCCCCCATTGAGGGCCTGTTTTCTATTAGGGAGTGTTCATTTATTAAAAATAAGAAAAATGTGGCTTTGACCACAATTGGGTTTGCTGGTCAAAGGCACATTTTTCTTGCATCCACCACATCGCAACATAATGTCCTGCCTTAATTTTACATCAAAATGAATGATTGCTTAATATGTAAACACACGTATAAGCTTGAGCTACCCCCCCCCCCCCTCACAGAGGATTGGAGTAGGGCTGAGTAAGAGCCAAGTTAACTATTGCCAGAGGCGGGGGGGGGGGGCTTAGTGGATAGGCCTATATGGGGTGGGGATCACAAGGAAAAATAGGCCCGGGAGGCAGGGGTGATCTTGAAAAGCCAGTCATGGGCACAGAACTGGGGCAACTAAGGGAGAGGGGGAGGGATTAGGCCTACTTTCGGTAGGGCCTAGGCCTACTTGGTTCGGGTAATCGGACCTTCAATAATTTTCTCATGTAGCCTAGTCTGTGGTATAGAGATCATAGCTTAGGCCTATAGGCCTACACCTAGGCCTACTATTGTGTTGAATAACTTGTCAAGAGCGACCAATAAAAAACACAATAGGTAGGCCTAGGAAATATAAGTCACATCATGCAGTGTAGGCCCAGTACTAGAAGGATGCCTGTGAGGGCAGTATGCTGCTTTAACCCTGTGACGGCCAAATGCTGCTTTAACCCTGCAAGGGCCACATGCTGCTTTAACCCTGTGAAGTCGGGCAAAACTGAGCTCGGTTTCATGTTGGGCAGATGGCTGGGCTGGAGTGTGGCCCCTATTGGGCTCAGAACAGTTTCAAAGCGGGCTGCCCGCTTTGGGTTCATGTTGGGTACATGACAGGAAGCCAGTCCAAAACCCGATCTGAGCCCAATGCGGGCAGATCGTCCAAAACCCGATCTGAGCCCTCTTTCAGTCCCTCCTAAACCCGATCTGAGCCCGCTTTCAGCCTGTCCAAAACCCGATGTGAGCCCGCTTTCAGCCTGTCCAAAACCCGATGTGAGCCCGCTTTCAGCTCGTCCAAAACCCGATCTGAGCCCGCTTTCAGCCCGTCCAAAACCCGATCTGAGCCCAATTTGGGAAGCCTGTCCAAAACCCGATCTGAGCCCAATTCGGGCAGCCCACTTGGGGCCACACCAAAGACCAGCACCTTTAACCAATGGGCGCCCATCGGTTAGCCCACTCCGGGCCACACTTGCAAACTGTCCAGGGCCATACCGTCTTTGCTACTAGGGCTGTAAGGGCTGCATGGTGCATTAAACCTGTAAGGGCAGGATGCAGCTTCAATACATGGTTGTTTTGCACTGAAAATGTTATTTTTTACCATTAAACTAGTTGTACACCCTAGAAAACAATATATGCTTTTAGAACTTTTAGCCAAATATACAGTGTGTACCCTAGAAAATATTATTTTTGAAGGTTTTGCACAACCATACTATTTGTACATGATAGGAAAGTGAGATTTTGAGCAAATACACACATAAATAGAGTGAAAAATCACCATTTAATGCATGACAAGGGCTCAGTTGCCATCCGGGATCCGCCTTAAAATATATTTTGGCCAAGTGAAGTCATATTACACCCCAGCAGATTTTATTTGTCTACACCTTCCCATGAACACATGATTATAAATGACTAGATTTTACTATTTTGCACGGAAAATGCTATTTGGGACAATTAAACCAGTTGTACACCCTAGGAAGAATTATCCTCTTAGAACTTTAGCCAAATATACAGTATATACCCTAGGAAATATTTATTCTGAGGGTTTTACACAACCATACTAATTGTACAACCCTGTGAGGGCCGCATGGTGCTTCAACCTATCACTAAATTTGCCCTATTTTGCACTGAAAATGCTATTTTTGACCATTAAACTAGATGTACACCCTACGAAACAATCTCCTATTAGAACTATAGGACTGAATCACCATGTTGGATAGCAGAAAACTATTCCTTGATCAAGTAGATTCATGTTACACCCCATCAGATTTTATTTGTGCAAACCTCCCCAAGAACTTTTGATTTTGCAGTGAAAATGCTATTTTTGACCATTAAACTAGAAGTACACCCTAAGAAACAATTAGAATTTTAGCCAAATATACAATGTTTACCCTAGGACATGATAATTTTGATGGTTTTGTACAACCATGTTAATTGTACAAGATAGGAAAGTGAGATTTTGAGCAAATATACATGTAATTGAATGAAAAATAATCACTCAATGCATGACAAAGGCTCTGTGGCCATCTGGGATCAGCCTAAAACTATATTTTGACCAAGTAAATTCATCTAACACCCCATCAGATTTTATTTATTTGCCCAAAGTCTCCCATGAAAATATGATTTTAAATCATTAAATTTGGCTATTTTGCACCAAAAATGCTATTTTTGACAATCAAACTAGTTGCTCACACTTGGAAATAATATCCTTTTGGTATATTTGTCAAATATACTAATTGTACAAGATAAGAATATAGTATTCTCATTATTTGGAGATGCAGATAGATTGAAAAATGTACATTTACTGCATTACAAGGGCTGAATGACCATCTTGGATAGCCCAAAACTATTCCTTGATCAACTTAATTCATGTTACACCCCATCAGATTTTATTTGTCCAAACCTCCCCAAGAACATATGATCTTAAATCACTAAATTTGGCTATTTTGCACTGAAAATGCTATTTTTGACTGTTAAACTAGATGTACACCCTGGGAAACAATATCCTGATAGAATTTTAGCCAAATATACAGTGTATACCCTAGGTAATAATCATTTTGAGGGTTTTGCACAACCATGTTAATTGTACAAGATAGAAAAGTGAGATTTTGAGCAGATAAACATGTAAATTGAATCAAAAATGACCATTCAATGCATGGCTCAGCGGCTCAGTGGCCATCTGGGATCAGCCTAAAACTATATTTTGACCAAGTAAATTCATCAAACACCCCATCGTGTTTTTTTTGCCCAAACTCTCCCATGAAAATATGATTTAAAAATACTACATTTGGCTATTTCGCATGAAAAATGCTATATTTGACAAATGATCTAGTTGTACACCCTATGAAACAATATACTTTAAGAAATTTAGCCAACTTTGCAAATTGTACAAGATAGAAAAGTTGTATGTTGATCATATGGAGATGCAGATCCAATGAAAAATGTACATTTAATGCATAACAAGGGCTTGATGGCCATCTTGGATTAGCCTAAAGCTATAGTTTGACCAACTACATAAATCTTACACCCCTTTAGGTGTTATTTGTCTATGCTTACCCACAAAAATCACTGTTAAGTCACTTGAGTCATCAAAGTGGCTAAAGAGCAATTCATCAGGCGGCGGCTGATAGCTTTGGATATATAAGTTTTAACTATTTGAATTCATTTCTTATCATTTTTAGAGCTAGGAATGATGAAAGACTGCTTCATTAGGCATCAAATATGGTTGAATGACATGTTTCTGAGGTCGGGGTATGCATCAGATCATTTAGCTTGAAAGGTTATCTCAGTAAATGCCGTTTCAGACACATTTAAGACCAAATTAGCCAAATATCCACTACCTTAGCCAAATTCCACTCTCAATATGGCAAATATTAAGCATTTTTTTGCAATCAGGCATGCCTTCTGGACTTGTGAGAGAAGTATTGTGTCACTGGATAGCTAATTTCTTTTTAAAAGGCCCATAGGAACTTGATAACGGGGCCAGTTGGAATTCAATCACACAGACAGAGGGTCAATTTTACACTCGTTTGCACAATTTCAGCTGGCTAGGTTGAACATATAGCAATGCAACTCTTGATCTATACTTAGAGAGTGGGTCTGACGGCATACAAGAAAGTAATTTGTGTCATACTGCTTTTATTCCATTTTTAGGCTGGTGGCTCTCAAGTGATAGGACGGGTAAATGTGACAAAATGTTGCTAGTGACTTCTGTAGCTGTCGGCATGCCTGGCATAGTCTTGACTCTGTCCATCTTAACATATATTAGGCTTGATTAGTCATTAAGGAAGTCTAATGCACTTATAAGTGTTGGTTAGTAGTACTAGAGTCCAAATTTAGCTCGGGACGGTAAACCAACAGAATTGTTGGATGACAAATTTGAACATTCCTTTGCAGAATTTGAGTGAGCTAGATTGACCTCATGGCTATACAACTCTGGATCTACACTTACATTGGGGGGGGGGGGGGGGGTTGAAAACTAAGCAAAAATAGAATTCTGGTCTCACTTATATTTTACTGATTTTTGGTTGTTGGCTCCTGGGCATTGAGACCTCAAGATTCAATGGTATGATTCATTAGTTGATGATACCGGGACTATGTAGCAGTTCTTATCCCTTTTGATGATTTCAGTGGCTTATCAAGCGCATGTGACTTATCTGACTTGAAACACTGTCACAGGGGTAGACACTAACTTTTACAGCCATGGGCCACCCAGGCCCGTAGCCCCAGAAATCTATGGGCCCGCACCTAAAACCACGGGCCCAGAACATAGGTTTTACTATTTGTAAAGAGAATATCCCAGGTATCTCCATTTAAATTGAATTCAGAACGTACCAGAATGGCTGGTTCCTCGTGATATTTCCCTTCTAGCGACATATAACATGATCCATATTGACAAAGACATATTATCCCTGAATTTTCCCCTTGCACTCCTGTGGGCCACCCAGGCCCATAGGAAGGGAATTCTTCAGAAAACTGCGGGCCCGGACCCAAAACTACGGGCCATTGGCTCCCGGGCCAGCGTTAGTGTCTACCCCTGCTGTCACCTGTAACCTGATACTCTAAGGTAGGGTACATAGTGGTATGTGTAGTAATGTGTGTGTAGGGGGGGTGCAAAGACAGAATACATGGAGGTACAGATGAGTCTAGGTACGGATGATAGTCTGGTTATGGCTGGTAGTCTGGTTACGGCTGACTGGTTATGGCTCATAGTTACAGCTGATGGCTTGGTCATGGCTGATAGTCTGGTTATGACTGGTTATGACTGATAGTTACCTCAGCATGTCAGCATGTTAATGATGTGGACAAGTTGTTGAAAAACTTCAAACTATTACTAAAGTAGATGACATTGTTAACCATAATGAAGTGAAACTTAAGCATCAGAACGGTTCAATAATAGGAGTCTGGAGGAGTGGTCTAATTTATATTAACAAGACCTTATGTGTGTGTTGTAGGTGTTGGCATTGATGGCAGCAAGGTCCACCCCGGAGGTGTCGTCAGATGGGCAGCTGGTGGCAGTACAGAACGACCAGGAATCCACCCAGGACTCCACCCAGCCTCAGCTCGTGGCACCCCAGAACAGCAGGCAGAGTGTTGTAGCACAACAACTACAGGTATGTACCATTATACTATTACGACTAGAAATGATAAAAGACTGCTTAATCTTGCCCCATGGATTGTTGAATGACATGTCTTAGTGGTTGGGGTATACTTGGTTGACAATTAGTTATGCTTGTAAGGTCATCATTCAAAATGTGATTTCAGACCCGTTTCAGACCAAAATAACACTTTTAGGCAAAAATTCACAACCTCAGCACATCTTCTAAACAGAGACTGGTCTCAGTGTATCTTCCAAGAGTGGTAGGGTGAAAGGTAAATATGATATTTGTACCTGGTTACTGTTTATTACGGATTGGGTTGAGAGCTGGTGTCAGATGCCATCATTGTTAATTGTTGGCTTTAGGACAAACGGTCATTTGCATATTGATTTATACAATTTGGCGCTAGATTGACTTCATGCCTAAACGATTCTGGATCTAGACTCAGTGTTGGGGGTTCAAGACTTGAGATAAAGAAATTCTGGTCTTACTCATATTGTACTTATTTTTTGGTTGCTCGCTGCGGGGCATTGAGAACTTGGGATTTAAGTGTATGAGACGTTGAGGGCCGTTGTGATATAAACAGTGGTCCTCATGCCTGTTATCTGCTTGAATTAAAGTATATCAGTATCAATTTGGTTTGGTTAACCATTATTGAAGCTTGCTGCACACATAGATATTAGATTATTTTGAGAACAGATTGCTTTTTTTTTTGCATTTGTTAAACCTAGAAATGATAAAAGACTGCATAATAAGGCATCAGAAATAGCTGAATGCCATTTGGTAGAAGTTGGGTCATGCTTGGATAAGTTTTTAGGCAGGGGTCTCAGAATGTTGTTTTATAGTCAGTTTAGACTAAAATGATGAGCATGAAAACGCTACCTCAGAATGTCTGTTGGAGGAGAAGTGATCTCAGTTTTCTTTTCAAGTTATAAATTGTACAAGGTTTTTACCCTATATATAAAAATGGGTTAATCTTTCGCTGGTTAGGAGCTCTCAATTTCTTACTCCTTCAGCCTAGCGTACCCTTTGGGTACCAGATGAAGCAAAATTTTCACCCTGTGAACCAGGTAGGAAAGTCCCAGCTAACTCGAATGGTAATCCGAATCTAATTGGTTTAATATTTTCAAGGATGCAAAATACAATAATCCATCTCTTAAATCAGGCTTTGTCAGAATTGATTGCTCATAAAAGAAAAATAACATCAAATACAGGAGATAATACACATACTCTCGCACTGAGTGCCTGGCAACAAGAGACAAACGGAATCTCTGGGATCCGCCATTGTTTTTGTTTATTGTATGGCCTTGAAATAACATAATGATAGAACTATGGGCATATAATACAGCCTAATTCCACAGTAAATAGCCATGCCACATTGTCCTTTGAATTTGATATTAAAACATCTCATTATGGGCGAGATATCCCAATGTAAACTTTTCAGTCGAGCACCTCCGATAGAATCTGTTTGTAAAGGTCAAGTCAGGTCACGTCACTACGCAACATCACGTCACTAAGCAACATCACGTCAGTAAGCAGTTCTGTTGTGTCCCGTCAGATGGCGCCACTACCATACTTTTCCCGCTGACTAGAAGTGACGGGAATCGTCGGGAGGGGGGGGGGGGGGCTTTGATGATTGAGGGGGGGGTTATGATTTATGTTTTCTGGAGTATTTTTTCTTTCAAAATCCAGTCGCCGAAGGCGCTGGTTGTTTTAAAAAGATTGGGTTGACAGTTTGTATATAGATTTGATATTGTTAGTGGTCAGCTCATAGAGAGAGGGTCATTTTCACACTTTAATTGTGCAAGTCATGTTGGCTTGGTTAGACATATGACTATTTAACTCTGGGTCTACACTTAGAGACTGGGGTTGAAGGCATACAGGGGAAAAAATCTGGTCATAGTTCTAATATACCAATTTTTGGTTGCTGGCCCTGAGTGATAGGACCCGTGAATTAAACAAAAATGTCGCTTGACTCAGTTCATTTTAATATAAATTATGAAAGTAGTTTGTACAGAACACAACTGAATGTATTTCAGATGGAAACGTGCATTTCTATAAAGCTATCGCTCTGAGCATATCCACCAAGTTTTGTGACCATCATTTTGTCGCACCCCTTTAACAAATGTTAAAATGGTATCGAAAACACCCCTGACGTCAACCAGCCAACAGGTCAAACCAATAAATCCTGAAGACTGCTTATCCGTAGCTTGCTCACACATCCATGCCAACCATGCGAGTTCAAATTATAGTTCATTTTAATGTCAGTTAGACTTATGGTCACGTCAGGCATCCAGACAAGTGTTAAAATGAGTAGTGTCTCCTAAACTCTGTAACGTCACTGAGGCGCCATCAACTGAAAATGCAAGCCCTACAACATGGACTGGAATTCTTCTAGTGCCTCTTTCAGTCCACCTCTCTGAGCATACAGACAAAGTTTTGTGATCATCTCTTCATCCCAGCCCTTTGCAGATGCAAGAACAAGTTTCAAAATGATACTGACAGACCCTTGAGGTCAACCAGCCAACAGGTCGAATCGGTAAACAGCCATATCTTAAAACTAGGAATGGAAAAAGACAGCTCAATAAGGCATCATGGATGGCTGAATGCCATTAAGTAGAGGTTGGGTCATGCTTGGTTGACTATTTGGCATGAAAAGGTGTCTCAGAATATCATTTTAGACCAGATTTAGACCCAAATAACACTGGTAGGCAAAAAAAACGCTACCTCAGCATGTCTGTTGGACAAGAAGTGATCCAAGTCCAATAGTTAAAGGGTCTAAAGGAAAAATAAAAATTCGACATGGTTATTGTTTTAAACAAGTGGAGTTGACACCTACTGTATGAATCTCCAATGTTAATGCTCGGCTCATGGACAGATGGTCATTTTCACACTTGTTTAGGCAATTAAAACGGGCTTGGTTGGACATATGGCTGTGTAACTCTGGATCTTTACTCACAGAATGGGGCTGAAGGCATTCAAGTAAAGAATTCTGGTTCTACTTGAAATATTCCAATTTTGGGTTTACAAAAAAAGTGATCTGGTCTTACTCATATTTTACAGATCTTTGGTTGTTGGCCCGGGGGCATGGAGACCTCAGGATACAATGGTATGAGACTTTTAGAGGTAAAGTGATGTTAACAGTGGTCTCCATGGCTCTCATCCAATTTCTCTCCAACATACCGACTGGGTTTTGGGACCACCCATTCCTCCCAGCCTATTCTGGATGCAAAAACAAGTGACTCAATGATAGCGACTGACCCCTCGTGTCGATTGGTAAATACTGAAGACTGCTTATCGGTAGCTTCCTCGCTCCTCCAGACCAACCCACTGGGTGGAAAGAATAGTAACTATTTACATCGGTCTAGTGATGGCTGATAGTCTAGTTACAGCTGATAGTCTAGTCACAGCTGATAGTCTAGTCACAGCTTATAGTCTAGTCACAGCTGATAGTCTAGTCACAGCTGATAGTCTAGTAACGGCTGATAGTCTAGTAACGGCTGATAGTCTAGTTAAGTGGATTCATGAACACAGCCCTACCACTATATGGTTAACCCTTTAAGGACCGCACAGCCACATGGAAAAGTGAATTTAAATATTCAGCGATTTAGGTCATTTAGACCAAATTAACCAAAACCCACAACCTCAGCCAAATTCCAATATCAATATGGCAAAAATTAGGCTTTTAAAAAAAATCAGGCATGCCTTCTTGACTTGTGAGAAAGGTCTTGTGGCACTGGCTAGCTGATTTGTTTTTAAAAGCCCCATACAAGGTTGAAAACTGGACCTATTGGAATTCCATTACAGTCTAAAACATAATTGAACCACATAAAAAATGAGAAATAAGACTCCAAATGTCATCAATGATTTTCACCCTTTTCCTCATACATATAGACACTAGAATACAAGTACATTGCATAGGTAATGACCCTATTTCAACACAGAAAAAATGGAAATGATGAGGTTTTTTTGTCTTGTACAATGAGTTTTGACAATTTATGAACCTTTTCCTGAGAATTATGCCAAAATCCACTTGCAATATGGAAGAAATTGACATGTTCTGCAATCAGGCATACCTTCTGGACTTGTTAGAGAAGTATTGTGTCACTGGATAACTAATTTCTTTTTAAAAGGCCCATCGGAGCTTGATAACCGGACCAGTCGGAATTCAATCACGCAGACGGAGGGTCAACTTTACACTTTTTTGCGCTATTTCAGCTGGCTAGGTTGAACATGAAGTAATGCAACTCTGGATTTATATTTGGCGAGTGCGTCTGACGGCATACAAGAAAATAATTTTTGTCATCTTGGTTTTATTTTAATTTTGGGCAGCTGGCTCCTGAGTGATGGGATGGGTAAATGTGACAAGATGGTGCTCACACAGAAACTAGTGACTTCCATAGTTGTCTGCACGCCTGGCATATGCTGGACTCAGTCCATCTTAATATAGATTAGGCTTGATTAGTCATTAGGGAATCTGATGCACTTATAAGTGTTGGTTGGGAGTACTAGATTCCAAATTTAGCTTTGAACGGTTCACCGACGGAAGTGTTGGATGACCAAGAACACTGAGATGAGACCAGGAAAATAGGTATACTATCTGGAATGTGTTAACGTTCATCAAGTTTATTGTTGGCATGCTTAGTCATCAGATTATGCCTAGATAAAATGGTCTGTCATGATGTATTGTGTGAAAAAAAAGTCAAACACCAGGCAGGTTTCATTATTTTGAATACAGATTGCTCATTTGCTGTCATGTTAAAGCTAATAATGACAAAAGATGGCTTAATAAGGCATCAGGGGTCGTTGAATGACATGTATTGGAGTTTGCACTATACTTGGTCGACAATTTAGCTTGAAAGGTTTACTTGATAATCATTCAAAATGTCTTTTCAGTCCCGTTTTACACACAAAATAACATTTTTAACCGAAAATTCACAACCTCAGCATGTCTTCTGGACAGGAACTGGTCTCAGTCTTTCTTCCAACAGTGGTAGGGTGAAAGGTAAATATAAAACTTGTACCTGGTTATTGTTTTATACGGATTAGATTGAGAGCTGATGTTAGCATTCATCACTGTTAATGGTCAGCTTGAGGACAAAGGGTCATTTTACCATTCTTTTGTACAATTTGAGAGGGCTAGATTGACCTAATGGCTATACAACTCTGGATCTACACTTACAGAGGGGGGTTCAAGACTTTCAAAAATAGAATTCTGGTATCACTTATATTTTAGTGAATTTTGGTTGTTTGCTCCTAGGCGTTGAGACCTTTGGATTCAATGGTATGAGACTTTAAGGGGTATTGTGATGTTCACACAACTCCATGGTTCTTATCCGATATCTCTCGGGCATACCCAGTGAGATTTGCGACCACCCGTTCTACCCAGCCTATGGTGAATGCAGAAACAAGTGACTAAATAATAGAGCCTGACGCCTCCCGGCGAGCAGCCAATAGGTCAAATTTGTAAATACTGACGACTGCTTATCCATAGCTTGCTCACACATGCAGACTAACCCACCGAGTGGAAAGAATAGTTACTATTGACCAAAATTTGGTGTATGGTCATACCAGGCATCCAGAAAAGTGTTAAAATGAGTAGCGTCTCTAAAATTGCTCTACCGTCTTTGAGGCGTCATCAACCAAACATGCAAGTCCTACAATTGAGGCTTGAATTCTCCAAGTGTACCCCTCCAGTCCACCTCTCTGAGCATACTCAGCGACTTTTGTGACCATTTGCTCATCCCAGCCCTCTGTGGATGCAGAAACAAGTATCAAAACGACATTGAAAGACCCCTGACATCGACCAGCCAACAGGTCAAATTGGCAAATAGTGTAGACAGTTTATCCGTAGCTTACTCGCACATCCAGAGCGACCCTGCGAGTGAAAAGAATGGTTTACATTTACGTCAGTTAGAGGTATGGTCACAGCAGGCATCCAGACAAGTGTTAAAATGAGTAGTGTCCCTGAAATCTGTGTACCGTCATCGAAGTGCCATCAACCAAAAATGCAAACCCTACAACTGGAAATGGAATTCTTCTCGTGCCCCCCTTCAGTCCACCTCTCTGAGCATAGCCACAAAGTTTTGTGACAATCCATTCATCCCAGCCCTTCGCAGATGCAGAAACAAGTGACAAAATGATATCGAAAAACCTCTGACGTCACTCAGCCACCAGGTCACTGAGACACCATCAACCAAAAATGCAAACCCTACAACTGGGGATTGAATTCTTCTTCTCCCCCCCTTCTGTCCATCCCTCTAAGCATATTGAGTGATATTTTGTGACCATCTGTTCATCCAAGCCCTTTGGGGATGCAGAAACAAGTATCACAATGACATTGAAAGACCCCTGACATCGACCAGCCAACAGGTCAAATCGGTAAATACTAAAGACTGCTTATCTGTAGCTTGCTTGCACTTCTAGTCCTGCCCACTGAGTGGAAAAAAGAGTTTGCATTTCTATCCATTCTGTGTACCTTCACACCAGACAAGCAGACAAGTGTTAAAATCAGTAGTGTCTCTGAAATTGCTCTACCCTCACTGAGGCGTCATCAACCAAAATTGTAAAGCCTACTACTAAGGCTTGATTTCTCCAATTGTACTCCTTCTGTCCACCTCTCTGACTATACTGACCAATTTTCATGACAATCTGTTCATGCAAGCCCTTTGCAGGTGCAGAAACAAGTGGCAAAATTGTATCAAAAGACTCTTGACGTCGACCAGCCAACAGGTTGAATCGGTAAACAGCTATATTTTAAAATTAGGAATGATAAAAGACTGCTTAATTAGGCATCAGGGATGGCTGAATGCCATTTGGTAGAGGTTGGATCATGCTTGGTTGACCATTTCGCATGAAAAGGTGTCTCAGAATGTCATTTTACATTCGTTTCAGACTGAAATAACACTGGTAAGCAAAAAAACGCTACCTCAGCATGTCTGTTGGACAAGAAATGATCCCAGTTCTCTTCCCAACAGTTACAGGGTTTAAAGGAAAGTTAAAACTTCTACATGGTTGTTGTTTCAAACAGATTGTGTTGACACTTGATGTATAGATTCATTGTTGTCAATGGTCAGCTAGAGGTGAGAGGGTCATTTTTACACTTGTTTCGGCAAGTAAAACAGGTCTGGTTGGACATATGGCTATATAACTCTGGATCTACACTCACAGAGTGGGGCTGGATGCATACAAGAAAAGAAATCTGGTCCTACGTCAAATATTCCAATTTTGGGTTGCTGGCTCCCGAGTGATGGGACTGGTGGATGGTGCCGACACAGGAGCTAGTGACTTCTGTAGGTATCTGCATGCGGGGCATGTGCTTGACTCTGTTTGTCTTTATATAAAAAAATATGGTAGTTTGTGTAAAACACAACTGAATTTGTTTCAAATGTTTTCCTATAAAGCTATTAATATGAATCAATATTGTATTCTGCGGACATGTCGTTAGGTTACGGCTGACGGTCATACATGTTGGATAAAAAATGAGAATTTAAACTCCAAATGTCAACAATATTATTCACCTTATTCCTCATATGTATAAAAACTAAAATACATGTACATTACTTATGTAATGACCATATTTCATGACAGAAAAAATGGAAATGATTAGTTTTTCTGTCTTGTACAATGAGTTTTGACAATTTGTCACGGAGGTGTCACCGACCAAAAATTCAAACCATACAACTAAGGCTTGAATTCTCCAAGTGTATCCCTTTAGTCCACCTCTATGGGTATACTGACTGACTTTTGTGACGATCCATTCATTCCAGCCCTCTGCAGATCCAGAAACAATTGATGAAATAATATTAATAAACCCCTGACGTCAACCACCAAACAGTTAAAATCGGTAAATACTGAAGACAGCTTATTCAAAGCTTGGTCAGAGGTCCAGACCAACCCATTGAGTGGAAAAAATTGTTTCCATTGAAGTCAGTTTGGTGTGTTGTCACAACAGGCATCCAGCCAAGTGTTAAAATCAGAAGTGTCTCTAAGATAGCTGTACCGTCACTGAGACGTCATCAACCAAAATTGTAAGCCCTACACCTGAGACTGGAATTCTCCGCATTTACCCCTTTAGTCCACCTCTCTGAGCATACCCACCAAGTTTCGTGACCATCTGCTCATATAAGCCCCATGCAGATGCAGAAACAAGTGTCAAAATGATATCAAGAGACCCCTGACATAGACCAGCCAACAGGTCAAATCGGCAAATAGTGAAGACTGCTTATCCGTAGCATACTCGCACATCCAGAGCAACCCTGCGTATGAAAAGAATGGTTCACATTTACGTCAGTTAGAAGTATGGTCAGAGCAGGCATCTAGACAAGTGGTAAAATGAGCAGTGTCTCTTAAATCTGTGTACCATCACCGAAGTGCCAACAACCAAAAATGCAAACACTACAACTGGAACTGGAATTCTTCTCGTGCCTCCCTTCAGTCCACCTCTCTGAGCATATCCACAAAATGTTGTTACCAACCGTTCATCCTAGCTCTTTGAATAAGCAGAAACAAGTGTTAAAATGGTATCAAAAGACCTCTGGCGTCGAACAGCCAACAGGTCAAATCGTTAAATACTAAAAAAAAAGCTTGTCTGTACTTAGCTTGCACTTCTAGTCCATCCCCCTGATCGAAAAAAAAGTTTGTATTGCCCTCCATTTGATGTACTGTTGTACCAGGCATCCAGACAAGTGTTGAAATAAGTGGTGTCTCTAAAATTGTTCTACCGCCCATGAGGCGCCATCAACCAAAAATGCAAACCCTGCAACTGGGACTTGAATTCTCCATGTTCACCCCTTCAGTCCACCTCTCTGAGCATACCCACCAAGTTTTGGGACCATCCGTTCATCCCAGCTCTCTGCAAAAGCAGAAACAAGTGTTAAAATGGTATCCAAAGACCCCTGATGTCAACCAGCCAACAGGTCAAATCAGTAAATTCTGAATCCTGCGTATCCGTAGTATGCTCACACATCAAGACCAAGCCACTGAGTGGAAATAATAGCTTATTTTGATGTCAGTTTGGTGATTGGTCACACCAGGCATGCAAAAAAGTGTTAAAATATGTGGTTATCTAAAATCGCTCTACCGTCACGGAGGCGCCATCAACCAAAAATGCAAACCCTACAACTGGGACTGGAATTCTCAACGTGTAGCCCTTCAATCCACCTTTCTGTGAGCATACCCATGGAGATTGGTGACCAGCCCTTTGCAGAAGCAGAAATAAGTGTTTAAATGGTATCCAAAGACCCCTGACATCGAATACTGCTTATCTGAAGCTTGCTCTTAACATCTAAACCAACCCACTGAGTGGAGAGAATAGCGTATTTTCTTCTCAGCGTGGTGTACTATTGTACCAGGAATCCAGAAATGTGTTAAAATATGTAATGTTTCTAAAATCACTCTACCGTCACGGAGGCGCCATCAACCAAAAATGCAAACCCGACAACTGGGACTTGAATTCTCCGAGTGGACCCCTTCAGTCAACCTCTCTGAGTATACCGACAAAGTTTTGGGACCATCCGTTCATCCCAGTCCTTTGCTGATTCACAAATAAGTGTTAAAATGGTATCGAAAGACCCCTGACGTCAACCAGCCAACATGTCAAATCAATGAATACCGAATACTACTTTTCTGTATCTTTATTGCACATTAAGACCAATCCACTGAGTGGAAAGAATATGTAATTTTCATGTCAATTTGGTGTACCGTTGTACCAAGCATCCAGACAATTATTAAAATGAGTGGTGTCTCTAAAATCGCTTTACCGTCACGGAGGTGCAGTCAACCAAAAATGCAAACCCTACAACTGGGACTGGAATTCTTGATGTGCTCCCCTTCAGTACACCTCTCTGAGCATACCCACCGAGTTTTGTGACCATCTGTTCATCCCAGCCATTTGCAGAAGCAGAAACTAGTGTTAAAATGGTATCGAAAGACCCCTGACGTCAACCAACTGACAGGTCAAATCAATAAATACTGAATACTACTTTTCTGTATCTTGTTCACACATCAAGACCAACCCACCGAGTAGAAAGAATAGCTTATTTTGATCTCAGTTTGGTGTATGGTCACACCAGGCATGGAGACAAGTGTTTAAATGAGTGGTGTCTCTAAAATTGTTCTACCGCCAAGCAGGCGCCATCAACCAAAAATTCAAACCCCACAATTTAGACTGGAATTCTCTACGTGTGCTCCTTCAGTCCACCTCTCTGAGCATACCCACCAAGTTTTGGGACCATCCGTTTATCCTAGCTCTCTGCAGAAGCAAAAACAAGTGTTAAAATGGTATCGAAAGACCCCTGACGTAAATCAGCCAACAGGTCAAATCAATAAATACTGAATACTACTTTTCTGTATCTTGTTCACACATCAAGACCAACCCACCGAGTGGAAAGAAGAGCTTATTTTGATGTCAGTTTGGTGTATGGTCACACCAGGCATGCAAAAAAGTGTCAAAATGTGTGGTGTTTCGAAAACCGCTCAACCGTCATGGAGGCGCCATCAACCAAAAATGCAAACGTTACAACTGGGACTGGAATTCTCCATGCTTACCCCTTCAGTCCACCTTTCTGAGCATACCCACCGAGTTTTGTGACCATCCTTTCATCCCAGCCCTTTGCAGAAGCAGAAACAAGTGTTGAAATGGCATCGAAAGACCCCTGACGTAAATCAGCCAACAGGTCAAATCAATAAATACTGAATACTGCTCATCCCTATCTTGGTCGCACATCAAGACCAAACCACTAAGTGGAAAGAATAGCTTATTTTCATCTCAATTTGGTGTTCTACTGTACCAGGGATCCAGAAAAGGTCAAATCGGCAAATAGTGAAGACTGCTTATCAGTAGCTTATCGCACATCCAGAGTATTGGAAAAAGTGTTAGAATGAGTGAGGTCTCTAAAATCGCTCTACCAGCAAGAAGGTGCCATCCACCAATAATGCAAACTCGACAACTGGGACTGGAATTCTCAACGTGTACCCCTTCAGACCACCTCTCTGAGTATACTGACCGACTTTTGTGACCATCCGTTCATCCCAGCCCTTTGCTGATGTAAAAACAAGTGACAAAATGATGTCAAAAGACCCTTGACATCGACCAGCCAACAGGTTGAATTATTTAACAGCTATATGTTAAACCCAGGAATGATAAAAGACTGCTTAATAAGGTATCAGGGATGGCTGAATGCCATTTGGTAGAGGTTGGGCCATGCTTGGTTGACTATTTAGCTTGAAAACGTGTCTCAGAATGTCACTTCAGACTCGTTTAACACCAAAAAAAACCACTTGTGACCCCAAAAAACTCTACCTCAGCATGTCTGTTGGACAAAAAGTGATCTTTTTTTTTCTTTCCAACAGTTACAGGGTTTAAAGGAAAGTTAAAACTTCTACATAGTTATCACTTTAAAAAGATTGGGTTGACACCTGGTGTATTGATTCACATGTTGTAAGGTTACGGCTGACAGTTGGATAAGAACCAGTTCAGCAGGCTAGGGCCGAGTTGAAAAATTGTTTATTTTGATTTAAAACTATGTACGGTAGAGATTGTATCAAGACCGAATCATTAGAGATGAGCTATGGAGTGCCCCAAGGCTTGATGTTAGGGCCTTTTTTGTTAATATTTGTGAATGATGTGGAAAAGTTGTTGAAAACTTCAAACTACTATTAAAGCAGACAACATTGTTCTTTAAGAATTAAACATAATGATGTTTAAAAATAAAGTGGAAGAATGGCCCAATGAAAACAGTCTGGAGTAGTTGTCTAAAGTTTATATTAACAACACCTTATATCTGTCATGCAGGTGTTGACATCGATGGCAGCTACGTCCACCCCGGAGGTGTTGTCAGACACGCAGATGGTGGCAGTACAGAACAACTCGGCCTCCTCCCAGCCTCAGCTCGTGGCATTCCAGAACAGCGGGCACAGTCCAGTAGCACAACAACTACAGGTATGTACCATTATACTTCATCTTAAAATAAATCATTATAGTAGTTTGGACAGAACACAACTGATTATGTTTCAGATGTATAACTGCTTTCGTATAAAGCTATTAAAATGGACAGGAATCAATATTGTATTCGGTGTACATGTTGTAAGGTTACGGCTGACACTCATGCAAGTTGGGTAAGTCACATGATCCTCAGGGAGACACTGTGAGAAGGGTCAGATGACCAAGAACACTGAAATGAGACTAAGAAAATAGATATACTACCTGGAAATGTTCAAGTTTATCCTTGACATGCTTAGGAATGATATCATGCCTAGATAAAATGGTCTGTCAAGATGTATTGTGTGAAAAAAAAAGGTCAAACGTGGTGGAGGTTTTATCATTTTGAATACAGATTGCTCATTTTTTATCATGTCAAAGCTAAGAATGATTAAAGACTGCTTAATAAGGCATCAGGGATGGTCGAATGACATGTAGTCGAGTTTGATGTATACTTGGTTGACAAATTAGCTTGAATGGTTGTTTCGGTCATTGTTGAAAGTGCCTTTTTAGACCGTTTTTAGACAAAAATAATCATTTAAACCAATAAAACATAACCTCAGCATGTCTTCTGGACAGGAACTGATCTCAGTCTTTCTTCCAACAGTGGTAGGGTGAAAGGCAAATATGATACATGTACCTGGTTATTGTTTTATATGGATTCGGTTGAGAGCTGATTTTAGAATTCATCAATCTTAACTGTCGGCTTGAGGATGAATGGTCATTTGAACATTCCTTTGTACAATTTGAGTGGGCTATATCGACCTTATGGCTATACAACTCGTGATCTACACTCACAGAGGAAGGTTGAAGACTTGCAAATATAGAATCCTAGTCTCACTTATATTTTACTGATTTTCGGTTGCTGGCTCCAGGGCGTTGAGGCCTTGGGTTTCAATAGTAAAGACTTTTATAGGTATTGTGATGTTAACAGTGGTCGTTATGGCTTGTTAAATAATAAGGCATCAGGGATGATAAAAGACTGTATGATTAGACATCAGAGGTGGCTGAATGCCATTTGGTAGAGGTAAGGTTATGCTTGGTTGACTATTTCCTTGGAAATGGGTCTTAGAATATCGTTTTATGGTCGGTTTAGACCAAAATGACACTGATAAGCAAGAAAATGTTATCTCAGCATGTCTGTTGGACAAGAAGTGATCTCAGTTTTCTTTCCAACAGTTTTAGGGTTTGAAGGAAAGTTATAAATTGTACAAGGTCATTGTTTTAAACAGATTGGGTTGACACTGTGTGTATAGATTCAATATTGTTAGTGGTCAGCTTGTTGACAGATGGTCATTTTCACACTTTATTTGCGCAAGTTGAGCAGGCTGGGTTGGACATATGGCTTTAGGACTCTTGATCTACAATTAGAAAATGGGGTTGAAGGCATACAAGAAAGAAAATCTGGTCATACTTCAAATATTCCAATTTTTGGTTGCTGGCTGCTGAGTGATGGGACCAGTGGATGTGACAAGATGGTGCAGACACGGATATTAGTGACTTATGTAGATGTCTGGACGCCTGGCATGTGTTTGACTCAGTTGTAATATAAATTGGGCTTGATTAGTCATTATAGATGCTAGATGCATGTAAAAATGTTGGTTGATAGTACTCAAGTCCAATTTTACCTTTGGACCAACAATTATTTAAATATCCTCAGGGAGACACTGCTTGAAAGGTGGTATGACCAAGAAGACTGAGATAAGACCTGGAAAATAGTTATACTACCTGGAATATGTTCATGTTCACTAAATTTATTGTTCACATGCTTAGGATTTAGAATATGCATAGATAAAATGATCTGTGATCACGAATTGTGTAAGAAAAATGTCAAACACCATGTATGTCTCATTAATTTAATACCAATTGCTCATTTCATGTCCTGTTAAAGCTAGGATTGATTAAAGACTCAATGTTGTATTCTGTAAACATGATAGTCATACAAGTCATATAAGGCACATGAGCTTAATAAGCCACTTGAGTCATTAAAAAGGATAAGAAGCAATTTATCAGGCTACGGCTGATAGCTTATGTATGGTCATCAACCAAAAAATCAACCTTGCAACTGGGACTGGAATTCTTCTTGTACCCTCCTTCAGTTCATCCCTCTGAGTATATCTACCAAGTTGTGTGACCATCATTTTGTCGCAGCCCTGTGCAGATGCAGAAACAAATGAGAAAATGATATAGAAAACACCCCTGACGTCATGTCATTTCGGGCATCCAGACAAGTGGGACTAGAATTCTTCTAGTGCCCCGCTTTAGTCCACCCCTCTCAGCATACACTCCAAGTCTTGTGACCATCTGCTCATCCCAGCCCGTTGTACAGATGCAGAAACAAGTGACAAAATGACATTGAAAGACCCTTGACGTCATCCAGCCAACAGGTTGAATCGGTAAACAGATATATCCTTAGCACTGCCATAGCGGGCCAATGTGTATAGTAAAAAGGCCCTCCTGAAAGCCAAGATTTTGCGTTTGCATTGGAAACAATACGCTATGGCAGTGTGCCTCCAATAAGTACTGGCAGTCCTAAGGATATTTTAAGACTAGGAATAATAAAAGACTGTTTAATAAGGCATCAGGGATGGTTGAATGCCATTTGCTATAGGTTGGAACATACTTGGTTGACTATTTAGCATAAAAAGGTGTCTCAGAATGTCATTTTAGACAATTTAGACAGTGCTGACGTCGACCAGCCAATAGGTCAAATCAGTAAATACTGAAGACTGCTTATTCGTAGCTTGCTCACACATCAAGACTAACCCACCGAGGGGAAAGAATGGTTTATTTTGACATCAGTTTGGTGTATGGTCACACAACGCATCTAGACAAGTGTTAAATAACTCTGGTTCTACACTTAGAGAGGGGGGGTGAAGACTTGAAAACAAAGAACTTCACACTTACTTATATTTTTGGTTGGCTGAATGCCATTTGGTAGAGGTTGGGTTATGCCTGGTTGATATAAAACTATGTACAGTAGAAATAGTATCAAGACCAAATCCTCAGGGATAAGCTATGGAGTGCACCAAGGCTTGATATTAGGGCTTTTTTGTTGTTATTTGTCAATGTTTTGGAATATTTGAAAAACTTCAAACTATTATTAAACCAGATGACATCGTTCTTTTAGAATTAACCATAATGATGTGAAACTTTTCAAGCGGATGAACAGCTAAATGATAAGAGTCTGGAGGAGTTGTCTACAATTCATATTAACCAGGCCTTATTCATGTGTTGCAGGTGTTGGTATCGATGGCAGCCACGTCCATCCCAGAGGTGTCGTCAGATGCCAAGATGGTGGCAGTACAGAATGACCAGGACTCCTCCCAGCGCCAGCTCGTGGCACTGCAGAACAGCGACCAGAGTCCCGTAACACAACAACTACAGGTATGTGCCATTACACTATTATGGCTAGATAGAATGGTCTGTCATGACAAAACACGATTGAATGTGTTTCAGATGTATACCTGCATTCCTATTTATAAAGCTATTAACATGGACAGGAATCAATCTTGTATTCTGTCTATATCTGTTGTTAGGTCACGGCTGACAGTCATACAAGATTGATAAGGCTCATGAGCTTGATACGCCACTTGAGTCATCAAAAGGAGCACCTGATGTTGCATGGTGCATGATGACAGCCCTACCTCAACGTGGCTAGCCCTTTAAGGACTGCACAGCCCTTAAGTCGGCATGGTGCAATATTACAGCCATACCCCAATAGGGTTAACCCTTTAAGGACTGCACAGCCCTTAAGTCCGAATGGTGCAATATTACAGCCATACCCAAATAGGGTTAACCCTTTAAGGACTGCACAGCCCTTAAGTCGGCATGGTGCAATAGTACAGCCATACCCAAATAGGGTTAACCCTTTAAGGACCGCACAGCCCTCAAGTCGGCATGGTGCAATATTGCAGCCATACCCCAATATGGTTTACCCTTTAAGGACCGCACAGCCCTCAAGTCGGCATGGTGCAATATCGCAGCCATACCCCAATAGGGTTAACCCTTTAAGGACCGCACAGCCCTTAAGTCGGCATGGTGCATGAATACAGCCATACCCCAATAGGGTTAACCCTTTAAGGACCGCACAGCCCTTAAGTCGGCATGGTGCATGAATACAGCCATTCCCCAATAGGGTTAACCCTTTAAGGACCCCATAACCCTTTGGATGGCATGGTGCAATATTACAGCCATACCCCAATAGGATTAACCCTTTAAGGACCGCATCACCCTTTGGATGGCATGGTGCATGATTACAGCCCTCTGACAGACTTTGTATTTGAACTATGGTAGTAATGTGTGTGTGTAATAGATGTGAGCAGAGACAGACTGGGTACATAGTGGTATTTGTACTATAGTGGTACAGTCAACTCCCTCTAATGGGACCACCCTTTGGACTATCCAAAAGTGGTCGCAATAGCGAGGTGGTCGCAATAGAGGAAGTAAGCTCTTGGACTTCGGGAAAGTTATTATAGAGCCTGTTGATGATACATATTTCCCATGTACTATTCAATGTATAGACAAGCTTTTTTACGCATTGATATAGGAAATAAAGAGTAATTACTGCACTGATATAATAATCCATACAGTTTATTTGCACATTACCCATTAGGGTGACAATCTATTTCCAAAAAACATTTCTCACCCCTTCAAACCTCCTTCTCCAGATAGGTTGGATATCAAAGGGATATGCAAAGTCTTGGAATAGGGGAGGGGGGGTAGTAGGTCGCACACCATCAGGTGAGGGACTCCTGTCACTATATTTCCACATCTGCCCGCCATCCCCTGGCCACATTCAGCCTTGCAGCCCCCCCTCTCCCCCCCACCTGAGGTGTGTGTTTGTTAGTGCATGGAGGGGGGAGGGCAAGGGACTCGGCATTATTGAGGTGTCAAATCTACCCTAACCATCTACCTTAGAAGGAACCGACAATTAATGTCATTGACTGTTGGACCTACCCACCTGACAGGGGTAGAAACTAGGGAATGGCTTATAATTCTACGTCCTGGTCCCTAGTTTTTCCTCAGAAATTACCTTCCCGTGATTCTAGATGAATAAACCCATTCACAGAGATAGTCATACTATTCATGTGTTGATATTATATCAAAATCATGACTATTCATGACTTTCTCATCATAAAATAAACAAAATCATTAGTCCTAGCCCACAGTTTTATCAAGCTTTGGGCCATGACCAGAAAATTCTGCTCTGCCCCTGCAGAGTGGTTGCATTTGAGGGATTAATCTGCTATTTGGGACTGATAATTTGGTGGTCGGAGGGCAGGGTGCTCGCATTAGAGGGATGGTCGCATTAGGGGGACTTTGTTATATTAAGATAAAGGGAAAAATGGTTGGGACTTTCAACAAGTGGTCTCAATGGTGAGGTGGTCACACTAGAGAGGTGTACGTTGGAGGGAGTTGGCTGTAATGTGTATAGGGAGGAGGGGGGGTCGGCAGAGAATGACAGAGTACATAGAGGTATGGCTGAGTCCAGTTACGGCTGACAGTCTAGTCACGGCTGATACTCTAGTTACAGGGATGCATGAATACAGCCCTATATATATAGCGATATGGTTAACCAATTAAGGACCGCACAGCCCTTTGGTCCACATGGTGCATGAATACAGCTGTACCCCAATATGGTTAACCCTTTAAAAACCGCATAGTCCTTTTGTTGGCATGGTCCTTGATTACCGCCATACCCCAATATGGTAGACCCTTTAAGGACAGCACAGCCTGTTGGTCGGCATGGTGGGAGATTACAGCCGTATCCCAATATGGTTAACACTTTATGGACCACACAGCCCTTTAGTTGGCATGGTGCAAGAATACAACTGTATCTCAATATGGTTAACCCTTTAAGGACCATGTAGACCTTTGTACATTGCATAGTGGTAAAATCACTGGGTTCTTGATTTCTGAGATATAGCCAGAAGAGATATGTTAAAATAGATCATTCAATAGTTGATGGAATGACTTGAAATTTGAAATGAAATCCTATAACCTAATACCCATCAGTGTGCAATTTGATTTTATGGCCTCCGGGGTCATCCTTTAAGACCTTTCTGTAACATACCTACCCAGTTGTGTGACCATCTGCTCATCCAAGTCCTTTGCAGAAACTAAATGATACAGAAGAAGGGCTCAATGATATGAGTATGGAGGAATTTTCTACAATTCTACAATTTATATTAACAATGCCATATTATGTGTGTTGCAGGTGTTGGCATCAATGGCGGCCACGTCCACCCCAGAGGTGTCGTCAGATGCCCAGATGGAGGCAGTACAGAATGACCAGGACTCCTCCCAGCCTCAGCTCGTGGCACTGCAGAACAGCGACCAGAGTCCCGTAGCACAACAACTACAGGTATGTACCATTACACTATTATGGCTAGATAAAATAGTCTGTCATGACATATTGTGTTAGAAATATTTCAAATACCATATAGGTTGAAAGATTATCTCTGTGTCTGGAAGAAGTAAATTGTATTCTCACCCTGTTGTGTATTTTCTCAGCAGCATCAAGTGACAGATATGATGGAAGAGGAACCTGCTAGACGTAAGATGTACACCAGGCAACGTCGCCACTTCATGCCTGAACTAGTAAGTGAATGTCTGATGGTTTATCCCGCTTTGGTTGAAAAACACATGTCATGCCATGTCATGCAGTGAATTATGAGAGTAACAGCAACCACCTAACTGTAGTAAGAAGAATGCACCTGCAAATCAATCTTAGAAATGCTATAAACCCTAGTAAGATTAAAGGGGAAAGAAAGGTCAAACTGGGTAAAAATGTTTATTTACTTCACTGCACAGGCTAGAGCTTATAATATGCAATGTGTAGGCATTGCTACTGATGCTTCTCAATTTCTGATCCAGATTTTAATGCTTTCATTCAGTGTTACACATTGATGAAGTGGACAATCTATTTGAGCCTTTGTTATCTACTTCTATGAATTTGTTTTGGCAGGAAACACTTGTTGGACTTGATCCCACAGCTGGGGAGAAAATGAAGGAGGGCCTGCGTAAGTGGAGAGGCCGGACAAGCGACGATTTTGCCATAGAGCAGGACGAGGAGATTGGGCTCTGTGTAGTGTCAAAGAGGAGATTCGCGAAATGGGATTTTCTGATGGAGTATGAAGGGGAATATATAACGAGAAAAGAACGAGAGAGGAGGGAGATTTTCTATGAGCTGAATGACCCGGGGTCATTTATTGTTGATGCAGTGTTTCACAAAAAGTTGGTATCAGTTGATGCCACCCGGACCCTGGGCACCTTCGGACGTTTGGTGAACCACGCCCGGGGGCCCAACACCCGGGGACCCAACGTGAGATACTGGAACAACCTTCTGGAGGTGTACCCCGGGCAGCCGCCAAGGATGGTACTATACTGCCATGAGCCAATAGAACCCGGAGATCAGTTATACTGGGATTACGGCGTGTCTGAAAAGGAAGCAGTATGGGCAAACTGCCACCGCAGTACCACCGCAGAGAGTAAAAGGTACAAGCTATGTTTCAGCCTACAGCACAGCCTAACACACAATCATGAATAATGTCTTTTCCAACTGTACTTTATGTTTCTCTTTAGGCCAAAAAAAAAAAAGATGTGTTTCAGGTTACCCGACCCTACCTAGCAAAACAGGGCCGACCCTAGAACTTTTTATCCAATTTTGAAAAAAAAAAAGTAATAATAGGACCATTTCAGAGTCAATTTGATAGTCCGTGAGTCGACGCCGTTGTTGGCGAGTCAGCGCTGAAGTTTACAAGTCAATTTTTTTGTACTTTTCAGGCCATGGGATCAATCTGTCTTTAGAAAACATTTTTTGGGCTATTTCAGAGTCAAATTGACAGTCCATGAGTCGACATAGTTGTCTGCGAGTCAGCGCTGGAGTTTGCGAGTTAATTTTTGGATACATTTCAGGCCAGAGTAAAAAAGAAAAAAAATTAAAAAAAATAAATCCGACCTTCCATACCTAGATTTTCAGACTATGTAACCTGAAACACACCTTTTTTTTTGGCCTTAGTGTATCTAGGCCCATTCCATATTACCAACTGATCGCAGTGAAAATCTTTTGCAGGAAACCCATGGTTTGTGACAACACAAAAGCCATAGCGCTGCCTGCCTCAACATGGGAGAGCATCATCCCCCCCACACAGGTCAGGTCCTGCAGCATCTTACTGACACGGTTGAATCCGGAAGTCCTGCAGACAAACCTGTGAGTATATAGAATCAGCAATGTTTGTTGGAATATAAGAAACAAGGCTGGCAAAATCACCTGGACATAATCTACTACAAAGATTGATAGTCTATATCACAAAGCATTGCTATGTTATTTCGGATAACAGAGACATTGTCTTTACACTGCACTGTGTACTGCCTTTCAAGCAAAGCATCCAACAGACATTTAAGTATGAAGTGATCCACCCTAACATATGATAAAACGCTTGGTCATTAGTTGTAGACCTTTAATTGTTATTTAGGAGAGTCAATGTAAGACTGACCTGACCTGAGTATGGAGTGTTTACTGTTTGCAGTTCACCCATGATGAGAGAGGAGTGCAGCAGCACTCATACCAACTCCACCCTGGTCCAGGCCCCGATGCCTCTTGTGGATCTTCCTGATCTCTCGTAAGTGTAACATTGTACAGTTCAATTATAGCATATAATTCATGCTAATTGCTACTGCTGCTACTTAAACTTAGCTGATTGGCACAAGTGCTGTGGTAATTAGAGAGGACTTTAGGATAGATAAGATAACCTAAACTAGTAAACACTGTGAACAAGAAAATATAGTTTTGATATAATTGTATGTTGGCCTGTGCTGTAGGCTGCAACATGGCAGCTATGTGCCGCTGGTTAAATATGTGAGCAATAATATCAATGTATCACACTAGGGTTGGAGATTTTCTACTTACATCGTTGATGATGGTGGTAGTGCAAATGAGTTATCCTAGGCTGTGAGTGAAAATAAATACTCCTTTGCAGGGTGCCGGTGGACTGCACAGCACCTACTCTGCTGTCTGCTGTCTGTCTACCACTATTGGTGAGTACAATTCTCAAATTACACTTTCAGCTATAGTCTGACTTGGCCTATTTGTGACATGCTCACCAATATTTTGTTTATTTGTTGTGCTGATGCATCAACGCAGCACTGATAAGTAACAAAATAGGAAATCAGATATGATCTGTCTGCATCTTTGTCCTCCATTGTTTTGTCTGGAGTGGTAAAACCAACCCCTCATGTAAGAGAAGACAGCCTGCAATAATCTTTTAACTGACACATACTAAACTGGAGTATCGTACTATAATAGCTATCATTACGTAGCCTTTCTTACCAGTAAACTTCATATAATGGGACTAAGGGTTAAATCTGTGTTGTTTCTTCCATAGGACTTACCTATTCACCAATTGCCTACATTTTGTCCTTCAGGATAACCTTGAGAAGCTGTTGGTGGGTCGGCTGACCGACTGCACCAAGAGATGGTCACACCTGAAGGAGTCAGTCGGTGCACAGGACTATCTGTGGGAGGTCAGCGACCTTGAGGGGTGCATGAAACAACAGTTTGTGTTTGTCTGCTCAGATGATGTCAGGGATGAACATGTGACAGTAAGTGTAGTACATTTAGATACCTTGGGGCCAGTTAACTAATTGAATGATTACACCAGAACCCAGTGTTCCCCAAGGCTTGTAAAGGGGAACGGAGAGTTTATGTAGTGTTTGGTAAATATACATTGTACAACATACTGTCTACTGCAAGTCATACATCCCCCTGTCTCTATGGATATGTGACTGTAATCTCCATCCATGTGCCTGCTCATAGTGGTTACCTTGGGAGGAACACACCCTTTAACAAGTTAGGACTTTAGATTGCTCCCTTGCCAATGATTCTTTAACCCTTTAAGGACAGCATGGCACTAAGATACGAGGAGCTGCAGATGGTAGTGGATGCTGTGGAGGAGCACTTCATGAAATGTGACTACCTAGCCATGGACCTGGTCGAGGACAAGAGCCGCTACTCCACGGAGATACTTAACAGGCAGGAGCAACTCAGGTAGGCAACATAAAGACTGGCATATAGTGTAATATAATACAGTACAATAGAAAAAATGTGATACGGTTTAGTGGAGAATGTGCATATCTATGTGTTATATAATAACAGTATAGTGTAATGCAATGTGATATCATGTGATATAGAACAGTGTTTATCCCTCCTAACTCAGATAGCAATGGATCACTGGGATTCTGCTTTCTTCCCTGGTGGGTAACCGACCCGAGTTCTCGTGGAATTTTAGTGAAGGTTTTTTTTCACTTGGGTGCCAAAATAGACAATAATACAAGATACAGTATTAATGTGGAATCACCCATCTATACATGGAAAGGAAAATGTACAATAAAATGTCTGTTCATGTGTGAGTGTTAATCCCAAAACTTTATCAAACAGGTGCGTGTGGCATGAGTTCTCTGATGCCGTGAGTCAGCAGCAGCGTAAATTGTCTGAGATCCATGGCTTTTGTTGGGATGTGGAGGACGCACTGTACCGCATGCAGGAGATGCATGATGCTATACCAGCGGATCTGGGCAGGGACCTGGAACACGTCCAGAGCTACCAGAAGAGACACGAGGCGTTTGAGATTGGACTCATCAGCATGAAGGCACCAGTGAGTATTGAATGCTACATGAATGCAGCACTGGCAAGTTACTCATCAGAGCTGCATTCATGGATCCTGATGATTAGTGTAACATGTGGGCCTTAAAGAGTTAACCATATGTTTTATATGTTGAGCAGTCTAATTTTGAAAAGTCTACAAAATTGTATACATGGCTGCTTATACCCCTCTAGTAGTTTTCACGGCAGTTGACAGTTATAACCTGAACAGTCTCTCATGTCACAATGATGGAGGAAAGGTTATATTGGGGAAAGGGGGTATACTAGATGTTTAATGAGTGATATCTGAAATACAATGGTATGTTTTGGGCTTTTTCAATGGAACCAGAGACATGAATACACTGTTTTTGCTTTATGCAAAGTCATGTTTGATGTTGTGAACAGCTGCAGGCTCTGGTGGATGACTCAGCACGTCTACAGGAGCAGTACCCAGGTGGTTACACCAAACACATCCAGCAGCAGGAGGTGCTGCTTACAGAGAACTGGGGTGTCCTCAAGGAACGAGCCACCAAACGTGCCCATGATCTCAGGGCTGCTCTCAACGGCTACATGTTCATGGACTCAGTAAGTTCAGCCTTAACTCAATCAAGGCATCTATAGATCTGTGTGTGCTATTATTGGCCATTTTTAATCCTCTTTCCCCACAACATCTCCATGTAGAAAGTATAAGAAGCTGCCTCCTCCCCACCACAATGCTCTATGGCAGATGGAAGGACTGGGAGAGAAACTCTTAAGTCTAAATGTTATTGACAATCAACAATCAATTACATTGTGGCACAAGGTTTAAATGAGACACATTTAAAGATGATACATCCCACGTTACCAATGCATTACAGATCAATGCAGCAAGAAAGGGTGACTTTTTCTTAGGAAATTAAAGTTGTGTTTACGTTGCTTTCAGCAGAATCCTCATAACATGGTCTGTAATGGCAATATCTCAAAAACTCGATCAACAGCGCTTCTAAAAAGTCACCCTTTCTTGCTCCAATAGTCTATAGTTATTTTTTGCCCTACTTTTGACTGTCAATGAGAAATAACATTTTTTCTGATAATTCAGAGCTATGAACAGGCTTCCCAGGACTTTTTTTGACAAAAGTTGTATTTGTCTATAGGCACATGACCTTGAGGAGTGGGCAAGTAGGCTGGAGAAGGAGTTGGTGTGTGAGATCACAGAACATGATGACAGCAGTATTGAGATGACAAAGAAACGCCATGCTGACATCAAAGTAGAGATGGATGCCAAGGAAGACCTGTTCTCGTCTGTTGTTGACATCGGCCTCACCAAGATTGCAAACAAGCGTAGTGCAAATAAGTGTGTAAGTATTCTTACCTTAATAGAATACTTTAGAAAGTTCAAAAACTGTAAAACATCAGTATTATGCAACCTGAGTTATTAGCAATATGTAATTTTCAGAATAGAAATATGTTCAGTCCACTTCCCTTATGAGAAAATTGTAAATCATATGATATCATTCGTTTTAACTTGGATATGCATATTCCCTATAAGAATCATTTCTTAAATGCAATTGTGATGTTTTCTTGGTTTTGGATCAACTCTACTTCTAATGTTGGGCTTGATTATGGTTCACTCCTATATAGGTGCAAGCAAGCATACACCATATTCCATTAAAGTACAATTAAATCATATGAGTGAGTATGAAAACTTGATACCCGTGTACATGTATGTATCATTTTTATATTTGTTATCAGGATAAGGACAAGGTGGCCAACTTGCTCCAGCTGCGTGAACAGCTACAAGTCATGTGGGAGGAGAAGGAGAGGTACCTCCAACAGTCACTCCATGCTGCACCCCAACTGGGGGACCTGTCCACCTCTGAGGAGGTAAGTTAGAGCAAAATCCTTAGCAGCTATTCCATATAGGAATCCACTGATCACATTATGTACTTGATTGGCTTATTAGAGCTGTTAGAATGCTTAACCCAGGTCGTCATGATGTACCAATGCAGCCCTGTTGAGTCTATGCTGCACTGATGCATCATGCCAACTCTCCATAGGGTCTGCATCATGTTTGAATTCCAACATACCTACATATGTTATTAGGATATGGCAAATATGAATAGGCAATATACTTAATTGTCAGACAGCTCTCACATACTCATACTTGGCTCTTTAACCTCAGTATAGTGTGTATAGATCATATACTGCAGGCATGCATGTTCCTGCAGAGGTGCTTTTATTTGATGGGTTAATGACATGATTTTTACTTATAGATGAAGGACATGCAGACTGCCAAAAAGCTTCCTGTCAAGCAGAAGAAGACAGATGAAGAGAGGCGGCTGGCACATTGTGCCAGTCAGGCTGCTTACTATCAGCACAAGAAGGAGGACGAGGCCTTCAAGGCAAAAAGGAAGAAGTACAATGATGTAGGTATACTTCACTTGTACAAAAGAGTTTTGTTTAGGACTATCATACCATAAACCATACAGAAGGTGCGCCCATACTACTAGTTCTTCAACAATTTTATCTGGTAGTACACTATCCCTACTTATACATGTGATTAACTGCACCATGCTGCCTCTCCTTAAACATGTGAACCCATACTACCCCTATTGAATATGTCATATCTGCACCCATTCTAGAAGTATAGTATAACCATCTCAAACATTAGTAAGAATTGTCCTTTAAAAAGGATTAATCCAACTATAATATCTTGATCATGATTGATAAAACATACTACCCCAAATTAAAAAAAAGTGATATTTGCAATAAATTTATTATGTACCTTGCAGCACTATGAAGCCAACATGCGGGTCCCTGTGAGTCAGATGTCCCCGGGAAAGGCAGAGCGGCACCGTGCCTTGAAGAAGGAGGGAAATGTGCGCCGCTACCATGAGAAGAAAGGTCTGTGGTCACTAAATGTTAATTTCTGTGGCAATACATTAGCATAGCCAGATGTATAATATGTTGTTAAAGTCTGAGATAGCTCCTTTTTTCTCATAGTAGAGTATGTTGTTGGCCAATGGCTAATATCATGAAGTTCACCTTACTAGAAATGTTCTAATTACCTACAAAGCTGATATATAGATATTTACATACAAAACTGTTCTAACTGCTGCTAATGTACATGCATGCACCTTCTCTGAGATTGGAAGGTCCCATGCATGTCCCATTACTATTTTAGCACCCTAGGAGGGTGATGCCCACAGAAAAGCATCGAACCCTTGGGAGATTCTTTGACCCAGCTCCCCCTATAGGGCACCTCCCCCCCCCCCCCCCCAAGAAATTAAAGTTATCAAAATGAGGTGGTCTGATGTATGAATGCAACACTGGGCAGGAAACTATGGCCTCTGCATTCAGGCCTAGTACTGGTTCTAATTTTATATGAACTGTAACTTGCCCAACTTGAAAAAGTATTAACAGTTGTCAGGCTACAGTAATAATGGTATGCAATGTTAATCATCTTATTAGGCTGTGATATCAACATGTAAAGTAAAGCTTTTTGACAGCTCAACCCACTCACAGTACATGGCCAACATTTACACTTAGGCATTTTGGATACAATTTTGTTCAGTTAATGAATTAATACAATTTAATGTCCATTTAGATTAGATTAATGTAATATACATTAACGTATTGACTCTATTCCTTACAGCTGCCGATGGCAAACCTTCAAGGCGCAGAACAAACAAGGGGGCTGCTGCAGCGGGAGCCGACCCAAACTGCTGATGACAAGTGTGCCTTTATGTTGTGGAAGGGGGGCAAGCTGGTGCCTCTGACGTATGGCCGCCTGTTGAGATGTCTTAAGGCCTTCTGAGAGCCGCGGGCCTTGACTATGAGCACACAGGTCTGCATTATCTCCGCCATGCAGGGGCCCTGTTCATGTATCACTGTGGACTATCATTGGAGGACATCCGTCAAGCAGGGGGCTGGGCTAGCATGGCTGCCCTGTTATATCTAGCCAAACCTTTTTCCCTGAAGGTCAAATCAGACTCAGTGATATCTCGTGCCCTAGTCAGTTTCAGGTGCTAAAATTGGTGCTGATTGTTGGTGCAATGTGCTTTAGTGTATGGCTTGATATTATAGTTTGAGATGATGAATATGTATAAGTATGTAAACCAGTGACTCTACTTGGAGGTTAGCTGTGTCGTAAGACTGGCCCACATTCCAAACAGCAACTAGTCCTGTCTTACTACCGTAGAGTCAATGCATCCCACCAGAGAGTGGAGAGAGTTGAGAGGGGTATTGATACAATGTAGCCCCAGCTGGTGGTGACCCCCCGGAGGTATGTGGGAACTACCCTGACCTGTATTTGAGTTTGTAAAGTGTTTATTTCATAAGATGATTTTCTAAACACAGTACATGTCAATAGGATGGTACATGAATGGTATTATACAGAATAATAATGCATATACTCCATGATGTTAAAGTGGCATCTCAAAGTGAAATTGCTCAGCAGACCTGCGATAGATTCTAGTATATATATACAGCCTCAATATCTGTCTTATGGGCACGCCAGTGCTATTTTCAATATTATGAAGTCCATATTAGAATGTAGCTTACACAATATAGTGAGCAGTCATTGTGTCATTTCACAGTATTAAGTATCTGCTAGTGTTGTTTACAGTATGCTTAGGCATTTTTCAGCCTCAGTGTCGATGAAAATGTACATAGATTCATTAGCAAAATGACTCAATATGCACATGGTTTGAGCAATATAGCATTATATGTAATAGAAATAACAATGGCGAGGCATTTGCAGCCTGTATTCATCTAAAAAGCTTTACACATGGGGATGATATGTGCATTACATTACATTAGGCATCTCAGCCTGTAATTCTGGTAAAGTCTGGTACCATAGTTATAACACAATGAGATATAAATAAACATTAAGGTGCCGATATCAGTATCGTGACCTGGTGAGCCATGCGGCCCATTTGGACATCTTAATTTTTAACCTTTTGATTTCATACCTCATATTACATGTGTGTCTAGTATAGTGTTAATAAATAGGCTGTGTCGTAAGACTGGCCCACGTTCCAAACAGCAACTAGTTCTGTCTTACTATCGTAAAGTCAATAAGTGCTTAGAGACCAAACTAATGTGAATGGGAGCGCTGAACTTGAATTCAAAGGGGTGTAAGGTTACTGAAATATTACTAAATATGGCTATTTACTTGATACTCCTCGTAAAAACACATTAATAACACACTCAATATTAGAAATATCATCAATGTCTCTCCATGGTAATTTAGCAATAGGACTTGTGTATAAACATATATAAGGGCTTAGAGATCAAACTAATATAAATGGGGGGGGGCTGAACTTGAGTTCAAGGGGGTTTATAAGGGGGTTTATAAGGTTATGGAAATATGACTAAATACGGCTATTTGGTTGATACTACTCATAAAAAACACATTAATAAAACACTCAATATCAGAAATATCATCAATGTCTCTCCATGGTAATTTAGCAATAGGACTTGTGTATGAACATATAAAAGGGCTTAGAGATCAAAATAATATAAATGGGGGGGCTGAACTTGAATTGGAAGGAAGTGGGGGCTAAACTTGAATTCAACAGAGTTTATAAGGTTACTGAAATATGACTAAATATGGCTATTTGTTTGATACTACTCATAAAAAGCACATTAAAAAGACTTTTATTTTAGAAATATCATCAATGTCTCTCCATGGTAATTTAGCAATAGGACTTGTGTATAAACATTAATAAGGGCTTAGAGATCAAACTAATATAAATTGGGGGGCTGAACTTGAATTCGAAGGAAGTGTTTAAGGTTACGGAAATATGACTGAATATGGCTATTTGGTTGATACTACTCATAAAAACCCCACTAATAAGACATTTAATATAAGAAATATCATCAATGTTTCTCCGTGGTAATTTAGCAATAGGACTTGTGTATAAACATACGAGGGCTTGGAGATGAAACTAATATAAATGGGGGGCTGAATTCAAATTTTAGGGGATGGAAATACTACTCGTAAAAAAACATTAATAAGACATTCAATATTAGAAATATCATCAATGTCAGCTGATAGTCTAGTCAGGGCTGATAGTCTAGTTAGGCTCATAGTCTAGTTAGGCTGATACTTTATTAGGGGATCATATTCCTACCCCGGTTAATATGATTGTATATTGGTTGAAACAGACCTTAGTTGGTTCCCCCCTCCCTCACCAGGGGGGTTACCCTTCCTCCTCAACAACAACTCCCGTCGCTACAGACGCTAACCGGGTTCCAAAGGGACCACTACTATATATGTCATATACTAGTATCGGTTGATAGTTATGACTGACAGTCTGGTTACAGCTGATACTGTATACTATAGTCACGGCTGATAGTCTGGTAACATTTATTGTGTCAGTGATTCTAAACACTTCTATAATAAGGTATATAAAAGTGTTTGTTGTATATGGGTTATTGACATGATTTTGACAGACTGCCTTAATGTAACCCTCTAAGGACAGCATCACGCCTTAATGTAACCCTCTAAGGACAGCATCACGCCTTAATGTAACCCTCTAAGGACAGCATCACGCCTTAATGTAACCCTCTAAGGACAGCATCACGCCTTAATGTAACCCTCTAAGGACAGCATCACGCCTTAATGTAACCCTCTAAGGACAGCATCACGCCTTAATGTAACCCTCTAAGGAAAGCATCGGGCCTTAATGTAACCCTCTAAGGACAGCATCACGCCTTAATGTAACCCTCTTAGGACAGCATGATGCCTTAATGTAACCCTCTAAGGACAGCATCACGCCTTAATGTAACCCTCTAAGGGCAGCATCACGCCTTAATGTAACCCTCTAAGGACAGCATCACGCCTTAACCCTTTAAGGATGCATGTTGCTAAAAGATGACATCTGTTGTCATCATGCACTTATGCAGCCCCGGCGAGTAACTCAACGGGGCTGCATCAGTGCATCATGCCGACCCTTCAAGAGTGTTACCATTGCATAGGGTCGGCATGATCCTTGAATGCAGCCCTGGTGAGTTACTTGCCAGGGCTGCATTCATGCATCATGATGAACAAGGGCATGATGCATTAAGGAATTATGCCATCCTTAAAGGGTTAATGATTGATGTTCAGTTGTCACCATGATGCACCAATGCAGTGCAAGTGAGTAACTCAGCATTAAGCACTTTGTGTCCTTTAAAGGGTTAAGGCCAGAGTAGGAGAGCAGCTCCATAAACCCACACTGGGGGCGCTGTAGTATAAGTCACTCCCCACACTCCCACCAGGTAGTGCTATAGTGCCTGCCCTCACTCACACCAGGTGGTGCTGTAGTGCCTGCCCTCACTCCCACCAGGTGGTGCTGTAGTGCCTGCCCTCACTCACACCAGGTGGTGCTGTAGTGCCTGCCCTCACTCCCACCAGGTGGTGCTGTAGTGCCTGCCCTCAATCCCACCAGGTGGTGCTGTAGTGCCTGCCCTCACTCCCACCAGGGGGTGCTGTAGTGCCAGCCCTCACTCCCACCAGGGGGTGCTGTAGTGCCTGCCCTCACTCCCACCAGGTGGTGCTGTAGTGCCTGCCCTCACTCACACCAGGTGGTGCTGTAGTGCCTGCCCTCACTCCCACCAGGTGGTGCTGTAGTGCCTGCCCTCACTCCCACCAGGGGGTGCTGTAGTGCCTGCCCTCACTCCCACCAGGGGGTGCTGTAGTACCTGCCCTCACTCCCACCAGGTGGTGCTGCAGTGCCTGCCCTCACTCCCACCAGGTGGTGCTGTAGTGCCTGCCCTCACTCCCACCAGGTGGTGCTGTAGTGCCTGCCCTCACTCCCACCAGGGGGTGCTGTAGTGCCTGCCCTCACTCCCACCAGGGGGTGCTGTAGTGCCTGCCCTCACTCCCACCAGGGGGTGCTGTAGTGCCTGCCCTCACTCCCACCAGGTGGTGCTGCAGTGCCTGCCCTCACTCCCACCAGGTGGTGCTGTAGTGCCTGCCCTCACTCCCACCAGGTGGTGCTATAGTGCCTGCCCTCACTCCCACCAGGGGGTGCTGTAGTGCCTGCCCTCACTCCCACCAGGTGGCAGCACAGTACAAAGTAAGACCTTTTTGTCACACCAAGTGGCAGCACTGATGACAGTAACCACCATTTAATTATATTTACTAAACAGACTAACTTACCGATATATCACTTCATGTTCAATTAAGAAGAAATAATATAAAACTCAAAGGTATAAATGCTATAACATAAATTTGGAAGCTAGATGGATGGGTACTCACCATTGCTACCTTTAAGTGTCATGCCAATGCTATGGGGTTGATACTCTCCAGAAGGGTCAGCATGATGCACCAATGCAGCACCGGTGAGTTAGTCACTGAGTCTGTGTTGGTGCAATCTTGCAGTTTTGGACTTGCACTGCTCCGTTCGCTATTGTGTGTTTGGTATGGGAATAGAGCTAAGCTTCACTTGCTATCTAATTCTAGTATATAAGTCATCTCAGTAGTCATCTCACGTCTGATAATATGTAAGTCATCTCAGTAGATGTACCCACATCAGTGTATGTATGTCATAATGCTACGGCTGATAATATATTTTGGTCTGTCTCATATTCCAACTGCTTCTTACCTTAGAACACATGCTACAATGCATACTTTAACCCTTTGAGGATGGTATAGTGCTGTAATGCGCTATGGCCTTGTCATCATAATGTATGAGCGCCCTCTGTAGTTAGAGCTTGTAAGCATAATGCTGACCGATGGGATTGAGACACTCCCGAAGGGTCAACATGATGCACTAATGCAGCACCAGTGAGTTACTCCCCGGGGCTGCATTGGTGCATCATGACAACAAATGTCATCTATTAGCGACATGTGTCCTTAACCTTAACGGGGTTAAGGATGGTATGATGCTTATGTGTACTTTACCCTCAAACACCACTGCCAGCCTTAAAACTTTAAGGATCGTCATGATGCATGGGGGGGTGGGACATGTCCCAACTCATGTCTCTACGTCATAGCATGTTACCAGGTGTCCTGTATTTATGGTTTTGCTATTGACGCATCATTAAGGATTCTGCTGAGGGAACCCACCACAAAGTTGGTATAAAAGTCTTAAATCCTGTCTATTTTCACCACCTGTGTCACCCGTTTTTGTCACCCCGGTGAGGGACTGTGTTTATCATCAGTGCAGACAGTTCAACAGCATCATAACAAAAACATCAGGGCCCTGACGCATGGGGGGGGGGATGTCCCAGCTCAAGTCTCTACATCATACCATGTTACCAGGTGTCCTGTGTTTATGGTTTTGCTATTAAAGCATCATTAAGGATTCTACTACAAAGTTGGTATAAAAGTCTTAAATCCTGTCTATTTTCACCACCTGTGTCACCCGTTTTTGTCACCCCGGTGAGGGACTGTGTTTATCATCAGTGCAGACAGTTCAGCAGCATCATAACAACTAACGTCAACTCTACCGACATTCATCCTTAAAGTACTTGTGAGCTTAGGAACATCAGGCTACTGATGTGTGTCCTTAAAGTGTTTGAGAGCTAAAGAACAGTGGGCTACATGTGATAAGTTGTTATGATGCACCAACTCACCAGTAACTTGCCAGTGCTGCATTGGTGGATCAGTAGAACATACCCACATAGCTGTATATGCCATTAGGCTACACTTCTAAATGGTCAGCATGATGCACCAATGCAGCACCAATCAGCTACTTTCCAGGGCTGTATTGATGCATCATATTGACAAAGACTGGACAAATACTGGTAGAGCCATGCCATCCTTAAGCCTTTAAGCATGGGAAATGCATCACTCCTTGGTCGTCATGAGGGCATGAATGTTGATAAGCTGCCAAAGGGTCAGCATCATACACCAAGACAGCATTGGTGAGTTGTTTGCTAGGCTGCATTGGTTTATCAGTAGAAATAACCACATAGCTGTATATGTCATTATGCTACGGCTGATTATATGTGAGTCATATCAGTAGAAACACCTCCATTGGTGTATGTGTGTATGCAATTATGCTACGTCTGATAATATATTTTGGTCTGCCTCATATTCCAATTGATACTACTAGACTTCTTACCTCAGAAAACATAATAGAATGCATACTTTAACCCTTTAAGGATGGGCATGTCACTAAAAGATTTTGTTGGCATGATGCACCAATGCAGCTCTGGCAAGTAACTCACTGACCCTTTGGGAGTGTTTGAAACTCATCTGTTTAGCATGAATGCAGCACTAACAAGTTACTCACCAGGGCTGCATTTAATCATCATGACGAAAATGGGCATGATGCATTAAAGTATCATACCATCCTTAAGGGTTAAGGATGGTATAATGGTTAGATGTACTGTACCCTTTGATGGCATGATGAGTGAATGCAGCTGCTGGTGATGGGGGAGGGAAGAGGGGGCAGGTTACTGGAGGCTGTGCCATCCTACCACAGGTCTCCTAATGCGGCCGTGCCTAACGGCTGACAATGTGTAAGTCATCTCAGTAGAAATACCCACATTGGTGTACGTATGTCATTATGCTACGGCTAATAATGTGAAGTCATCTCAGTAGAGATATGAACTAATATAAATGGGGGGGCTGAACTTGAATTTGAAGGGAGTGTGCGTTTACGAAAATATGACTAAATATAGCTATTTGGTTGATACTTCTCATAAAAGTACACATTAATAAGACATTTAATATTAGAAATATCATCAATGTCTCTCCACGGTAATTTAGCAATAGGACTTGTGTATACACATATAAAAGGGCTTAGAGATCAAACAAATATAAATGGGGGGGCTGAACTTGAATTCGAATGGAGTGTAAGTTTACGAAAATATGACTAAATATAGCTATTTGGTTGATACTTCTCATAAAAGTACACATTAATAAGACATTTAATATTAGAAATATCATCAATGTCTCTCCATGGTAATTTACAATAGGACTTGTGTATACACATATAAAAGGGCTTAGAGATCAACTTAATATAAATGGGGGGGCTGAACTTGAATTCGAAGGGAGTGTAAGTTTACGAAAATATGAGTAAATATGGCTATTTGGTTGATACTACTCATAAAAAACACATTAATAAGACATTTGATATTAGAAATATCATCAATGTCTCTCCATGGTAATTTAGCAATTGGACTTGTGTATACACATATAAAAGGGCTTAGAGAACAAACTAATGTAAATGGGGGGGCTGAACTTGAATTCGAAGGGAGTGTAGGTTTACGAAAATATGAGTAAATATGGCTATTTGGTTGATACTACTCATAAAAAACACATTAATAAGACTTTTAATATTAGAAATATCATCATTGTCTCTCCATGGTAATTTAGCAATAGGACTTATGTATGAACATATAAGAGGGCTTAGAGATCAAACTAATATAAATGGGGGGGCTGAACTTGAATTCAAGGGGCTTTATAAGGTTATGAAAATATGACTAAATATGGCTATTTGGTTGATACTACTTATAAAAACACATTAATAAGACATTTGATATTAGAACTATCATCAATGTCTCATCATTTTGTTTGATGTTGATATGCAGCATACAATAGGGGATCAATATTTTGAACAGTTAAATGATTTTAATTTGCATTTCCTTCTTCATGAATAAGCATTGTTGCTACATACTTCTTCTATGTTTCTATACATATAGGTCAGTGTGGACCAAGGCCTCTACCTGGACAGCCCCCATCAGTACTGAAGGATCTAACACCTCCACCACCACCTCAGAGCCTGCCCCCTCCTCCACCAGGAGACCTTCCCTCCCCAGGATTAAGCTGACAGACTCGGTGGCTGCTGTGGCACACTCTGGTGCCGTGGGTGCTTACATCCGGCAGTCGCTGGCCACCCGTCGCAGCCGCTCTCTCCTCACCAGGGCCTCCAGCCCCAACCACAGCGAACCTGGTGGTGGTGGGGGGAGTGAGGAGGGGGGAGGAGGGGGCCGGCTGGAGGCTGTGCCGTCCTACCACAAGTCTCCTAATGCGGCCGTGCCTAACTCCTCCACAGACCGCTACCTACAGCACAGGGGGGTCATGGTGCCGCTCCAGGGGAGAGGAGGAGGGGCTGGGCACACCACAGGTGGGGGACCTACAGGAGGAGCTGGTCACTATTATAACACCCAGGAGGACTTACACTTACACCATAAGCAGCAGGCATTAGGAGGCACTACCACCAACACTGCAGGAGGTGCTGGAGGAGGCAGAGTGTGGGGGGAGAGTAGACTACCACTAGGGGAGGAGAGTGAAGGATACCTACACTCACCGGTGGGACATGATACTTCTACTCTGCTGGTGACTGCCCCACCACCCCACCACCACTCTTGTACCCACCACCTGTCCACCATCTCTAACACCTCCTCCTCCTCCTCCTCCTACCAGCCCCTCCCACACCCACACACCAAGCAGGGCGGTAAGCACAGGTCTAAGGCTGTATCATGGACCAGGTACAACCAGGAGCTGTTACAGGGAGGGACTCGAGGGGCTCACCACCTCACCCCGCTACACACAGGAAGTAGACACACAGGAACAGGAAGTACTGTGCCCCCAGCCCCACACAGGGCTGCCACTAGGGGGACAGGCATGCAGCACATGACTCAGCATAATGGTGATAATAGGGGAATAAGTAACACTAACTTCCCTATGATAGAGTTCAGGAGTTACACTAAGGAGCCTGGTTCCAGCCAGCACCGGACGTTCACCTTCAACCTGCCGCCTGACGGGGGAGCTGCAGGAGGCTTCCCTCCAGGGTTCCCGTCCTCAGTCAGCAGCATATCCCCCACCTCTGTCGGCACAGTCGCAGACAGCCTCACCTCCTCCAGCCTCCCCTACCACCACAGACTCAGCATCGACGAGGGGGAGGATTACGACTTCCGGGCCAGGAAAGGGAGTATTTCTAATGAACTAGCACCCGGATTTAAACAACTCCTCCGTACATCGACACCAAAAAGGGAGCGGCAGCCACAGGAGGTGATAAAGAGGAGGAGGGTGGAGTTCAGGGTGGAATCCCCGGATGTCCTGGATGTGGAGTGTAAGGAGCCTGTGACTGCTATATCAGAGAAGTTAGAACTGAACCGCTCTCCTCTCATGGGGGAGTTACTGACAGACAATGGGGAGAAATGCCTCACCAAGCCTCCCAAGTCCATCCTCAAGAAGCGTGAGAAGGGAGGTCATGGCACCGGGGAGGTGAAGTATGCTAAGAAGTACCAGGCCATATTGGTGCAGCAGGGCAGCTTCAAACTGCCGAGTATAAAGGACGGACAACACTTAACACTGACCGGGCGCAACACCAATAACCCTTCATACAACAAGGGGCAGATCATGTACAGCAACTTGGAAATAGCCAGCACTGGTTAGCCTGTGTCTGCAAAGATGCTAAAGAAGAACCTTCCATACTGCTGGGTTTGTAGAACCAGGCAAAAGTGGGGAAACCAGAGGTGTAGAAGTTCAACAGCTGGAGCTAGTTCCTTTGTTTACCACTATGGTCCTGGTAGTCTAACCAAAGGTCTCAATACTGTAGACAGTGTAGCTCATTTAACAGACAATACAAAATATATTTTTACCTTAAAGCATCTATACCCAGGGACTTTTGGTTGATGCAGCCATACTTTGAGTATGCTAATTTTCGAATTCTGAAGCCGCATGGCAGTGTGTGAATAACCAGCTTTTATTTCTTCAGAAAAGGGTACCGACGGAAATAATACTGAACTGTCAGAGGAGAAGCTATATCTGTGATAGGAATATGTTAGTCCATATGCCTCAAGGCTTCATGTTCATTTGATTTACCAATGCAGTTCTGATTATACAGGCATTACCAAAGACTGAGTGCACAGACCTACATGGAGACCTAATCATCCTGCAGTAATCACCTCATTACACGACACACCTGTGGGCTCTGGTTGTCTCAGATCACCAGGCGTAATAAGCATGTTAATGCCAGCTTCTATAATACTACCAGACGGCAGTACTTAGTGTACATGAGTTGTACAGGATCCCCTGGCCAACGGTGAGAGACTGTTTCGTAGAATATTACGGTGCAATGTTTAGATAACTCTCAAAGCCAATTCATAGCTTATAGGCTCATTATTGATGATTTTGAGTGAGACATAATTCTAGGTGAAAATTATTCATTGGTTCAATGCTTTCGACTCCCATGGAGGTCAATGTTAAATGAGATTCTCCTGATTTCAAAGAGATGTAAAAATTCACTCAGATGGAAGACTCCAGGGAAAAATGATTGGATCAAGCGGTCATTTCGGGAACTGTAGAAACATCATGATGTATTTATAAATACACCCCCTAAGTTACTTGCCAGGGCTGCATTAATGTACCCTCAAGGGTTATGGAAAGTTGTTCCTGATCTGGTCCATAAATGTTACTGCAGCTCTACAGTGCAACAAGGTGAGATCAGGGTAATTTGGCTATGCCCTGTTAGACATTGGTCAGGTCAGGGTAATTTGGCCATGCCCTGTTAGACATTGGTCAGGTCAGGGTAATTTGGCCATGCCCTGTTAGACATTGGTCAGGTCAGGGTAATTTGGCTATGCCCTGTTAGACATTGGTCAGGTCAGGGTAATTTGGCTATGCCCTGTTAGACATTGGTCAGGTCAGGGTAATTTGGCCATGCCCTGTTAGACATTGGTCAGGTCAGGGTAATTTGGCCATGCCCTGTTAGACATTGGTCAGGTCAGGGTAATTTGGCTATGCCCTGTTAGACATTGGTAACATGTTATTGTGCAGTGCCAGGTGTTGGTGGATGAGGTATAACTGACCAGGAGGCAGCAGGTGTATAACACATGTAAGTCCTACTCAGAGGTCAGTGGTCAGCCTGGGAATGCCAATAATGCCTTCTGGTGCTACACACTTAGGGTAAACCCTACTAGTGTGCATAAGGAACATGCTAATCCTTTATGGACTGCATGGTCTTAAAATGCACTATGTATGTCCTATTCCTGGTATGAAGCGAGTACTCGCCATCGCTTCATTCACGCATCATGCCTACTCTATGAATTTGAAAGGGTCAGCATGATGCACCAATGGAGCACTGGTGAGATACCTACACTTGGTGCATCATGATTAGAATTAGCATGAAGCCTTAAACATTATAAAGAGTAAAGTGATGCATATTGAAGGTTCAGTCTTCAAGCATTGTCAATAACTACTTCTTATATGGCTACAGCTATTGCAAAGTAAACCCAAGGTACTCAGAGGAACCAGGACCCATGTCAAGGGTAGCCACGTATCTGTATTCTTAGGCTAACAGAGCAATGTGTATGGTGATACATTGGTAGTTAAGTGCAATTGTATATGGTGGAAAGAAAAATGAGGTTTAAAAGAAAATATTATTGCTAGCTCCAAAGTGTCAATGAAAAGTCAGTATTTCTAATGCTCTCTGAAGGTCTAAAACCATTGATGCTTTAAATACTAATGTTTTTTGCAATAAATTATATTTTATTTATTAAAGATCTTGAAACAATAATGCAACATGTTAATTGCGTTTATTCATGCAGGAATAGCTCTTAGCTGGGAGGATAATTACAGCAGTATTATCTCCATTGTCAAGAAGAGAGTATTGTGTATTGGAATCAGGATCCTGAAATATTTATCCATTACATTTTGTATTTGCGTGTTAACCTTTTCTTACAGGATCAATAAAAGATGTAGATGTAAAGGTAAAATAAAATACACATTTCAGAATGTTTTAAGACTGCTTAAGATTCAATTTGATATAATGAAACTCTAGCTTAATGTCCATCACTAAGGAAGATATGCGCATAGTTCTGCAGATCTCAGAGATTCACCTATGGGTGCTGTTTTACTTCATCTTTACTCAGTAACAACTGTCAACATTTAACATCAGTTATATTGAAGTAGTGTTCTGTTAATGTACAATATTATGATGCTGGAGTACATAGATAAACAAGAAAAGGTGCTCAAATGCTTAATACATAATAGCCATTTTCAACTAATCTGTTTGAGGCGAAGAATCTTTATTGTGTTTAGATGAGATATATAGGTACCAGACATTGGTACAGATGTCAGAAGCCGGCAAAATATATCACGTGGCAATCAGGAGTCGTAGTCTGCATGTCTACATTTTGTACTTCTCCCTGTTCTCCAGGGAGTTCAGAAACTCCTTGCATTGATCTTTATTCATTGGTTTTCCTTTAGCCTTAGCAACAGCAGCAGCATCATCATCTGGGAAAGCAAACAAACACAAACACAAAAACAATCAATACAGTGATTCTAATAATCTGCCAAGGGGAGTTCTAGCTTCACATTTTCAACTCTGCATCAATATTCTGTTTGTTTTAGTAGAATTTAGTTTTATTATTATGAATTTACCCTCTGGAAATCAAAACCAAAGCTTTTGTTAAATTACCATGTTTGAAAATAACAGAATTGGTCATAAATGTATGATCAGACATATTGCTTTTTTATATGTCTGTGCAAAAACTCCAAATAGGAAAACATTGATGCAATGTTGAACAGCAGAAGCTTGTCTATTTCTGGCTCTGCAGGGTGTGTTTTCATCAGCTGGCGAGCAACTGCCTCAGACAACAGATCAATATTTGTAATTACTGTCCGCTGGGTAGTATGCACCCCCCTCAGGCACACCACAACTCTGCCACCATAACTCTGTCCTAACTAGACAATCTTAACCCTTTACTGGAAGCATGTCCCCATGTACCAATGCACTGCGTTTATAAGTTACTAGCTGACAGCATGACACCATGAGCCATTGTGGTACCATGTGGGCCTATAGGGTTAACCATGCATGGGGAGTGGTGGTGGTGCCTATTGGGAGGAAGGAAGTGGGGGACTGACCCCTACTGGTACACTGCATTATGCACTGTATAATTATACTTGGGAGAGAACCAGATGTAAGGTCAACAATAGTCACTGAATTATCTAGCAGTGCCTGTAGTGTATATTGTAATCGGGTAAAGAAGGACTTTTAACAGTGGGCAGGCAAAATAGTTAGGAGGTACTTAATGAAGTGCTGAATATTACAATTACTTTTAGAGTTTTTTGGTAAGGTAAAAATACTCCGACAAAGACCACAAAGACAAATTCAGCTTCATTCATAAATTTAGTCTATAATGTAATTTCATAAATATTCTGGAAAAAACATACTGTCATCAATGTTGTTCCCTCATCTGTCTGTGTAGACCTTTCTCTAAGAATATATGTCCCTATGTAGTGGCTCCCCTTTTATACCTACTGCCTCTGTGTTCTGCCTATTCCTCCTATTGTTCCTTCTTTACTCCCGATCTCCCCCACTCACCGTCCTCCTCCCCGCTGGGTAGCGGCACGAACCCCAGCAGCCCCTTGAACTGCTGCAGCATGTATTCCACCATCTCAGCGTCCGATGACGTCATCAGTTTGGACGCCTGCATGGCGCTGTACGTCTCGTTCAGGATGGCCAGGAACATGTTCATGACGATGAAGCCAACCACCATGATGAAGAGGAAGAAGAAGATGGGTCCCAGCAATGGGCTCGCACTGAAAGAAGATATACCAGTATTAGATAACCACCAGGATGAACAGGAAGAGAAGATGGGCCCCAGCAACGGGCTCGCACTGAAAGAAGATATACCAGTATTAGATAACCTCCAGGATGAACAGGAAGAAGATGGGTCTCTGTAATGGGCTCGCACTGAAAGAAGATATACCACTATTAGATAACCACCAGGATGAAGAGAAAGTCTTTACAAGATTTGGCTATTTCGTTATGTCGTACCTGCGAAGGTCGTCGAAGCTGAAGTTCATGAGCATGATGGAGAAGAGGCTCTCTACAGCAGACATGATGGTGGAGTAGTCAGCGAGCGTCCGGCCAAATATAAGGAACCCAAACTGGGCAAAGGCCAGGTACACAATGGAGAAGAACATCATGAAGTTCAGCAGCGGACGCACCGAGGCCTGAAATGTAAATGTTTAATGTTACCATGAAGCTTGGTAATAAGTCAACTGTGAGTTCAGGAGCATGAATCCACTGCATTCCTATACATTAAAACCTCTCCTAATCTGAGGGTTAAAATTCAGGTTTATTAAATAAAAGGGTCAAATAAATTCAGCTTATAACGATAGCCCCCCGACTTTGGGCCGATCCTATAAGCTACACTGGTAATCTGATTATGGTGTCTTTTGTACTGTACTATAGGAGCAAAAACGTGCATATAAGCCGCACCCGGAGTCTGTGCCAATCCTATAAGCTACACCAGCAATCTGACTCATGTACTAGCCGCGGCTTATACAAAAGGTTTTACGGTAATTACTCTCACAGATTTGGTCAATTGGATACTTTGTACATTTTGGTAAGCTGAGAATTTGACCTTCTGGTGACCCTCAGGTAATGACCTTCAAGTTAAACCTGGTTAACAGACCCACCTCTAGGGTTGTCATGAGCTCCGTGACCTTCTGATTAAACCGGATGAGACGCAGCAGTTTGAGCATGGCCAGGAAGACAAGGAACCCCAAGACGTAGCTGTACACTTCGTCATAGAAGATGACATATGCAAAGTTCAGGAAGGCAGCTGCAAGAAGGAATCATTAAAGACACATTGTGGATACCAATTGTCAGCAGTTGTTATCTTGTAGAATAAGTGGGACAGAGTGACAAAATGGTATGACAATTTTGAGAAGCTTTCCTTTAAAATACCCAAAAATAAAAGTATCTTGATTTACAGAGATTGAAAAAACAGGATCAGCATCTTCAATTCATAATATACCTAAATAAATGTTGATACTATTATAAACTTCCAAAATGTGGAGTTGAATGAATCTAAGGTTGGGGCACTAGATACTACTACTGTTCCAGCTTACCTTTGTCCTTATAACAGGATCAGCACATTGAAACCATGATTGACTTAATAAATGCTGATACTGGTACAAGCTTTCCTAACAGTGGAGTAGTATGACTGTTCCAGCTTACCTTTGTCCTTGTGGAACTTGTTGATGGTTGTTCTGACCATGATGAAGCGTATGCCATACATGGCACATGACACACAGGCTGTCACAATGCTGGCCAGCTCCAACATGTTCCACTTAGACTTCAGGTACACCTGCATGCATTCATTCATTGATATCATGTTATTTATACTAAATTCTACTAGGGTAGAGCCCTGTTTTATATACCTTAGAGTCAATATAGTTTATGGGATTTTGCTGCTTGATATCTTCCATGTGTTGGCTTATATGGGTTTAAGTGAAAAAAAAAGTATTTAACCATTTTTTAATATTTTACTCTACGTCAGGGATCCTCTTATATTTCAGGTCGGCTTAAATGCAATTTGCTTGTAATTACATTCGTATATTTTGCAGCTGAAATGCCGCTTACCTTGCCTTCCACCTTGACCCTCTTAGCCAGCAGCACAATGTGGTAGATGGTGAAGCCTACAAACACCAGCTGTAGGATTATCACAAACAGGGCCTTGGCACCCACATAGCTGTACAGCTGGATGGTCTTGATGTTAGCGTGGCACACCATGCCCCCGGTCGCTGGCAGCTCAGCCATGAAGTTCAGCATACTGAACAGTTTGGTAGAAGGGTTGATGACATTGAACTCCACAAAGACTGCCCTGGCTGCTCTGTCCAACCACGTGTTATCTGTAGGAGGTAAGAAGGAAGTATAAGGGGGTGATGACACGCTAGGTGGCAACAATGTGAAATGTAGTCTCTGTAGATTTGTATTCATGTACGTATCTTGGATAGATAGCTGCGTGTTCTATATCAAAGGACTATGACTGTGCTTGGAGAGTTATGTTACTACCATAGACACATGGCTTGAACTAATCAGATCACCATCACCAGATGAAATGTGAGAAAGACGTTATCGGCATGTACCCCAGTACTTGCAATGACTGGGTTACTTAGAAGATAAAGCATAGCGCACCTTTCAAATGCTGAACCTGGGAGGTGGCAGCCTGTAGATCAGGACCTAGGTCTGCCACATAGCCCCCTCCCCCATACACTGTGAGTTTACCCAGGGTGGGGGCTGTGTCTTACCTTTAAGGTGCTGAACCTGGGAGGTGGCAGTCTGTAGATCAGGACCTAGGTCTGCCACATAGCCCCCTCCCCCATACACTGTGAGTTTACCCAGGGTGGGGGCTGTGTCTTACCTTTAAGGTGCTGAACCTGGGAGGTGGCAGTCTGTAGATCAGGACCTAGGTCTGCCACATAGCCCCCTCCCCCATACACTGTGAGTTTACCCAGGGTGGGGGCCCCTGTCAGCTGTAAGGTGCTGCTGTACACCCAAGGTACAGGAGGAGTGCTGTTAGTGTCAGGGGGCACCCAGCCTACTGTGTAGTCTGTCTGGTCAAAGCTGCTGATGCTGTACTCAGGGTGACAGGCAGACCTGCCTCCTAGTAAGCTCACACTCAGGCAGTCAACTGTAATGGCAGCACAAGGAGTAATGGTTAGGTTGACTGCAATAACAGGAGATAATGATCAGGGTGGATGAAAGATACATTAAGAATGATTCAAGTTATTGAATAGGAACTAGATAAATTAGACATTTCATGGATGGCTAGTGAAACCAAATAGAAATTACAATTGTGTATTTGAAGAACCAACTGCACAGAACTAAGAATGTCTGAGGACATGCCATTCATAAAATGACTGAGCAAATTAAACAGAATTTTTTCCTAGAGGTACAGTACTACAGAATAGCTGAAGTACCACGGTCTTAAAATTGAAATCTGACCTTGCTTCACACGAGCCAGACGTAAGCGAGGTGAGCCGACCCTGAAGTAGTAGAGGTCAGACAGGAAGTACTCCAGACGCCAGTGTACCGGGTCGTCGTTGTACCAGCGCTCTGCGTACAGGTTAGGTACCAGGTAGGTCTCCAGCCAGCTGAAGAAGGTCGTTTTGTTGCTGACCTGGAATATGGAGAATAAGTGTGGTGGGTGCTCCTGTGCCAAATTTTACATTGAAGGTGGTCTCAATGAGAGTGACCTAAATGTTAATATATCTGTTTATGGATAATTACCATTTCTTCATAACAAAGAGGGTTTAGCTTTTAGGGTTTTTAACTGAGGGAAGCGGTGTAAACAATTTTTAACACAACATTTGCACAGTAGCACATTCTTTGCAGTTCAGGACTACAGTGGCAATAGTTTGATGTGTTGATCTGATCATAATATTAAAAAAAACATTTTCATCTCAAACTTGTAATTGACCTGATTCAACGTGTCCACATTGAAGAGATTGCTCAGCTCATGCTTGGTCTGGTAGGAGTTACTTACCTGATTGAACTTGTCCACATTGAAGAGGTTGCTCAGTTCGTGCTTGGTCTGGTAGGAGTTACTTACCTGATTGAACTTGGCCACATTGAAGAGGTTGCTCAGTTCGTGCTTGGTCTAGTAGGAGTGACTTACCTGATTGAACTTGTCCACATTGAAGAGATTGCTCAGCTCATGCTTGGTCTGGTAGGAGTTGGGGTCGCGGCTGTCGTAGATGAGGACACAGATGAGTACGAGGTAGATGACGTAAATGGTGATTTCCTTACAGATACCAAACATCCTCAGCTCCTTCTCACGAGCTATACGCATGTTCTCCAGGTGGTTGTCGTCTATCTCCTTCTGCTGATACGGCACACGATGACCTAGTAATGTGTGTTCCAGAATGATGTGGATACTTTATAAATCTACAATTACATATAGCTTTTTCTAGGTAGTTCTTCTTCTGATAGGGCATTATGTAAAGAAACGCTGGTTTCCGCTGTTCACCAATTGGGCTGAACAGTTACATAATACCCAGTGGGCAATACTGCTAACCTAAGTGGGTTATACATGCTATAATTGGTTCAGAATATTAATGTGTAAACAAGTTTATAATAGATTTCTGAAATGTTAAAGTTACATATGTTCACCTGGTCATTGTTTATAACCTCCACAAAATTGTAACATTTTCTTTGCTATGCAATTAAAAGAAAATTCATTCATTATTTCAGTAATCCAGTTTAATGTTTAAAATCGTTTCAGCAGGATGTAAACCCAAATGTGACTTCTTGCAATTGTGGGTCATACAATATAAATGAATCTCTCCTAGGAAAGTGGCCAACGGTCACACTGAGATGCTTAATGTAAATTGCTACACCTTCAATATGTATATCTCCTTTTACCTTTAGCCGTTTATTCATCATTCTGATGTATTTCTTTTGGATGTGCATCAGATCAAATTAAAAATATAATATTAAGATTGCAATATTGAATTTGAAAAACTACAATATTGAAACCAGAGAGAATGATATTGAATACAGATATTCAGAAAATGAAAATATAAACTTCTTTATTGATTAGAGAAAATATGAGGCAATATTAAATATGGAAAATGGTATCAAGGTAGCCATTTGACTTGCCCCAGTATGGCATCTGTGGGGTATCCTGGAGCAATGAATGATACATGGCCATTAGGCCTGGGTTAATCAGAGTCACGCCACCACAGAGATGTATAGTTAATTACTGTCCATAAGGTCAGAAGGTAAACTAGCAGGAAGGTGCCATAAGGTGCACAATTAGGCACATGACATACACCTTCCGCCTAGCGTATGAATAATGAACTTAATCTATAATTAGAAAGGTCATACAGTGCAATGTAAACAACTATTACCTTATCTAGCATCAAACTTTACTACTTAAAACAACCATCAGGAAATGCTCAGTTTTAGTTTAAAATCCAGCCTAAATGTGAGATTTATGCTCATTACCGTACATTTTTGTTTATAAGCCTTACTCGTTTGTTAGCCGCACCTAGACTTTGAGAAGATCCAATAAGCTTCACAGGGGGTCTGATTATGGCCATTTTACTGTACTATACTAGCAAAAACTAGCGTATAAGCAGCATCTAGACTTTGGGACCATCCTATAAGCGTACTAGCCGCAGCTTCTGCATGAGAATTTGTGATAGCGTATTTGTACCCATTACAGCAATCTATAGATAACCTAACAGCCTGCTTCAATAATCTCACTTTGCCTCACATAAAAAATAATCATGATGATTTCTAATTTGTATTTTGGCTTATATAACTGTTATACATGCTTTATTGGAGTGTGATCCCCTTGTTATGTCATATCATGTAACTCAGGAAGGCTAGTGGTAGACAGCTCAGTGGTGCCACCTGCTTCCTTTTGTAAACACTAAGGGAGGGTTCACTATTGATGGCAGGGGGGGGTGAGCATTTGAGGGGGGAGGCAATTTTTTTTAGGGGTATTCCAAGGGGGGGGCCTTTTTTTTTTACCCTATTCTTAGGGGGGGGGCCTTTTTTTTAAGGGGCATTCCTAAAAATGTCGCGAATTTAGTACGTTGAAATGTCGCGAATTTTGGTAACAGCCTGTGTAAAAGTGTGTTATATTTTACCAAATTATGTCAATATTTTCAAAATTTTCTAAAATTTTCCTCAAACTCCCAGCAAATTTCTCACTGCATCACTCAGAATAGCCCACTGTGTTTTGTCAGTCACCAAAAAATGCCGGCCTCATGTAAGCACTGAGGGTATGGGAGCTTCCAATTCATAAGCACTGGGGCCCTTAAACTCAACGGTATGTAAGTCGAGTGTCTGAGGTTTGACTATTATCGCTCACCAGCGAGTATCATGAGACGTTTACACTAAAACACCTTACGAATGGATGTATTTGTCGCAAGGTAGTAAATTGTAGGTAAAAAAGTGCCCATGATTAAATGCATACAATTAGAAGACACCAACATCGTTTTTGTAATAAAGTTGAAAACGATCCAGAGTGAGGGGGGGGGGCGCTTTTTTTTTAACCTATTCCGAGGGGGGGGCCTTTTTTTTTCAACCTATTCCGAGGGGGGGGGCCAATTATTGTTGATGTATTCGATTTGCCAAACGCTCACCCCCCCCCCCCCCTGCCATAAATAATGAACCCTCCCTAAGTGAGTAAGTGACTGGTGAGAGCTATATTGACAACAGCAAAGTAGCACTTGGTGAATACCAGCTGTAACCCTGTAATTACGGTTCTAGCTCATAATCACGCATTGACTCTGTAGTTCTCAGTGGTCTTGCAGCTCTGGTAGGAAACTAGTGGGTGGATCCTATGTTTAAGAAAAGGCCAGTTGCGTCCTATGTTGAATGGAAAAGGCCCCCAGCAAGTGTTACTTGCACATGTCATAAACTACTTACCACATGCACTTTGGGGTCGTTCTGGTTCTACTTCTGGCTGTTCCTTTCGGAGCCTTGCTTTAAAGTCCTGCTGTGTGAAATCATCCTCATCGTCCGGAGGTTGTTTAAAGATGAGTGCTACCACCATAGCCAGGGCTAGAACCTGGGGAATGACAAATAATGTATACAAATAAAATGATAAGGCTTTATAACAAATATGTAGAAAGTATATGTTTCGATGAGAGTGAAAGCATGACCAGGTCCAGTACTTAAATTATGATCAAAACAATAATATGTATTTTAGAAACATATTTAAACTTTATCAGGAAGTCAGTGGATGTAATTTTCTTTCTGTATATTTATACCCACAATTTCACCCGAGGCCATTAGGTACTGTTTATTAGCTCAGCAGCACTGCATTACTGCATCATTCTGACCCTTTGTGCATATCTCCCTCATAAAGTTAACATGATACACTGTGCCCTGTACATTGGTGTGTCATGCTGAGAAAAGAGCATTAAAGGGACAAACCCGCAGCCTTTAACCTGAACCTTACCTTGAGTGGCTGTACCACTATGATGGACTGGAAGAAGGAGAGGATGAAGGAGGTGAGCCAGCCGAGAGACTTGGTCTGTCCCCACTCAAAGCTGTACAGGATGGTGAAGAACCCTGAGACGGCCACCGTCAGGACCACAAAGAACCACGCCATGTAGATACACCACCAGGGAAGGGTGAGCGGGGGGCGGGGGACCTTGGTCTTCTTGGTATCCTTCTTCTGTGTCTCTGCAGTCTTCTCCTGTAAGAAGTCATGGAAGAATAAATGAAATAGAAAAAAGCCAGTAATAATCACTAGGTTATATACCTAGCAAAGAACTGGTTTATATTTAAGCTCTTGATATGTAGCTTACATTAGGGCGGTTGTCAATGTTGTCTTCCGGTTGGATTAAGTCCTGTTCATCACTGCGACCAGTTGATGGACGCAGATCTGTACCAGAGGTCGGTGTATCCATGTCAACCTGTGTGTCCTCTTGTACACTGTCCTTCAGATCCACCGTAGAGTCCATTTTAGTGCAAGTAGTGGCTTCACCCACTTGGAGTTCAGACCGAGTATTTCCTTGATCACTGGTATCTGCATCTACATATGCGGTCATTGTGGAATCGCTACGTTCATTGTCATTAGTTTGGTTCAGTTGTGGATCAGCATCAATCACCTCCTCATTTGGACTGTAGATGTAGACAAATAGAGAGAAACCTGACATTAAAGATTAAGGCTTAGATTTATATCCTTCTTCCAAAATAGAAACCTGTAACAGCTTAAGTCCACTAAGTAAAAATTCATGCAGAATTTACAAAATTACTAAATATTTACACCATAACAAAGGTTAGATATTTTGTGGATTTCACTTGGTATATTTTGGCCTTAAATCATACAGGCATTTGTCTTCTGGTGTATACAATTAAGTGCATTTGTCTTCTTGTGTATACAACTAAGTGACAATTAAGCAATGTATGTTTGTCAATACAAAAGCCCAGTGAAACAACACCTCTCAAAGTAAAGAATTCTACACCAAAAAAGACAAATTTAATGATTACCTTTCAGTTTTAGAATTTGCTTTTGGTGTTTTTGGTGGCCGAGCCCGTGAGCGCCTGAACAGAAATACAATCAGTACTGAGACCGGGATGGATACGAGGCTGCTGGCAATGCTGATAAACACCTGCTGTGGGGTGAACTCTAGCGGCCCAATGCGTACATACTGTGTACCTGTAGGTAATTAAATACAGAACAGTTTTGGTGAAAATGCTTCTGTGAATTATAAAATATGTACATACTTGTATACATGTAATGATGCAAAGGATGGCAATGCTTGTATCCACCTTATATAGTATACTTACCATCTTCTTTCTACAGTGTACCTTGTACATTATCATGTTTGTACATTATCATGTGACTTGTACCACATGGCATTGGCTATCATGTATGTACCACATGGTATCATGTACATACCGTCTATATTGTCATCCGACTTGTACCACATGGCATTGGCTATCATGGTGGCATACAGAAGAGCGAGGCAGCAGGATAGTCTTTGTACTCGTGTAAACTTGCTGTATGTCGGCCGACTCAACAACGAGAACCAGAGATGGCCATCTGACAGATCCTTACGAGCAGTTGTCCGGAACAAGAACTGGAAAGTCTTGAGGTCATCCAATGTTGCAACTGGTAACAGACGCTCTATTTGTCCATCCTCACGATCCACTCCCAGCCAGCGGTTGCACAGGAAGACAAACCTGGAATGTAAGTGAGTTGCAGATGCATGAACAGACATGATTCAGTTCTGTATGCTCCTGCTCATGACTGGAAATGCTTTGCATCTTGCTTGTTACTTGCTCAGGAACTCTGATCTGATTCAAATTAAATTGATCATCTGAATAATATCATAATAGATGTACCTACCCTCCTTGCAACATCTTCACTGCCAACTGGTTAGAACATCTGAGACTTAGATCTTAGATTTGAGACAGACTGGGAGGTATGAGTTATCCTCTACCTTGGATTAATGTGCTATAAAAGAGGCAAAGCTGTATTGTTGATATAATAGACCTACTTCTCTGAGGTGGCAGGGTTCCTGACGATTACCCTGTCCAGGAACCAGGAAGCATTCTGTCCACGGCCTGTGTTATCGTGCCACACACGGATGTAGAGTAGACTACCCAGGGACTGTGGGACACTCAGTATGTAGCGGTGGACACTGCCCCGGGTTAGTCTCTATATGATATAAGTACATGTATAAGGAGTGTTAGTAAGACGTTATAGAGTAGACTACCCAGGGACTGTGGGACACTCAGTATGTAGCGGTGGACGCTGCCCCGGGTTAGTCTCTATATGATATAAGTACATGTATAAGGAGTGTTAGTAAGACGTTATAGAGTAGACTACCCAGGGACTGTGGGACACTCAGTATGTAGCGGTGGACGCTGCCCCGGGTTAGTCTCTATATGATATAAGTACATGTATAAGGAGTGTTAATAAGACGTTATAGAGTAGACTACCCAGGGACTGTGGGACACTCAGTATGTAGCGGTGGACGCTGCCCCGGGTTAGTCTCTATATGATATAAGTATGTGTATAAGGAGTGTTAATAAGACGTTATAGAGTAGACTACCCAGTGGATGCTGCCCGTGTTAGTCTCTACATAACAGAAAAACCAAAAAGGAAACCAAAAGAAATACTGTTCACAATATGGTACAGTTTTGATGCTTCACAAAAACCGTAATTGGATGACAAGCTAGCTTACCTTTTTGAGAACGGTCTCCAGTTTGCGGACCTCAGTTTCTCCCATCTCCCCAGCTAGTACAAAGAAGACATTGGAGCGGGTGGCAGCCCCGCTGCGGGCGGCTGTGTGAACACTGAGGTGGTAGTGGACACGGTCCCCTGGTAGGTTGTCAGCTAACGGCGCTATACCCCACTGTAGTACAGACATGAAGATATATAAATCAAACCCCTCCACAACATGAAGTGAGAAGCAGAACAAATACAAGTCAACTCTTTGAGCGCAGCATAATGCTATGCCCAATGGTTGGCAGCACTAGCGAGTTATTTAGCATATAAAGACAATCACACAGCATTTGGAAACCATTTGGTTGATAAATCTTATTCTTTTAAATGTTTAGTTTGAATGCACCCATCATTCCTTCGGCTTGACTTAGCACTATGTGATGAAAAGGAAAGAAAATATTGAAAATAGGTAGGAAGAAAATAAATTTACAAAATTAAACTCACTTTTATCAGGTCCTGTTTGTCCTTCCTCCTGAGGAAGATGGCGGCTACAGCATAAGCGATAACAATCCCGATAACGGTCAACACAACATGGATGTTCTCCAACAGCTTCTGGTCCAGGTTGTCAAACACAGTGCTGAAGTCTATGGTGTTAGGTGGAACCACAAAGGAGGAACTGAAGAGTGTGAGATGGGTGCAGGCACACACCATCTCCTCCATGGTTGTATCACTGTGCAGCTGGGTAAAATGTAAATAAATGTAATTTAGGGTTAGTGCCCATCTTGTCTAGTTAGGAAACTCTCGCAATATCTGAATTAAAAAGAAATAGATTTCAATGACATGCCTAAATTTCGGTGGAAAATTCTCTATCTTTCCTCCATGGATATATATATTTGTCATGCTGATCCTGCCGAGTTAATACAATCCCAACGGATGGGCATGATGCATCAGCATAGCACAGGTGGTGGAATGGTGCTGTATATACTTACTGTAAGCCCATCAGTGGCCCAGACTTCATTCTCAACATTCCAGTAGACACATTTAGCAGAAGTGTGAACAAACATGGCATCAGGCGGTCTCTCCCCAAGTGCCCTCCAATCAACATCTGCACGACAAAACCAGATCAGTGTACAGGTTGTTTGCATAGGACAAAGACTAATCATATTTGCCTCTCAATCAATGATTTGTGAATAAAACCCTATAAAGGCAACATAGTGACTCAATGAACTATGGATATTTGTCTACACGATGCACAAATGTGGTATTGGCGAGTTACTCCCCAAATGACATTACATGTAAATACTTACCAGCCTGCATGGAGATGTTGAGTGTCACATTCCCATCAGCCTCAATGACGTCCTTGAAGTCTACCAGAGACACCACCAGACGTCTCACCTCTCCCTCAAACTGACTTGTATAGGCCGCAGACTCCCTGGGTAGATAGAGCTCCGACAGGAAGGTTTGGTCACCAACCTTGTAAATTAAACATTCAAACAATTGAGACAACTAAGTATTTAGCTTGGGGGAGCAGGAGCAAGGAATCTCTTAACCAGATGTAACTAGGGTGATTTCCTTCTAGTAAGCAATGGAGTCTTCACTAGGCATACTTTAAAAGATTCTGTCAGTAGGAGAATTTTCAGTTGAGGAATACCATACAAAAAGTCATTGTTATGAGATATGTAAATTGTGAATATTAGATAGATATTCAGCTCACCTTAGCAGAGATATTACAGCCCCTGTCAGTGAGCACTATGACACTCTGCAGGCTGTCAGAGCTGTTGATGAGCCTGGAGCCTTGACAGGAGATGTTCTGCGGGGTGGGTGGCTGCTTGACGGCTATCCTCACGATGAAGGGGTCGTCTGGAGGACTGTGTGTGATAGCTGTACCATCAGGTCTGGTCATGGTGAGGCTGGCCATGCTCTCTGTGGGATCTCCTCCCAGGGTGTTATTCTCTGTACCCAACATCTGCAGGAAAAGGTGTAAAGTACTTAGGAAGTGGTTATTCTCTAACAAAATTAGCAGGGTTGAGAATGTCACTTTTTTTTACCGACAAAGCTGTCATTGATACTGATAATAGTGGGGCCAAAGAAAGACATTTGGAGCTCTCTCAAAAAAGATTTACCTTGGTAGACCTGCATGAAAATCCACCACCCCAGCCGCCTTTGGTAAGACATTACCAGTATGCACAATACTACAATTGGAGATTTTACACCAACTCTGAACTGACCTTGACACTGACCCCCTCAGCTGCAACCCCTGACGGGACCTTGATGGAGTTACCCATGACCTTGAGGGGTTCCTTTTGAAGTACTTCAGGAGTTACTTTAGCACCGACCATGCACAACCCAGAGGTACAAGCCTCTGACTGTTCATTGCTGACTACTGACTTCTCCATAGTGCTCCCGATACTGTCTGATGCTCTCAGTGCTTTACTACCCCGTGATGCACACTGTAACAAAGTGTAAGAAACAGGGACATGCTGAAAGGATGCTTTATAGTAGGACATTTCTGCTTGGTTGCTCTTTTTTCAAATTTCTTCATGAAACTTATAATATAAAATAGTTTTTCAAGAAGGTGGTAAGCAGCCAAGCTTGGTGGGTGTTTACATCACATTCGATGGCATAAGTATCTTTCAGATGAATCATTTAAAAAAGCAGTAAAACATGGAAGGGTCTATTTTGGAAGTGTTTGCTTCTACATTATCTGTGCTAAGGGGGTAATTCTGAGCTTTTGTTTAAGTCACTCATGTTATAACCTAACCATCTGTTTCCGTTCTGCTACATTCTTGTTATATTGCTCCTCAGCAGCCTTCTGTTCCTTGGGGGATGGGTCTTCATTTAGTGGTGGATATGGGACACGTTCGGAACAGATGCTGTCTGCAACCCACACACTGCCCAGGCACTCTACATTACCTACAGGGTTAGGGAAAGATAAGAGATATTAACCATGTCAGTAATACAATAGATACCTACAATATCTTTTATTCAAAGAAAAAGGAGACAGGTTTTATTTCATGAGTAATGAAAATCAACAAGAAAGTCATTCAATTATTTCTCTATTCATTATTACAGAACAGAACAGCATCAGGTTCCTAGATAATCACAAATATATACATACCTGTCACCAAACCTTTGACATCACCCAAGGCACCATACTTGGACATGACCTCCTCAGACTTGGTGCTGAAGTCGGTCATACTGTCTAACATGCTGTCCTGTATAAGGGTAAAGGGAGAACTAGCAGCAATTAACCCCCAAAAATCTGTGCACCTGCACCCTCAAACTATGTCCAATTTGCTTGAGGCTATAATGTGTCAGATTAAAAATCCAATTGGTCAATGCTTCCTTTTTTTCTCATTTAGGTAATGTGATATGGTAATAGATAATTGATAAATGTTACCTTCATTTTCAGGGAACTTTTCTTTGCCACCTTAGCCCTGATCATGGCTGCAGAGTTGCACATGTTGGGTCTCGTGACTGTTTTAGTGGAATCAATGAGAGCCTGCGCAACATCCTCATCCACCTGATTAAAAAATTCAACGGTTTATAAAAAGCCACGATCCCTCAGCACCTTCATTTAGTAGCACGATGCACTGGTGAGATACTCAGCAATGTTATACTGAGGATATATATCAAGGGCAAGTATCAATCAAACCTTGGGATCAGAATGAGTCTTGAATGCAGTGACCCCTTATACAATCCTCAGGAAGAGCTACCATATTTTCTCCATCCCACGTTTTTGTGTCGATCTGACCTCTCACTTAGTAACCTAGAGATCCCATGGTGCTTCCTCTGGCAGTTTTACAATGTGTCTGTCAGCTGGGGCCTTACACCTTTACCTTATTACATACAAAGATAACTCACCTCTCCAGGTGAGTACTGGGCACTGAGGGCGGCAGTCCTCACTACAACAAGCGGGTTGTCTGATTTTACACCCTTATTTAACTGGGTCAAATCCACTGCATTGTTTTGCCGCACCTACATAATAAAGTATGAAATTGCTGATCTGTAAAATTGTCAAATCTGTGCAAACAAACTAAATGTTTGTGAGATATATCATTAGATTTGCATCATTGCTATCTTTAAACTGTGAGGGAAAACAAGTTAGAACCATGTACTTTAATCTAATAATCTATAAGGTTACCTCAATCTTATGTAGTCAGTAGCAAGTCTTGGTCTCCTTATACAAACCTGTAGTTGTATGTTGGTTACATGACGGCCCCCACGGGTTGCCCCAATATAAACTGTCAGGATGACTTTGTACCCTGTGCTCTCCATGCCTTCAGGTAACAGGAACCTGTCTGTCTGATACACACCCCTCGCCGGCCCCTCGTGAAGCATCACCTAGACACAAATGTAGTTTGATATTCCACTGCTGCAGCATATGTAAAATGGGCACTACTTCTAATAACTGTTGTATGAGGTGCAATATGCACAGGTAACCCGTATGTAACAGGAAGGTCTGTAGTAGCCATTTAACAAATAATTAACAATTGGCTCTACATGATGCATGAATGAAGCACTAGTGAGTTACTCTATGGTGCTGCACTCATCCATCATGACAGCAAAAGGCATAGTGTATTAAGGGGTCTCATGATATTGATCACCTCGTCAGCATCCCCCTCAGGTATCCGGTACCAGGCTGAGTACCAGAGCCGGATGTTGGGGTCGTCGGGGAAGTCCTCATCGTACCAGTGGTCACATGTCACCTGGAACAGGTCCTGTATTGCCAGCCCTGCAGCACAGATGGATCCAGTACAGAATGAGATCAAATGGACATGCTCACCTTAATAGACAGTCGATACTGTCTTTACCGGCCAGACACCCCCTATAGACAAAAAACTCATACACTATTTTAGGTTTTTATGAGGTAAACCCTGATTCTGTTTGGGCTGGCAAAATGTTATCTGGTTTGATGCAAAATTGGTGCAAAATATGAAAAGTGACTCTCAGGGTTACTTTGATGACTTATTATACATTACCTTGTAGTATGTTGGTTGTACAGGTGCCTAATTTAGGAACTGGGCAGGTATAGAAGGTATCCTCTACAGACGCCTCCCCACTCGACACACTGACTCTGTACCGCACGTTAGCCAACATCTGATCAGCCTGTATCTGGGCTAGGCATTCTGTCTCTGAAGAGGATAGTAGAATTGTAATATCATTTCTATGAATTCATGATATAGACATTTTCTTTTTTCTATCCATACTCTACTGGGAAGACAATTTAAATTATTTAAACAGATATATAATTGTCCTACCTTCTTGTTTTGTGGTGTCCACAGACACATCATTCTGTGAGGTATCAGTGAGTTTCTGCAGAACCCAGCTATAACTGGAACACCGCGGTGAGCAGGACACTTGCAGCTTGACCACCAGGTGGACTTTGATACAGTTGTCTTTCAAGTTCTCCCCCACAATACTGAGATTAAAACATTTAGAATTAAGAACCCAGAACAGTAGTATCAACTAAGTCATGTTATGGTGATTAGGAATTGCATCCATAGTTACAGAATAAGTTGAATTAGGAGATGCATCCATAGTTACAGAATAAGTTAAATATGGAGGTACATCCATAGTTACAGAATAATTTAAATTAGGAGATGCATCCATAGTTACAGAATCATTTAGATAAGGAGATGCATCCATAGTTACAGAATAAGTTACATTAGGAGATGTATCCATAGTTACAGAATAAGTTAAATTAGGAGATGCATCCATAGTTACAGAATAAGTTACATTAGGAGATGCATCCATAGTTACAGAATAAGTTAAATATGGAGATGCATCCATAGTTACAGAATAAGTTAAATATGGAGATGCATCCATAGTTACAGAATAAGTCAAATTCAGAGATGCATCCATGGTTACAGAATAGTTAAATTAGGAGATGCATCCATAGTTACAGAATAAGTTAAATTAGGAGATGCATCCATAGTTACAGAATAAGTTAAATATGGAGACACATCCATAGTTACAGAATAAGTTAAATAAGACACTGGTCATATCTACCTGAGGCCCAGTGTAGGTGCTGATGGTCCTATCAGTGTGACTATGGTAGATGTGGTAGCACTCCTGTCATCCTTGGTAACTTCCACCGTATATTCACACACCAGCCCCTCCATGTCTGGTACATAGGCCACACTGGAAGAGCAGGATTTGTTAATTGGGAGATATCTGTTTGGCATCCATAGAGTTCTAGCAAGTATTATTTGTATGAGATTTGTGGATTTGGCTGTGACTAGGATCAATGAACATAAAACAGATGTTTAATTCCTGTATAACAGAATGCACTATACACCAACTTACTTGTAGCGTGCCCCCAGAGCCTGGCCTGTACACAGTCCTGTGTTTCCACCTGCTGACACCTCAGCCACAGTCCAGCTGTAGCCCAGCCCCTCAGCACCCCCCTCACCTGCCACATCAGGGTCTGCACTCTCTGTAGCATCCAGCACAAACGACCCAGACTTGGTGACCTTCTCCCCGCCCTGCATGGAGGCCTTGAGGGGGGTGCGTGTGACAGTGAAGTAACCGGTAACCTGGACTTGTAGCTCAGGCTCTTCCTGATGCCAGGTGCTGTAGGTAACTTCATAGCTGCCAAGGTCCAGGTAGTTCCTGAAGAACTCTAGTTCTACCTGAGAGACCTCCACCAGGTTGTGGGACAGTTGGACCTCTTCTTGACCCTGGAGGAAGTTTCTTTTAAGCTTTTTCATAGCATATAGGTGAAGAACATTAATTCATTTATCATGATGTTAATCTTCTAAGGGAAAATATTCCTTTTTGATGTTTGCTAAAAATGAGCAAATCTTTGGTTCATCCATTCATAGCGAGGTTCCAGGTAGGAAACATCTTTAATGTGTATGTCCACTGAATATACTATGACATGGTGTACTTACCCCATATTTAAACACCCCCCAGCTGTAGCCTAGTTGGGGTGTGGGGGTACAGAGTAGCTGGGTGGTAGAGGCAGATGCAGTGATGGTACTAGACATGGTGTACTTACCCCATCTTTAAACACCTTCCAGCTGTAGCCTAGCTGGGGTGTGGGGGTACAGGGTAGCTGGGTTGTAGAGGCAGATGCAGTGATAATACCGTTCCTGTTGTACTCTGTAGGTGCTGCTGGACTCTGTCCTACACCTTCTAGTGCCACCTCCACACAGGCCGTCCTCGCTGAAACCAAAACTTGATATCAAGATGGTGCTAGAAGTATCATGGCATCTCAGTATTATTCTGTATTGATATGAATCTGTACATAGCATTATGTTAACAAAGAATGTTTTAGAAATTAACCCTGTAAATAGCAATGGAGGGATATTTTCAAAGGAAACATGGCTGGCTGGTTGCCCATAAGCCAGAGGACCATAGCTTGAAGTACCTAATCTTAGAGCACAACAATCTCATACCAGATTTGATAGGATAACTCACCTGTTGTTGTAGTTGTAGTTTGTGTTGTAGTTGTTGTGGTGGGTGTTGTAGTTGTTGTTGGTGTTGTTGTGGGTGTTGTTGTTGTTGTTGGTAGAGTTGTAGTGGTGGCTAATAAATTATCCATAAATCAATCCCATGAATGCAACATGAATGATTTGTAGACATCTAAAACAGGTTCACACACATACACTCAGACACACATAATATCAACTAAGGGTAGCTTTAAATGTCAGCTAAATAAGTGAAGGAGAAATATATAAATAGATAGATGATGCCCAAAGTATCAAGATGATTATATATATGCAAACTAAGCTAGAAGTGGAAGCAGAAACTCCTCTTGATGTATGACGTCCGATTCCCTGTAAATCAAAGAAAGATGTTAGAATGCAATGTCTGTTCAGCAACACAAACATCCACATTATCTATGTATGTACATCCTAAGGCTGAAAAAGAGACAAAAAAGAAATCAGTAGTATGTATTTAACCCTGATCCCAGTGCCTCCTGAGATGCACTTCTGCTGTTCTGGGTTTCTGACACCCTGAAGCATGACACGTATGAAGCGGTGTATCATATAAAGCCCCAAGCAGTAGGCGTGTATCACTAAGTTATGTAGAGCTGCAGTTGTTGATAGCAACAGGTGTGTGTGTTGTCATAATATCTCCTAGTCCACAGCTCTTGGCTGGTGTTAATAATTATAGGTGTTCCAGTAGTTGGCCGTCCAGTAAGTGATGAGCAGTTGGAGGAGGGAGTGGGGAAGGGGACAGTTATGGCCACGCCAACTGTTTTTGCTTAACATATTTGTGAATACATAGAATGACAAAGCAAGTCAATTTAATTAGTGTGTTGACAGGTTAGTTGGGTATACAAGAATGGGTAGGGAGTTTCTCCTCCAAGGGAAAAGACACAAAATAGATATGAAGCTGCCAACCAATATAAAAATATCACTTTGCAAATAAGGGTAATAACAGCTTGTGTCCGTTGAATATCTAAAAAGCTAAGTAAACCATATTGAATTGCAGATTGGAAGTAACTAATGTGGACAACTTACTTGTTGTAGTGGTTGTTGGGGTGGTTGTCGTTGTTGGTATAGTTGTTGTGGTTGTTGGTATAGTTGTTGTGGTTGTTGGTGTAGTTGTTGTGGTCGTGGGTGTTGTTGTAGTGGTTGGTGTTGGTGTTGTTGTTGTTGTTGCTGTAGTTGTACCTGAAAATGTAAAAACCTCATGTGTCCTTTTCCCTCATTTATCAATTTTTAAATCCCCACCATACATTTCCCAGCATACACTCACACAGCCAACCATCTTTCCATATAAAATATTTCACACCAAAATCAAGCACACAAAGGTAACTAGGGGTACAGCATCATTTCTGCATCTGCAACAAGGAGTCATCCAAGTATTGGTTTTGCTGCATTCTGTAATAGAAACAACAGCGTTATTAATCCTCAAGTTTCAGTTTCATATTGTCCGGTCCTTATGGTCCTGTCATTGCCTTAATCAATCAGTAGCAATCTACAAAGGAGATTTTGATGAGCAATAGATAAACAATCATCAGACTGGAAATGTACAATCTTGTTTCTGGAATCTCCACTGTAGAAAATGACAAGAAATCAAGTAAAAAGGAATATGCAAAAGGCATGTCCTCGGGTAGAAAAAGAAAAGGTAAAAGTGCAGCTGTGGCGGGGTGTCCATCAGTGCTGTGCTGACCCAGGGTGACTTCTCCCCCAGGCTGTGTGGTGCTGTGTGGACAGGATGGGAGTGAGAGCAGCACTTGACCAGACTGTCATTATGTACTTAACTACATCACCATTGTACATAATGTAGCTGTTGGCGAGCTTGTTGTGCAGTAATGCCTACCAAATAGCAGCAACTTGGCTGGAACCATGTTTGTGTTTCTGTGTGGTGAAGGTTAGGCACTGGTGCAATGTACTAATGCCAGGTTTTCAGTAGTTACTCGCTGACACTAGGGTGCATAATGATGAGAAATGAACATGCAAAAACCAACCAATAGTTCATGTTCAAAAGATATGAGAGAGCCTTAGTTTCCTTATTGGCCATGTTAGATACCCTGGTTTAAATCAATAATTTCTAGTTATTTTTCCTCTGTAGCCTTTGTGGGTAACAATAACCATCATGACAGTTTTTATTAGTACTAATCTGCCTGTGAACACTTATTAATACTGTAAACGTATAAACTTTCGCTCAGTACTAATTTCAACAATTTTTGCGCACCTGCCTTGGTGCGCTAAAATAAGATGTGCACAAAAATTTTACCCTAAAAATTGGCTTTCCAATGATATCTGGCACTTGACATTGTCACTTTTGTAGAAGGAGAAATCACATCCATATTAACTTATGAATACACATCAATGAAACAATTTAAGTAATTTAATGCTGCATGATATTTGAGTACAATTAGATATCAATTATTGACAATCATAGTATATACTCCAGCCTCCGTTCCTGGGCTGAATAATTGAAAAAACAACAACTTTGATAACACTTTTATGTTTGTTTTGGACTGTGTAATCCTTAATAATTGTCCGATTTACAAACCGTGAAAACTGACCTATAGCTGAGGATTTTCTCCTCACAGGTGTGCAAAAATAAGATTGCGCGAAAACGTCCTTCCATGCTATGTGCGCAAAAATTTAGCTGCGCAAAAATATGTATGTTTACAGTACACTATGATGGATCAACATGATGCATGAATGTATCATGACAACCCTTTAGGGTTGATGAACTCCCAAATGGTCAACATGATGCACCAATGCAGCATCCTGGAGCATCATGACAACCATGAACAGGAAGCGTTGAGGCAGCATGCTGTCCCTAAAGGGTTTCTTAGTGTGGCTGGCCCCCTTCAGCCGTACTCATACCTGGCTGTCATCCAGCAGGTAATTACCTGCACGTCCTGATGTAATAAGCACCTGCAGCCTCACTACCTGGGTGCAGGCCAACCTGGACTGGACCTTGGAAAAGAGGTAACAGTAATCACAGAAACAACATGGACATGGGGGCCATCCTGCAGCATAAGGGGGCTGAGACACATTAAACTCAAAAAGTACTGGTACTGTAAAACCGTAAGGTACCATAAGCCTAACTCGCTGATTTTGGTTAGTCAAGAGAAGTGTAATTTATTCGTAGCCCTGGTTCCTAGCCAATAGCCTACACTACGGACAGTAGGGCTTATAGGGCCCTAAGCTTTAATTATAAGAAACCAGCCTAAATAACTTTCTTTTGACACTACAGGGGTTGGGGATATGCCCCTCCCCCCACGCACCCATCTGGAGTGGGGATGGGGTGTGGCAACCGGGGGCCCCCTCATTTTTGGTAAAACCCAAGGTCAAGGAAAGGGGAGAGGTCAGAGACCCCCTTTGCCCCCCTCTTCTTTAAAACTGCTTGCCACGCCCCTAGCTGTGACTCAAAGACTGAAAAAATGTTTCTCATCACTGAGCACCAAAAAGTATAATGAGGCCAAAAAAATAAAAGGTGTGTTTCAGGCAACCTGACCCTAGTTTCAAAATAGGGCCGACCCTAGCATTTTTTTCCAATTTGGAGAATTTTTTTTTTTTTTTTTTGCAAAATATTCATATTTTTCGGAAATTTTAGCAATTTTTTGGTTAGGAAGAACAGATCAATGCCTAATTAACTGTCCAGCCTCAGGAAATTGCTTATTAATAAGAATGTCCAATAATTTCATGATATCTCTAGTTATAGTAACAATCGGTGAGTCGTCTTAATGACCCGCGAGTTGATATGGCAGTACGCGACTCATTCAAGGTACCTCCAATATCTAAAAAAAAAAAAATCCGACCTACCTACCCTAAATTTTTGGACGATGTTGCCTGAAACACACCTTTTTTTTTTTTGGCCTGAGGGAGTTTTTTTACTTGATTTATCCGAGGCGCCGGGATATAGGTAGATTTTAGCAATTTTGGTAGTCAAGAGAAATCTAATCTATTCCTAGTCAAGAGAACTGTAATTTATTCCTAGCCAAGGCCAAATAAAGAAAAAAGTTAGTTTCAGGTAACATGGGCAGAAAGTCTAGGGTCGGTATGTCTGATTTTTTTTAACCCCTTTTTTTTTACAGCCCTTTATTTTTTGACCCCAAAAAAGTTTTAAAATGTTCTCTTCAAAATTGCATGAAAAAATGTAGGGTCGGCCCTGTTTTGATAGGGTGACCTGAAACGAACTTTTTTTTTCCTTTTTGGCCCAATTAGCCTACACTACTGACAGTAGGGCTTATAATGGCATAAGCTTTAATTCAATACCAAATATCACAATAATTTATGCGCAATTTAAGTGCACAATGATGAGAAACCAGGATAGGTTTTTAGTGGCCTAAATAACTTCTTTTTTTTGGCACTAAACCCCCCACGCACCCATCTGGAGTGGGGATTGGGTGTGGCAACTGGGGCCCTTCATTTTTGGTAGATTCTCTAAAACCCAAGGTCAAGAGAAAGGGAGGGGGGCGGCCTTGTCCCCCTCTACTTTAAAACTGTTTGCCACGCCCCTGGCTGTGGCCCGGTGTGGGGTGATATTTCGCCCTTGGTTAGGCCTATCTGTGTTGATTTTGGACGGGAAAACCCCTCCTGTCATCCTCTAGTGTACCGTAGGCCTATTGATGATTACCGATTGTCATTCTGACTGTAGGCTTACTAAGCGTACAAGCACTTTGAAGCCGAACCAACTCCGTCAGCAGGGCAGGGGCGTAACAAACTCAAACCTCCAGTCTCCAACTCCACTACCCTGCGTAGTTACGGACTGGGAGTGCGAGTCTGCGGGCGCAAGGCGGCAGTCGCCTACAGAAGCGCCGTGTGACGTCACAGGAGCGTACACACGTCGGAGCCTGCCGAACTTTGTTTACGTCCATTTCTGTCACTTTTATTGTTTTGAGCTATACGAATCTTTGTTATTCCGACTAGATACCGTACTTTATTGTACATAACAGTATAATTACATCAAATTAACTTTACAAAGTCACGTGATCGGACTGCCGAGCTGGCTGCTCGCAGAAAACGCTCCGGGCCGCCTGCGTTACGGACGCCGCCATCTTGGTTCTCAGAGCGAGGCGCGGCGGCAGAACGTTGTTCGTGACGTCACCACTGATTGTGACGTCAGTGAGAGAACGTCACGACTAGTTCTCTCTGCGGGCGGCCCCACTGGAGACTGGACGCCCCATCCGCCGTACGAACATTTAGAATGATCGGGAGAGCAAGGATGGATTAGTCTCCAGAGCAAACACTAACAAATCCATACGTTGTGCTTCGCGTCACTGCTGGGAAAGTTGCCGCCATTATGACCCGGTTTCCGCATGGCACGTAAACACGCGCACGTGATGACTCTTCAGCACTCCAGTCTATGGCGAAAATCAGTGAAAGGGGCTGTCAAAACATGGGGCCTAGAGGTGTAAAATCTCAAGCCATTACTTTCTAGTGGCACCCATGGGTAAGAGGACATATTGACTGAACTGTGACCTGTCAATAAAAATGCCTTACCTTTATTTTGTCTGTGTATTCGAGGGTTTAACTGGGGGCTCCTGGACTGGCTTTGGCCACTGATCCTGTGAGTGTGGCCTGCGTTCTAGGTTGGGATGGTCCTAATGTGGGAGGGACTAGTCATTTGGCATTTGGGGGAAGGGGGGATGGGGTTGGTGGGTTAAGAAGGGTGGGGACCAGGACCAAAAAAAATTATTCACAGTTGCAGGGAGGGGTGGGGGCAATGAAATGTGGGTCCATTGAAGATCTAATTAGTCTACTCAGGACAACCATCATACATCATTCAATCATTCAATCAACCATGCATGTTTGGGGTTGGGGGGGGGGGGGTAAATCACAACTATAATAGTATAGTACCATATATAGGCCTAGTCATTCAATCAACCATGTATGTATCGGTGGGGGGGGGGGGTCATGGATTCTTTCAACACATGGATCTATAGGGAGTCACAAGAAAAGTGTGCTGTAAACCCAAAAAGGCCTCCATCCTTCCTAGAAATAAATGTGAAATGATAATTTTGCGACTTGGGGGGGGGGATTTTTTCGCCCCCCCCCCCCCTACATCCACTATTAAAATAAATGTCTTCTAAAAAGTGTGACGGTTTGGGTTATCTCATGAAAAACTTTTTTTTGCCCCTCTCTCAATAAAGTTATAATGACTCATCTGTGGTGGAGTACTCCAACTTTAGGGCTCTTACTCACTGAGATTCACTTACATAAGGACACATATCTTCCTGTAAAATGGGGCCTAAGCCATGCATAGGTAAGAGAAAATCCAAAGACATTGACCCTGACTACTTTCCTGGACAATCAAATGGCAAAGGGAAAAAGGGCAAGAAAACTAAGAAGTCAGATTCTGGCCCATTTGACACCACTGGAGAGGACAGTGTGAGAGATGAATTGGAGGACATGACCATGGAAAGATTTAGACTCTGGTCACCTGCTGCATTGAGGGCCTTCCTCAGTATTAGAGGGAAGACATCTCTTGGTGACTTTGACCAACTGGTTGCCAGGTAAGTTTATAACCGGGGGGAGGGGGGGGGCATACAAATTTTCTGTGAGTGAGCGGTCATTATTCAGGGATTTTTTTAAACATTATTGTAAAAAAGAATTGACCCCTATTGGGGAAAATATGCATATGGTGGGGGGGGGGCTGGAGAAAAATTTGGACCCTTCTCGAAGGGGGGGGGGGGGCAAATTTTCACCTAATATCAACCAACCATTTATTTATCATCTATCTGGTCCTCTGATTACAGGAACATGGCTAACTCAGGTAAACATTACATGTTTTTTGGATTATCAGGTGTTGGTTTAATTGGCTTAATTTGTCAATGTGTAAATGGTGGAGGCTTTACATAACTAACTCGTCAGTTTTTACTCATTGGTGTAGGGTTTTAATTCAAATAAGCAACAGGTTTAATTATGGTGTCAACAAATTTATTCATTTTGGTTCCTAGGATTTATAACCGATACCGTCACACTTGTCCCTTTTACAGATCATTCATAGCTTGGGAAGAAAAAGCTGACATCGATCCGAAGTGCGAGCATGCGCAACGTATGAACCTAGAAGACTATAAGAAGAAACTTAAGGGTGAGGGGAACCCTTTGCCGGATCCTTTCACCCTGAGGAAAGGCTGGTTGACTGAAAAGGAGTCAATGGACCTTTGGCCCAAACTGTATTTTATCGACATAGCTGACTTTATCAGAATGGCTACTCCAGCGGACCTGCATCATAGACTTATATCTGAATACAAACAGTCGAAAGGTTACAGGTAGGTTCGCCTTTATTTACATTTTTTCACAGGAATTGTATATTTTTTTCCTCAAATCATTTTCAAGTATACACCAATTAAACATGTAATTTTTCCTTATATTTCTCTTAAAAATATTTTCTTAAGTACACAAAAGTAAAGCATGAAAGCATACAGTAACACATAGAAATTATGATTCCAGGTACTTTACAGACAATCACGTGAAGACTATTCACTATCATCCCATCAGTGATAGTGCAACAACCGCGTTTTTCAGCGCTCGGGTACAGCCATCTATGAGGTCCATTAAACCATACCAAGCGTGGGCCTGTGTCGATAAGTCAGATGGGCATATACTCAGTGCCTACTGCACTTGCGTGGCCGGGTGAGTTTTAGTAACTTACACACATTTAAAATAACTCTAACAGGGTCCCGTTTCTCCACAAATTTGCGGACGTCCGCAAATTTGCTGAGGTCCTTAAATACACTCTGCAAATTTATGGAAGCAAATTTACGGACCTCCGCAAATCTGCGGACCTCCACAAATTTGTGGAGAAACAGCATATATAGTATCTGATACAAACCATATGGGTTGAGTAGTTTTCATGGGTTTTCTGTACACAGAGTCAACATTGAATGCAATTTTTTTCAGTATTAGCATCCCCTTCTCTTCCAGCCTGAGTGGCGTTTGCAATCATGTTGCAGGAATACTCTTCCGGATTGAGTTTTACATTAGGAACGGAGAAGAATACAGCTGTACCTCGGAAGCGTGTAAGTGGAACGTGCCCACCCTACCAGATGGATCAGTCGACATCACCCAGCCAGTGGAAGAATACCTTTGGAAAAAGGAGACATATTTCAACTATGGTGAGTACTGTAGAAACCGTGCCCACCCCTAACTTAAAGTTACCATATAATCTGTGCCAAGTTAGCTTGGACCATGGTATATTCCCGAGTAAGTGGGGAGATGCATTAGTTAAGCCTATTCCAAAGGATGGTGACCTAGGAAATGTCAAGAATTGGCGGCCTATTTCACTATTGCCAGTTACTTCTAAAGTTTTAGAAAAGGTTATTTATAACTTTTTGAGTGAACAAATGACTCTAAGTGGCAACTTTAGTGAAAACCAGTATGGTTATAAGAGAGGCTCGGGTACGGGTGATGCTACTTTTGACCTTGTTAATGATCTGTATAATTTTAGGAATGATGATCAGATTGGTGGAGCCCTATTCGTAGACTTTACCAAGGCCTTTGATAGTGTAATCCATGCCAAATTGCTAACAAAGATAGCTGATCTCGGTCTTAATTATCATAATTATAAATGGTTCGAAAGTTATCTGTATAACCGGAGTCAGCGCACAACTTTTGCATGGAATATCTCCGAGCCCAGAAAGGTCAAATATGGAGTACCGCAAGGTTCTGTCCTCGGCCCGCTATTGTTTGTATTGTATATTGATGATGTAACCAAAATGATGAAAAAGGCCAAAATCAAACTGTATGCAGATGATATAATACTTTATTACAGTCACAAAGATGCACGTGTAGTAAAACAGGTTCTAGAAGCAGAGGCATCGGTCTTTGCTGGCTGGGTATACGAAAACCGCCTCACTGTTAATGCAAAGAAAACTGAATGTATGTGGTTTGCAAGTAAACATAAATTAAAGAATTGTCCGGATCTAAACATTGTGTTTAATCATCAAAAAGTTAAAACTGTAGAGCACTTTCCATATTTAGGTATCACGATAGATAGCTCATTATCATTTGATAAGCAAATTAAATTGTTGAAGAGAAACATATGTAACAAGTTATTTAGGTTTGCCAAATTGCGTAAATGGTTGACACAGGAGTATAGTATCTTAGTTTACAAATGTACTATTCGACCCATTTTGGAGTATTGCAGCTTTATAACTACTAGTTGTAACGAAGATGGCCTAGCGCAGTTGCAAAGATTACAAAACAGGGCTCTTCGTACTTGTCTCAAATGTAATATCCGAAAATATCATGTATCAGAATTGCATAAGATATGTAAAATCGAGATGGTCCAACGACGAATGGACAAACTTCTATTAAGCCTTATGTATACTAGGTCACAAACTTTGCACCATGATGAAACCTTGCATGAAAATGATCATGTAGCAACAAGAGGCAGTGTCAAGGTAGTCTTTGAACTACCTAGAACAGTCAGTCACTTCTACAAAAGATCCCCATACTACCGTGGTGTTGTTCTGTGGAATACTCTTTCTGAAGGGATACAGAGAGCCACGAGTAAAGTAAAGTTCAAGTGTGAGATAGATAAAATTGTAAATTTGAGAGCAAATCTCAAAAAGGGTTATAATTGATATGCAATTGGCTCAGTGGTCGGGGTTTAGTGTGAGCCCCGATAACTTTATGTATTTTATTCCTCTTAGTACTTGATGTGTGACACAATAACAATGGACAAATTGTATAACATACTTATTTATTTACTCATTGATGCAACAAATATTTTACATGTTGTTCATTTTTAATATATGCATCCCTAATTATCTGCAAACTCGCTCCAATATGTGCATGTAAACTGCCAGTCCTAAATAATCATACATATCACCAAATGCTGAACTAATGTCATCTAATGGGGCATTTGTGTAAATATTCTGTGTAAATTACTCATCCCATACATTTGAACTCATCTACCCTTAAGTGTTGGAAATTTTGTTGCTGCATTCAATGCATATACCAAAAAACGGTTTTGTTTGTAAGCATTATGTAAACCCTCGTCAAGATGGATTAATGCAATAAACACGTCCAAAAAAAAAAAAAAAAAAAAAAATCTGCACACAGGTCCCTATCATGGTGACATAACACTGTATTATACATGTACCTCTATAAACTTTCATATAAGACGCACCCTGAAAGTTCTTAAAGTGTTCATATTTAACACAATACATGGTTCATATTTATATTTGTTCATGGGTTATTTCTCATTTCAGATAGCAATGACCATCAGCAGTCAGTTCGCAGTCTTGCCATGGAGTACTGCCCATTGTCTGAGGAACAGAAGACGTATGTCGCCAGTGAGCAGTGTTCGGAGGACTTCGCGGCAGCCTTCAGCACCTCGAACCCTAATAGTTGCTTTGTACAAATGCACTATGGCACAGCTTTCATTGAACCAGAACAGGTTCTATGCCCGCCTTCACCAATAGAGTTCGGGAAGTCCCTTGCCATAGCGGGTCCACTTACACCGGAAATAAAGGAAGAGGCCTTCCATAAGTTCACCCTCTCAGACACGGAGAGAGAAGCTATCCAGGAGGTAACCAAAACCCAGGCTGAGAGTGATGACTGGAAGAGCCAACGCCATGGCCGCATCACAGCCAGTAATATGCGTCCGGTATACACACGGACCTTGTCGCTCCTCAAGATGAAACCCGAGGAAGCAGAAGAACAGGTCCAGCCCCTACTGGGGACACTAATGGGATATACTGAAATACCTGAGCTCAGCGCACTGAGGCATGGCAGATGTCTGGAGCCGCACGCCAAGGAAAAGTATAAGAAGGTGATGAGGCGGTCGCACAAAAAGTTTGTGTGTCATAACAGTGGCCTAGTTATTCACCCCAAGCACTACTTCATTGGTGCATCCCCCGATCTGATAGTTGAGTGTGCTTGCCATGGGAAGGGGCTTTGTGAAATTAAATGTCCTGAAACCATTAAGAAAGAAATTCCCACCCATGAAAACTACTCAACCCATCTGAAGCTGTGTCCCGAGACAAACAAGACTACTATCAAAAAAAATTCACCGTACTACATGCAGATGCAGGGCCAAATGGCAGTACTGGATGTTACCTATTGTGATCTGTTCATCTACACAGGACGCCATTTTTTCATGGAGAGAGTGAATTTTGATGAAGCTCTATGGGCTGAATGTCTGCTTAGATTCAATCACTTTGCCTACAAGTACCTACTACCAGAGCTACTTCTGGGAACATTGGCTCCCAACAAGGAAATGAAGGAAGCCACTGCTTTGGTAGAGTGTGAGCATGGATATTCCAGTTCAACCTTGGCTACCCCGGGTACGTCTGGTGGGGTTAATGCCATGGGCAATGCCAAGAATCCACTGGCGAATCCTGTTTTGAGTCCTGCCTATCTGTGTGGCGTATGTGGTGAGGATATTGCTGAAGTCTGTGTGCACTTTGCAGATGAAAGTGTGAACTGCACTGAATGTGAGAGATGGTTCCACTTTGGGTGCCTTAATCTGACACAGGCGGATGTCAATGCATTCCAAACAGAATGGTTCTGCAGTGGCTGCAGGAAAGAATGATCGACTTGGTACTTTCACATTTAGTTCTTGTAAAAGGGTTCATCCAAGTTAGACAGCGCTGCACACACCCGTAGGATTTTGTGCAATGAACTAGCCAGTGTGACAGGGATTCGGTTTTTCAAGATTGCAAATGTCTTGAGGCGGCGTATGACCTGTTCCATGAGGATTCTTCGGTTCGCAATTCGTTGTGTCTTGCGACATGCAGCAGTCGTCATTTGTTGTGCACCTCTCCTACCTGGAGGTACATAGAGATGGATGTGACGTGCCGCACACTCTTCCCCTATTTGGAAGCCCTTGTCTGCCATCAGAGTGTCATATGGGTCCAGAAGATCAAGATAGCCACTCTTGTTGACGATCATCTTGTCAGAGTTTCGTCCGCCATAGGCCTTTGAGATGAACGTAATCATTGAGTTGGGTGCAACAGCGATGAGGAACTTCAGAGTGTTGTGGCTCTTGTAATTAGAATAAGTCATGTTCTGCAAGTTCATGCTTTTCGCAGTTTCAACATAGATTTCAGAACAATCAATTATAGATCTGAGATTTGGGATGTCTCGGAAACGGCGAGGGAGAGTCCTATTCACTTGTTCTTTGGAATAGTTATATACCAGTTTCTCACCCAGGGTCAGGTTCATTGCTGCAAGCCAAGCATTGAATATCTGGCTAACCAAAGTCGATGATATGTTGAATCTCATTGCTAGGTCTTCATTAACCAGGCCAAGTCGCAGTTTCATCAGTGTGAGAAGAAGTTCATCCTGTGAACTTAACTTGGTCTTTGGTCCAGACTTCTTTGGAGTTTTACGGAACTTACGTCCTTTCAACACACTATTCCGTACACCAGTCCAGCGACGTCCAACAAATCCACAAACTGCATTGTGAACTTGCCTGAATGTGTCTATTGAATTAAGACCCGTAAAAAAGCGGACATTATGCTTGGTCTTGAGGAGCTTTACGGTCATTCTCTGTCTAGCTTCTTCTTTGAGTTTCAAAACCTCTGTCTTCAGTAGGTCCACATCCGCCTTCAGCTTTGTGTTTTCCTCTCGGACACCATGTAACTGTACACAGACTTTGCGCCAAAGAGACAAAAGGATGCGGATGAGAAGACAGACGACATTGAATATACCTGCTGGCACAGTACGCGAATTATCCTCAGGCATTGGATCTGTGCTCTCATTTAGATCATCTGGTTCGTTGCTGACATCAATGCGACGCCTTTTCCGGGACCTCTGGCTACGTGGAGTGTTGCCCGGGGATATTCTCGGTCCCTTGTTGTGGCCAAGATTAAGGGTGGGATCAGGGTCTGCTTCTGTGGGTGCTCCACCTGTGAAATGCTCAGAGCACACACGGTTACCTTTGGTGGGCTCCTTGTACTTGGCAGGATTATTTAGGTCTTGCCGATTGAACTGTTTTAGCCAACGCAAACGTTTCTCAGGGTCTCGTTTTTGTGTTGGAAAGTTGAACATCCTGTGAAAATAGGGAAAAATTGGAAACAATTACACTTAAATGATAGACTGGTAAAATAAGCAATTTTTTTAAACCTATTAATTGGTGCATACTACTTTAATATCATTTGTTCCATAAGCATACTCAGCATTTCCAATAAAGCTCTAAACATGACATTTTCTTTTAAGATTCATTTCTTAACTCTTTAACCATTTGCAACATTTACCTTAGGCCCCCCCCAAAAAAGTTGTGTTCAGGTTTCCCGACCAATCCTCTTTCGGGCTGACCCTACTTCTTTCTAAATTCATGTTTATAAATATTTATGACAAAGAAAAATTTGAAAAAATAAATCCCACCTATGGACCCTGTACACAATTTCTTTTGAGGCCTTACCTGAATGGTGGATCGCATGTGCAGCTGTCATCTTCACGTTTGCAGTCATGTACTTCACAAATTTCCTTCAACCATTGGGCATATCTGTAGCCCCCATTCGCACAGCCTAGTGCATAGCAACAGTTAGCGGTTGACATCGTTTTAGACGTCATTGTAAAGCTGCAAATAATAAAAGGGAATTATTGTTAGGCCCAAGTAATTTGACTTTTTTTTGCGAAACAGTCAGGGAATGCTCATTTAATAAGAACAGAGGGGTCAACATTTTTTACCCCTCCCCCCCTAGGGCAGACCAAAAATCAAAAACGTCAAAAATAATTTCCCCCCTTCGGAATAGGTTGAAAAAAAAAAACCCTCTAAGAACAGGGTAAAACAAAAGCCCCCCCCCTCTGAATACCCCTAAACAAATTCCCCCCCCCCCTCAAATGCTCACCCCCACCCTGGCCATAAATAATGAACCCTCCCAAGAGGGGTCGAAATTTTTTGCCCCCCCCCCGCAGGCCAAAAATCGCCGCGCATTCGCGCCCATTTGTAGCATAGTAACGCGCTGGCTTTTTCCCTCAAAACAGGTTGAATTTTTTAGACCCCCCCCAAGAGGGGTCAAAATTTTTTACCCCCCCCCCGGTCAAGGGGTCCAAATTTTTTACCCCCCCCCTGCTATTAAAAAATGAGCACTCCCTTAACTACTGTAGTTTGACAGCATTTACACTTGACACTTTGTTCAATTAAATTATGGATGTTAAACAAAACTGCAGGCAGAACACATTGCTTTATAGTCTTATGGAAGCAGGCATTGTAAGGAATTCTGCACAGGATAGCTAAAATATGCCATTTTGTAGGTTTTACTCACCCGTGCTGAGGCCGTGCTCACGGCACAAACGTGTGCGTTGTTACTGTAGTCTGTAGCAGTGTAGGCCTACCGGTACTACTTTATAGGTATTCACGTACGTCGCGATTCCGAAGCTACAGATCCGCCAAATTCTCCATGAAGATCACATCTAAGGTAAAAATGATCGCAGCTTCAGAATATGCAACTATGAATATGATCCGATGGATAGAACATAAAATATTTGTGCACCAATACATGGGTCGAGATGCCTACAACTGGGACATGGCCCTGTTGTAAGGAATGGAAAAAGCATCATATTATCGCCCACCCTCCAATTCATGCATTGTTTTCTAATTAAATTGATAAGTTTCAGCCATGTGGACCTAGAATACATCAGATTATACTCTTATCTTACTGCGCTGATACAGTAATACAACTTATGATACACTGAAATTCCAGCATTTGAAGTTTTATTGAGCAGTGTCAGAGTACTTCTCGCGGTACGTGCGTGCCTTGTTTACGTGCCACTCATTAGTATGCAGCGCCGGCGCCGAGACCCTGTTTAGGTGTATTGTCCTGTCTTTTTAAGACGAGAGCTGCAGGTGCCTAGCGGCCGTTTTATGAACTACAGCTTATTTCACACTAAGAGGATTCTGGCATTTTCTATAATTATTAGGCCACTTTAAGTCGATTATCAGCTTTGCGGACACCGCGCGCATCCTTCAAAAAGGGCCGCATTGGGTCTTTTTTTCATCTTTTGAGAAAAAAATGGCCAAGAAAGGCCGCATCTAAAAAATGTCATACTACAAGTTGCACAATATCTAATATTTCAGCCGTTAGTTGGGTTATAAACCTCATTTAAAGGGTATTTTAGACCTCATCTCCATGTGAAGACCATCAATATCTTTTAAAAAAAAGAAGAAAAAGGCCCTCCCGCACCTCCAGAAAAAAGTGAAACAAAATAAAATAAAAGACGCCCTCCCGCACTCTTTTTCCCAAAAAGTGTCCGCAAAGCTGATAATTGACTTTAAGTAGCCTTAGTTAAAAAGTTAGGCCTAGATGTGTAAATCTGCCTTTTCATGAAGTAGGCCTATATCAAAAACAGTTTCCACAAAAGTACCTCCCCACTCAATCCCCCCCCCCCCCAGTAAAATTATTTGCCAATTAATTAAGTGAAACTGCAATGTTTCTTTGAGATATTGGGCCTACATTGGAGGGCCCCATTAAGCTATTATCGACAGTTTAATGTCAATTTTCCAACCATATATTTTTTCATATAGATCTGCAGACATTGAATGTCATAATTGAGCTGTGTACCCTGGTAGGCCTATGCTATTATTTTTAAAGGAGCTGTCATTATTCTATTATTATTTTTGGTTCGACACCTGTATCCTATTATCTAACCATGACTCATAAATATACCTTAAATTATTTCTGTAAAGCTATTTAAAGTGATAAAAAATGTTTACCTAACAAATACTATGTTTTCACACTCTGTAGTATCCCCCAAGACATTTAGGGGGGTATAGATGGGGGGGTCCCCATGTCGCATGTCGATTTTAAGAAAAGCTCATGTCCCATGTCACTAAGAAATAAGCCATGTCACTAGTGTCACTAATGTATTTGATTGAAATAGGCTTATTTTTGACTCCCTGGAGAATTTTGAAAATCTAGAAGCCAAATGGTCCATTCTGGTGTTATTTATCGATGTTTCTTACCCTGATTCTAACTCTCAGACCACCTTTCCCATGTCGCTATGTCACTTAGCTTGCCATGTCACATGTCGATTTTAAGAAATGGCCATGTCACATGTCGCTAAGGTTGCCATGTCGCATGTCGATTTTAAGAAATGACCATGTCGCCATGTCGATTATAAGAAATGGCCATGTCGCCGTGTCGATTTTAGGGGTCTACCCCCATATTTAGCCCCATACCATGCCCTAACAGCCTTACATGAGTCAATTCAGCTTAAAAAGCTACAAAAAGTAGGGAGTTTTATTGTAGAGCATTTATGAATCACAGAAAAATAACTGATGTTCTAATACTTGATCTATTAGACGGAGGCATATGAAAGGTTTTTTGTACAAAATTCACTAGAGAAAAAGATTTTTCTATTCAAATCAATGTTATGGGAAGCCATTTTGTCGCTGGATGACGATAATACATGCCATTCCTATATTTTGGACGGTATTATCAGCAATCCTAGGAATTGAAAGGACTTTAGGACTGGAGCACTACATTAGACTGAGATTGACATCAGTGCGGGTAGGTCACCTTTAGCCATGGGAAATCATTTTTGCACTAGATTTCCTTTAGTTTTGAATTTGAAATTACCATCAAAAACTTCAACATTTTAAAATCTTCATTTTACCCAAAAGAAATTATCCTCAAATTTTTCTTAGGGCAAAAATATGTCTTAATGAAATGTTTTAATGAAATCTATCCTTATTACATCAACTATGACGATAATAGGCCCTTCTACTCTGTATCGAAAGAAAGCCTAGGCCTATAATTAATGTCCCTGGTCTAAACTAGATGGGGCTTCAGGTAGTCCAGATAAACGTGATCCCAATTTTCATGGATGTTTTCTACAGGTAGGAGCCCCATCTAGTGTAGAACACTCAGCCCTCATTGCTCAGATAGTGACACCTATACAACCATGAGACAAAGTGCTCATGAACCCTTTAAAGGGGCATTCTCACCAAGCGTTCCCCACTCACAATTCTAGTACTGTTCTAGTCTGCTATGTGGTAAGTGCGAGTGGTGAGAATGCCCCTTTAAGGACGGCATAATGCATTAATGCATCATGCCCTTAGTCGTCATGATGCATGAATGCAGCCCTGGCAGTAACTCAACAGTGCTGCATTCAAGCATCATGCTGACTCTGGGGTTGAAACCCACCCGAAGGGTCGGCATGATGCACCAATGCAGCCCAGGCAAGTTACTCGCCGGGGCTGCATTGATGCATCATGCCGACCAATGTCACCTACATCCTTAGGCCACACCAAAAAAAAAAGTTGGTCAATGGATTTCACTTTTCAAAAAATGGTGCGAGCGAGCGAAATCTTTTTTTTTTTTTTAAGAATATTTTTTTGTCAATGGATTTTGTCAGTGGAAAACTGGAGCGAGCGACAATTTTTTTTTTTTTAACCAGCCTCCGACAAAAGTTCTTAGTGGACCCCTAACATAAAAATTTATTGGTTGATCTGGGGGAATTACTGGAAGAAAATTAGAAAAAAAATAAAAAAAATTCTCAATTTTGAAAAAAATGAGGCGAGCGAAATCCATTGACAATTAAAAAAAAAAAAAAAAAAAAGATTTCCATTTCCGAAAATAAGGTGCGCGAAATCCATTGACCAACTTTTTTTTTTGGTGTGGCCTTAAAGGGTTAAGGACAGATGTCGTTAAGATTAAATTTGATGTCATGATGCACCAATGCAGCCCCGACAATATCTCACTGGTGCTGCACTAGTGCATCATGATGGCCCTTCGGGAGTGTCTTGACCCCATAGGGTCGGCATGATGCTTAAATGCAGCACTGGCGAGTTATTCGCTAGGGCTGCATTCATGCATCATGATGACCATGGCATGATGCATTAAGTTATCATGAGGCTCTTAAGGGGTTAAATTGATTTCTACATATTGGAATCATTTAAATTATGAATTTCAATCCTTTACATCTTGGGAAGATTTAGCAAGAGTATTTCAGATAAACCTATATACCGTAATAGCAGTTATCTCAAATAAGAACAATAACACACAACACAGCATATTAGATTGACAGGCTTTTTTTTTTATTACAGACTTTGCATTATAGAAACACCTTGGTACCAGGTAAAACTTTAACTGGAGTTATGATGATTACAGTGAAATACGGCGTTCAACGTCACGGTTACACGATTTCTACAGAACGATGAACCATCCATACAGTGCTCGTGTGAAGTCTATTCTTGAGAGAAACAGACAAGCGACTCTTCTATAATATCCAGACAATATTGCGAAAAAAGGTAAATGGGTGGGGTAAGATGGATACTGTCAATTTCATTGAGAGCGCTCGGGCAGTGACTTGTTACTGCTAAAAATAGCCTAAATACATACAGGGTGCGGAGAGCGACTACTACCGGCTAGTTATCATCATGGTTATTAAGGAATACCAAGAGTCACACGGAAAGCATCAACACTGGACACTCGGCAGTGGTTAACTTACAATGTGTCGTAGTACCGTGACAAAAACACTTGTCAACCGGGGTGCAGTTCATTATACAATAATAACAGATCAGACTTTTATATTCCATCATATACAGTTTACATTATCCGCTCTCCCTTGTTTCCCAATCATCTTTGGTGAATCCCTCTACTGTCTCTTTAAAATTCATTGCTATATGACCACAAATACCTCCCTGCACAAGGGAGACACAGAGTTGTAAAATTTACCAAAATGACAAAAAAGAAAAGACAATGCGTGGCATATATACCCCTTATTAGCATACAACATCACTCCGTCTTATTCACATCAGGCGCTAGACTACCATTTCCACACAGCGACAGGCCATATATTTTTTTGTTTATAATTTTTTTCTTTTTGCATAAAAATAATCACAGTTTGTGGCTAAATGCATTCAGGGCTCACACGAATGACACCAGCATTTCTGCCGCTAAGTAGCGAGAGCCTCTGCACGATGCCTCCCCCGGTCTCTGGATGCTGCCGGCTGGGAATGGTCGAATCTGTGGAACACGCGCGGACACCCAGCAGGCCGGAGGGGGAAGGCAGACGTTGGTGGCATCGCGCCCTCTCTGCCAAAGCCATCGACAGGAGGGCAGCCCCAAAGATAGGCTAGAACTAGAACAAACGTTACCTTATATACGGAAGGAGGGGCGACCGTCACCATGCTTGCTGCTGCTGCTAATGAAAGGCAAGCGCAGAATATCGGGGGTCGATATGTGCCTGTGTAGAAAAACGCTCAGCCCATGCACACTAAGTTTTCTGCCAGCAACGAGGCGTCGACATCACGCAGGCTGCACTGAGGATATATTACCACCATCATCACGACTACCATTGTTACCCGTTCCCACCCCACCCCAAATACTCCAAAACGATTCTCATACAAACAGAAATTCTCCGCTCTGGGAATCACACGAAAAGCATACAAGCTGTCTGATCATCCTAAACATATCAAAAATAAGAGGTCGATATCCCCGCTACCCCATGTGATATACATGTATATATTTATATATATGCAGAGACAAAGAGTATATAAGGGACGAGTAGGCTACTATACACATGGACCTATACAAACTGGTTGTCTTCTTTGCAGTGCTTTATAACTAGAACGTAATAGAAAACAACCAGACAGGGCTCCACCAAAAGGCGCTAGGCAACACGAGCTCGCCGACCACTGAATAGGGAGCAGCCCAAATACATACAAAACGCACATGTTTAAGTTTATCCGGCTCACAGAAAGAAAGAAAGGTACACAGGAAGTAGTTAAAGCCAAACATTGCGGTCGTAATCACCTCAGCAAACAAGGCTATGAGAACAGATACAAGAAATGGCAAACATTTGTAATGGGATTCTTGTTTTGTTGGTGGAGCCCATGCGAGGGATAACTTTGCAGTGGGCGGGCTGCATGGTGGCTGGCAGCCAGCCTTTGGTCGCACCAAGAGCAGTTTCCAGAAGGCCACAGACCAAGGCCATGGGTGGAGGAGGAGGAGGAAGTGGTAGCGGCATGATCAGGTATGGCGAATGATGAATGAATTATACTGGTTCATACAACACAAATTTCTCACTTTTTGAAGGTTTGGATTTACAGCGCACAACCACTCACTAGAATTACTTGCTCGACACAGGGCCTCAGTTGTACACTTCTGCACGTCACCTCGTGATACACTCTACTGTATTCATCTGTAACACATTTACATCATAATGACGAATACACCGTGACGCGAACCTGGGGAGGGGGAGCAGTGTCTAACACTCTCCTACTGAACTCCCTGGTTGCAGTTCAGCTGAGGTTTGGCGCCCTCTGGAAACTGTTCATTCTGCTCTGACTACTATGCTACATATGGTAATATTCTAAACAAGGACATGGCGGGCGGGTAAACTATGCCGTTTCCACCACTTGCTGTGCGGCAGCTGTGTCGTTTGTGGCCGGGGTGGAGGAGGCGTCCTCGCTCGTCACGGCCACCTTGGTGGCTGCTGGTGGTGCCGACTCCTCGTCCCCGTCTTCTCGGATCTTCAGCTCTTCCAGCTGCTCGGCCGCGCCGTTTACAGCACTCTCATTGGCCTGTGGGAAAGGAAAGTGGGCTTTAGGCAAATGTTGAATAAAGTGCTGGGATCCCTTTGTCACAAGGAGCAAGACATTCATATGAATCACAAAATGCATTCCTGTTGTACATGGGGCCTAAATTGTGGGAAATCTAGACTTACTTGTAACCTGGGGGCAAGGTAGAACTACTACCTTGGACAAGGTATAAATAGGCCTTGTTGAGGTAAACATATGCTAATTAAATCATCTTAATTGAATTTTTCCTAGTTCTGCAACTTGAACTTCAGTCAGAGCATAGATCATTGGTACAATTTTGACTAGCAGAAGCACGAATCACTTTCATTTTCGTAAATAATCTCTTGAGATTTGTTGTAACCTAGACATGCTGCTATATATTGACTCTGCCATGCAATTCATAAATTTACAGTTTGAATTATTTCATCTACTGATACACTGCAAACATATCTCTTGGATAACATGCATCAAAGATGAAACCATACCAATATCATATGACTAATGAGGTGTTTAGAACCCTCACAATTAGATTTGTTAAAACCCACATACATGATAAAAAGCATTACTGCTCTGGGTAATTGTGAAGCCCATGTTAAGTTATGCAGGTGTCAGTCTTGTTGGACACCTTTCGTTAAAGATAGCTAAGCTGACAAAATCTTTTCACACAGTTTCTCATTTGATGAAGAGAATGTTTTAGAATGTTTGTGTACTTTGAACTAGATGATCAGAAGCAGGATTATTGATACATCTACCCCATCCCTAATCTCTATAACTTTGGAATGCTACACATTTTACACTTGAAGAATCTAAGATGCAAAATAACAGCAGAGACAACTTTTTTTCTTGCAGTTCTTTTCTGGAAGAATCAAAACATTAAAAAATACACTTTGCTGTGTGCTGTGGTTGGTGCTTTACATCATGAAATGATGATTGAGGAGTCTAAGATCAAGGCCCATCATGGTATCTTAGGAGGATATGAAAGAGACATATTCCATCTAGTTTCAAAGACCCTGTGTAATAATGTATGGGAAAGGACTGCATGCTAACATCCCAGATTCTTAAAATCTAACAAACTCTACGCAAACCGGTGAGACCTGGTCACGCTCTGCCTACCTACCACGCACATCTACTCTACTTGTACGGCATTCACCCCACCAGGGTGCAAGCCGACCCCGCTACACCACTTAAGGTCAATCATCAGACGTGCAAGGCCTCTGGGATTACCTGAACTAGGACCTACACATGTCTATGTGCTTGTACATATTAAAGTAGTTCTGGGATCTTTCCAGAGGCCCTGCATGCTAGTTATGAGTCAACGTTAGGTAAGGAAGCAGAGGCCAGCTTGGCGCAGGGAAAAGTTAGAACTACGCGGCGGAAATTAGTGGATGTTGTGACGCTGGATGGCAAAGGGAAATGCCCTTCGTCAGGTTGGTTAGTTCAGCAATTTGAATACAGAAGGCTCTGGAACCAGTTTGTTATTGAGCTGATATATATCATAGACAAGGAGGGTGTTAACAGAATATTACAACAAAGGTACATGGTTTGCCAATTTGAATTGTGATGAATACATCTTAAGAAAAAGTGCTAAGCTTTTGTTCACCATCTAGAAAGCCACATGCCAATATGATCTCCACCCATGGTGAAATGATCTAAGTAAACTGTGAATGATGTAGAAACCCTCTGTGCCATTAGAAATAGTAAATTGTTTTGGGAAGTGATCAGAACAATAGAAGACCATTTAGTCAAAGAGCTGTGAGTACAAGTGTTAGGGGGTATATAAAATGGCATTGCATCAAGATTGTACAGTCCAGAATAGCAAACCATCGCTGGTATTCAGAGTTTCAGGGAAGCGTGCAGAGACTACGACCCGATACATGGGCACAAATAACAGTTCCGACAGCTGCAACCTTAGAAGTTCTGTTCACCAGCAGTGGACTGCCGGTAAGTGATGGACTTTGTGGGATATGGTGACTTTCTAAGGGCATTACAAGTGACTTATTAAGGCAGATACCACTGTAATTTAGAATTTCCTGTCACTTTCATCAATCATTCTAAACATGTTGTGGGTTTAGCTTGAGGAGGAGAGCAGCTACACAGCTTTGTTTTGATGCAGGTTATGTCTTAATTAGTCTAACATACATTCTGGGGCAAGCGGCACAAGACTGACCTCTGCAGACCCGTTTGTCAAATGAGTTTTGGTGTCGTCGTCGAGATTGGCTGGAGCAGCGCCGGCTGGTGGGGGTAAATAGAACCGTTACAAGGAGACCCAAAGAGCCTGAAGAAGCGCATTCAGTCAGAGGCGATGCGTGGACCATGGGTGGGCGCCATTCTGCTTCACCCACACAAGACAATCTGGCCCCAACTCTACATCACTTATTGCAGAATCATCACTAGCACACACAGCCTCTGGGATTGCTGTTTTCTTAGACTATAATTCACACACTCCCAAACGCTGGTGCACATCAGAGTAGCTCTTTTAGCCGGAACATAAAGGCTGAACACCAGCCATGATTCATTGGCAGTAAAAGATGTAGTTGGAGGCCAGCTTGGAGCTTGAAGGCATGACCGACAGGCCAAGCCAGGCGCATAGACTGAGCTAACCAAGCTATGGCTGACAACACATGGTACGGGACAGGATGACACACAACAGCGCCTTTAACTCTCCCGCTGTACGAGACCCAGGCTGCAATTTGTGCTAACCGAGACTGACATGTACTTAATCTCTACCCAGCATAGCACCTGCACTAACTATGCCTTTTCTAGTTTGTAACACTGATTATCACTTATTAGTTATTTTGATTTGTGTCTTAACTAATAACATTTTATGACCAGTTTCCAATGAAATATCTCCAGCTGGCTTAATTCTCATAATGACTCCCATTTATTGCATACCTTCTGAAGTTTCGACGACTGTGGATTTCTCGTTGCCGGTGACCTCTCCGTCTTGTGATGTGACGCGGGTGGTGGTGGTCTCTGACTGCACCACACGGGTGGGCTCCCCGTCGGAGCCGGTCGTCTCCTGGACCACGGTGCGTGTCACCACGGTACGCACCACGCTGCTGGAGGACTGCATCACCTCAGACTTGAGGCTGCTCATCTGCTCACTCGCCTCACTGTCAGCGTCAACAGAGACGGGATTAGTCACATGTACAAACGTTAAATGTGAGGGCAGCATGCTGCTTTAACCCTGTGAGGGCCGCATGCTGCTTTAACCCTGTGAGGGCTGCAGAGTGCTTTAACCCTGTGAGGGCAGCATGCTCCTTTAACCCTGTAAGGGCCGCATGCTGCTTTAACCCTGTAAGGGCTGCATGGTGCTTTAACCCTGTGAGGGCCGCAGAGTGCTTTAACCCTGTATGGGCCACAGAGTGCTTTAACCCTGTGAGGGCCGCATGCTGCTTTAACCCTGTGAGGGCCGCAGAGTGCTTTAACCCTGTGAGGGCCGCAGAGTGCTTTAACCCTGTGAGGGCCGCAAAATGCTTTAACCCTGTGAGGGCCGCAAAGTGCTTTAACCCTGTGAGGGCAGCAAACTGCTTTAACCCTGTGAGGGCCGCAAAATGCTTTAACCCTGTGAGGGCCGCATAATGCTTTAACCCTTTGAGGGCCGCAAAGTGCTTTAACCTTGTGAGGGCCGCAAAGTGCTTTAACCCTGTGAAGACAGCATGCTGCTTTAACCCTGTGAGGGCCGCAAAGTGCTTTAACCCTGTGAGGGCAGCATGCTGCTTTAACCCCGTGAGGGCCACAGAGTGTTTTAACCCTGTGAGGGCAGCACGCTGCTTTTACCCTGTAAGGGCCGCAGAGTGCCGTGTCGCTGTGTCAATTTCTATTTTATACACTCTTCCCTATTTATCTGTGTCGGTCGATTTTTAAAGAGGCTGTGTCGCCCGTGTCGCTATGTCGCACAGTGTCGATTTTTAACCCATATATGGTCACCATGCTGCTTTAACCCTGCATGGGCAGCACAGTGCTTTAACCCTGTGAGGGCCGCATGGTGCTTCAACCTATCACTAAATTTGCACTGAAAATGCTATTTTTGACCATTAAACTAGATGTACACCCTACGAAACAATCTCCTATTAGAACTATACGACTGAATCACCATGTTGGATAGCAGAAAACTATTCCTTGATCAAGTAGATTCATGTTACACCCCATCAGATTTTATTTGTGCAAACCTTCCCAAGAACTTTTGATTTTGCAGTGAAAATGCTATTTTTGACCATTAAACTAGAGGTACACCCTAAGAAACAATTAGAATTTTAGCCAAATATACGATGTATACCCTCGGAAATGATAATTTTGATGGTTTTGTACAACCATGTTAATTGTACAAGATAGGAAAGTGAGATTTTGAGCAAATATACATGTAATTAAATGAAAAATAACCATTCAATGCATGACAAAGGCCCTGTGGCCATCTAGGATCAGCCTAAAACTATATTTTGACCTAGTAAATTCATCTAACACCCCATCAGGTTTTATTTGCCCAAACTCTCCCATAAAAATATGATTTAAAGTCATTAAATTTGGCCATTTTGCACCAAAAATGCTAGTTTTGACAATCAAACTAGTTGCTCAAGCTTGGAAATAATATCCTTTTGGTTTATTTATCAAATATACTAATTGTACAAGAAAAGAATATGGTATTCTCATCATTTGGAGATTGAGATCGATTGAAAAATGTACATTTACTGCATTACAAGGGCTGAATGACCATCTTGGATAACGCAAAACTATTCCTTGATCAACTAAATTCATGTTACACCCCATCAGATTTTATTTGTCCAAACTTTCCAAAGAACATTTGATTATAAATCACTAAATTTGGCTATCTTTCACTGAAAATGCTATTTTTTTACCATTAAACTAGATGTACACTCTCGGAAACAATATCCTATTGGAACTTTTGCCACATATACATTGTATACCTAAGGAAATAATAACTTTGAGGGTTTTGTAGAACCATGTTAATTGTACACGATAGTAAAGTGAGATTTACTTGTAAATTGAATCAAAAATGACCATTCAAGGCATGGCTCAGTGGCCAGTGGCCATCTGGGATCAGCCTGAAACTATATTTTGACCAAGTAAATTCATCAAACACCCCATCAGGTTTTTTTTGCCCAAACTCTCTCATGAAAATATGATTTAAAAATACTACATTTGGCTATTTCGCATGAAAAATGCTATATTTGACAAAATATTGCCAACTATGCAAATTGTACAAGATAGAAAAGTTGTATGTTGATCATATGGAGATGCAGATCCAATGAAAGATGTACATTTAATACATGACAGGGGCTTGATGGCCATCTTGGATTAGCCTAAAGCTATAGTTTGACCAACTACATTAAACTTACACCCCTTTAGGTTTTATTTGTCTACACTTACCCATGAAAATCACTATGTTAAGTCACTTGAGTCATCAAAGTGGCTAAAGAGCAATTCATCAGGCTGCGGCTGATTTTAGAGCTAGGAATGATGAAAGACTGCTTCATAAGGCATCAAGCATGGTTGAATGACATGTTTCTGAGGTCTGGGTATACTTGGTTGATCATTCAGCTTGAAAGGTTATCTCAGTCAATGCCGTTTCAGACCCATTTAAGACCAAATTAGCCAAAGATCCTCTACCTCAGCCAAAACCCACTCTCAATATGGCAAATATTAAGCTTTCTTTTGCAATCAGGCATGCCTTCTGGACTTGTGAGAGAAGTATTGTGTCACTGGATAGCTACTTGTGACTTCTGTAGGTATCTGCATGCCTGACATGTGCTTGACTCTGTTTGTCTTGATATAAATTATTATAGTAGTTTGTACAGAACACAACTGAATGTGTTTCAAATGTTTACCTGAATTCCCATTAAGCTATTAACATGGACAGTAATCAATATTGTATTCTGTTGTTAGGTTACAGCAGACAGTTGTACACGAGCTTGATAAGCCACTTGAATCATCAAAAGGGATAAAAGCTATGGCTGATGGCTTTGGAGATATATAGTCATCAACCAAAAATGCAAACCCTACAACTGGGACTGGAATTCTTCTCGTACCCCCTTCAGCCCATCCCTCTGAGTACATCCACCACGTTTTGTGACCATCATTTTGCCGCAGCCCTGTGAGGATGTGGAAATGAGTGAGAAAATTACATCAAAAACACCCTGACGTTGAACTGCCAACAGGTCAAATAAGTAGCTACTGAAGACTGCTTATTTGTAGCTTGCTCATACATTTAGACCAACCCTGTGAGTAAAAAGAATAGTTTACTTTGACATCAGGTAGATGTATTGTTCCGTCAGGCATCGAGACAAGTATTAAAATGAGTAGTGTCTCTTAAGTCTATGTACCGTCACCAAGGCGCCAACAACCAAAAATCCAAACCCTACAACTGGGACAGGAGTTCTCCATGTTTATCCCTTCAGTCCACCCTTCTGAGCATACCCACCAAGTTTTGTGACCATCTGTTCGTCCCAGCCCTTTGCAGATGCAGAAACAAGTATCAAAATGATATCAAAAGACCCTTGACATCGACCAGGCAACTGATCGAATTGGTAAACAGCTATATTTTAAAACAAGGAATGATAAGAGACTGCTTAATAAGGTATCAGAGATGGCTGAATGCCATTTAGTAGAAGTTGGGTCATGCTTGGTTGACTATTTAGCTTGAAAAGGTGTCTTAGAATGTCACTTTAGACTTGTTTAACACCGACAAAAAACACTTGTAACCCCAAAAACGCTACCTCAGCATGTCTGGACAAAAAGTGATCATCGTTTTCACAGTTAGAGCGTTTAAAGGAAAATCAAAACTTCTTCATGGTTTGGTGTATGGTCACACAACGCATCCAGACAAGTGTTAAACAACTCTAGTTCTACACTTAGAGAGGGGGGTTGAAGACTTGCAAACAAAGGATTTCACAAGTACTCATATTTTTGGTTGGCTTGGTTGGCTGAATGCCATTTGGTAGAGGTTGGGTTATGCCTGGTTGATATAAAAATATGTACAGTAGAAATAGTATTAAGAACAAATCATCAGGGATAAGCAATGGAGTGCACCAAGGCTTGATATTAGGGCTTTTTTGTTGTTATTTGTCAATGATTTGGAATATTTGAAAAACTTCAAACTATTATTAAACCGGATGACATCGTTCTTTTAGAATTAACCATAATGATGTGAAACTTTTCAACAGATGAACAGCTAAATGATAAAAGTCTGGAGGAGTTGTCTACAATTCATATTAACCAGGCCTTATACATGTGTTGCAGGTGCTGCCCACCCCGCAGGTGTTGTCAGACACGCAGATGGTGGCAGTACAGAATGACCAGGACTCCTCCCAGCCTCAGCTCATGGCACTGCAGAACAGCGACCAGAGTCCCGTAACACAACAACTACAGGTATGTACCATTACACTATTATGACTTGATAAAATGATCTGTCATGACAAAACACAATTGAATGTGTTTCAGATGTATACCTGCATTCCTCTTTATCAAGCTTTTAACATGGACAGGAATCAATCTTGTATTCTGTATATACGTTGTTAGGTCACGGCTGACACTCATACAAGATTGATAAGGCTCATGAGCTTGATACGCCACTTGAGTCATCAAAAGGAATAAGAAGCACCTGATGTTGCATGATGACAGCCATGTGGTTAGCCCTTTAAGGACTGCACAGCCCTTAAGTCGGCATGGTGCAATATTACAGCCATACCCCAATAGGGTTAACCCTTTAAGGACTGCACAGCCCTTAAGTCGGCATGGTGCAATATTACAGCCTTACCCCAATAGGGTTAACCCTTTAAGGACTGCATCACCCTTTGGATGGCATGGTGCATGATTACAGCCCTACCTCAATGTGGTTAGCACTTTAAGTAGGCATGGTACAATATTACAGCCTTACCCCAATAGGGTTAACCCTTTAAGGACCCCATCACCCTTTGGATGGCATGGTGCATGATTACAGCCCTCTGACAGACTTGGTATATAGTGGTATTTGAACTATGGTAGTAATGTGTGTGTGTAATAGATGTGAGCAGAGACAGACTGGGTACATAGTGATATTTGTATTATGGTGGTACAGTCAACTCCCTCTAATGGGACCACCCTTGGCGAGGTGGTGGCAATAGTCTTGGAATGGGGGAGGGGGGGTAGTAGGTCGCACACCGTCAGGTGAGTGACTCCTGTCGCTATATTTCCACATCTGCCCGCCATCCCCTGGCCACACTCAGCCTTGCAGCCCCCCTCCCCCCCCCTGAGGTGTGTGTTTGTTAGTGGGTGGAGGGGGGGGGCAAGGGACTCGCCATTATTGAGGTGTCAAAGCTATCCTAACCATCTACCTTAGAAGGAAACGACAACTAATGTTATTGACTGTTGGACCTACCAACCTGACAGGGGTAGAAACTAGGGAATGGCTTATAATTCTAGGTCCTGGTCCCTAGTTTTTCCTCAGAAATTACCTTCCCTTGATTCTAGATGAATAAACCCATTCACAGAGATAGTCATACTATTCATGTGTTGATATTATATCAGAATCATGACTTTTCATGATTTTCTCATCATAAAATAAACGAAATCATTAGTCCAGGCTCACAGTTTTATCAATCTTTGGGCCATGACCAGAAAATTCGGGTCTGCCCCTGCAGAGTAGTTGCATTAGAGGGATTAATCTGCTATTTGGGACTGATAACTTGGTGGTCGGAGGGTGGGGTGGTCCCATTAGAGGGATTGGACTTTCCCGAAGTGGTAGAAATGGTGAGGTGGTCACACTAGAGAGGTGGTCAATAGGAGGGAGTTGGCTGTAATGTGGGAGGGGGGGGGTCAACAGAGAAAGAGTACATAGAGGTATGGCTGAGTCTAGTTATGGCTGACAATCTAGTCACGGCTGATAGTCTAGTTACAGGGATGCATGAATACAGCCCTATGGAAATATGGTTAACCCTTTAAGGACTCTCAGCACCCAAATTGCACTAAAACTGTTTGGAGGGTGTAATTCCAAGTAAATGACGGTCAAAATGATGTATCATATGTACAGGTTTCACACATTTACTTGGAATTATACCCTCCAAACTGTATTAGTGCAATATGGGTGCTGAGAGTCCTTAAGGACCCCACAGCCCTTTGGTCGGCATGGTGCATTTATACAGCCATACCCCAATATGGTTAACCCTTTAAGGACCGCACAGCCTGTTGGTCAGCATGATGCATGAATACAGCCGTACCCCAATATGGTTAACCCTTTAAGGACCGCACAGCCTGTTGGTCGGCATGGTGCATGAATACAGCCATACCCCAATATGGTTAACCCTTTAAGGACCGCGTAGCCTGTTGGTGGGCATGGTGAATGAATACAGCCATACTCCAATATGGTTAACCCTTTAAGGACCGCACAGCCTATTGGTCGGCATGGTGGGAGGTTACAGACCTTTGTACATTGCATAGCGGTAAACACACAGGGTTCTTGATTTCTGAGATATAGCCAGAAGAGATATGTTGAATAGATCATACAATAGTTGATGGAATGACTTGAAATTTCAAATGTAATCCTATAACGTAATACCAATCAGTGTGCAACTTAACTTTATGGCCTCAGGGGTCATCCTTTAAGACCGTTCTGTTTCATACCTACTCAGTTTTGTGACCATCTGCTCATCCAAGTCCTTTGCAGAAACTAAATGATACAGAAGTATGGAGGAGTTTTCTACAATTCTACAGTTTATATTAAAATTGCCATATTATGTGTGTTGCAGGTGTTGGCATCGATGGCAGCCATGTCCACCCCGGAGGTGTTGTCAGATGCCAAGATGGAGGCAGTACAGAATGACCAGGACTCCTCCCAGCCCCAGCTCGTGGCACTGCAGAACAGCGACCAGAGTCCCGTAGCACAACAACTACAGGTATGTACCATTACACTATTATGGCTAGATAAAATGGTCTGTTATGACATATTGTGTGAGAAATATTTCAAACACCATATAGGTTAAAAGATTATCTCTGTGATTGTAAAAATGTCTGGAAGAAGTAAACTGTATTCTCACCCTGTTGCGTATTTTCTCAGCAGCATCAAGTGACAAATATGATGGAAGAGGAACCTGCTAGACATAAGATGTACACCAGGCAACGTCGCCACTTCATGCCTGAACTAGTAAGTGAATGTCTGATGGTTTATCCCGCTTTGGTTGAAAAACACATAAAATATGTCATGCAGTGAATTATGAGAGTAACAGCAACAACCTAACTGTAGTAAGAAGAATGCACCTGCAAATCAATCTTAGAAATGCTATAAACCCTAGTAAGATTAAAGGGGAAAGAAAGGTCAAACTTGGTAAAAATGTTTATTTGCTTCACTGCACAGGCTAGAGCTTATAATATGCAATGTGTAGGCATTGCTACTGATGCTTCTCAATTTCTGATCCAGATTTTAATGCTCTCATTCAGTGTTGCACATTGATGAAGTGGACCATCTATTTGAGCCTTTGTTTTCTACTTCTATGAATTTGTTTTGGCAGGAAACACTTGTTGGACTTGATCCCACAGCTGTGGAGAAAATGAAGGAGGGCCTGCGTAAGTGGAGAGGCCGGGCAAGCGACGATTTTGCCATAGAGCAGGACGAGGAGATTGGGCTCTGCGTAGTGTCAAAGAGGAGATTCGCGAAATGGGATTTTCTGATGGAGTATGAAGGGGAATATATAACGAGAAAAGAACGAGAGAGGAGGGAGATTTTCTATGAGCTGAATGACCCGGGGTCATTTATTGTTGATGCAGTGTTTCACAAAAAGTTGGTATCAGTTGATGCCACCCGGACCCTGGGCACCTTCGGACGTTTGGTGAACCACGCCCGGGGGCCCAACGCCCGGGGACCCAACGTGAGATACTGGAACAACCTTCTGGAGGTGTACTCCGGGCAGCCGCCAAGGATGGTACTATACTGCCATGAGCCAATAGAACCCGGAGATCAGTTATACTGGGATTACGGCGTGTCGGAGAAGGAAGCAGTATGGGCAAACTGCCACCGCAGTACCACCTCTGAGTGTAAAAGGTACAAGCTATGTTTCACCTACAGCACAGCCTAACACACAATCATGAATAATGTCTTTTCCAACTGTACTTTATGTTTCTCTTTAGGCCAAAAAAAAAAAAAGGTGTGTTTCAGGTTACCCGACCCTACCTAGCAAAACAGGGCCGACCCTAAAACTTTTTATCCAATTTTGAAAAAAAAAAGTAATAATAGGACCATTTCAGAGTCAATTTGATAGTCCGTGAGTCGACGCCGTTGTTGGCAAGTCAGCGCTTAAGTTTACGAGTCAATTTTTTGGTACTTTTCAGGCCATGGGATCAATCTGTCTTTAGAAAACATTTTTTGGGCTATTTCAGAGTCAATTTGACAGTCCATGAGTCAACATAGTTGTCTGTGAGTCAGCGCTGGAGTTTGCGAGTTAATTTTTGGATACATTTCAGGCCAGAGTAAAAAAAAAAAAATTAAAAAAAAAGAAAATCCGACCTACCATACCTAGATTTTCAGACTATGTAACCTGAAACACACCTTTTTTTTTTGGCCTTAGTGTATCTAGGCCCATTCCATATTACCAACTGATCGCGGTGAAAATCTTTTGCAGGAAACCCATGGTTTGTGACAATACAAACACCATTGCCCTGCCTGCCTCAACATGGGAGAGCACCATCCCCCCCACACGGGTCAGGCCCTGCAGCGTCTTACTGACAAGGTTGAATCAGGATGTCCTGCAGGCATACATGTGAGTATATAGAATCATCAATGTTTGTTGTTGGAATATAAGAAACAAGGCTGGCAAAATCACCTGGACATAATCTACTACAAAGATTGATAGTCTATATCACAAAGCATTACTATGTTATTTCGGATAACAGAGACATTGTCTATACACTGCACTGTGTACTGCCTTCCAAGCAAAGCATCCAACAGACATTCAAGTATGAAGTCATCCACCCTAACATAAGATACAACGCTTGGTCATTAGTTGCAGACCTTTAATTGTTATTTAGGAGAGTCAATGTAAGACTGACCTAACCTGAGTATGGAGTGTTTACTGTTTGCAGTTCACCCATGATGAGAGAGGAGTGCAGCAGCACTCATACCAACTCCACCCTGGTCCAGGCCCCGATGCCTCTTGTGGATCTTCCTGATCTCTCGTAAGTGTAACATTGTGCAGTTCGCTTATAGCATATAATTCATGCTAATTGCTACTGCTGCTACTTAAACTGAGCTGATTGGCACAAGTGCTGTGGTAATTAGAGAGGACTTTAGGATAGATAAAATAACCTAAACTAGTAAACACTGTGAACAAGAAAATATAGTTTTGATATAATTGTATGTTGGCCTGTGCTGTAGGCTGCAACATGGCAGCTATGTGCCTCTGGTTAAATATGTGAGCAATAATAGGGTTGGAGATTTTCTACTTATATTGTTGATGATGGTGGTAGTGCAAATGATTTATCCCAGGCTGTGAGTGAAAATAAATACTCCCTTTGCAGGGTGCCGGTGGACTGCACAACACCTACTCTGCTGTCTGCTGTCTGTCTACCACTATTGGTGAGTACAATTCTCAAATTACACTTTCAGCTATAGTCTGACTTGGCCTATTTGTGTCATGCTCACCAATTTTGTTTATTTGTTGTGCTGATGCATCAACGCAGCACTGATAAGTAACACAACAGGAAATTAGATATTATCTGTCTGCATCTTTGTCCTCCATTGTTTTGTCTGGAGTGGTAAAACCAACCCCTCATGTAAGAGAAGACAGCCTGCAATAATCTTTTAACTGACACGTACTAAACTGGAGTATCATACTATAATAGCTATCATTAAGTAGCCTTTCTTACCAGTAAATTTCATATAATGGGACTAAGGGTTAAATCTGTGTTGTTTCTTCCATAGGACTTACCTATTCACCAATTGCCTACATTTTATCCTTCAGGATAACCTTGAGAAGCTGTTGGTGGGTCGGCTGACCGACTGCACCAAGAGATGGTCACACCTGAAGGAGTCAGTCGGTGCACAGGACTATCTGTGGGAGGTCAGCGACCTTGAGGGGTGCATGAAACAACAGTTTGTGTTTGTATGCTCAGATGATGTCAGGGATGAACATGTGATAGTAAGTGTAGTACATTTAGATACCTTGGGGCCAGTTAACGTATTGAATGATTACACCAGAACCCAGTGTTCCCCAAGGCTTGTAAAGGGGAACGGAGAGTTTATGTAGTGTTTGGTAAATATACATTGTACAACATACTGTCTATTGCAAGTCATACATCCCCCTGTCTCTATGGATATGTAACTGTAATCTCCATCCATGTGCCTGCTCATAGTGGTTACCTTGGGAGGAACACACCCTTTAACAAGTTAGGACTTTAGATTGCTCCCTTGCCAATGATTCTTTAACCCTTTAAGGACAGCATGGCACTAAGATACGAGGAGCTGCAGATGGTAGTGGATGCTGTGGAGGAGCACTTCATGAAATGTGACTACCTAGCCATGGACCTGGTCGAGGACAAGAGCCGCTACTCCACCGAGATACTTAACAGGCAGGAGCAACTCAGGTAGGCAACATAAAGACTGGCCTATAGTGTAATATAATACAGTACAATAGAAATAATGTGATATGGTTTAGTGGAGAATGTGCATATCTATGTGTTATATAATAACAGTATAGTGTAATGCAATGTGATATCATGTGATATAGTACAGTGTTTATCCCTCCTAACTCAGATAGCAATGGATCACTGGGATTCTGCTTTCTTCCCTGGTGGGTAACCGACCCGAGTTCTCGTGGAATTTTAGTGAAGGTTTTTTTCACTTGGGTGCCAAAATAGACAATAATACAAGATACAGTATTAATGTGGAATCACCCATCTATACATGGAAAGGAAAATGTACAATAAAATGTCTGTTCATGTGTGAGTGTTAATCCCAAAACTTTATCAAACAGGTCCCTGTGGCATGAGTTTTCTGATGCCGTGAGTCAGCAGCAGCGTAAATTGTCTGAGATCCATGGCTTTTGTTGGGATGTGGAGGATGCACTGTACCGCATGCAGGAGATGCACGATGCTATACCAGCGGATCTGGGCAGGGACCTGGAACACGTCCAGAGCTACCAGAAGAGACAAGAGGCGTTTGAGATTGGACTCATCAGCATGAGGGCACAAGTGAGTATTGAATGCTACATGAATGGAGCACTGACAAGTTACTCACCAGAGCTGCATTCATGGATCCTGATGATTAGTGTAACATGTGGGCCTTAAAGAGTTAACCATATGTTTTATATGTTGAGCAGTCTAATTTAAAAAAGTCTACAAAATTGTATACATGGCTGCTTATACCCCTATAGTGGTTTTCATGGCAGTTGACAGTTATAACCTGAACAGTCTCTCATGTCACAATGATGGAGGAAAGGTTATATTGGGGAAAGGGGGTATACTAGATGTTTGATGAGTGATATCTGAAATACAATGGTATGTTTTGAGCTTTTTCAATGGAACCAGAGACATGAATACACTGTTTTTGCTTCATACAAAGTCATGTTTGATGTTGTGAACAGCTGCAGGCTCTGGTGGATGACTCAGCACGTCTACAGGAGCAGTACCCAGGTGGTTACACCAAACACATCGAGCAGCAGCAGGTGCTGCTTACAGAGAACTGGGGTGTCCTCCAGGAACGAGCCACCAAACGTGCCGATGATCTCAGGGCTGCTCTCAACGGCTACATGTTCATGGACTCAGTAAGTTCAGCCTTAACTCAATCAAGGCATCTATAGATCTGTGTGTGCTATTATTGGCCATTTTTAATCCTCTTTCCCCACAATATCTCCTCCATGTAGAAAGGTATAAGAAGCTGCAGCCACCTGACCACAATGCTGTATAGCAGATGGAAGGACTGGGAGAGAAACTCTTAAGTCTAAATGTTTTTGACAATCAACAATCAGTTACATTGTGGCACAAGGTTTAAATGAGACACATTTAAAGATAATACATCCCACGTTACCAATGCATTATAGATCAATGCGGCAAGAAAGGGTGACTTTTTCTTAGAAAATTAAAGTTGTGTTTACGTTGGTTCTCATAACATGGTCTGTAATGGCAGTATCTCATAAACTTGATCAACAACTTTTCTAAAAAGTCACCCTTTTTTGCTGCAATAGTCTATAGTTATTCTTTGCCCTACTTTTGACTGTCAATGAGAAATAACATTTTTTCTGATAATTCAGAGCTATGAACAGGCTTCCCAGGACTTTTATTGACAAAAGTTGTAATTGTCTATAGGCACATGACCTTGAGCAGTGGGCAAGTAGGCTGGAGAAGGAGTTGGTGTGCGAGATCACAGAACATGGTGACAGCAGTATTGAGATGGCAAAGAAACGCCATGCTGACATCAAAGTAGAGATGGATGCCAAGGAAGACCTGTTCTCCTCTGTTGTTGACATCGGCCTCACCAAGATTGCAAACAAGCGTAGTACAAATAAGTGTGTAAGTATTCTCACATTAATAGAATACTTTAAAAAGTTCAAAAACTGTAAAACATCAGTTATAATGCAACCTGAGTTGCAATGTAATTTTCAGAATAGAAATATGTTGAGTCCACTTCCCTTATGAGAAAATTGTAAATCATATGGTATCATTCGTTTTAACTTGGATATGCATATTCCCTATAAGAATCATTTCTTAAAGGCAATTGTGATTTTTTCTTGGTTTTGGATCAACTCTACTTCTAATGTTTGGCTTGATTATGGTTCACTCCTATATAGGTGCAAGCAAGCATACACCATATCCCATTAAAGTACAATTAAATCATATGAGTGAGTATGAAAACTTGATACCAGTGTACATGTATGTATCGTTTTTATATTTGTTATCAGGTTAAAGACAAGGTGGCCAACTTGCTCCAGCTGCGTGAACAGCTGCAAGTCATGTGGGAGGAGAAGGAGAGATACCTCCAACAGTCACTCCATGCTGCGCCCCAACTGGGGAACCTGTCCACCTCTGACGAGGTAAGTTAGAGCAAAATCCTTAGCAGCTTTTCCATATAGGAATCCACTTATCACATTATGTACTTGATTGGCTTATTACAGCTGTTAGAATGCTTAACCCAGGTCGTCATGATGTACCAATGCAGCCCTGTTGAGTCTATGCTGCACTGATGCATCATGCTAACTCTCCATAGGGTCTGCATCATGTTTGAATTCCAACATACCTACCTATGTTATTAGGATATGGCAAATATGAATAGGCAATATACTTAATTGTCAGACAGCTCTCACAGACTCATACCTGGCTCTTTAACCTCAGTATAGTGTGTATAGATCATATACTGCAGGCATGCATGTTCCTGCAGAGGTGCTTTTATTTGATGGGTTAATGACATGATTTTTACTTATAGATGAAGGACATGCAGACTGCCAAAAAGCTTCCTGTCAAGCAGAAGAAGACAGATGAAGAGAGGCGGCTGGCACATTGTGCCAGTCAGGCTGCTTACTATCAGCACAAGAAGGAGGACGAGGCCTTTAAAGCAAAAAGGAAGAAGTACAATGATGTAGGTATACTTCACTTGTACAAAAGAGTTTTGTTAAGGACTACCATACCATAAACCATACAGAAGGTGCGCCCATACTACTAGTTCTTCAACAATTTTATCTGGTAGTACACTACCCCTACTTATACATGTGATTAACTGCACCATGCTGCCTCTCCTTAAACATGTGAACCCATACTACCCCTATTGAATATGTCATATCTGCACCCATTCTAGAAGTATAGTATAACCATCTCAAACATTAGTAATAATTGTCCTTTAAAAAGGATTAATCCAACTATAATATCTTGATCATGATTGATAAAACATACTACCCCAAATTAAAAAAAAGTGATATTTGCAATCAATTTATTATGTACCTTGCAGCACTATGAAGCCAACATGCGGGTCCCTGTGAGTCAGATGTCCCCGGGAAAGGCAGAGCGGCACCGTGCCTTGAAGAAGGAGGGAAATGTGCGCCGCTACCATGAGAAGAAAGGTCTGTGGTCACTAAATGTTAATTTCTGTGGCAATACATTAGCATAGCCAGATGTATAATATGTTGTTAAAGTCTGAGATAGCTCCTTTTTTCATAGTAGAGTATGTTGTTGGCCAATGGCTAATATCATGAAGTTCACATTAGTAGAAATGTTCTAATTACCTACAAAGCTGATATATAGATATTTACATACAAAACTGTTCTAACTGCTGCTGATGTACATGCATGCACTTTCTCTGAGATTGGAAGGTCCCATGCATGTCCCATTACTATTTTAGCACCCTCCCACTCAAGGAGGGTGATGCCCACAGAAAAGCATCGAACCCTGGGGAGATTCTTTGACCCAGCTCCCCCTATAGGGTACCCCCCCCCTAAGAAATCAAAGTTATCAAAATGAGGTGGTCTGATGCATGAATGCAACACTGGGCAGGAAACTATGGCCTCTGCATTCAGGCCTAGTACTGGTGCTAATTTTATATGAACTGTAACTTGCCCAACTTGAAAAAGTATTTATCTAAATAACAGTTGTCAGGCTACAGTAATAATGGTATGCAATGTTAATCATCTTATTAGGCTGTGATATCAATATGTAAAGTATAGCTTTCTGACAGCTCAACCCACTCACAGTACATGGCCAACATATACCCTTAGGCATTTTGGATACAATTTTGTTCAGTTAATGAATTAAAACATGTCCACTTAGATCAGATTAATGTAATATACATTAACGTTTTGAGTCTATTCCTTACAGCTGCCGATGGCAAACCTTCAAGGCGCAGAACAATTAAGGGGGCTGCTGCAGCGGGAGCCGACCCAAACTGCTGATGACAAGTCTGCCTTTATGTTGTGGAAGGGGGGCAAGCTGGTGCCTCTCACATATGGCCGCCTGTTGAGATTGAGCTGCGGGCCTGGACTATGAGCACACAGGTCTGCATTATCTCCGCCATGCAGGGGCCCTGTTCATGTATGACTGTGGACTATCATTGGAGGACATCCGTCAAGCAGGGGACTGGGCTAGCATGGCTGCCCTGTTATATCTAGCCAAACCTTTTTCCCTGAAGGTCAAATCAGACTCAGTGATATCTCGTGCCCTAGTCAGTTTCAGGTGCTAAAATTGGTGCTGATTGTTGGTGCAATGTGCTTTAGTGTATGGCTTGACATTATAGTTTGAGATGATGAATATGTATATGTATGTAAACCAGTGACTCTACTTGGAGGTTGGCTGTGTCGTAAGACTGGCCCACGTTCCAAACAGCAACTAGTCCTGTCTTACTACCGTAGAGTCAATGCATGCCACCAAAGAGTGGAGAGAGTTGAGAGGGGTATTGATACAATGTAGCCCCAGCTGGTGGCCACCCCCTGGAGGTATGTGGGAACTACCCTGACCTGTATTTGAGTTTGTAAAGTGTTTATTTCATAAGATGATTTTCTAAACACAGTACATGTCAATGAGATGTTACATGAATGGTATTATACAGAATAATAATGCATATACTCAATGATGTTAAAGTGGCATCTCAATGTGAAATTGCTCAGCAGACCTGCGATAGGTTCTAGTATATATATACAGCCTCAATATCTCAGTCTTGTGGGCACTCCAGTGCTATTTTCAATATTATGAAGTCCATATTAGAATGTAGCGTACACAATATAGTGAGCAGTCATTGGGTCATTTCACAGTATTAAGTATCTGCTAGTGTTGTTTACAGTATGCTTAGGCATTTTTCAGCCTCAGTGTCAATGAAAATGTACATAGATTCATTAGCAAAATGACTCAATATGCACATGGTTTGAGGAGTATAGCATTATATGTGATAGAAATAACAACAGCGAGGCATTTGCAGCCTGTATTTATCTAAAGAGCTTTACACATGGGGATGATATGTGCATTACATTACATTAGGCATTTCAGCCTGTTATTCTGGTTAAGTCTTGTAACATAGTTATAACACAGTGAGATATAATTAAACATTAAAGTGCCCATATCAGTATTGCCACCTGGTGAGCCATGCGGCCCATTTGGACATTTTTATTTTTAATCTTTTGATTGCATACCTCATATTACATGTCTGTCTAGTATAGTGTTAATAAATAGGCTGTGTCGTAAGACTGGCCCACGTTCCAAACAGCAACTAGTCCTGTCTTACTACCGTAGAGTCAATAAGTGCTTAGAGAACAAACTAATGTAAATGGGAGGGCTGAACTTGAATTCAAAGGGGTGTATAGTTATGGAAATATTACTAAATATGGTAATTTACTTGATACTCCTGGTAAAAACACATTAAGAACACACTTAATATTAGAAATGTCATCAATGTCTCTCCATGGTAATTTAGCAATAGGACTTGTGTATAAATATTTATAAGGGCTTAGAGATCAAACTAATATAAATGGGGGGGCTGAACTTGAGTTCAAGGGGGTTTATAAGGTTACGGAAATATGACTAAATACGGTTATTTTGTAGATACTACTCAGAAAAAACACATTAATAAAACACTCAATATTAGAAATATCATTATAGTCTCTCCATGGTAATTTAGCAATAGGACTTGTGTATAAACATATATAATGGCTTAGAGATCAAACTAATATAAATTGGGGGGCTGAACTTGAATTCGAAGCAAGTGTTTAAGGTTACGAAAATATGACTAAATATGGCTATTTGGTTGATACTACTAATAAAAAAACCATTAATAAGACATTTAATATTAGAAATATCATTAATGTCTCTCCATGGTAATTCAGCAATAGGACTTGTGTATAAAAGATAAGGGCTTGGAGATGAAACCAATATAAATGGGGGGCTGAATTTAAATTTTAGGGGGTGCAAGGTTATGGAAATATATGGCTATTTGCTTGATACTACTCGTAAAAAAACATTAATAAGACATTCAATATTAGAAATATCATCAATGTCAGCTGATAGTCTAGTCACGGCTGATAGTCTAGTTAGGCTGATAGTCTAGTTAGGCTGATACTTTAGTTAGGGGATCATATTCCCACCCCGGTTAATATGATTGTATATTGGTTGAAACAGACCTTAGTTGGTTCCCCCCTCCCTCACCAGGGGGGCTACCCTTCCTCACAACAACTCCCGTCGCTACAGACGCTAACCGGGTTCCAAAGGGACCACTACTATATATGTCATATACTAGTATCGGCTGATAGTTATGACTGACAGTCTGGTTACAGCTGATTCTCTATACTATAGTCACGGCTGATAGTCTGGTAACATGTATTGTGTCAGTTATTCTAAACACTTCTATAGTAAGGTATATAAAAGTGTTTGTTGTATCTGGGTTATTGACATGATATTGACAGACTGTACAGAGTTGGACATCCATCCACTGCTGCTCATTCTGTGTGAGAGAACCGAGCTGCTCCTGGGTAACCCTCTAAGGACAGCATCACGCCTTAATGTAACCCTCTAAGGACAGCATCACGCCTTAATGTAACCCTCTAAGGACAGCATCACGCCTTAATGTAACCCTCTAAGGACAGCATGATGCCTTAATGAAACCCTCTAAGGACAATATCACGCCTTAATGTAACCCTCTAAGGACAGCATCACGCCTTAATGTAACCCTCTAAGGACAGCATCACGCCTTAATGTAACCCTCTAAGGACAGCATCACGCCTTAATGTAACCCTCTAAGGACAGCATCACGCCTTAATGTAACCCTCTAAGGACAGCATGATGCCTTGATGTAACCCTCTAAGGACAGCATCATGCCTTAATGTAACCCTCTAAGGACAGCATCACGCCTTAATGTAACCCTCTAAGGACAGCATCACACCCTAATGTAACCCTCTAAGGACAGCATGATGCCTTGATGTAACCCTCTAAGGACAGCATCACGCCTTAATGTAACCCTCTAAGGACAGCATGATGCCTTAATGGGTAACCCTCTAAGGACAGCATCACGCCTTAACCCTTTAAGGATGCATGTTGCTAAAAGATGACATCTGTTGTCATGATGCACTGATGCAGCCCAGGTGAGTAACTCAACGAGGCTGCATCCGTGCATCATGCCAACCCTTCAGGGGTGTTACCATCGCATAAGGTCGGCATGATGCTTGAATGCAGCCGTGGTGAGTTACTTGCCAGGGCTGCATTCATGCATTCATGATGAACAAGGGCATGATGCATTAAGGAATTATGCCATCCTTAAAGGGTTAATGATTGATGTTCAGTTGTCACCATGATGCACCAATGCAGTGTAAGTGAGTAACTCAGCATTAAGCACTTTGTGTCCTTTAAAGGGTTAAGACCAGAGTAGGAGACCAGCTCCATAAACCCACACTGGGGGCGCTGCAGTATGAGTCACTCCCCACACTCCCACCAGGGGGTGCTGTAGTGCCTGCCCTCACTCCCACCAGGGGGTGCTGTAGTGCCTGCCCTCACTCCCACCAGGGGGTGCTGTAGTGCCTGCCCTCACTCCCACCAGGGGGTGCTGTAGTGCCTGCCCTCACTCCCACCAGGGGGTGCTGTAGTGCCTGCCCTCACTCCCACCAGGGGGTGCTGTAGTGCCTGCCCTCACTCCCACCAGGGGGTGCTGTAGTGCCTGCCCTCACTCCCACCAGGGGGTGCTGTAGTGCCTGCCCTCACTCCCACCAGGGGGTGCTGTAGTGCCTGCCCTCACTCCCACCAGGGGGTGCTGTAGTGCCTGCCCTCACTCCCACCAGGGGGTGCTGTACTGCCTGCCCTCACTCCCACCAGGGGGTGCTGTACTGCCTGCCCTCACTCCCACCAGGGGGTGCTGTAGTGCCTGCCCTCACTCCCACCAGGGGGTGCTGTAGTGCCTGCCCTCACTCCCACCAGGGGTGCTGTAGTGCCTGCCCTCACTCCCACCAGGGGGTGCTGTAGTGCCTGCCCTCACTCCCACCAGGGGGTGCTGTAGTGCCTGCCCTCACTCCCACCAGGGGGTGCTGTAGTGCCTGCCCTCACTCCCACCAGGGGGTGCTGTAGTGCCTGCCCTCACTCCCACCAGGGGGTGCTGCAGTGCCTGCCCTCACTCCCACCAGGGGGTGCTGCAGTGCCTGCCCTCACTCCCACCAGGTGGTGCTGCAGTGCCTGCCCTCACTCCCACCAGGTGGTGCTGCAGTGCCTGCCCTCACTCCCACCAGGTGGTGCTGCAGTGCCTGCCCTCACTCCCACCAGGTGGTGCTGCAGTGCCTGCCCTCACTCCCACCAGGTGGTGCTGCAGTGCCTGCCCTCACTCCCACCAGGTGGTGCTGCAGTGCCTGCCCTCACTCCCACCAGGTGGTGCTGCAGTGCCTGCCCTCACTCCCACCAGGTGGTGCTGCAGTGCCTGCCCTCACTCCCACCAGGTGGTGCTGCAGTGCCTGCCCTCACTCCCACCAGGTGGTGCTGCAGTGCCTGCCCTCACTCCCACCAGGTGGTGCTGCAGTGCCTGCCCTCACTCCCACCAGGTGGTGCTGCAGTGCCTGCCCTCACTCCCACCAGGTGGCAGCACAGTACAAAGTAAGACCTCCCCTTTGTCACACCAAGTTGCAGCACTGATGACAGTAACCACCATTTAATTATATATACTAAACAGACTGACTTACCCATATATCACTTCATGTTCAATTAAGAAGAAATAATATAAAACTCAAAGGTATAAATGCTACAACATAAATTTGGAAGTTAGATGGATGGGTACTCACCATTGCTACCTTTAAGTGTCATGCCAACACTATGGGGTTGATACTCTCCAGAAGGGTCAGCATTATGCACTAATGCAGCACCGGTGAGTTAGTCACTGAGTCTGTGTCGGTGCAGTCTTGGACTTGCATTGCTCCGTTCCCTATTGTGTGTTTGGTATGGGAATAGAGCTAAGCTTTATTTGCTATCTAGTTCTAGTATATAAGTCATCTCACGTCTGATAATATGTAAGTCATCTCAGTAGATGTACCCACATCAGTGTATGTATGTCATAATGCTACGGCTGATAATATATTTTGGTCTGTCTCATATTCCAACTGCTTCTTACCTTAGAACACATGCTAGAATGCATACTTTAACCCTTTAAGGATGGTATTGTGCTGTAATTATGGCCTTTGTCATCATAATGCATGAGCGCCCTCTGTAGTTAGAGCATTCAAGCATCATGCTGACGGATGGGATTGAGACACTTCTGAAGGGTCAACATGATGCACTAATGCAGCACCAGTGAGTTACTCCCCAGGGGTGCATTGGTGCATCACCACAACAAATGTCACCTGTTAGCGACATCTGACCTTAACCTTAACTGTGTTAAGGATAGTATGATGCTTATATGTACTTTTTTTGAAAAATGTTTTATTAGGTTTAATAAATACAGTTACCCTCAAACACCACTGCCGTCCTTGAAGCTTAGGATCTAAGGATCGTCATGATGTGTTGGGGGGGGCATGTCCCAGCTCATGTCTCTACGTCATAGCATGTTACCAGGTGTCCTGTGTTTATGGTTTTGCTATTAAAGCATCATTAAGGATTCTACCACAAAGTTGGTATAAAAGTCTTAAATCCTGTCTATTTTCACCACCTGTGTCACCCGTTTTTGTCACCCCGGTGAGGGACTGTGTTAATCATCAGTGTAGACAGTTCAGCAGCATCATAACAACTAAAGTCAACTCTACCGACATTCATCCTTAAAGTACTTGTGAGCTTAGGAACATCAAGCTACTGATGTGTGTCCTTAAAGTGTTTGAGAGCTAAAGAACAGTGGGCTACATGTGATGAGTTGTTATGATGCACCAACTCACCAGTAACCTGCCAGTGCTGCATCAGTAGAACATACCCACATAGCTGTATATGCCATTAGGCTACACTTCTGAATGGTCAGCATGATGCACCAATGCAGCACCAATCAGCTACTTTCAAGGGCTGTGTTGATGCATCATATTGACCAATACTAGACAAATACTGGTAGAGCCATGCCATCCTTAAGCATTTAAGCATGGGAAATGTATCACTCCTTAGTCGTCATGAGTGCATGAATGTTGATAAGCTGCCCAAGGGTCAGCATTATACACCGATACAGCATTGGTGAGATACTTGCTAGGGCTGCATTGGTTTATCAGTAGAAATATCCAGATAGCTGGATATGTCATTATGCTATGGCTGATAATATATTTTGGTCTGCCTCATATTCCAACTGCTGCATTCAATCATCATCATGAAAATGGGCATGATGCATTAAAATATCATACCATCCTTAAGGGTAAAGGATGGTATAATAATGGTTAAATGTACTGTACCCTTTGATGACATGATGATTGAATGCAGCCGCTGGTGATGGGGGAGTGAAGAGGGGGCAGGTTACTGGAGGCTGTGCCATCCTACCACAGGTCTCCTAATGCAGCTGTGCCTAACGGCTGACAATGTGTAAGTCACCTCAGTAGAAATACCCACATTGGTGTATGTTTGTCATTATGCTACGGCTAATAATGTGAAGTCATCTCAGTAAAGATATGAACTAATATAAATAGAGGGGCTGAACTTGAATTTGAAGGGAGTGTACGTTTACAAAAATATGACTAAATATGGCTATTTGGTTGATACTTCTCATAAAAAAACACATTAATAAGACATTTAATATTAGAAATATCATCAATGTCTCTCCATGGTAATTTAGCAATAGGACTTGTGTATACACATATAAAAGGGCTTAGAGATCAAACTAATATAAATGGGGGGCTGAACTTGAATTCAAAGGGAGTGTAAGTTTACGAAAATATGACTAAATATGGCTATTTGGTTGATACTTCTCATAAAAAAACACATTAATAAGACATTTAATATTAGAAATATCATCAATGTCTCTCCATGGTAATTTAGCAATAGGACTTGTGTATACACATATAAAAGGGCTTAGAGATCAAACTAATATAAATGGGGGGCTGAACTTGAATTCAAAGGGAGTGTAAGTTTACGAAAATATGACTAAATATGGCTATTTGGTTGATACTTCTCATAAAAAAACACATTAATAAGACATTTAATATTAGAAATATCATCAATGTCTCTCCATGGTAATTTAGCAATAGGACTTGTGTATACACATATAAAAGGGCTTAGAGATCAAACTAATATAAATGGGGGGGCTGAACTTGAATTCGAATGGAGTGTAAGTTTACGAAAATATGACTAAATATGGCTATTTGGTTGATACTTCTCATAAAAAAACACATTAATAAGACATTTAATATTAGAAATATCATCAATGTCTCTCCATGGTAATTTAGCAATAGGACTTGTGTATACACATATAAAAGGGCTTAGAGATCAAATTAATATAAATGGGGGGGCTGAACTTGAATTCAAGGGGCTTTATAAGGTTACGAAAATATGACAAAATATGGCTATTTGGTTGATACTACTCATAAAAAACACATAAGTAAGACTATTGATATTAGAAATATCATCAATGTCTCTCCATGGTAATTTAGCAATAGGACTTGTGCATACACATATAAAAAGGCTTAGAGAACAAATTAATATAAATGGGGGGGCTGAACTTGAATTCAAGGGGCTTTATAAGGTTACGAAAATATGACAAAATATGGCTATTTGGTTGATACTACTCATAAAAAACACATAAGTAAGACTATTGATATTAGAAATATCATCAATGTCTCTCCATGGTAATTTAGCAATAGGACTTGTGCATACACATATAAAAAGGCTTAGAGGACAAATTAATATAAATGGGGGGGCTGAACTTGAATTCAAAAGGAGTGTAAGTTTGTGTATAAACATAAATGTGTGAGTCATCTCAGTAGAAATACCCACATCGGTGTATGTATGCCATTATGCTACGGTTGATAATATATCTTGGTCTGCTTCATATTCCAACTGCTGCTACTGGGCTTCTTAGAAAACATGACTGAATGCATTCTTTAACCCTTTAACCCTCTAGCCCTTAGTCGTCATAATTCATGAATGCAGCCCTGATTAGTAACATGCCAGTGCTACATTCAAGTGTCATGACAACCCTATGGGGTTTACACACTCCCAAAAGGGGGATGTACCGATGCAGCATTTGTCGGGGCTGCATTTGTGTATCATGACGACAAATGACCAATCTTAGTTGATAACCTCCCCAAGGGTCAGCATTATGCATCAATACAGCATCAGTGAATTACTAGCCAGTGCTACATTTGTTTATCAGTAGAAAAGAACGGATCATCTCAGTAGAAATACCCACATTGGTGTCTGTATGTTTTTATGCTACAGCTGATAATATATTTTGGTGTGCCTCATATTCCAACTGCTGCTACGAGGCTTCTCACCTTAGAAAACATAATAGAATGCATAGTTGAAGGATGTCATGTTACCAAAAGATTTTGTTGGCATGATGCACCAATGCAGCTCTGGCATGTAACTCACCGACCCTTTGGGAGTGTTTGAAACCAAGGGCATGATGCATTTATGTGTTATTCCATCCTTAAAGGGTTAAGGATAGTAAAATGCTTCAATGAACCTACCCTTTGTTGGCATGATGAATGAATGCAGCCGCTGGTGATAGGGGAGTGATGGGGGAGTCAATCTAGAAGCAATAGGCAGCTTCATTACTAACAATATTTTCCTTTTTTTCCTATTATTTGTATTCATTTTGTTTGATGATGATATGTAGCATACAATAGGGGATCAATATTTTGAACAGTTTACTGATTTTAATTTGCATTTCCTCCCATATGAATAACCAGTGTTGCTACATACTTCTTATATGTTTCTATACACATAGGTCAGTGTGGACCAAGGCCTCTACCTGGACAGCCCCCACCAGTACTGAAGGACCTAACACCTCCACCACCACCTCAGAGCCTGCCCCCTCCTCCACCAGGAGACCTTCCCTCCCCAGGATTAAGCTGACAGACTCGGTGGCTGCAGTGGCACACTCTGGTGCCGTGGGTGCTTACATCCGGCAGTCGCTGGCCACCCGTCGCAGCCGCTCCCTCCTCACCAGGGCCTCCAGCCCCAACCACAGCGAACCTGGTGGTGGTGGGGGGAGTGAGGAGGGGGGAGGAGGGGGCCGGCTGGAGGCTGTGCCATCCTACCACAAGTCTCCTAATGCGGCCGTGCCTAACTCCTCCACAGACCGCTACCTACAGCACAGGGGGGTCATGGTGCCGCTCCAGGGGAGAGGAGGAGGGGCCGGGCACACCACAGGTGGGGGACCTACAGGAGGAGCTGGTCACTATTATAACACCCAGGAGGACTTACACTTACACCATAAGCAGCAGGCATTAGGAGGCTCTACCACCAACACTGCAGGAGGTGCTGGAGGAGGCAGAGTGTGGGGGGAGAGTAGACTACCACTAGGGGAGGAGAGTGAAGGATACCTACACTCACAGGTGGGACATGATACTTCTACTCTGCTGGTGACTGCCCCACCACCCCACCACAACTCTTCTACCCACCACCTGTCCACCATCTCTAACACCTCCTCCTCCTCCTCCTCCTACCAGCCCCTCCCACACCCACACACCAAGCAGGGCGGTAAGCAGAGGTCTAAGGCTGTATCATGGACCAGGTACAACCAGGAGCTGTTACAGGGAGGGTCCCGAGGGGCTCACCACCTCACCCCGCTTCACACAGGAAGTAGACACACAGGAACAGGAAGTACTGTGCCCCCAGCCCCACACAGGGCTGCCACTAGGGGGGCAGGCATGCAGCACATGACTCAGCATAATGGTGATAATAGGGGAATAAGTAACACTAACTTCCCTATGATAGAGTTCAGGAGTTACACTAAGGAGCCTGGTTCCAGCCAGCACCGGACGTTCACCTTCAACCTGCCGCCTGACGGGGGAGCTGCAGGAGGCTTCCCTCCAGGGTTCCCGTCCTCAGTCAGCAGCATATCCCCCACCTCTGTCGGCACAGTCGCAGACAGCCTCACCTCCTCCAGCCTCCCCTACCACCACAGACTCAGCATCGACGAGGGGGAGGATTACGACTTCCGGGCTAGGAAAGGGAGTATTTCTAATGAACTAGCACCCGGATTTAAACAACTCCTCCGTACATCGACACCAAAAAGGGAGCGGCAGCCACAGGAGGTGATAAAGAGGAGGAGGGTGGAGTTCAGGGTGGAATCCCCGGATGTCCTGGATGTGGAGTGTAAGGAGCCTGTGACTGCTATATCAGAGAAGTTAGAACTGAACCGCTCTCCTCTCATGGGGGAGTTACTGACAGACGATGGGGAGAAATGCCTCACCAAGCCTCCCAAGTCCATCCTGAAGAAGCGTGAGAAGGGAGGTCATGGCACCGGGGAGGTGAAGTACACTAAGAAGTACCAGGCCATATTGGTGCAGCAGGGCAGCTTCAAACTGCCGAGTATAAAGGACGGACAACACTTAACACTGACCGGGCGCAACACCAAGGCAAACAGTGGCCGCAACACAAACTTCTCCTGTAGTAGGGAGTTTGCTGCTGCCTTTGAGACTATTGACAATGGGGATTTGTGATACTGTCAGTATTTAGATGTTGGACATGGTATACATACATGGAGTGGTTCCCTAATACCACAGTGTACATAGGGCTGACTACTTAGAAGGTGCTACAGGCACACACAGTGTGCTATAACATCACTCATGGTGTAGTTGTGGTTAGAGCAGTGGCTGAAGGGTCCTGGGAAAGTAGTGGCATACCCATGTTGTACAAATACATAGGTCTGTAAGGAGGGGCAGACCATGTATAAGCAATTGTACAGCAACCTGGAAATAGCCAGAACTGGTTGTGTCTGCAAAGATGCTCAAGAAGAACCTTTCATACACAAAAGCTTTCCAAGAAGGCCAGGGTCCCGGGTCAAGCATAGAGCGTCATAAGCCATACCGAGGATAACAAGGCCTGATACGATACATTAATTAAATGCTGGGTTTGTGGAACCAGGCAAAAGTGGGGATACCAGAGGTGTATAAGTTCAACAGCTGGAGCTAGTTCCTTTGTTTACCACTATGGTCCTGGTAGTCTAACCAAAGGTCTAAATACTGTAGACAGTGTAGCTCATTTAACAGACAATACAAAATATATTTTTATCTTAAAGCATCTATACCCAGGGACTTTTGGTTGATGCAGCCATACTTTGAGTATGCTATAAACTTTCGAATTCTGAAGTCGCATGGCAGAATGTGAATAATTGTTTTTTATTACCTCAGAAAGGTTACCGATAGAAATAATAATGTACATATCACTGTCAGAGAAGAAGCTATATCTGTGATAGGAATATGTTAGTCCCTTTGCCTCAAGACTTCATGCGTATTTGATTTATCAATGCAGTTATACAGTCATTACCAAAGACTGAGTGCACACACCTACATGGAGACCTAATCATCCTGCAGTAATCGCCTCATTACACGACACACCTGTGGGCTCTGGTTGTCTCAGATCACCAGGCGTAATAAGCATGTTAATGCCAGCTTCTATAATACTACCAGACGGCAGTACTTAGTGTACATGAGTTGTACAGGATTACCTGGCCAACGGTGAGAGACTGTTTCATAGAATATTACGGTGCAATGTTTAGACAACTCGCAAAGCTAATTCATAGCTTATAGGCTCATTATTGATGATTTTGAGTGAGAAATGATTCTGGATGAAAATTATTTATTGGTTCAATGGTTTCGACTCCCATGGAGGTCAATGTTAAATAAGATTCTCCTGATTTCAAAGAGATGTAAAAATTCACTCAGATGGAAGACTCCAGGGAAAAAATGATTGGATCAAGCGGACATTTGGAGAATGTATCAACTCTGTAGAAACATCATGATGTATAAATACCCCCCCCCCTCCGAGTTACTTACCAGGGCTGCATTAGTGCACCCTAAAGAGTTCAGGAAAGTTGTTCCTTATCTGGTCCATAGATGTTACTGCATCTGTGCAGTGAAACAAGGTGAGATCAGGGTAATTTGGCTATGCCCTGTTAGACATTGGTCAGGTCAGGGTAATTTGGCTCTGCCCTGTTAGACATTGGTCAGGTCAGGGTAATTTGGCTCTGCCCTGTTAGACATTGGTCAGATCAGGGTAATTTGGCTCTGCCCTGTTAGACATTGGTCAGGTCAGGGTAATTTGGCAATGCCCTGTTAGACATTGGTCAGGTCAGGGTAATTTGGCCATGCCCTGTTAGACATTGGTCAGGTCAGGGTAATTTGGCCATGCCCTGTTAGGCATTGGTAAGGTCAGGGTAATTTGGCTATGCCCTGTTAGACATTGGTACCATCTTATTGTGCAGTGCCAGGTGTTGGTGGATGCAGTGTAGCTGACCAGGAGGCAGCAGGTGTATAACACATGTAAGTCCTACTCAGAGGTCAGTGGTCAGCCTGGGAATGCCAATAATGCCTTCTGGTGCTACACACTTAGGGTAAACCCTACTAGGGTACATAAGGAACATGCTAATCCTGTATGGACTGTATGGTCTTAAAATGCACTATGTATTTCCTTTTCCTGGTATGAAGCGAGTACTCGCAATTGCTTGATTCATGCATCATGCCTACCCTATGAATATGATAACGCTTCCAAAGGGTTAGCATGATGTACCACTGGTGAGATACTTACATTTGGTGCATCATGATTAGAAGCTTTATCAATAACCACTTCTATCACTTCTTATATGACTACAGCTGTTGCAAAGTAAACCCAAGGTACTCAGAGGAACCAGGACCCATGTCAAGGGTAGCCATATATCTGTATTCTGAGGTCAACAGAGTAATGTGTACGGTGATACATTGGAAGTTAAGTGCAATTGTTTATGGTGGAGAGAAAAATCAGGTTTAAAAGAAAATATTATTGTTAGCTCCAAAGTGTCAATGAAAAGTCAGTATTTCTAATGCTCTGAAGGTCTAAAGCCATTGATGCTTTAAATACTAATGTTTTTTTGCAATGAATTATATTTTATTTATTAAAGATCTTGAAACAATAATGCAATATGTTAATTGCGTTTATTCATGCAGGAATAGCTCTTAGCTGGGAGGATAATTACAGCAGTATTATCTCCATTGTCAAGAAGAGAGTATTGTGTATTGGAATCAGGGTCCTGAAATATTTATCCATTACATTTTGTATTCGCTTGTTAACCTATTCTTACTGGATCAATGAAAGATGTAGATGTTCTTAAACGTGTGATGAAGGTAAAATAAAATACACATTTCAGAATGTTTTAAGACTGCTTAAGATTCAATATGATATAATGAAACTCTAGCTTAATGTCCATCACTAAGAAAGATATGCGCATAGTTCTGCAGATCTGTGATATGTATGTCCCCATTGATATTGACATCTCAGAGATTCACCTATGGGTGCTGTTTTACTTCATCTTTACTCAGTAACAATTTTCAACATTTAACATCAGTTATATTGAAGTAGTGTTCTGTTAATGTACAATATTATGATGCTGGAGTACATAGATAAACAAGAAAAGGTGCCCAAATGCTTAATACATAATAGCCATTTTCAACTAATCTGTTTGAGGCGAAGAATCTTTATTGTGTTTAGACGAGATATATAGGTACCAGACATTGGTACAGATGTCAGAAGCCGGCAAAATATATCATGTGGCAATCAGGAGTTGTAGTCTGTGTGTCTAGATTTTGTACTTCTCCCTGTTCTCCAGGGAGTTCAGAAACTCCTTGCATTGATCTTTATTCATGGGTTTTCCTTTAGCCTTAGCAACAGCAGCAGCATCATCATCTGGGAAAGCAAACAAACACAAAAACAATCAATACAGTGATTCTAATAATCTGCCAAGGGGAGTTCTAGCTTCACATTTTCAACTCTGCATCAATATTCTGTTTGTTTAAGTAGATTTTAGATGTCTTATCATTATAAATTCACCCTCTGGAAATCAAAACCAAAGCTTGTATGTAAATTACCATGTTTGAAAATAACAGAATTGGTCATAAATGTATGATCAGACATGTTGCTTTTTGTATGTCTGTGCCAAAACTCCAAATAGGAAAACATTGATGCAATGTTGAACAGCAGAAGCTTGTCTATTTCTGGCTCTGCAGTGTGTGTTTTCATCAGCTGGCGAGCAACTGCTTCAGACAGCAGATCAATATTTGTAATTACTGTCCGCTGGGTAGTATGCACCCCCCTCGGGCACACCGCAACTCTGCCACCATAACTCTGTCCTAACTAGACAATCTTATCCCTTTACTGGAAGCAGAGTGAGTTAATACCCTATCCTCATGTACCAGAGCACTGCATTTATAAGTTACTAGCTGACAGCATGACAGCATGAGCCATTGTGGTACCATGTGGGCCTATAGGGTGAACCATGCATGGGGAGTGGTGGTGGTGGTGGTGCCTATTGGGAGGAGGGAAGTGGGGGACTGACCCCTACTGGTACACTGCATTCTGCACTGTATAATTATAGTTGGAGGAGAACCAGATGTAAGGTCAACAATAGTCACTGAATTATCTAGCAGCGCCTGCAGTGTATATTGTAATCGGGCAAAGAAGGACTTTTAACAGTGGGCAGGCAAAATATTAAGGAGGTACTTAATGAAGTGCTGAATATTACAATTATTTTTTAGGTTTTTTGGTAAGGTAAAAATACTCCAACAAAGACCATCAAGACAAATCAAGCAGCATTCATAAATTAAGTCTATAATGTTATTTCATAAATATTCTGGAAAAAACACATTGTCATCAATGTTGTCCCCTTGTCTGTGCGTGTATACCTTTCTCTAAGAATATATGTCTCTATGTAGTGGCTCCCTTTTTATACCTACTGCCTCTGTGTTCTGCCCCTATTCCTCCTATTTTTCCTTCTTTACTCCCGATCTCCCCCACTCACCGTCCTCCTCCCCGCTGGGTAGCGGCACAAACCCCAGCAGCCCCTTGAACTGCTGCAGCATGTATTCCACCATCTCAGCGTCCGATGACGTCATCAGTTTGGACGCCTGCATGGCGCTGTAAGTCTCGTTCAGGATGGCCAGGAACATGTTCATGACGATGAATCCCACCACCATGATGAACAGGAAGAAGAAGATGGGTCCCAGCAATGGGCTCGCACTGAAAGAAGATATACCAGTATTAGATAACCTCCAGGATGAACAGGAAGAAGAAGATGGGTCTCTGTAATGGGCTCGCACTGAAAGAAGATATACCAGTATTAGATAACCACCAGGATGAACAGGAAGAAGAAGATGGGCTCCAGCAATGGGCTCGCACTGAAAGAAGATATACCAGTATTAGATAACCACCAGGATGAACAGGAAGAAGAAGATGGGCTCCAGCAATGGGCTTGCACTGAAAGAAGATATACCAGTATTAGATAACTCTCAGGATGAAGAGAAAGTTTTTACAAGATTTGGCTATTTCGTAATGTCGTACCTGCGAAGGTCGTCGAAGCTGAAGTTCATGAGCATGATGGAGAAGAGGCTCTCTACAGCAGACATGATGGTGGAGTAGTCAGCGAGCGTCCGGCCAAATATAAGGAACCCAAACTGGGCAAAGGCCAGGTACACGATGGAGAAGAACATCATGAAGTTCAGCAGCGGACGCACCGAGGCCTGAAATGTTAATGTTTACTGTTCTGTTGTCTTTAATGGTTCATTCTCATCTATCAACATATAAAATTAATGGTTGTACTAAACTTGCTAAATAGTCGAAGGTGAGACTAACATTTCGTTCTTTCAAAAACTGGTTTAAAACCGATTCATATTTCTAAGCATAGATTTAACCATTTGATGACCTTCAGCTAAGTGACCTTCAAGTTAACCCTGATTAACAGACCTCTAGGGTTGTCATGAGCTCCGTGACCTTCTGGTTAAACCGGATTAGACGCAGCAGTTTGAGCATTGCGAGGAAGACAAGGAATCCCAAGACGTAGCTGTACACCTCATCATAGAAGATGACATATGCAAAGTTCAGGAAGGCAGCTGCAAAAAGGAAACATTAAAAACACATTATGGATATCAATTGTCAGCAGTTGTTATCTTGTAGAACAAGTGGGACAGAGTGACAAAATGGTATGACAATTTCGAGAAGCTTTCCTTTAAAATACCCAAAAATAAAAATATCTTGATTTACAGAGATTGAAAAAACAGGATCAGCATCTTCAATTCATAATATACCTAAATAAATGTTGATACTATTATAAACTTCCAAAATGTTGAGTTGAATGAATCTGAGGTTGGGGCACTAGATACTACTACTATTCCAGCTTACCTTTGTCCTTGTGGAACTTGTTGATGGTTGTTCTGACCATGATGAAGCGTATGCCATACATAGCACATGACACACAGGCTGTCACAATGCTGGCCAGCTCCAACATGTTCCACTTAGACTTCAGGTACACCTGCATGCATTCATTCATTAATATCATGTTATTTATACTGAATACTACTAGGGTAGTGCCCTGTTTTATATACCATACAGTCAATATAGTCTATGGGATTTTGCTGCTTGATATGTTCCATGTGTTGGCTTGTATGTTAGGTTTAAGGGAATCAAAATGTATTTTAACCATTTTTAATATTTTACTCTACATCAGGGATCCTCTTATATTTCGGGTTGGCTTAAATGCAATTTGCTTGTAATTGCATTCATATATTTTGCTGCTGAAATGCAGCATACCTTGCCTTCCACCTTGACCCTCTTAGCCAGCAGCACAATGTGGTAGATGGTGAAGCCTACAAACACCAGCTGTAGGATTATCACAAACAGGGCCTTAGCACCCACATAGCTGTACAGCTGGATGGTCTTGATGTTAGCGTGGCACACCATGCCCCCGGTCGCTGGCAGCTCAGCCATGAAGTTCAGCATACTGAACAGTTTGGTAGAAGGGTTGATGACATTGAACTCCACAAAGACTGCCCTGGCTGCTCTGTCCAACCACGTGTTATCTGTAGGAGGTATGAAGGAAGTATAAGGGGGTGTGATGACACGCTAGGTGGCAACAATGTGAAATGTAGTCTCTGTAGATTTGGCTCCATCTTAAGTAGGCAACTTATATATATCTATCTTGGTTAGCTTCCTGTTCTACGCCAAATGACTACGACTGTGCTTGGAGAGTGATGTCACTACTATAGGTTTTCACAATCACTGTCATCGCATGAAATGTGAGGTAGACATTAATAGCATGCAGCGAGTACTTGTATGACTGGTTTACTACCTTTAAGGTGCTGAACCTGGGAGGTGGCAGTCTGTAGATCAGGACCTAGGTCTGCCACATAGCCCCCTCCCCCATACACTGTGAGTTTACCCAGGGTGGGGGCTGTGTCTTACCTTTAAGGTGCTGAACCTGGGAGGTGGCAGTCTGTAGATCAGGACCTAGGTCTGCCACATAGCCCCCTCCCCCATACACTGTGAGTTTACCCAGGGTGGGGGCTGTGTCTTACCTTTAAGGTGCTGAACCTGGGAGGTGGCAGTCTGTAGATCAGGACCTAGGTCTGCCACATAGCCCCCTCCCCCATACACTGTGAGTTTACCCAGGGTGGGGGCTGTGTCTTACCTTTAAGGTGCTGAACCTGGGAGGTGGCAGCCTGTAGATCAGGACCTAGGTCTGCCACATAGCCCCCTCCCCCATACACTGTGAGTTTACCCAGGGTGGGGGCCCCTGCCAGCTGTAAGGTGCTGCTGTACACCCAGGGTACAGGAGGAGTGCTGTTAGTGTCAGGGGGCACCCAGCCTACTGTGTAGTCTGTCTGGTCAAAGCTGCTGATGCTGTACTCAGGGTGACAGGCAGACCTGCCTCCTAGTAAGGTCACACTCAGGCAGTCAACTGTAATGGCAGAACAACGAGTAATGGTTAGGTTGACTGCAATAACAGCAGATAACCATCAGGGTGGATGATAGATACATCAAGAATGATTCAAGTTTTTGAATAGGAACTAGGTAGATTAGATATTTCATGGATGGCAAGTAAAACCAAATAGAAATTACAATTGTGCATTTGAAGAACCAACTGCACAGAACTAAGAATGTCTAAGGGCATGCCATTCATAAAATCACTGAGCAAATTAAACAGCATTTTTCCCTGGAGGTACAGTGCTAGAGAATTGCTGAAGTAACAAAGGCTTAAACAGAAATCTGACCTTGCTTCACACGAGCCAGACGTAAGCGAGGTGAGCCGACCCGGAAGTAGTAGAGGTCAGACAGGAAGTACTCCAGACGCCAGTGTACCGGGTCGTCGTTGTACCAGCGCTCTGCGTACAGGTTAGGTACCAGGTAGGTCTCCAGCCAGCTGAAGAAGGTCGCTTTGTTGCTGACCTAGAATATGGAGAATAAGTGTAGTAGGTGCTCCTGTGCCAAATTTTACATTGAAGGTGGTCTCAATAAGATTCATCATTTATCTGTTTATGAATAAATTACAACTATTTTCTAAGGATGAGGGTTCAGCTGTTGAGAAAACAGGGTGTGAAAAGTGGGTAAAGTTCTTAACATAACATTTGCACAGTAGTTCATTTGCTGCCCTGGAGAATAGTGGCAATAGTTTGATATGTTTATATCTTAATCTTTTAGAGGAGTTCAATTAACAATTTTGATTGATTACCTGATTGAACGTGTCCACATTGAAGAGGTTGCTCAGCTCGTGCTTGGTCTGGTAGGAGCGACTTACCTGATTGAACTTGTCCACATTGAAGAGACTGCTCAGCTCATGCTTGGTCTGGTAGGAGTGACTTACCTGATTGAACTTGTCCACATTGAAGAGGTTGCTCAGCTCGTGCTTGGTCTGGTAGGAGTTGGGGTCGCGGCTGTCGTAGATGAGGACACAGATGAGTACGAGGTAGATGACGTAGATGGTGATCTCCTTACAGATACCAAACATCCTCAGCTCCTTCTCACGTGCTATACGCATGTTCTCCAGGTGGTTGTCATCTATCTCCTTCTGCTGATACGGCACACGATGACCTAATAATGTAATGTTCCAGAATGATGTCAATACTTTATAAATCTACAATTACATATAGCTTTTCTAGGTAGTTCTACATCTGATATGGCATTATGTAAAGAAACACTGGTTTCTGCTGTTCACCAATTGGGCTGAACAGTTATGTAATACCCGGTGGGCAATACTGCTAACCTAAGTGGTTAATACATGCTACAATTGCTTCAGAATATTAATGTGTAAACAAGTTTATAATAGATTTCTGAAATGTAAAAGTTACATATGTTCACCTGGTCATTGTTTATAACATCCACAAAATTGTAAAATTTTCTTTGCTATGCAATTAAAAGAAAATTCATTCATTATTTCAGTAATCCAGTATAAAATTAGAATCATTTCAGGAGGATGTAAATCCAAATGTGACATCTTGCACCTAAGAGTTGGGGGTCATACAATATAAATGAATCTCTCCCAGGAAAGTGGCCAAAGGTCACACTTAGATGCTTAATGTAAACTGCTTCACCTTCAATATTTATTTTTTTGAAATACAAGATTTCCTATGCTTTAGCACTGAAGGGCCATATTCAATGCCCCCCATTGAATACAATGTGGCCGTATTCAATGGGCTAGGAAAAGATTGTTTTTTCTTCAATAAATGGCTTCAAATAAAAAATAAACACAAATGCCAACTACATTGATACCATCTCTGATGTATTTCACTCGTGGGGGCTGGGGCATATCCCACTCAGCCTGCGGCTTCGTGGGATATGGCCCCAGCCCCCACTCGTGAAATACAACAGAGATGGTATCAATGGGCGTTGGCATTTGTCTATGTATATATATCACCTTTTACCTTTAGTCGTTTATTCATCAATCTGATTTATTTCTTTTGGACATGCGTAAGATCAAATGAAAAACATAATATCAAAATTACAATATTGAATTTGAAAAACTACAATATTGAAACCAGAGAGAATGATATTGAATACAGATATTCAGAAAATGAAAACATTAACTACTTCATTGATTAGAGAAAATATGAGGTAAAAAATCCAGAAACCTCAACATTAAATATGGAAAATGGTATCAAGGTAGCCATTTCACTTGCCCCAGTACGGCAGTTGTGGGGTCTCTGTACCCCGGGCCAATGAATGATACATGGCCATTAGGCCTGGGTTAATCAGAGTCACGCCACCACAGAGATGTATAGTTAATTACTGTCCATAAGGTCAGAAGGTGAACTAGCAGGAAGGTGCCATAAGGTGCACAATTAGGCACATGACATACACCTTCCGCCTAGCGTATGAATAATGAACCTTATCTGTAATTAGAAAGGTCATACAGTGCAATATAAACAACTATTACCTTATCTAGCGTCAAACTTTACTACTTAAAACAACCATCAGAAAATGCTCAGTTTTAGTTTAAAATCCAGCCTAAAGGTGAGATTCCTGTTTATTACCGTACATTTTTCTGTACAAGCCTAACTCCTGTGTTAGCCGCACCTAGACTTTGAGAAGACCCTATAAGCCTCACAGGGGTCTTACTATGGCCATTTTACTTACTCTACTAGCAAAAACTTGCGTATAAGCAGCACCTAGTCTTTGGGACCATCCTATAAGCTGCACTGACAATCTGATTTGCGTACTAGTCGCAGCTGCTCCATGAGAATTCGCGATAGAGTATTTGCACCCATTGCAGTAATCTGTAGATTACCTAACAGCCTGCTCCAATAATCTCACTTTGCATCACATAACAAATAATTATGATGATTTCTAATTTGGATTATTTGTATTTTGGCCCATATAGCTGCTATAAATGCTTTATTGGAGTGTGATCCCCTTGTTATATCATATCATGTAACTCAGGAAGGCTAGTGGTAGACAGCTCAGTGTTGCCACCTGCTGCATTTTGTAAACACTAAGTGAGTAAGTCACTGGTGAGAGCTATATTGACAACAGCAAAGTAGCACTTGGTGAATACCAGCTGTAACCCTGTAATTACTGTTCTAGCTCATAATCAGGCATTGACTCTGTAATTCTCAGTGGTCTTCCAGCTCTGGTAGGAGACTAGCGGGTAGATCCTATGTTTAAGAAAAGGTTGCGTCCTATGTTGGATGGAAAAGGCCCCCAGCAAGTGTTACTTGCACACGTCATAAACTACTCACCACATGCACTTTGGGGTCTTTCTGGTTCCACTTCTGGCTGTTCCTGTCGGAGCCTGGCTTTGAAGTCCTGCTGTGTGAAATCATCCTCATCATCCGGGGGTCGTTTAAAGATGAGTGCTACCACCATAGCCAGGGCTAGAACCTGGGGAATGACAAATAATATATACAAATAAAATGATAAGGCTCTATTATGTAGAAAGTATATGTTTCGATGAGAGTGAAAGCATGACCAGGTCCAGTACTTAGATTATGATCAAAACAATAATATGTATTTTAGGAACATATTTAAACTTTATTAGGAAGTCAGTGGATGTAATTTTCTTTTTGTATATTTATACCCACAATTTCACCTGAGGCCATTAGGTACTGTTTATTAGCTCAGCAGCACTGCATTACTGCATCATTCTGACCCTTTGTGCATATCTCCCTCATACAGTTAACATGATACACTGTGCCCTGTACATTGGTGTGTCATGTTGAAAAAAGAGCATTAAAGGGACAAACCCGCAGCCTTTAACCTGTTGCTTACCTTGAGTGGCTGTACCACTATGATGGACTGGAAGAAGGAGAGGATGAAGGAGGTGAGCCAGCCGAGTGACTTGGTCTGTCCCCACTCAAAGCTGTACAGGATGGTGAAGAACCCTGAGACGGCCACCGTCAGGACCACAAAGAACCACGCCATGTAGATACACCACCAGGGAAGGGTGAGCGGGGGGCGGGGGACCTTGGTCTTCTTGGTATCCTTCTTCTGTGTCTCTGCAGTCTTCTCCTGTAACAAGTCATGGAAGAATACATGGAGTGGAAAAAAGCAGGTAATAATCACCAGGTTATATACCTAGCAAAGAACTGGTTCTTATTTAAGCTCTTGATAATAGCTTACATTAGGCCGGTTGTCCATGTTGTCTTTCTGTTGGATTAAGTCCTGTTCATCACTGCGACCAGTTGATGGACGCACGTCTGTACCAGAGGTCGGTGTATCCATGTCAACATGTGTATCCTCTTGTACATCGTCCTTCAGATCCACCGTAGAGTCCAATTTTGTACCATTTTTGGCTTCACCCACTTGCAGTTGAGACCCAGTATTTCCTTGATCACTGATATCTTCATCTATATCTCTGGTGATTGTGGAATCACTACATTCATTGTCATTAGTTTGGTTTGGTTGTGGATCAGCATCAATTACCTCCTCATTTGGACTGTTGATATATATAAAGAGAAATTAGACTTTAAAGAGTCTCGAGATTGAGGTTCAGTTATCCCTCTTCCAAAACGTAAGTCTCTAACAGCTTAAATCTACTAGGAAAAAATCCATAAAGAATTTGCGGAATTATTCAATATTTACACTATAGCAAAGGTTTTGTTCCAGCTAGGCATTTTGTGGAATTTACCTTGGTATACTTTGGTCTTACGATCTTACTTCCTTTGCCACCCGTTTCTCTTATGGTTTATGCAATTAAATGACTAGTGCTCTTTATAAAGCAATGTCTGTTAGTCAATACAAGTGAAACAGGACCTCTCAAAATTCAACAAACCAAAATAGACACGTTCAATAGATATTTAATGATTACCTTTCAGTTTTAGGAGTTACTTTTGGTATTTTTGGTGGCCGAGCCCGTGAGCGCCTGAACAGAAATACAATCAGTACTGAGACCGGGATGGAAACGAGACTGCTCGCGATGCTGATAAACACCTGCTGTGGGGTGAACTCTAGCGGCCCAATGCGTACATACTGGGTACCTGTAGGCAATTAAATACAGAACAGTTTTGGTGAAAATGCTTCCGTGAATTATCAGATATGTACATACTTGTAAACATGTAATGGTGCAAAGGATGGAGATGCTTGTATCCACCTTATATAATATACTTACCATCTTCTTTCTACAATGTACCTTGTACATTATCGTGTTTGTAAAGTATTGTGTGACTTATACCGCATGGTGTTGGCCATCATGTACATACCTTCTATGTTGTCATCCGACTTGTACCACATGGCATTGGCTATCATGTATGTACCACATGGTATCATGTACATACCTTCTATGTTGTCGTCTGACTTGTACCACATGGCATTGGCTATCATGGTGGCATACAGAAGAGCGAGGCAGCAGGATAGTCTTTGTACTCGTGTAAACTTGCTGTATGTCGGCCGACTTAACAATGAGAACCAGAGATGGCCATCCGACAGATCCTTACGAGCAGTTGTCCGGAACAAGAACTGGAAAGTCTTGAGGTCATCCAATGTTGCAACTGGTAACAGACGCTCAATTTGTCCATCCTCACGATCCACTCCCAGCCAGCGGTTGCACAGGAAGACAAACCTGGAATGTAAGTGAGTTGTAGATGCATGAACAGACATGATTAAGTTCTGTATGCTCCTATATATAGTGTCATGACTGGAAATGCGATGCCTCTTGCTTGTTACTTGATCCGGAAATCTGATCTGATTAAAATTAAATTGATCATCTGAACAAAATCAGACATACCTACCCTCCTTGGAACATCTTTACTGCCAACTGGTCAGAACATTTGAGACTTAGATTTGTGAGACAGGCTGGGAGGTATGAGTATATCTATCCCCTACCTTGGATTATTGTGCTACAAAAGAGGCAAACCTATATTATTGATATAATAGACCTACTTCTGTGAGGTGGCAGGGTTCCTGACAATTACCCTGTCCAGGAACCAGGAAGCATTCTGTCCACGGCCTGTGTTATCGTGCCACACACGGATGTAGAGTAGACTACCCAGGGACTGTGGGACACTCAGTATGTAGCGGTGGACGCTGCCCCGGGTTAGTCTCTATATGATATAAGTACATGTATAAGGAGTGTTAGTAAGACGGTATAGAGTAGACTACCCAGGGACTGTGGGACACTCAGTATGTGGCGGTGGACGCTGCCCCGGGTTAGTCTCTATATGATATAAGTACATGTATAAGGAGTGTTAGTAAGACGTTATAGGGTAGACTACCCAGGGACTGTGGGACACTCAGTATGTAGCGGTGGACGCTGCCCCGGGTTAGTCTCTATATGATATAAGTACATGTATCAGGAGTGTTAATAAGAAATTGTAGAGTAGACTACCCAGTGGACGCTGCCCCGTGTCAGTCTCTACATAACAGAAAAACCAAAAAGGAAACCAAAAGAAATACTGTTCACAATATGGTACAGTTTTGATGCTTCACAGAAACCCTAATTGGATGACAAGCTAGCTTACCTTTTTGAGAACGGTCTCCAGTTTGCGGACCTCAGTTTCTCCCGTCTCCCCAGCTAGGACAAAGAAGACGTTGGAGCGGGTGGCAGCCCCGCTGCGGGCGGCTGTGTGAACACTGAGGTGGTAGTGGACACGGTCCCCTGGTAGGTTGTCTGCTAACGGCGCTATACCCCACTGTGGTACAGACATGAAGATATATAAATCAAACCCCTCCACAACATGAAGTGAGAAGCAGAACAAATACAAGTCAACTCTTAAAGACAAAGAAATCACATACCCTAGAGTGATACATGTGGTACTAGCAAGTTATTTAGCATATAGGCCAACACATAGAATTTAGAGGAATATTTGGTTGTTAAAGTTAAAGCTTTTAGATTCTTACTTCAAATACCCTGTACCCATCATTTCTTTTACTTTCCTTAACACTATCTAATGAATAGGAAAATCTTGTGAAAAGAAGCAGGAAGTGAGGGAATTAGTCTCACTTTTATCAGGTCCTGTTTGTCCTTCCTCCTGAGGAAGATGGCGGCTACAGCATAAGCGATAACAATCCCGATAACGGTCAACACAACATGGATGTTCTCCAGCAGCTTCTGGTCCAGGTTGTCAAACACAGTGCTGAAGTCTATGGTGTTAGGTGGAACCACAAAGGAGGAACTGAAGAGTGTGAGATGGGTGCAGGCACACACCATCTCCTCCATGGTGGTATCACTGTGCAGCTGGGTAAAATGTAAATAAATGTAAGTTAGGGTTAGTGCCCATCTTGTCTAGTTAGGAAACTCTCGCAATATCTGAATTAAAAAGAAATAGATTTCAATGACATGCCCAAATTTCGGTGGATAATTCTCTATCTTTCCTCCATTGATATATATTTGTCATGCTGATCCTGCCGAGTTAATACAATCCCAACGGATGGGCATGATGTATCAGTATGGCACAGGTGGTGGAATGGTACTGTATAAACTTACTGTAAGCCCATCAGTGGCCCAGACTTTATTCTCAACATTCCAGTAGACACATTTAGCAGAAGTGTGAACAAACATGGCATCAGGCGGTCTCTCTCCAAGTGCCCTCCAATCAACATCTAAATAACAAAACCAGATCAGTGTATAGCTTGTTTGTACAGGACAAAGACTAATTATATTTGCCTCTCAGCCAATGATGCAACCCTTTAATGGCAGCATAGTGCCTCAATGAACTATGGCTATTTGTCTACATGATGCACAAATGTGGTATTGGCGAGGTACTCCCCAGATGACATTAGAGGGGTGAACCTCTGCACATGTAAATACTTACCAGCCTGCATGGAGATGTTGAGTGTCACATTCCCATCAGCCTCAATGACATCCTTGAAGTCTACCAGAGACACCACCAGACGTCTCACCTCTCCCTCAAACTGACTTGTATAGGCTGCAGACTCCCTGGGTAGGTAGAGCTCCGACAGGAAGGTTTGGTCACCAACCTTGTAAATTAAACATTCCAACAATTGAGACAACTAAGTTTTAGTATGGGGGAGCAGGAGCAACCTGATATAAAAAGGGTGCTTTCTTTCTCATGAGTCTTAATTAGACATACGCAAAATGATTCTGGCTGTGGGAAATGTTTCTGTTGACCCACTTGCTATGAATCACAATGTGAAAGAATAACACACAACCACCCATAGTTCAGTGATTTTCAACTATTGTAAATTGTGTATCTATAATATACGTTAGATATTCCACTCACCTTAGCAGAGATATTACAGCCCCTGTCAGTCAGCACTATGACACTCTGCAGGCTGTCAGAGCTGTTGATGAGCCTGGAGCCTTGACAGGAGATGTTCTGAGGGGTGGGTGGCTGCTTGACGGCTATCCTCACGATGAAGGGGTCGTCTGGAGGACTGTTTGTGATTGCTGTACCATCAGATCTGGTCATGGTAAGGCTGGCCATGCTCTCTGTGGGATCTCCTCCCAGGGTGTTATTCTCTGTACCCAGCATCTGCATCAAAAAGTGTAAAGGTGCTTGGGAAGTAGTCATTCTCTAACAAAATGTGCACCCCATTTTAGTGGGGGTGAGAATGTCCCTCCCTTTTTACTGACAAAGTTGTCATTGATAATAGTGGGGTCAAAGGAACAAATTTGGACCTCTCTTAAAAATGATTTGCCTTGGTAGACCTGCATGAAAATCCACCACCCCACCCCCCCTTTGGTAAGACATTACCGGTATGCACAATACTACAAATGGAGATTTTACACCAACTCGGTACTGACCTTGACACTGACCCCCTCAGTTGCGACCCCTGCCGGCACCTTGATGGAGTTACCCATGACCTTGAGGGGTTCCCTTTGAAGTACTTCAGGAGTTACTTTAGCGCCGACCATGCACAACCCAGAGGTACAAGCCTCTGACTGTTCATTGCTGACCACTGACTTCTCCATAGTGCTCCCGATACTGTCTGACGCTCTCAGCGCTTTACCACCCCGCGATGCACACTGTAACAAAGTGTAAGAACCAGGAACATGCTGAAAGGATGCTTTATAGTAGAGTATTTCTTCTTGGTTGCTCTTTTTTTTCCAAATTTCATGCAACTTAAAATATAAAATAGTTTTTCAAGGAGGTGGTGCAGCCAAGATGGGTGGGTGCTGACATATCACTAGATGGCATAAGTATCTTTTAGATGAATCAATTAAAAAAGCAGTAAGACACGGAAGGATCTATTTTGGAAGTGTTCACTTCAACATTATCTGCGCTAAGGGGGCAATTCTGAGCTGTTGTTTAAGTCACTCATGTAATAACCTAACCATCTGTTCCCGTTCTGCTACATTCTTGTTATATTCCTCCTCAGCAGCCTTCCGTTCCTTGGGGGATGGGTCTTCATTAAGTGGCGGATATGGGACACGTTCTGAGCAGACGCTGTCTGCAACCCATACACTGCCCAGGCACTCTACATTACCTACAGGGTTAGGGAAAGATAAGAGATATTAACCATGTCAGTAATACGATAGATACCTCCAATATCCTTTATTCAAAGAAAAAGGAGACAGGTTTTATTTCATGAGTAATAAAAATCACCAATAATTCCCCCTCACCCTTTTCAAAGCCTAAAATTGCACTCTTTTTACTCCAATTTAGTTGTTTGTGACCTTTGTTCAGTCAATTATGATTATGCTACTAATCATTCAATTATTTCTCTATTCATTTTTACAGAACAGAACAGCATCAGGTTTCTAGATAATCACAGATATATATACATACCTGTCACCAAACCTTTGACATCACCCAAGGCACCATACTTGGACATAACCTCCTCAGACTTGGTGCTGAAGTCAGTCATACTGTCTAACATGCTGTCCTGTATAAGGGTAAAGGGAGAACTAGCAGCAATTAACCCCCAAAAATCTGTGCACCTGCACCGTCAAACTATGTCTAATTTGCTTGAGGCTATAATGTGTCCGATTAAAAATCTGATTGGTCAATGCTTCCTTTTTCTTCTCATTTAGGTAAAATGATATGAGAATAGATAATTGATAAATGTTACCTTCATTTTCAGGGAACTTTTCTTTGCCACCTTAGCCCTGATCATGGCTGCAGAGTTGCACATGTTGGGTCTCGCAACTGTTTTAGTGGAATCAATGAGAGCCTGCGCAACATCCTCATCCACCTGATTAGAAAAGTCAACTGTTTAAGAATGGCAGGAGGCCTCAGGGCTTCACCTTCATTTACCATAACTGGTGAGATACTCACTAGTCCTGCACTGAGGATCATAAGGGGGAGAACCCCTGGGAGCAGGATGAATGCAGTGACCCATTTATACAATCCTCAGGAAGTTAGGAAGAGCTGGCATATTTTCCCCATCCCACTTTTTTGTGTAGATCTGACCTCTCACTTAGTAACCTAGAGATCCCATGGTTCTTCCTCTGCCAGTTTACAATGTGTCTATCAGCTGGGGCCTTACACCTTTACCTTATCACATACAAAGATAACTCACCTCTCCAGGTGAGTACTGGGCACTGAGGGCAGCGGTCCTCACTACAACAAGCGGGTTGTCTGATTTTACACCCTTATTTAACTGGGTCACATCTACTGCATTGTTCTGCCGCACCTGCATAATAAAGTATGAAATTGCTGATCTGTAAATTTGTCAAATCTGTGTCAGCATTTAATGTTTGTGAGATATATCATTAAATTTACATCATTGTTATATTTAAACTGTAAGGGAAAACAAATTAGAACCATGTTTTTTAATCTCATAATCTCTAAGGTTATATACTTCCCTCAATCTCATGTAGCCAGTACCAAGTCTTGGTCTCCTTATACAAACCTGTAGTTGTATGTTGGTTACATGACGGCCCCCACGGGTTGCTCCAATATAAACTGTCAGGATGACTTTGTACCCTGTGCTCTCCATGCCTTCAGGTAACAGGAACCTGTCCGTCTGATACACACCCCTCGCCGGCCCCTCGTGAAGCATCACCTAGACACAAATGTAGTTTGATATAATATTCTGAATCTAAAATAGGCACTTATCCGTTGCATTAGGTGCAATATGCACAGGTTACCTGCATGTAACAGGAAAGTCTGTAGTAGCCATTTAACAAATAATTAACAATTGGCTCTACATGATGCATGAATGAAGCAGTAGTGAGTTACTCTATGGTGCTGCACTCATCCATCATGACAGCAAAAGGCATAGTGTATTAAGGGGTCTCATGATATTGATCACCTCGTCAGCATCTCCCTCAGGTATCCGATACCAGGCTGAGTACCAGAGCCGGATGTTGGGGTCGTCGGGGAAGTCCTCATCGTACCAGTGGTCACATGTCACCTGGAACAGGTCCTGTATTGCCAGCCCTGCAGCACAGATGGATCAAGTACAGAATGAGATCAAATGGACATGCTCTCCTTAATAGACAGTCAATACTGTCTATACCGGCCACCCCCTATAGACAGAAAACTCAAACACCATTTTAGGGTTTTATGAGGTAAAACCTGATTAAACAGTTTAACCCCAACTAAAGTGTGATCTAGGATAGATTCTGTTTGGGCAGGCAAAATGTTATTTGGTTTGGGAAAAGATTTAACTTGCAAGTCGGTTTTCCCATAGATTCAGTTCTGGTTCAGGATTTTTCTGGATCAGAGTTGGCACACAATCTAAAACACACCGACACATGACAGTTGAAAAGATTGGTGCAAAATATGAAAAGTGACTCTCAGGGTTACTTTGATGACTTATTATACATTACCTTGTAGTATGTTGGTTGTACAGGTGCCTAATTTAGGAACTGGGCAGGTATAGAAGGTGTCCTCTACAGACGCCTCCCCACTCGACACACTGACTCTGTACCGCACGTTAGCCAACAACTGATCAGCCTGTATCTGGGCTAGGCATTCTGTCTCTGAGGAAAGAGGAAAGTAGAATTGTAATATAATTTCTATGAATTTATGATATAAACATTTTCTTTTTTCTATCCATACTCTACTGGGAAGACAATTCAAATTATTTAAACAGATATATAATTGTCCTACCTTCTTGTTTTGTGGTGTCCACAGAAACATCATCCTGTGAGGTATCAGTGAGTTTCTGCAGAACCCAGCTATAACTGGAACACCGCGGTGAGCAGGACACTTGCAGCTTGACCACCAGGTGGACTTTGATACAGTCGTCTTTCAAGTTCTCCCCCACAATACTGAGATAAAAACATTTAGAATTAAGCGCCCAGAACAGTTGTATTAGCTGAGTCATCTTATCATGAATAGGAGATGTATCCATAGTTACAGAATAAGTTAGATAAGGAGATGTATCCATAGTTACAGAATAAGTTAAATATGGAGAAGCATCCATAGTTACAGAATGAGTTAAATATGGAGACGCATCCATAGTTACAGAATAAGTTAAATTGGTAGATGTATCCATAGTTACAGAATAAGTTAAATTAGGAGATGCATCCATAGTTACAGAATAAGTTAAATAAGGAGATGTATCCATAGTTACAGAATAAGTTACATTAGGAGACGCATCCATAGTTACAGAATAAGTTAAATTGGTAGATGTATCCATAGTTACAGAATAAGTTAAATTAGGAGATGCATCCATAGTTACAGAATAAGTTAAATAAGGAGATGTATCCATAGTTACAGAATAAGTTAAATATGGAGACGCATCCATAGTTACAGAATAAGTCAATTTAGTAGATGTATCCATAGTTACAGCATAAGTTAAATTAGAAGATGCATCCATAGTTACAGAATAAGTTAAATAAGGAGATGCATCCATAGTTACAGAATAAGTTAAATTAGAAGATGCATCCATAGTTACAGAATAAGTTATATTAGGAGATGCATCCATAGTTACAGAATAAGTTATATTAGGAGATGCATCCATAGTTACAGAATAAGTTATATTAGGAGATGCATCCATAGTTACAGAATAAGTTATATTTTGAGGTGCATCCATAGTTACAGAATAAGTTATATTAGGAGATGCATCCATAGTTACAGAATAATTTAAATTAGGAGATGCATCCATAGTTACAGAATAATTTAAATTAGGAGATGTATCCATAGTTACAGAATAAGTTAAATTAGGAGATGTATCCATAGTCACAGAATAAGTTAAATTAGGAGATGCATCCATAGTTACAGAATAAGTTAAATAAGACACCCGTCATACCTGAGGCCCAGTGTAGGTGCTGATGGTCCTATCAGTGTGACTATGGTAGATGTGGTAGCACTCCGGTCATCCTTGGTAACTTCCACCGTATATTCACACACCAGCCCCTCCATGTCTGGTACATAGTCCACACTGGAAGAGCAGGATTTGTTAATTGGGAGATATCTGTTTGGCATCCATAGAGTTCCAGCAAGTATTTGTATGAGATTTGTGTATTTGGCTGTGACTAGGATCAATGAACATAAAACAGAAGTTTGATTCCTGTATATGGAATGCACTATATGCCAACTTACCTGTAGCGTGCCCCCAGAGCCTGGCCTGTACACAGTCCTGTGTTACCACCTGCTGACACCTCAGCCACAGTCCAGCTGTAGCCCAGCCCCTCAGCACCCCCCTCACCTGCCACATCAGGGTCTGCACTCTCTGTAGCATCCAGCACAAACGACCCAGACTTGGTGACCTTCTCCCCGCCCTGCACGGAGGCCTTGAGGGGGGTGTGTGTGACGGTGAAGTAACCGGTAACCTGGACTTGTAGCTCAGGCTCCTCCTCATGCCAGGTGCTGTAGGTAACTTCATAGCTGCCAAGGTCCAGGTAGTTCTTGAAGAACTCTAGTTCTACCTGAGAGACTTCCACCAGGTTGTGAGACAGCTGGACCTCTTCTTGACCCTGGAGGAAGTTTATTTAGGCTATTTGATATAATAAATATGAAGAACATTAATTCATTTATCATGATGTTAATCATCTAAGGGAAAACATTCCTTTTTGATGTTTGCTAAAAATGTGCAAATGTTTGGTTCATCCATTCATAGCTAGGTTCCAGGTGGGAAGCATCTTTAATATGGATGTCCACTGAATATAATGTAATTACCGCATATTTAAACACCCCCCAGCTGTAGCCTAGCTGGGGTGTGGGTGTACAGGATAGTAGACTAATGGAGGCAGATGCAGTGATGATGCTGTTCTTGTTGTACTCTGTAGGTGCAGCTGGACTCTGTCCTACACCTTCTAGTGCCACATCCACACAGGCCGTCCTCGCTGAAACCAAAACTTGGTATCAAGATGGTGCTAGAACTATCATCTCAGTATTATTCTGTATTGATATGAATCTGTAGCATTATGTTAACAAAGAATGTTTTAGAAATTAACCCTGTAAATAGCAATGGAGGGATATTTTCAAAGGAAACATGGCTGGCTGGTTGCCCATAAGCCAGAGGACCATAGCTTGAAGTACCTAATCTTAGAGCACAACAATCTCATACCAGATTTGATAGGATAACTCACCTGTTGTCGTAGTTGTAGTTTGTGTTGTAGTTGTTGTGGTGGGTGTTGTAGTTGTTATGGGTGTTGTTGTGGGTGTTGTTGTTGGTAGAGTTGTAGTGGTGGCTAATAAATTATCCATAAATCAATCCCATGAATGCAACATGAATGATTTGTAGACATCTAAAACAGGTTCACACACATACACTCAGACACACATAATATCAACTAAGGGTAGCTTTAAATGTCAGCTAAATAAGTGAAGGAGAAATATATAAATAGATAGATGATGCCCAAAGTATCAAGATGATTATATATATGCAAACTAAGCTAGAAGTGGAAGCAGAAACTCCTCTTGATGTATGACGTCCGATTCCCTGTAAATCAAAGAAAGATGTTAGAATGCAATGTCTGTTCAGCAACACAAACATCCACATTATCTATGTATGTACATCCTAAGGCTGAAAAAGAGACAAAAAAGAAATCAGTAGTATGTATTTAACCCTGATCCCAGTGCCTCCTGAGATGCACTTCTGCTGTTCTGGGTTTTTGACACCCTGAAGCATGACACGTATGAAGCGGTGTATCATATAAAGCCCCAAGCAGTAGGCGTGTATCACTGAGTTATGTAGAGCTGCAGTTGTTGATAGCAACAGGTGTGTGTGTTGTCATAATATCTCCTAGTCCACAGCTCTTGGCTGGTGGTAATAATTATAGGTGTGACAGTAGTTGGCCGTCCAGTAAGTAATGAGCAGTTGGAGGAGGGAGTGGGGAAGGGGACAGTTATGGCCACGCCAACTGTTTTTGCTTAACATATTTGTGAATACATAGAATGACAAAGCAAGTCAATTTAATTAGTGTGTTGACAGGTTAGTTGGGTATCCAAGAATGGGTTGGGAGTTTCTCCTCCAAGGGAAAAGACACAAAATAGATATGAAGCTGCCAGCCAATATAAAAATATCACTTTGCAAATAAGGGTAATAACAGCTTGTGTCCGTTGAATATCTAAAAAGCTAAGTTAACCATATTGAATTGCAGATTGGAAGTAACTACTGTGGACAACTTACTTGTTGTAGTGGTTGTTGGGGTGGTCGTGGTTGTTGGTATAGTTGTTGTGGTTGTTGTAGTGGTTGTTGGGGTGGTTGTCGTTGTTGGTATAGTTGTTGTGGTTGTTGGTATAGTTGTTGTGGTTGTTGGTGTAGTTGTTGTGGTCGTGGGTGTTGTTGTAGTGGTTGGTGTTGTTGTTGTTGTTGTTGTTGCTGTAGTTGTAGTTGTACCTGAAAATGTAAAAACCTCATGTGTCCTTTTCCCTCATTTATCAATTTTTAAATCCCCACCATACATTTCCCAGCATACACTCACACAGCCATCTATCTTTCCATATAAAATATTTCACACCAAAATCAAGCAAACAAAAGCAGCTAGGGGGACAGCATCATTTCTGTATCTGCAACAAGGAGTCATCCAAGTATTAGTTTTGCTGCATTCTGTAATAGAAACAACAGTGTAATTAATCCTCAAGTTTCAGTTTCATAGTGTCCGGTCCTTATGGTCCTGTCATTGCCTTAATCAATCAGTAGCAATCTACAAAGGAGATGTTAATGAGTGATAGTTAAACAATCATCAGACTGGGAATGTACAATCTTGTTTCTGGAATCTCCACTGTAAAAGATGACAGTAGTAAGGGCCCAGAAGGGCCCCCATTACTACTGATGACAAGAAATCAAGTAAAAAGGAATACGCAAAAGGCATGTCCTCGGGTAGAAAAAGAAAAGGTAAAAGTGCAGTTGTGGCGGGGTGTCCATCAGTGCTGTGTTGACCCCTGGTGACTTCTCCCCCAGGCTGTGTGCTGCTGTGTGGACAGGAGGGGAGTGAGAGCAGCACTTGACCACACTGTCATTATGTACTTAACTACATCACCATTGTACATAATGTAGCTGTTGGCGAGCTTGTTGTTCAGTAATGCCTACCAAATAGCAGCAACTTGGCTGGAACCATGTTTTCGTTTCTATCAGGTAAAGGTAACACATTGGTATAGAATGACGAGGAATGAACTTGAAGACTTGAGGCATCATGCCAACTTGAAAGTGCCTGCTAGCCCTAATTGGCCCCCCTCTAAAAGAACAACAATAATAACACAACAATGCAAAAAACAAAAAACAACCACACATTTATGTTTATAAGATATGAGAGAGGCTTAGTGTCTTTATTGGCCATTTACTTTTACCCTGGTCTAAATCAATAATTTCTGGTTATTTACCCTGTAGTTCTAACAGCCTAGTTCTAATGCAGCCCTGGCGAGTGACTCGGGGGGAGGCCTGCATTGGTGCATTGTGCCGGACCTCCGGGACGATCTCAACCCTGTAGGCTTGATCCATTAATGTGTTATGCCGTCCTTAAAGGGTTTCTGTGTGCGGCTGGCCCCCCTCAGCTGTACTCATACCTGGCTGTCCCCCAGCAGGTAATTACCTGCACATCCTGATGTAATAAGCACCTGGAGCCTCACTACCTGGGTGCAGGCCAACCTGTACTGGACCTTGGAAAAGAGGTAACAGTAATCACAGAAACAACATGGACATGGGGGCTGAGACATATTCAACTCAAAAAAGTACTGGTACCGTAAAACCTCGCGTATTAGCCTAACTCGTGTATAAGCCGCACCCCGACTTTGGGCCGATCCTATAAGCCGCACCAGGGATCTGGTTATGGTGACTGTGCCAAGTAGCTAAAACTCACGCACAGGGGCGGATCCAGGGGGGCGCAAGGGGTGCATGCCCCTCCCCCCTTATCTTTCTGTACATTTTAATTTAGATGGTTCAACACCCCCAATGCTGGAGGTATTGCAGCGCGCCCCCTTTCTGAAATTCCTGGATCCGCCACTGACGTATAAGCCGCACCCTGACTCTGGGCTGAAACTATAGGCCACACCACCGATCTGACTCACATACTAGCTTATAGGCGACCTTTTACGGTAGGTGGTAAAGATTTAATAGGCTTAGGCCTATGGCCAATTTCACAATCCATCATATCTGAACTTGATTAAACCTAGCCACTCAAAAATATAGGCCTACCTGTTTCCCATTAGCTAGGCATGTATTTTGATTAGTCACATCTCATGACAAAGTAATTTTTCCCTTAATATAAGCGAATGTGTTGATATTTGAAATGATTACGGCTGTCCACCCCCCCCCAATGCCCTTCCTTGACAAGTGTGAAGACATTGGACTACACTTTGAGGCTGAGTAAGGCTCACTCAAAGACTGAAAAAAGGTATTTCATCACCGAGCACCAAAAAGTATGATGAGGGAGTTTTTTACTTGATTTGAGGGCCGGAATATAGGTAGACTTCTAGCTCATCTTTGTAGCCAAGAGATTTATTCCTAGTAATTTATTTCTAGTCAAGAGAAATGTTATTTATTCCTAGTCCTCGGTTCCTAACCAAGGCCAAGATATTTCTGAAAGTTTGTTTCAGGTAACATGGGCAGAAAGTCTGGGGTCGGTCGGATTTTTTTCTTAACCTCTTTTTTCTACAGCCCTTGTTTTTGTAAACCTAAGATTGACCCCCAAAAAAGTGTAAAAACAAAGAATTTCTTCAAAATTGCATAAAAAGAAGTAGGGTGGGCCCTGTTTTGATAGGCTTGGTCGGGTGACCTGCAACGAACCTTTTCCCCCCTTTTTAGCCGAATTAGCCTGCACTACTGACAGTAGGCCTTATAGTAGCCTAAGCTTTAATTTGATACCAAATATCACAATAATTTATGCGCAATTTAAGTGCACAGTGATGAGAAACCAGGATAGGTTTTCAGTGGCCTAAATAACTTCTTTTTTTGGCACTAAACCCCCCACGCACCCATCTGGAGTGGGGATGGGGTGTGGCAACCGGGGCCCCTCAAATTTGTGGATTCTCTAAAACCCAAGGTCAAGAGAATGGGTATAGACCCCTGAATTCGACATGGCGACATGGCCATTTCTTAAAATTGACATGGCGACATGACCATTTCTTAAAATCGACATATGACATGGGGCTTAGTGACAAGAAAAATCCCTCTTTTAGAGTACAGTAGGTTACCTAACTTTTTCTTCAAATTTTGTCCCTGTAGTTTGTCAATTTTCCTAAATTTTCCTAGGGCCTGCGGCCCCTATGTATGAATCCTTTAGTGACACTAGTGACATGGCTTTTTCCTTAGGGAGTGATCATTTTTTTACTAGGGGGGGGTCGTGGCTTTCCGCGCAGAGCGCGCGAAATCTTTTACGAAAATCGGCTCACGTGCGGGCCCTTTGAAGCATAGTAACGCACGGGCTTTTTGGCTCAAAACAGGTTAAATTATTTTGACCCCCCCCCCAGAGGGGTCCAAATTGTTTTGCCCCCCCCCCCGGTCAAGGGGTCCAAATTTTTTTGTCCCCCCCCCCCAAACCCACCACCCCCCCTGTTGTTAAAAAATGATCACTCACTTAGTGACATGTGACATGGTCATTTCTTAAAATCAACATGCGACATGGGGACCCCCCCCCCCCAAGAGAAAGGGAGGGGGATGGCCTTGTTCCTCTCTACTTTAAAACTGCTTGCCATGTCCCTAGCTGTAGGGCTCCAGACGGGTAAATTCGACAAGGCGACAAGCCCTTGTTTTAGGCCTTATGGACAAGGGACAAGGGAATGCTGGGGGTTGGCGACAAGTGACAAACCTACCCCTTTAAATCGACATGGGACAAGATCCATTTCTTAGGATCGACAAGGGACATTGGCATTTCTTAGGATCGACAAGTGACACAGGTACCCCCCCGTCTAGGGCCCTAGCTGTGGGGTCGATATTTCGCCCTTGGTTAGATTCTGTGTTCATTTTGGAAGGGAAAATCCCTAAATCTGTCATCCTCTAGTGCACCATAGGCCTATCGATGATTACTGATTGTCATTCTGCCTGTAGGCCTACTACTAAACGTACAAACACTTTGAAGCCGAAGCAACTCAGTCAGCAGGGCAGGGGCGTAACAAACTCAAACCTCCAAACTCCAACTCCGCTACCCTACGTGGGGAGTGGATGGATTTGGAACGTCAAGAGTTCTGGAGTTACGGAGTGCGGGACTGGGAGTGCGAGTCTGCGGGTGCAAAGCAGCAGTTAGCCTGTACTTGGCTCGTAGTAGGTATCGTTCCGTCTAGGTCTAGGTCTGATTGAAACTAAGCAGCAGTCGCCTACAGAAGCGCCTTGTGACGTCACAGGAGCGTACGTACATCGGAAGGTGCCGAACTTTATCTACGTCCATTTCCGTCACTTTTATTGTTTTGAGCTATCCGAATCTTCTTTATCCCGTCTAGGCACCTTGTTTTATTTCACATTACAATATAAATATATCAAATTAACTTCACAAAGTCACGTGATCGGACTGCAGCGCTGGCTGCTCGCAGAAAACGCTCCGGGCAGCCTGCGTTACGGGCGCCGCCATCTTGGTTCTCAGAGCGAGGCGCGGCAGCGGAACGTTGTTCATGACGTCACCACTGATTGTGACGTCAGTGGGAGAACGTCAGCACGAGTTCTCTCTGCGGGCGGCCCGACTGGAGACTGGACGCCGCCGTGCAAACATTTAGAATGATCGGGAGAGCAAAGGGAGCGAGAGCGAGGGTGGATCAGTCCCGGGGATCAGTCTCCAGAGAAAACACTAGCAAATCCATACGTTGTGCTTCTCGTCACTGCTGGGAGCTCCAGGAACGACTGTTAAGAAAATGTTTGATTTGCCAGCTGAGTGTTTGCTCTGGAGACAAGACGTTGGATGCGGCAGTCTATCTGTATGGGTATAGTCTATAGACCCCTAAAATCGACACGGCGACATGGCCATTTCTTAAAATCGACATGGCGACATGGTCATTTCTTAAAATCGACATGTGACATGGCAACCTAAGCGACATGTGACATGGTCATTTCTTAAAATCAACATGTGACATGGCCACCTAAGCGACATAGCGACATGGGAAAGGTGGTCTGAGGGTTAGAACCATGGTAGGAAACATCAAAATAGCACCAGAATTGACCGTTTGGCTTCTAGATTTTCTAAATTTTCCAGGGGGTCGAAAATATGTCTATTTCAACAAAAGACATTAGTGACACTAGCGACATGGCTTATCTCTTAGTGACATGGGACATGAGCTTTTCTTAAAATCGACATGCGACATGGGGACCCCCCATCTATACCCCCATCTGTTACAGCTCAGTCTCTCTTAGATTAAGTATCATCTCTCACGGGCTGCGCTCTCACTTGCTGCCGTCTGTTCGGGAGAGGATCGGACGAGTACACAGAGCTGCTTATAGAGGCTAAGTCTCTTTGTGTTTGATCGCAACAATTTGGTCCAATTTGAAACGGTTCGAAACAAGTAGGCCTACTGCTTACAAACGACGGTTGCCCTTCTGTTGCCCTCGGTTGCCCTCTTTTAAAGGCCGTTTTATGCAGTGCAGCTTATTTCACATTAAGAGGATTCCGGCATTTTCTGTACATTAAATTCTCTAATCTAATTAGAAAAAGTTAGGTCTAGATGTGTAAATCTGCCTTTTCATGAAGTATTTAGTAAAATTGTTTGCCAATTGATTTATTGAAATTGCAATGTTTCTTTGAGATATTACAGTAGAGGGCCCTATTATCGACAGTTTAAAGACAGCTATTATTTTTAAAGGAGCTGTCATTATTCTATTATTATTTTTGGTTCGACACCTGTATCCTACTATCGCCACCTCTACCCATGACTCATAAATAGGCCATAATTATTTCTATAAAGCTATTTATAGTGATAAAAAATGTTTAGGTTACAAATACTATGTTTTCACATTTTGTAGTATCGCCCAAGACATTTAGGCCCATACCATGCCCTAACAGCCTTACATGAGTCAATTCAGCTTAAAAAATAGGGAGTTTTATTGTAGAGCATTTATGAATAACAGAAAAATAACTGATGTTCTAATACTTGATTTATTAGAGGGAGGCATATGAAAGTTTTTCGGACAAAATTCACTAGAGAAAAAGATTTTTCTATTCAAATCAATGTTATGGGAAGCCATTTAGTCGCTGGATGACAATAATACATGCCATTCCTATATTTTGGACAGTATTATCAGCACTCCTAGGTATTGAAAGGACTTTGGGACTGGAGCACTACATTAGACTGAAATTGAAATCAGTAAGGTTAGGTCACAGTTAGCCATGGGAAATCATTTTTGCACTAGATTTCCTTTAGTTTTGAATTAAAAAAAAACCCTCCAAATAATCATCAAAAACATCAACATTTTAAAATCTTCATTTTACCCAAAAGAAGTTATTCTCAATTTTTTCTTCGGGCCAAAATATGTCTTTGTAATTTTGGATGAAAAGGAAATGACCTTCCATAGTGCTGGTATTGTATTCATATGAATCAACCTTTGTTCTGCACCAAATTTGAAATGTTTTAATGAAATCTATCCTTAGGCCACTCAAAAAAAAAGATTGTTTCTCATCACCAAGAAGTGACAAATATGACGAGGGCGTTTTTTATTTAATTTTTTTTTTTTTTACTTGGGCATAGATACATAGGGAAGTCTGGACTTTTCGCGATCAATTTTCACATTTTAGAATTTATTGATCAGCAAAGTTCTTATAATGTTATTCCTAGCTGGGTGCATTACTGACAGCATAAGATTTAATTTGATACCAAATTTGCCAATATTTTTCCGATTTTAACATATTTTTCATCAAAAATGTAAAAAAAAAAAAGTTTTCCCCAAATCACGATTTTCATGATACAAGCGGTGATGAGAAACAACTTCTTTTTTTTGAGAGGCCTTATTACATCAACTATGACGATAATAGGCCCTTCTACTCTGTATCGAAAGAAAGCCTGGGCCTATAATTAATGTCCCTGGTCTAAACTAGGTGGGGCTTCAGGTAGTCCAGATAAACGTGATCCCAGTTTTTATGGATGTTTTCTACAGGTAGGAGACCTGGGATAGCTTTTGCCTGGACTACCTGAAGCCCCATCTAGTGTAGAACACTCAGCCCTCATTGCTCAGATAGTGACACAGAGAACTATGAGACAAAGTGCTCATTAACCCTTTAAGGACGGCATAATGCATTAATGCATCATGCCCTTAGTCGTCATGATGCATGAATGCAGCCCTGGCGAGTAACTCACCAGTGCTGCATTCAAGCATCATGCCGTCTCTGGGGTTGAAACGCTCCCGAAGGGTCGGCATGATGCACCAATGCAGCCCAGGCAAGTTACTCGCCGGGGCTGCATTGGTGCATCATGCCGACCAATGTCACCTATTAAGGACATATATCCTTAAAGGGTTAAGGACGGATGTCGTTAAGATTAAATTTGATGTCATGATGCACCAATGCAGCCCCGACAAGTGACTCACTGGTGCTGCACTAGTGCATCATGCCGACCCTTCGGGAGTGTCTTGACCCCATAGGGTCGGCATAATGCTTAAATACAGCACTGGAGAGTTATTCGCTAGGGCTGCATTCATGCATCATGATGACCAAGGCATGATGCATTAAGGTATCATGAGGTCCTTAAGGGGTTAAATTAATTTCTACATATTAAATTAAATTATGAATTTCAATCCTTTACTTCTTGGAAATATTTTAGCAAGAGTATTTCAGATACACCTATAATAATAGCAGTTATCTCAAATAAGAACAATAACACACAACACAGCATATTAGATTGACAGGCTTTTTTTTATTACAGACTTTGCATTATAGAAACACCTTGGTACCAGGTAAAAATTTAACTGGAGTTATGATGATTACAGTGAAATACGGCGTTCAACGTCACGGTTACACGATTTCTACAGAACGATGAACCATCCATACAGTGCTCGTGTGAAGTCTATTCTTGAGAGAAACAGACAAGCGACTCTTCTATAATATCCAGACAATATTGCGAAAAAAGGTAAATGGGTGGGGTAAGATGGATACTGTCAATTTCATTGAGAGCGCTCGGGCAGTGACTTGTTACTGCTAAAAATAGCCTAAATACATACAGGGTGCGGAGAGCGACTACTACCGGCTAGTTATCATCATGGTTATTAAGGAATACCAAGAGTCACACGGAAAGCATCAACACTGGACACTCGGCAGTGGTTAACTTACAATGTGTCGTAGTACCGTGACAAAAACACTTGTCAACCGGGGTGCAGTTCATTATACAATAATAACAGATCAGACTTCTATATTCCATCATATACAGTTTACATTATCCGCTCTCCCTTGTTTCCCAATCATCTTTGGTAAATCCCTCTACCGTCTCTTAAAATTCATTGCTATATGACCACAAATACCTCCCTGCACAAGGGAGGCACAGAGTTGTAAAATTTACCAAAATGACAAAAAAGAAAAGACAATGCGTGGCATATATACCCCTTATTAGCATACAACATCACTCCGTCTTATTCACATCAGGCGCTAGACTACCATTTCCACACAGCGACAGGCCATATATTTTTTTGTTTATAATTTTTTTCTTTTTGCATAAAAATAATCACAGTTTGTGGCTAAATGCATTCAGGGCTCACACGAATGACACCAGCATTTCTGCCGCTAAGTAGCGAGAGCCTCTGCACGATGCCTCCTCCGGTCTCTGGATGCTGCCGGCTGGGAATGGTCGAATCTGTGGAACACGCGCGGACACCCAGCAGGCCGGAGGGGGAAGGCAGACGTTGGTGGCATCGCGCCCTCTCTGCCGAAGCCATCGACAGGAGGGCAGCCCCAAAGATAGGCTAGAACTAGAACAAACGTTACCGTATGTACGGTAGGAGGGGCGACCGTCACCATGCTTGCTGCTGCTGCTAATGAAAGGCAAGCGCAGAATATCGGGGGTCGATATGTGCCTGTGTAGAAAAACGCTCAGCCCATGCACACTAAGTTTTCTGCCAGCAACGAGGCGTCGACATCACGCAGGCTGCACTGAGGATATATTACCACCATCATCACGACTACCATTATTACCCGTTCCCACCCCACCCCAAATACTCCAAAACGATTCTCATACAAACAGAAATTCTCCGCTCTGGGAATCACACGAAAAGCATACAAGCTGTCTGATCATCCTAAACATATCAAAAATAAGAGGTCGATATCCCCGCTACCCCATGTGATATACATGTATATATTTATATATATGCAGAGACAAAGAGTATATAAGGGACGAGTAGGCTACTATACACATGGACCTATACAAACTGGTTGTCTTCTTTGCAGTGCTTTATAACTAGAACGTAATAGAAAACAACCAGACAGGGCTCCACCAAAAGGCGCTAGGCAACACGAGCTCGCCGACCACTGAATAGGGAGCAGCCCAAATACATACAAAACGCACATGTTTAAGTTTATCCGGCTCACAGAAAGAAAGAAAGGTACACAGGAAGTAGTTAAAGCCAAACATTGCGGTCGTAATCACCTCAGCAAACAAGGCTATGAGAACAGATACAAGAAATGGCAAACATTTGTAATGGGATTCTTGTTTTGTTGGTGGAGCCCATGCGAGGGATAACTTTGCAGTGGGCGGGCTGCATGTTGGCTGGCAGCCAGCCTTTGGTCGCACCAAGAGCAGTTTCCAGAAGGCCACAGACCAAGGCCATGGGTGGAGGAGGAGGAGGAAGTGGTAGCGGCATGATCAGGTATGGCGAATGATGAATGAATTATACTGGTTCATACAACACAAATTTCTCACTTTTTGAAGGTTTGGATTTACAGCGCACAACCACTCACTAGAATTACTTGCTCGACACAGGGCCTCAGTTGTACACTTCTGCACGTCACCTCGTGATACACTCTACTGTATTCATCTGTAACACATTTACATCATAATGACGAATACACAGTGACGCGAACCTGGGGAGGGGGAGCAGTGTCTAACACTCTCCTACTGAACTCCCTGGTTGCAGTTCGGCTGAGGTTTGGCGCCCTCTGGAAACTGTTCATTCTGCTCTGACTACTATGCTACATATGGTAATATTCTAAACAAGGACATGGCGGGCGGGTAAACTATGCCGTTTCCACCACTTGCTGTGCGGCAGCTGTGTCGTTTGTGGCCGGGGTGGAGGAGGCGTCCTCGCTCGTCACGGCCACCTTGGTGGCTGCTGGTGGTGCCGACTCCTCGTCCCCGTCTTCTCGGATCTTCAGCTCTTCCAGCTGCTCGGCCGCGCCGTTTACAGCACTCTCATTGGCCTGTGGGAAAGGAAAGTGGACTTTAGGCAAATGTTGAATAAAGTGCTGGGATTCCTTTGTCACAAGGGGCAAGACATTCATATGAATCACAAAATGCATTCCTGTTGTACATGGCGCCTAAATTGTAGGAAATCTAGACTTACTTGTAACCTGGGGGCAAGGTAGAAGTACTACCTTGTACAATGTATAAATAGGCCTAGTTGAGGTAGACATATGCTAATTAAATCATCTTAATTGAATTTTTCCTAGTTCTTCAACTTTTTGAATTTCAGTCAGAGCATAGATCATTGGTACAATTTTGACTAGCAGAAGCATGAATCACTTTCCTTTTCATAAATAATCTCTGGAGATTTGTTGAAACCTAGACATGCTGCTATATATTGACTTTGCCATGCAATTCATAAATTTACAGTTTGAATTATTTCATCTACTGATACACTGCAAACATATCTCTTGGACAACATGCATCAAAGATGAAACCATACCAATATCATATGACTAATGAGGTGTTTATAACCCTCACAATTAGATTTGTTAAAACCCCATACATGATAAAAAGCATTACTGCTCTGGGTAATTGTGAAGCCCATGTTAAGTTATGCAGGTGTCAGTCTTGTTGGACACCTTTCGTTAAAGATAGCTAAGCTGACAAAATCTTTTCACACAGTTTATCATTTGATTAAGAGAATGTTTTAGAATGTTTGTGTACTTTGAATTAGATCATCAGAAGCAGGACTCAGATTATCGATACATCTACCCCATCCCTAATCTCTAACTTTAGAATGCTACACATTTTACACTTGACGAATATAAGATGCAAAATAACAGCAGAGACAACAGTTTTTCTTGCAGTTCTTTTCTGGAAGAATCAAAACATTAAAAAATACACTTTGCTGTGTGCTGTGGTTGGTGCTTTACATCATGAAATGATGATTGAGGAGTCTAGGATCAAGGCCCATCATGGCATCATAGGAGGATATGAAAGAGACATATTCCATCTAGTTTCAAAGACCCTGTGTAATAATGTATGGGAAAGGACTGCATGCTAACATCCCAGATTCTTAAAATCTAACAAACTCTACGCAAACCGGTGAGACCTGGTCACGCTCTGCCTACCTACCACGCACATCTACTCTACTTGTACGGCATTCACCCCACCAGGGTGCAAGCCGACCCCGCTACACCACTTAAGGTCAATCATCAGACGTGCAAGGCCTCTGGGATTACCTGAACTAGGACCTACACATGTCTATGTGCTTGTACATGTTAAAGTAGTTCTGGGATCTTCCCAGAGGCCCTGCATGCTAGTTATGAGTCAACGTTAGGTAAAGAAGCAGAGGCCAGCTTGGCGCAGGGAAAAGTTAGAACTACGCGGCGGAAATTAGTGGATGTTGTGACGCGTGATGGCAAAGAGGAATGCCCTTCGTCAGGTTGGTTAGTTCAGCAATTTGAATACAGAAGGCTCTGGAACCAGTTTGTTATTGAGCTGATATATATCATAGACAAGATGGGTGTTAACAGAATATTACAACAAAGGTACATGGTTTGCCAATTTGAATTGTGATGAATACATCTTAAGAAAAAGTGCTAAGCTTTTGTTCACCATCTAGAAAGCCACATGCCAATATGATCTCCACCCATGGTGAAACGATCTAAGTAAACTGTGAATGATGTAGAAACCCTCTGTGCCATTAGAAATAGTAAATTGTTTTGGGAAGTGATGATAATAATCAAAGACCATTTAGTCAAAGAGCTGTGAGTAGAAGTGTTAGGGGGTATATAAAATGGCATTGCATCAAGATTGTACAGTCCAGAACAGCAAACCATCGCTGGTATTCAGAGTTTCAGGGAAGCGTGCAGAGACTACTTTGTGAACGACCCGATACATGGGCACAAATAACAGTTCCGACAGCTGCAACCTTAGAAGTTCTGTTCACCAGCAGTGGACTGCCGGTAAGTGAGGGACTTTTTGGGATATGGTGACTTTCTAAGCGCGTTACAAGTGACTTATTAAGGCAGATACCACTGTAATTTAGAATTTCCTGTCACTTTCATCAATCATTCTAAACATGTTCTGGGTTTAGCTTGAGGAGGAGAGTAGCTACACAGCTTTGTTTTGATGCAGGTTATGTCTTAATTAGTCTAACATACATTCTGGGGCAAGCGGCACAAGACTGACCTCTGCAGACCCGTTTGTCAAATGAGTTTTGGTGTCGTCGTCGAGATTGGCTGGAGCAGCGCCGGCTGGTGGGGGTAAATAGAACCGTTACAAGGAGACCCAAAGAGCCTGAAGAAGCGCATTCAGTCAGAGGCGATGCGTGGACCATGGGTGGGCGCCATTCTGCTTCACCCACACAAGACAAGCTGGCCCCAACTCTACATCACTTACTGCAGAATCATCACTAGCACACACAGTCTCTGGGATTGCTGTTTTCTTAGACTATAATTCACACACTCCCAAACGCTGGTGCACATCAGAGTAGCTTTTTTAGCCGGAACATAAAGGCTGAACACCAGCCATGATTCATTGGCAGTAAAAGATGAAGTTGGGGGCCAGCTTGGAGCTTGAAGGCATGACCAACAGGCCAAGCCAGGCGCATAGACTGAGCTGACCAAGCTATGGCTGACAACACATGGTACGGGACAGGATGACACACAACAGCGCCTTTAACTCTCCCGCTGTACCAGACCCAGGCTGCAATTTGTGCTAACCAAGACTGACATGTACTTAATCTCTACCCAGCATGGCGCCTGCACTAACTATGCCTTTTCTAGTTTGTAACACACTGATTATCACTTATTAGTTATTCTGATTTGTGTCTTAACTAATAACATTTTATGACCAGTTTTCGAATGAAATATTTCCAGCTCGCTTAATTCTCATAATGACTCCTGGTTATTGCATACCTTCTGAAGTTTCGACGACTGTGGATTTCTCGTTGCCGGTGACCTCTCCGTCTTGTGATGTGACGCGGGTGGTGGTGGTCTCTGACTGCACCACGCGGGTGGGCTCCCCGTCGGAGCCGGTCGTCTCCTGGACCACGGTGCGTGTCACCACGGTACGCACCACGCTGCTGGAGGACTGCATCACCTCAGACTTGAGGCTGCTCATCTGCTCACTCGCCTCACTGTCAGTGTGAACAGAGACGGGATAAGTCACATGTACAAACGTTTAAATTATCACTACAGGTCACATAAAATAGGCAGGATATGTTGTACACTGATAATGGCTGAAAAGCTGAATTTTCGCATCAATTGAGTACCTGGATTGCAAACTTTGGAATGAGGTCAATTTGGACATGGTGACAACAAACTGGATTTCGATAATTCAGATTTCTTTGTTACCTGAATTGTACATGACAGAAGAGGTGAGACCTAAATGGCCAGCACGCACTAAAGCAGATAGAAATTTCTCACAGGGGATTTACTTTTTATATGACCATATATGGTGGCTTGATAACCACCTGACGAAACATGATTTGGTATGGCACCGTTTAGAGAGGTGATAGGGTTGAGTACATATCAGAACATATGGGTATGGTTTATTTTAAGCGCAACAAAGGAAAGGATGGGAATGCGGATTCTTTCACCACTATAATCATATCGAAGACACACAAATACTTAGACATTAGATGTACACACAAACAACATGGATCAAGTTATAAAGGTGGTTAGTGGGTGAGATTAAAACAGGAGGTAATTTAGGTCTAACCCATTATCATTTGTTCAGAGTGTTTTTACAATACCTATCACTAGGCATGCATATATACTGCTTAAATCTACTTCAAAGTGGAATGTTCATGCATGTGTAAAATTGAAAATCCCCTATTCATATATCATTTTATGAAAAGTTCAATTCAAAAGTTTCCCTGCCTTTCCTTGCAAAATATTGATATATATCTTATCAATAATTATAGGGTGGCTCGAAAATTGACAAATCTCTGAGGGATTTACATTGTGTTAACAATAACTAGAGCAGAATAGTTTGTTGTTACATGAAAGCAGAAAGTAATTTATTATAATTTATAAACATTGCTGCTGTGAGATCTAATCAAAAAGATAAAATGTCCAGCTTAATCTAAATGCAGAATGAGTGTTAGCAGTGGGTGAATTGTGAATGTACTCCATTAACTGAAATACTGCAAATCAAATAAAGATATAAAAGAAAGCAAGAAGGTTAGTAAACTGAAGAGGTACAACCGTCATCACCAGATATCTAGGATTTTACCAAATATAACCAAATCCAGATGTCTAGAAATGAATAGAAGTGGCCTCCCAGGGTTAGTGAGTGAGTTCAGTGTTAACAGACAGTGGCGCCGTCTAGTGCAGCGATTACATATATCAGAGGCTATTTGGCTACCATGGCAACAACAACACAAACAACAAGGACAACAACACCGAGTCCCGCTACTACGTCCGCTACACTCCGGGCCTCTTTACCTCAGGTGGATCTTGACGCTATCCATTGTCAGGTCTTGACTCATTTGAGACTCGTTAGCGACCATTGAGTCGTCGGCCTCCGCCTTGCTCTCGTCGGCGTCTCCTCCGTCGGCACCGCTACAGGGGGAGAGGAACTCACACGCTCAGACTCACACAAGCAGGGTCAGGTCAAGGTCACAGACAGGTCAGCAGGGAACAGACCCCCATGTTATATAACAGTAGGTGTAGAATCTCCAAAATTCTGTGTAGACATTCGCCATTAATAAGGAACAAAGACCTTGCTGCTCATTCAGAGTCCGAAACAAGAGGGTTGGTAGAACATGCTCATTGGCAGGGGAATTCAGGCAGGGTCTAGTCCCTTGAGTGTCTATAGTAGTTTTCCACCACATACCTTGTTTTTAATGATTGGACTTGTAAAAAAAATCACTAAAAACATTTTTTGTTTAGAAATAGAACAAATGATTTCTAAGAAAGTTCTGCAGATCAGAACTTGTTTTAGTATATAGAAACCTGGTGTAAGCTGACTCATGAATATCCTTTTTCTGGCCACTATCCAGATATCATTGTCTCTGAAGCTATTAGAAACATGTAGGTGAGGTTAATGTGTCAGCCACCCGGCCTCAGTGAGGTGTAGCTCGGTGCTCATTGAGCCGCTCCCTGGTTCCCAACACCCACTTTGGTACAAGACACGGTCAGTATACTCACTCTCCTGCTGCTGCAGCTGCATCGGCATCAGCTGCTGGCGTCTCCTCGGTTTCTGCCACCGGCTCGGGTTCTGGGACGGGCTCTGGCCGCATGCCCTCAGCCAGCTCCACCTCACACAGGGGCTTGGTGACCGTGCGGGCAGACAGGGAGAAGCGCACAAACTCTGACGGCGACTCGGGGAAGAAGCCTTCTCCGTTATGGGTGAAGACGCACGACACAATGCCACTGCAACAGGAGAAGGTTATCTCAATTAGAAATAGGCATCTTATTTAGAAATAGTCCTACACCAAACAACATGAAATATAATAATTATAATATCTTATCCCAAATGGGGCAGTGCCAGTGGCCTGTGCAGAAGTTCACCTACTTGTTTTTTTTCAGCCACACACTATTATGAATTGCTTTACTAATCCTATTCTTTTAGATTTAACATGGTCCTACTACTGTATCTGAGTAGACAATAGTTGCTGATACTGCTGTCACTTACTTAACGTTCTCTTTGCGGATGGCCTCAGCCTTGAGTTGGCGGCGTAGGTGGGGGACAGTGAACACCTGCATGTCACCCTGGTTGGTCAGCACCACCAGGTCATTCTCACTGTAGTTCTCATCTGCAACAAAACAGGCACCTTCAATGTCTGCCCCTCTGTGTACAGTTCAGTAATACAGCTACAAATCATGCTACAAAGTGCCTGCAAAGCCCACTGCCTACTAACCATAGGGGAAATTATGTTGAATGAAAAGATAGTCTAATTGTGTATTTGAATAGTTTTCTTTTCCCGGTATGGTCTATTCTACGTGAACTCAAAGATGTAAGTTATACTACAAACGTGGCACAAAAGCATCGTCTACATTCAAGGGAAATCATGTATAGGAGAAGCATAAATGATGATGACAAGTCCAAGGATTCTACGTGAAGAAGACCGATGCAAATCATAAGTTGTCCCCATCATGGTGAATTTAGAAATGAAAAATACATGAAAATAGGATATGTTGATATAACCATGCTTCTTTCCAACTGAATAAATAGGAAACAGGAAGACACCATCAAAATTAATTGGGAATTACACCACATTTACAAACATATAATATTGACATGGAACATTCTTGCATTTGCTCCCAAAATCATCCTGCATTGTCGATATAAAAAACAAGGCAGCGATGAAGAGCAATCATGCCGTGATAAAAGAGATTCATCGTTAAGCGTTGTAAGTATACAGCATATATTTCAGAGCACACATAGTGTGGGGATGTTTGGGTTGTTCAGTTGATCCAACGCAGCTGACCGATTGCTGCGGCCACTGTAGTCCCTAGGACTACGACGTCGCCGCGCGCACCTGCCCGCGGCCCCTACGCGTCCCTTATTTGCCGCTCGGGGGGGGGGGAGGGGGGGGGGGGGTCTTTGAGGGGGTGGGGAGGGGGGGGGTCCACAGGATTAACATATACTGCAAGCTATTGCATAGTCCTGGGGGCTAGATTTATAGTCCTGGGGATTGCACGTGTAGTCCTAGGAACTACATGTGTATTCCCCAGGACTATACATCTAGTCCTAGGGACTATATATCTAGTCCTAGGGACTATTAATATTATTTTTAGAACTGAGATCATATACCATTACGCACAGCAATATTTGAATGTATGGCCTGCACAGTCCTGAGGACTACAGGTGTAGTCCTGAGGACTAGGGGTGTAGTCCTAGAGACTACAGGTGTAGTCCTGGGGACTACGTGTATCGTCCTAGGGACTACCCAAGACTGCTACTACCAAAAAGGTAGATAAGGCAGGCCTACATAGTGCTGCGGACTATAGAGGCATAGTCCTCAGGACTACATATTGAAAGTCTTTAGTCCCCAGGACTGTATCTGTAGTCCCCAGGACTATGTAGGCCTGTCACTCTAGTCCTTAGGACTATGCTTATGGTCCCCAGGACTACCATTTTATTAGTCCCCAGGACTGCACATTAGATAATTGTAGTCCTGAAGACTACAACCATAGTCCTGGGGACCACAATTGTAGTCCTAAGGACTACATGTTGGATGTCTTTAGTCCCCAGGACTATGTCTGTAGTCCCCGGGACTACGTAGCCCTGTAACTGTAGTCCTTAAGACTATACAGCTGGCCAAAGTAGTCCCCAACACTATGCCTGTAGTCCTCAGGACTATCATTTTATTAGTCCCCAGGACTACAAGTTTAAAACTTATAGTCCTAAGGACTTCCTCCGTAGTCCTGGGGACTACATATTTAGTCCCCAGGACTATTGTTTGCTGCTTTTAGAATTTAGTCAAGCAGAGGCATATAGGCCCTATATGATAGGCTAAGGGGGCCAGTAAGTAGCTCTATACTAAGTTATAGTCCTGGGGACTACAATGGTAGTCCTGGGGACTATAATCATAGTCCTGGGGACTGCAGACATAGTCCTAGGGACTACAGACCTAGTCCTGGGGACTATATATAGTTACAGTCCATATCCAGTCCAGTAGAGCCAGCCGCATGCAGGGGGAGGGGGGCAGCAGGGGGCAGGGGGGGGGGGGGGGGCGTAGGCGCGAGGACGCCAGTGGCAGACGCGTAAATTACGCGCGCGCCGGCGCATAGTCCCGGGGACTATAGTGGCCGCAGCAATCGGTCAGCTGCTGATCCAACACATTCATCCCTCCTTCATAATAAGAAATCATAAAATAAAACCCAAGCAAAATTTGTAAATGGCTTTCTCGTCCGGTCAACTGGCCTACCTGCTTCAGGGTCTTCTGCATATCCGGCAAGGCGAGGAGAAATCAAGACTTTCAATTGTAGGGAATTTTCAATATTTTTCTCAAATTTGTAACTTTCCTTAAATTTCTTTTGGGGTTTTCTTATATTTTTCCTCTCAAAGGTGATTTAAAACTTGATGTCAAAAATGAACTTTAAAAGTTCTGTCAAAAATTAATCTGATTTCTCTATTGATTTAACAACCACAGTATAAAATCTCAGGGATCTTCTGGATAATTTTTATCTTGTGATATATTAATTCCACAAATAGAGTACAAGCAGCAACATGATCAGAAACAGTGCGATGGTCTTGGAAATCAGTCCACCCGGGATTGAACCCTAGACGTTTTTGTGTTTGAAGCGGGTATGCTACCACCACACCACGGACCACTCCAAGCGAGCCACATACACCTCAACCATTGCTGTACACAGGGAACATACCCCCTGGTGTCTAGGGCCCAGTGTAACACACCTCCCTGTAGGAGGGACCTTGTATGACAAACACACCAGGGCCTCAACACTTGTAACAAACACGTAAACTAACGCCCCATGTGGCACTCACCGCTGCGACTTCTGAAGTTGATGAACCCGATGCGGCGCACCTTGGAGCCCTCGTGCGCCGTCAGCTTGTACTTGTTCTGCGGCTTGAGGTTTGGCAGGGAGAAGATCTGGGGGCACAACAACAACACAAATGTAGTTTATCTATCTCGGACATATTTTATTATTTCTTTATGAGTGAATGTTCTTCCCTAGTTACTTTTTTTGAAGCCTTGGTACTGACTACAATCCTTAATAAACAAACAATGCCTAACTCACCCTACAACTACTACTGTAAATTCTCGCCTAAAAGCTGCGGCTGGTACACAACTGAGATCACCAGTGTGGCTTATAGGATCATGAAATTCCAAAATGTGCACGCTTATTTAACAATTTCTATCATCATTTTTAGTTCAAAATTTAAACCTAAAATGATAGATAGTTGATAGTAGTTTCATAGAACAAAAACATGGAAAGTACAACATATGATAATTTAACATGCATGCATTCTAACCCTAACAACTACCCAGCAAATTAGTGCTAGGTTGTGCCAGCCTAAGGCATACCCAAGCCCATCCAAAAGCAAAGGCTGAGGATGCCCTAGGCTTGCGCAAGCTCGCCCTATTCAGCTGGGTATCAACTCTTTTCGTGGTACTGTCACCTTTAAAAAACACAGTTGGGGTCATGGTCGCCTTGACATTCCCGTTGGTTATGGCAGTGGGTGCGGGACGCGTTTGTGCCCGGGTCCTCAAGGACCAGGTGCTGGGGGTTGACACAAAGGGTCTTGCCACAAAGATGGGAGACTTCCAGACTGGCAGGCAGCTGGTAGTTTCCCATATAGAGCTGGTACACCAATCTGTGTGCATAATGAGATTTTGATTCTTGGTGGGGTAGAGTTAGCCTAATGCGACCATATTTCCCTGAGCGCCCCCCTCCCCACATAAAGCATGCCCCTTGTGCCATACACCTCCCATAGATTTTTTGTAGTTCTGAGGCACGCCAGGAGTCTTCCTGAAAAAAATGAGTACCAGCAGCCATGAGACAGGAATCATGTGAGTTTTAAGGCTGAGACTCATTGTGATTATCATTAACAATTTTTGCATACATGTTTGAAGAATGAACAGCTCACTAACCTGCTGTGCCATATTTTGTAGTAATGCCAGGTTGCCTGAAAGAAAATCATGCCTTTAGTGATTTAAAGCAATTAGTAAAATGTCAAGGGCCTGTATATTCAATCATCCCATTACAGCTGGGGCCCTCTACAGGGGGGAGGGGGGGGCTAGCTACATGTGTTAAAGCTATTCTATAATTCCTATTATAAGGACATCAACATACATTTGAAGATGAATTGAAAGTAATAGCAACTTTGGGAAATGTAAGAGGAGGACGTCTATGCCCCCTGCCTCACTCACAAACAATGTTTAAATATCTTGACGTCAAAACATGCAATTTGGTGATCTGGCCTTTGGAATAAAAAGAAAATCTAGATGTCAAATATGAATTCTGAGTTCTGAGAATGTCTAAATAAGTCTGGTTCTAGTAGGAATATTTGGAAGATTCTTTCAGCCCTGGAAAGCCTGAAACCGGGAGATTCCAGGAGACATAAGGGAGACCGGGAGATTTCTCAAAAAGCGGCCGCCAGAATTTTCTTAGTATGAACTTTGCAGTGTGTTTTGACTGGGAGCGAATCGAGATACAGGCCTGAAACTCTCAGAGGACCAGGGCTTCGACGCCGGGAGGCGGCAGGCCGGAAATTATGACTAAGATAGATTATCATTGACCCCCTCCCCCCGATCCACAACCCCCCCCCCCCTGTTGTTAAAATATGACCACTCCCTAACACAAAAATTGGAAATGGGTTTTAGATGCTAAATAGGTTACTAGGCAAACAATTGATCCCTGTTTAATTAATGACAATATTAAAATTGTGAAAACAAGAGAACATTGTGAGAATATCATTTTAAATAAGAATTTAAAAGCATCATTGGCTCTGTCAACAACCCCCTTGTCAGGCCCTACCAAGGTTTAGAAATGGCCACCGTCCTACAACTAGGACTGGGGTCAGAATCAGGGTAGTGCCAGACCTGATCAACTTTGCAGTGGGGTTTGGCCATGAAGGAATCGTGATATAGGGCTGAAACTCGCAGAGCGCCGGGGTATCGACGCGGGGAGGCGGCAGCGTGAAAATGGACCCGATCAGACCGACGATGACGAAACGCTGATCGATACAGTAAGTGTCCATTTCTAAATTAGATTTAGCTTGGTGTCGACCTTCATTGCCAGAAGAAAGGCTGGTACTTACTTGGTGAGGACCAAGGATGATTGGTGTGAAGCTGAAATGATGTGAAGTTGGCCTGAGTTGTTGTAGTCTTGTGGCTTCTGCAGTTGGGGGTTCCCTTTTGGGTGGGGGATCCCCTCTCCAGAAGGAGGCACAATGCTGGTGCCCTGTGCTGACCCCAGGTGGTGGCCTAGGGAAGCCAGTACCAGAAGCAAAGCTTATCCAGCAATGTGGTGTGACTAGGAATAGAGGATATTGAATGAGTTGGGTTGCTTGGTGGGGCGGGCATTGTGTGTGTTTTGTGGTATGGTCTTAAGGCCAGGATTAAATATAGAGCAGTCATTGATTGGTTCTAAGCAGGGGGACTGGTACAAAGTCAAAAAGGGTACTGTATAAAATATACATTCCATGGTCACTCCACCCAGAAATGGCCACTAAGAATTACAGAGATGGAGAGGATGTTTCCTATAGAGTCTTTGAATAAATATCAATGTTTCAACTTTTTGGCATTTACTGCCTCAATTGAGAGGGAAAATCAAAACATTGGATCTTGCCTCCAGCTGAAGGGTGACTGACTAGGAGTTGGAGTTATAGGCCCATTGAGCTCAACAAGGTGAGTTGTGCCTGTTGTGTATTGTGTGAGAAAATAGGTGTGGATCTAGGTTCTGTGTGGCACTTGTTGTTATTGATGTGTATTGTGTTTATCATGTCGGTGTATGTGGGTGTGGGTGGTGTGTGGGGGTGGGGGCCTGGGGGCTCCATGAACCTGCTCCTCCCTGGCTATAAGGGCCGAGTCATTTAGTACTAGCTTGGGGGGCTTCATGGATTTTCACAAAACGGCAATATTTTTTTTGCCCCCAGCCCATTGAAAAATGCCCCCCCCCCCCCAAGAAAAAGAAAATGTGCAAGTATCTAAATGGACCATGTTTTATTATGACCCCCCCCACCCCAAGCATGAAGGCTTTTCCAGTCCCCCCCCCCCCCCCCATTGAGGGCCTGTTTTCTATTAGGGAGTGTTCATTTATTAAAAACAAGAAAAATGTGGCTTTGACCACGGTTGGGTTTGCTGGTCAAAGGCACATTTTTCTTGCATCCACCATGTCGCAACATAATGTCCTGACTTAATTTTACATCAAAATGAATGATTGCTTAATATGTAAACGCACGTATAAGCTTGAGCTACCCCCCCCCCATCAGAGTTTCGACTTGTAAAGACGTTCAGTCTCTCTCACAGAGGATTGGAGTAGGGCTGAGTAAGAGCGAAGTTAACTATTGCCAGTGGTGCGGGGGGGGGGGGGGGGCTTAGTGGATAGGCCTATATGGGGTGGGGATCACAATGAAAAATAGGCCCGGGAGGCAGGGGTGATCCTGAAAAGGGGGAGGGGGAGGGATAAGGCCTACTTTCGGTAGGGCCTAGGCCTACTTGGTGGGGGTAATCGGACCTTTAATAATTTTCTCATCTAGCCTAGTCTGTGGTATAGAGATCATAGCTTAGGCCTATAGGCCTACACCTAGGCCTACTATTGTGTTGAATAACTTGTCAAGAGCAACCAATAAAAAACATAAAAGGTAGGCCTAGGAAATATAAGTCACATCATGCAGCGTAGGCCTAGTACTAGAAGGATGCCTGTGAGGGCAGTATGCTGCTTTAACCCTGTAAGGGCTTCTCGGTGCTTTAAGCCTGTGACGGCCAAATGCTGCTTTAACCCTGCAAGGGCCACATGCTGCTTTAACCCTGTGAGGGCTGCACTGTGTTTTTACCCTGTGAGGGCCACATGCTGCTTTAACGCTCCCTAGTAGAGAGCCTGCACGGGGCAAATTTGGCTGTTTGAAGTCGGGCAAAACTGAGCTAGGTTTCATGTTGGGCAGATTGCTGGGCTGAAGTGTGGCCCCTATTGGGCTCAGAACAGTTTCAAAGCGGGCTGCCTGCTTTGGGTTCATGTTGGGTACATGACAGGAAGCCCGTCCAAAACCCGATCTGAGCCCAATGCGGGCAGATCGTCCAAAACCCGATCTGAGCCCGCTTTCAGTCCCTCCTAAAACCGATCTGAGCCCGCTTTTAGCCCGTCCAAAACCCGATCTGAGCCCGCTTGCAGCCCGTCCAAAACCCGATCTGAGCCCGCTTTCAGCCCGTCCCAAACCAGATCTGAGCCCGCTTTCAGTCCCTCCTTAACCCGATCTGAGCCTGCTTTCAGCCCGTCCAAAACCCGATCTGAACCCGCTTGCAGCCCGTCCAAAACCCGATCTGAGCCCGCTTTCAGTCCCTCCTAAGCCTGTCCAAAACCAGATCTGAGCCCAATTACGGAAGCCTGTCCAAAACCAGATCTGAGCCCAATTCGGGCAGCCCACTTGGGGCCACACCAAAGACCAGCACCTTAAACCAATGGGGGCCCATCGGTTAGCCCACTCCGGGCCACACTTGCAAACACGTTCTGGCCCCGTTCAGGGCCATACTGTGTTTGCTACTAGGGCTGTAAGGGCTGCACGGTGCCTTAAACCTGTAAGGGCAGGATGCAGCTTCAATACATGGTTGTTTTGCACTGAAAATGTTATTTTTTACCATTAAACTAGTTGTACACCCTAGAAAACAATATATGCTTTTAGAACTTTTAGCCAAATATACAGTGTGTACCCTAGAACATATTATTTTTGAAGGTTTTGCACAACCAAACTAATTGTACATGATAGGAAAGTGAGATTTTGAGCAAATACACACATAAATAGAGTGAAAAATCACCATTTAATGCATGACAAGGGCTCAGTGGCCATCTGGGATCAGCCTAAAAATATATTTTGGCCAAGTGAAGTCATATAACAACCCAGCAGATTTTATTTGTGTACACCTTCCCATGAACACTTGATTATAAATGACTAGATTTGACTATTTTGCACGGATGCTATTTTTGACAATTAAACCAGTTGTAGACCCTAGGAAGAATCATCCTATTAGAACTTTAGCCAAATATACAGTATATACCCTAGGAAATAATTTTTCTGAGGGTTTGCACAACCATACTAATTGTACAAGATAGCAAAGTGATATTTTGAGCAAATATACACGTGTAGAGTTTGGATGTTAAGTTCGATTAGATGCTTGACAGACAACTCAAACTGCAGTTTTAGGATGTGAAAAACAAATAAGTAGATGCTTTTATTTGGTGTTAACCAGGACAGTAAGTCCCCTAGATTAGATAATGTTGAGTATTCGGTTCTAGACAAATGACAGCGGTTCAGTTCAATGGTAACACTCCAGTCAGAGACCCGGTCAGGTCTGCCTTCCTGGGGAAGAAGAGGTGGTTTATATCGGTCTGAGAGCGATCGGGGCGCCCTCTTCAGGGCTAATCCGGGTACCTGTCTAGGGTGCGTTCCACTACCCGCCTTGTTATATACACAGGCCCCTACACATTGAATTATAAATGACCATTCAATGCATGGCTACGGCTCAGTGACCATCTAGGATCAGCCTAAAAATATATTTTGAACAAGTTAATTAATCTTACACCCCATCAGATTTTATTTATCCATAAATTCCCATGAAAATATGAATTTAAATCACTAAATTTGGCTATTTTGCATGAAAAATACACAGGTTTTATTTGTCCATGCTTACCCATGAAAATGATATGTTTAATCACATGTGCTTGATAAGTCACTTGAGTCATCAGAGTGGAAAAGAACCAATTCATCAGGCTACCGCTGATAGCTTTGGATATATAGGTTTTATCATTTTCAATTCAGATTGCTCATTTATTATCATTATAGAGCAAGGAATGATGAAAGACTGCATAAGGCATCAGGATCCGTTGAATGACATGTTTCTGAGGTCGGGGTATACTTGGTTGATCATTTAGCTTGAAAGGTTATTCAATGCCGTTTCAGACCCATGTACGACAAAATTATCCAATAATTCACAACTCTGCCAAATTCCACTCTCAATATGGCAAAAATTAAGCTTTTTTTTGCAACCAGGCATGCCTTCTGGACTTGTGAGAGAAGTCTTGTGGCACTGGATAGCTGATTTCTTGTTAAAAGTCTCATATGAGCTTGATAAAGTGACCTGCTGGAATTCCATCACAGTCTAAAACATAGGTGAAACACATAAAAAATCAGAAATAAAACTTCAAATGTCATCAAAGATTTTCACCCTGTTCCTCACATGCATAGAAACTATACTACAAGTGCATTGCATAGGTAATGACCATGTTTCAACACAGAAAAAATGGAAATGATGAGTTTTTTGGTCTTGTACAATGAGTTTTGACAATTTATGAACCTCTTCCTGAGAATTATGCCAAATTCCACTCACAATATGGCAAACATTTGACATGTTCTGCAATCAGGCATGTGTTCTGTACTTGTTAGAGAAGTATTGTGTTACTGGATAACTAACTTCTTTTTAAAAGGCCCATAGGAGCTTGATAACGGGACCAGTTGGAATTCAATCATGCAGACAGAGGGTCAATTTTACACTTGTTTGCGCAATTTCAGCTGGCTAGGTTGAACATGAAGCAATCAACTCTGGATTTATACTGAGAGAGTGGGTCTGCCATCATACAAGAAAATAATTTTGGTCTTACTGCTTTTATTCCAATTTTGGGCCGGTGGCTCTCGAGTGATGGGACGAGTAAATGTGACAAGATGGTGACTTCTGTAGCTGTCGGCATGCCTGGCATAGTCTTGACTCTGTCCATCTTAACATATATTGGGCTTGATTAGTCATTAAGGAAGTCTAATGCACTTATAAGTGTTGGTTAGTAGTATTAGAGTCCAAATTTAGCTCCGGACGGTAAACCAACAGAATTGTTGGATGACAAATTTGAACATTCCTTTGCAGAATTTGAGTGAGCTAGATTGACCTCATGGCTATACAACTCTGGATCCACACTTACATAGGGGGGGGGGGGGGTGAAAACTAAGCAAAAGTTGAATTCTGGTCTCACTTATATTTTACTGATTTTTGGTTGTTGCCTCCTTGGCATTGAGACCTCAAGATTCAATGGTATGATTCATTAGTTGATGATACCGGGCCTATGTAGCAGTTCTTATCCATTTTGATGACTTATGTGGCTTATCAAGCACATATGACTTATCTGACTTGTATCACTGTCAACTGTAACCCTATTATCCAAGGTAGGGTACATAGTGGTATGTGTAGTTATGTGTGTGTGGGGGAGGGGTTGTGCAGAGACTGAGTACATAGTAGTTACGGCTGATAGTCTAGTTACAGTCTAGTTAGGGCTCAGAGTCTGGTTACGGCTCATAGTTACAGCTGATGTTTGGACATGGCTGATAGTCTGGTTTTGACTGGTTATGGCTGATAGATACCTCAGCATATCAGCATGTTAATGATGTGGACAAGTTGTGCAAAAACTTCAAACTATAATTAAAGCAGATGACATTGTTCTTTCAGAATTAACCATAATGATGTAAAACTTAATCGTAAGAGCGGCTCAATAATAAGAGTCTGGAGGAGTGGTCTAATTTATATTAACAAGACCTTATGTGTGTCTTGCAGGTGTTGGCATTGATGGCAGCAAGGTCCACCCCGGAGGTGTCGTCAGATGCGCAGCTGGTGGCAGTACAGAACGACCAGGAATCCACCCAGGACTCCACCCAGCCTCAGCTCGTGGCACCCCAGAACAGCAGGCAGAGTCTAGTAACACAACAACTACAGGTATGGACCACTATACTATTACGACTAGAAATGATAAAAGACTGCTTAATCTCACCCCAGGGATTGTTGCCTGACATGTCTTAGAGGTTGGGGTATACTTGGTTGAGAATTAGTTAAGCTTGTAAGGTCATCATTCAAAATTTCATTTCAGACCCGTTTCAGACCAAAATACCACTTTTAGGCAAATATTCACAACCTTGGCACATCTTCTGAACAGGAACTGCTCTCAGTGTATCTTCCCAGAGTGGTAGGGTGAAAGGTAAATATGATACTTGTACCTGGTTACTATTTTTTACGGATTGGGTTGAGAGCTGCCATCAGATGCTATCATTGTACAATTTGATTGGGTTAGATTGACTTCATGCCTAAACGATTTTGGATCTAGACTCAGTGCTGGATATTCCAATGTTTGGTTGCCGGCCCTGAGTGATGGGACCAGTGAATTAAACAAAAATGTCGCTTGACTCAGTTCATTTTAATATAAATCATCAAAGTAGCTTGTACAGAACACAACTGAATGTATTTCAGATAGAAACTTGCATTCCTATAAAGATATTTACACAGACAGGAATCAATACTGTATTCTGTATACACGATAGTCATACAAGTCAGATAAGGCATATGAGCTTAATAAGCCACTTGAGATATCAAAAAGGATAAGAAGCAATTTATCAGGCTACGATTGTTAGCTTTGTATATGTATAGGGTCATCAACCAAAAATGCAACTTTGCAACCGGGACTGAAGTTCTTCTTGTATCCCCCTTCAGTCCATCCCTCTGACTACATCCACCACGTTTGTGACCATCATTTTGTCGCAGCCCTGTGCAGATGCAGAAACAAGTGAGAAAATGATATTGAAAACACCCCTGACGTCGACCAGCCAACAGGTTGAATCGTTAAGTTCTGAAGACTGCTTATCCGTATCTTGCTCACACATCCATACCAACCCGGCGAGTTCAAAGTATAGTTCATTTTAATATCAGTTAGACAAATGGTAACATCAGGCATCCAGACAAGTGTTAAAATGAGTAGTGTCTGTTAAAACTCTGTACCGTCACCGAGGCGCCATCAACCAAAAGTCCAAACCCTACAACTTGGACTGGAATTCTTCTAGTGCCCCTTTTCAGTCCACCTCTCTGAGCATACAAACCAAGTTTTGTGATCATCTCTTCATCCCAGCCCTTTGCAGATGCAAAAACAAGGTTCAGAATGATACTGACAGACCCTTGACATCGACCAGCCAACAGGTTGAATCGGTAAACAGCTATATCTTAAAACTAGGAATGGAAAAAGACTGCTTGATAAGGCTAAATGCCATTTAGTAGAGGTTGGTTCGTGCTTGGTTGACTATTTGGCATGAAAAGGTGTCTCAGAATGTCATTTTAGACCAGATTTAGACCCAAATAACAGTGGTAAGCAAGAAAAACGCTGCCTCAGCATGTCTGTTGGACAAGAAGTGATCGAAGTTCTCTTCCCAACAGTTACAGGGTTTAAAGGAAAAATAAAAATTCAACATGGTTATTGTTTTAAACAAATTGAGTTGACACCTACTGTATGAATCTCCAATGTTAATGCACGGCTCATGGACAGATGGTCATTTTCACACTTGTTTAGGCAATTAAAACAGGCTTGGTTGGACATATGGCTGTATAACTCTGGATCTTTACTCACGGAATGGGGCTGAAGGCATTCAAGTAAGGGATTCTGGCTCTACTTGAAATATTCCAATTTTGGGTTTACAAAAAAAGTGATCTGGTCTTACTTATATTAACAGATTTTTAGTTGTGACTCAATGATAGCGACTGACCCCTCTTGTCGAGCGGCCAATAGGTCAAATTGGTAAATACTGAAGACTGCTAATCGGTAGCTTCCTCGCTCCACCAGACCAACCCACAGAGTGGAAAGAATAGCAACCATTGACATCAGTCTAGTGACGGCTAATAGTCTAGTTACAGCTGATAGTCTAGTCACAGCTTATAGTCTAGTCATAGCTGATAGTCTAGTCACAGCTGATAGTCTAGTGAAGGCTGATAGTCTAGTTAAGTGGATGCATGAACACAGCCCTACCGCTATATGGTTCACCCTTTAAGGACCGCACAGCCACATGAAAAAGCGAATTTAAATATTCAGCGTTTTAGATCATTTTAGACCAAGTTAACCAAAAATCCACAACCTCAGCCAAATTCCACTCTCAATATGGCAAAAATTAAGCTTTTAAAAAAAATCAGGCATGCCTTCTTGACTTGTGAGAGAAGTCTTGTGGCACTGGTTACCTGGTTTGTTTTTAAAAGGCCCATACAAGGTTGAAAACTGGACCTATTGGAATTCCATTACAGTCTAAAACATAATTGAACCACATAAAAAAAGAGAAATAAGACTCCAAATGTCATCAAAGATTTTCACCCTTTTCCTCATATATATAGAAACTAGAATACAAGTACATTGCATAGCTAATGACCCTATTTCAACACAGAAAAATGGAATTGATGAGTTTTTTTGTCTTGTACAATGAGTTTTGACAATTTATGAACCTTTTCCTGAGAATTGTGCCAAAATCCACTCGCAATATGGAAAAAAATTGACATGTTCTGCAATCAGGCATAACTTCTGGACTTGTTAGAGAAGTATTGTGTCATGGGATAACTAATTTCCTTTTAAAAAGGCCCATCGGAGCTTGATAACCGGACCAGTTGGAATTCTATCACGCAGACGGAAAGTCAACTTTACACTTGTTTGCCCAATTTCAGCGGGCTAGGTTGAACATAAAGTAATGCAACTCTGGATTTATACTTGGCGAGTGCGTCTGACGGCATACAAGAAAATAATTTTTGTCATCTTGGTTTTATTCCAATTTTGGGCTGGTGGCTCTTGAATGATGGGATGGGTAAATGTGACAAGATGGTGCTCACACAGAAACCAGTGACTTCCATAGTTGTCTGCATGCCAGGCATAGTCTTGACTATGTCCATCTTAATATAGATTAGGCTTGATTAGTCATTAGGGAAGTCTGATGCACTTATAAGTGTTGGTTGGGCGTACTAGATTCCAAATTTAGCTTTGAACGGTTCACCAACGGAAGTGTTGGATGACCAAGAACACTGAGATGAGACCAGAAAAATAGGTATACTATCTGGAATGTGTTAAAGTTCATCAAGTTTGTTGTTGGCATGCTTAGTCATTAGATTATGCCTAGATAAAATGGTCTGTCATGGAGTATGGCGTGAAAAAAATGTCAAAAACCAGGCAGGTTTTATTATTTTAAATACTGATTGCTCATTTGCTGTCATGTTAACGCTAATAATGACAAAAGATGGCTTAATAAGGCATCAGGGGTCGTTAAATGACATTTATTAGAGTTTGCACTATATTTGGTCGACAATTTAGCTTGAAAGGTTAACTTGATCATCATTCAAAATGTCTCTTCAGTCCCGTTTTAGACACAAAATAACACTTCTGGTATCACTTATATTTTAGTAAATTTTGGTTGTTTGCTCCTAGGCGTTGAGACCTTTGGATTCAATGGTATGAGACTTTAAGGGGTATTGTGATGTTAACAGTGGTCTCGATGGTTCTTATCCGATATCTCTCTGAGCAAACCCAGTGAGATTTGCGACCAACCGTTCTACCCAGCCTATGGAAAGCAGAAACAAGTGACTAAATAATAGAGACTGACGCCTGGCTGCGAGCAGCCAATAAGTCAAATTGGTAAATACTGAGGACAGCTTATCCATAGCTTGCTCACACATCCAGACTAACCCACCGAGTGGACAGAATAGTTACTATTGACAAAAATTTGGTGAATGGTCACACCAGGCATCCAGAAAAGTGTTAAAATGAGTAGTGTCTCTAAAATTGCTCTGTTTCTATATTTTAAAACTAAGAATGATAACAGACAGCTCAATAAGGCATCATGGATGGCTGAATGCCATTTGGTAGAGGTTGCTTTATGCTTGGTTGATTATTTAGCTTGAAAAGGTATCTCAGAATGTCATTTTACACGTATTTTAGACTGAAATAACACTTAAAGCCAAAAATATCTCAGCATGTCTGCTGGACAAGAAGTGATCTCAGTTATACTTCCAACAGTTATACGGTTTAAAGGAAAATTAAAACTTCTACACGGTTGTTGTTTAAAACAGATCAGGTTGACATCTTGTGTATGAATCCCCTAATGTTAAAGCTCAGCTTGTGGACAAATGGTCATTTTCACACTTGTTTGGGCAAGTAAACCAGGCTGGGGTTAGGCATGAGACTATACAGTTCTACATCTAAACTCACACAGTGGGGCTGAAGGCATTCAAAAAACAAATTCTGGTTCTTCTTCAAATATTGCAATTTTGGGTTTACAAAAAATGAGATCTGCTCTTACTTATATCTTACTGATTTTTGGTTATTGGCTCCGGGGCATTGAGACCTCTAGATTCAATGGTATGAGACTTTAAGAGGTAATAATATGAAAATTAGGCAGAAGAACGTGTAAGATAAGAGTCTGGAGTAGTTGTCTACAATTTTTTATTAACAACGCCTTATACATGTGTTGCAGGTGTTGGCATCAATGGCAGCAATGTCCATCCCGGATGTGTCGTCAGATGCCAATATGGTGGCAGTACAGAACGACCAGGACTCGTCCCAGCTCATAGCACTTCAGAACAGTGGCCAGAGCCCCGTAGCACAAAAACTACAGGTATGTACGATTATACTTCATCTTAAAATAAATTATTATAGTAGTTTGTACAGAACACAACTGAATGTGTTTCAGATGTAAACCTGCTTTCCTATAAAGCTATTAATAGAGACAGGAATCAATATTGTATTTGGTGTACATATCGTTAGGTTACGGCTGACAGTCTTACAATTCGGATAAATCACATGATCGTCAGGGAGACACTGAAAGTAGGGTCGGATTACCAAGAAAATAGATATACTATCTCTAAAATGCTCATGTCCACCAAGTTTATCCTTCACATGCTTAGGAATTATACCATGCCTAGATAAAATGGTCTGTCATGACGTATTGTATGAGAAAAATGTCAAACAGCATATAGGTTTTATCATTTTTCATACTGATTGCTTATTTCTCATCTTCTTAAAGTTAGCAATGATAAAAACCTGCTTAATATGGCATCAGGGATGGTTGAATGACATTTTCTAGAGGTTGGGGTAAACTTTGTTGGCAATTTAGCTTGACTGGTTGTCTCAGTCATTGTTGAAAATATGGTTTCAGACCCTATTTAGACCAAAATATCCCTTTTAGTGAAAAATTCACAACCTTAGAATGTCTTCTGGACAGAAACTGATCTTAGTCTTTCTTCCAACACTGGTAGGGTGAAAGATAAATATGATACATGTACCTGGTTATTGTTTTATACAGATTGGGTTGAGAGCTGGTTTCAGGATACATCTATGTTAATTGTCTCGTTGAGGACAAACGGTCATTTGCACACCCCTTTGTACTATTTGAGTGGGCTAGATGGCCTTAAAGGCTAAAAGATTGAATGTGTGATTAACATCACAAATGACTCAGGGTCAGGGATATAAAGTGATTCCTTGGTCAAAACTACCCTCAAAACACGTGTCACACTAGCACATTATCATATTTCGGCTGAGCAGGTGGGTGTGGGCGAGCCTGTGGGTGTGGGTGAGCCGGTGGGGGTGGGCAAGCAAGTGCATCTGGGCAAGCAGGTGGCTGAGGGTGTCATTGCCCGGCAGCGCATAACCACCGTTTTACGTCTCGGCCGAAAAGCAAGTCGGTTGGAGCATCAGCAGCGACACCATCTCTGTTTCTGTTTGGCTGTGTCGGTCGGCCGCGGGGCAGCTTGTGCTCCTATACTGATGTTCGGAGTTACCCTCTGCGACCACCTTTGAGCTGGTTGCTGGCCTGGGAGGGAGCACACCTGCCGCTGACCTGTCCGGGAGCACACCATCTCCTCCCCTGCCTCCCAGTAGCCCCACCCTCACCCTGCAAACAGCACCCCTAGCGGTCATATTCCGGGTTTAGGGGTGTCTGCATCTATCTCGGAACATCAGTATTGTCCACACATTAATGGAGTTCAAGATAATTCAAGATAATAGCAGAGCAGAGTATAGAAAAGGTCTTACAAAAAATGTCTCACCCTTGTAATCCAATATATCTCCCATTGACTTAGCACTAAAATTTTTGACCCATGGATTCATGTCAAAATTGACAGACAAAAATGAAGTTCCATTATTTTGATGCGACCCCTCACAAGGCGTCGCATAAGACTCTGGGTGATAACCCTGAGTAAACAACTCTGGATCTACACTTAGAGGGGCGCTTGAAGACTTCCAGAAAGAGAAATTCTGGTCTTACTTATATCTTTGCTGAATTTTGGTTGCTGGCTCATGTGATTTGAGACCTTGGGATTTGATGGCATGAGACTTTTAGAGGTGTTTGTGACGTTAACGTGCCTGTTGTCTGCTTGTATCAAAGTATCTAAGCATTTATTTGCTTTGGTAAATTGAGGCTTGCTGCACACATAGGTATTAGATTATGGATAGATAAAATTGTTCGTCATGAAGTATTTTTTGAAAATTGTAAAATACTATATAGGTTTCACCGATTTAAACAGATATCGCTCTTAAATTTCACATGTTGAAGCTAGGAATGATAAAAGACTGCTTAATAAGGCATCAGAGATGTGTGAAGATCATGTTGTAGAGGTTGGATCATTCTTGCTTGACTATTTCGTTTGAAAAGGTGTCTCAGAATGCCGTTTCAGACTCATTTAAGACTGAAAAAATACTGGTAAGCAAAATAATGATACCTGAACATGTCTGTTAGACAAGACGTTTTCTTTCCATCAGTTGAGTCATCAAGAGGTACAAGAAGCAATTTATCAGGCCAAGGCTGATAGCTTACAACAGGTTGAAAAGAAAATAAGTGTCAAGATATCGAGAGATCCTTACGTTGACACCAGGCATCTAGAAAAGGATTAATATGAGTGCTGTCTTTAAAAACCCTCTACCGTCGCGGAGGCGCCATCAACCAAAAATTCAAACCCTACAACTGCTACTGGATTTCTCCACATGTAGCCCTTATGTCCACCTCTCTGAGCATACCCACCAAGTTTTGTGACCATCCGTTCATCCAAGCCCTTTGCAGAAGCAGAAACAAGTGTTGAAATGGTATCGAAAGACCCCTGACGTCAACCAGCCAACAGGTCAAATCAATAAATACTGAATACTGCTCATCCCTAGCTTGGTCGCACATCTAGACCAAACCACTAAGTGGAAAGAAAGCTTATTTTCATCTCAATTTGATGTACTACTGTACCAGGGATCCAGAAAAGAGTTAAAATGAGTGGTGTTTCTAAAATCGCTCTACCGTCACTGAGGCACCATCAACCAAAAATGCAAACCCTACAAATGGGACTGGAATTCTGCACATGTACCCCTTCAGTCCACCTGTCTGAGCATACCCACCAAGTTTTGTGACCATCCGTTGATCCAAGCCCTTTGCAGAAGCAGAAACAAGTGTTAAAATGGTATCGAAAGACCCCTGACGTCAACCGGCCAACAGGTCAAATCAATAAATACTGAATACTGCTCATCCCTATCTTGGTCGAACATCAAGACTAAACCACTGAGTGGAGAGAATAGCTTATTTTGATGTCAGTTTGGTGTATGGTCACACCAGGCATGCAAAAAAGTGTTTAATGTATGGTGTTTCTAAAATCGCTCTACCGTCAAGGAGGCTCCACCAACCGAAATTGCAAACCCGACAACTCAGGCTGGAATTCTCCACATGTAGCCCTTCAGTCCACCTCTCTGAGCATACCCACCAAGTTTTGTGACCATCCTTTCATCCTAGCTCTCTGCAGAAGCAGAAACAAGTGTTAAAATGGTATCGAAAGACCCCTGGCGTCAACCAGTTAACATGTCAAATCAATAAATACTGAATACTTCTTATCCCTAGCTTGCTTGCACATCAAGACCAACCCACTGAGTGGAAATAATAGCCTTTTTTATTTCAGTTTGGTGTATGGTCACACCTGGCATGCAGAAAAGTATGTGTTTTTCTAAAATCGCTCTACCGTCATTGAGGCGCCATCAACAAAAAATGCAAACCCAAACAACTGGGACTCAAATTCTCCATGTTTACCCCTTCAGTCCACCTCTCTAAGCATACCCATCAAGTTTTGTGACCATCCGTTCATACTAGCTCTCTGCAGAAGCAGAAACAAGTGTTAAAATGGTATGGAAAGACCCCTGATGTCAACCAGCCGACAGGTCAAATCAATAAATACTGAATACTACTTTTCTGTATCTTGCTCGCACCTTAAAACCAATCCACTGAGTGGAAATAAAAGCTTATTTTGATGTCAGTTTGGTGTATGATCACACCAGGCATGCAAAAAAGTGTTAAAATGAGTGGTGTCCCTAAAATCTCTCTTCCTTCACGGGGGCGCCATCAACCAAAAATGCAAACCCTACAACTGGGACTGGAGTTCTTGATGTGTTCCCCTCCAGTCCACCTCTCTGAGCATACCCACCAAGTTTTGTGACCATCCATTGATCCTAGCTCTCTGCAGAAGCAGAAACTAATGTTAAAATGGTATTGCAAGACCCCTGACGTCAACCAGCCGACAGGTCAAATCAATAAATACTGAATACTACTTTTCTGTATCTTTCTCACACATCAAGACCAACCCACGGAGTGGAAAGAAGAGCTTATTTTGATCTCAGTTTGGTGTATGGTCACACCGGGCATGGAGACAAGTGTTAAAATGAGTGGTGTCTCTAAAATTATTCTACCACCAAGCAGGCGCCATCAACCAAAAATGTAAACCCCACAACTTGGACTGGAATTCTCTAAGTGTGCTCCTTCAGTCCACCTCTCTGAATACCCACCGAGTTTTGTGACCATCCGTTCATCCCAGCTCTCTGCAGAAGCAGAAACAAGTGCTAAAATGCTATTGAAAGACCCCCGATGTCAACCGCCCAACAGGTCAAATCAGAAAATACTGGATAGTGCTTATCCATAGCTTCTTCGTACTTCTAGACCAACCCACTGAGTGGAAAGAATAGCTTATTTTGATGTCAGTTTGGTGTACTACTGTACCAGGGGTCCAGAAAAGTGTTAAAATTAGTTGTGTCCCTAAAATCGTTCTACTGCCAAGAAGGTGCCATCAACCAAAATTGCAGACCCTACAACTGGGACTGGAATTCTCCACAAATAGCCTTTCAGTCCACCTCTCTGAGCAAAGCCACAAAGTGTATGACCATCTGTTCATCCCAGCTCTTTGCAAAAGCAGAAACAAGTGTAAAAATGGTATCGAAAGACCCCTTACGTCAACACGGCAACAGGTCAAATCAATAAATACTGAATACTTCTTATCCCTAGCTTGCTTGCACATCCGGACCAACCCACTGAGTGGAAAGAATAGCTTATTTTGATGTCAGTTTGGTGTATGATCACACCAGGCATGCAGAAAAGTGTTAAAATATGTGGTGTTTTGAAAATCGCTCTACGGTCACGGAGGCGCCATCAACCAAAAATGCAGACCCGACAACTGGACCTGGAAAGCTCCATGTGTACCACTTCAGTCCACCCCTCTGAGCATACCCATCAAGTTTTTTGACCATCCATTCATCCTAGCTCTCTGCAGAAGCAGCAACATGTGTTAAAATGGTATCAAAAGACCACTGATGTTGACTGGTCAAAACAGTCAATACTGAAGACTGCTTATCAGTATCTTGCTTGCACATCAAGACCTACCCTATGAGTGAAAAGAAAAGTTTATTTTTATGTTAGTGTAATAAACGATACTTTGTCTCTTTATGATATTGGTAGAGTATCAATTAAAGAACAAAGTCGACACAGTTCGGATCAAGTGTTACAGGTTGCAAATCAGGTTTATTCAGAGAACCTAGACAAGCAGTATCTATGTGTGCGAACTCCCTATAGAGTTCGGAACGGGTCAGTAGGCTAATCAGCCGTATTGATCACAGGGTCTCCTTGCCAGCGTGGCTCAGAGTAACTGACGAGTACCGCCAGATGCTGGGTATATATAGGCAGCCAGCCTGCGCGCGCACACGCAGACCGGAAGCCTATAGCGACCTCTGTCCATACCCCAAGCCCGAGGTAGGTGCTGCCACCTACCGTCGGACTGAAGGGTTCGGACTGAGCTCGCAACACAACATCCAACAGCACTCGTCATATAACATACCCGTATAACCCTAGCCCCTACACTACCCCCTACCAGATAATAACCGGGAGGTAAAAAATTAATTAAGGTTAAAGTCCGAAAACACTTCGGACTGGCATTATCTTATAAATACCACCTTAGGGGTTTATTAAAGTTATACCTTACAAACAATATGACGTATACTGTTGAACACAAAAAGGTATTAATTACACACATTTCTACACATATAGACCGTAATGAAAATTACGCCCCATTCCCTAGGATAGATGGAGTTAATCTATACATATAGTATACAAAACACTTGAAAAAGTACAATATCACAGTAAAAAGATTTCGTCCCTTCAGGACCCCGAGCTAATTAAACTCGTAATGAATAAAACTTATAAGTGATAAACAATATCACTTCTTTTAAAGTTATAAAGACATATTTAAGTATTATTACAAAAAGACATCATACGTGGTGTTGTAGCGAAGATCCGGATCCTCTGTTGATGGTGTCGCATTCCGCCCGGCTTTCAGAACCTACTTCGTTCAGCTCTTACTCACCGGAACGAGAAAGTTCATAGCTCATACTCGGGAGCTTTTTAGATGATAAATAGAGAGAAAAAAAATATAGTCCTGCCTCCAGGCGATCTTCGGACTTATAATTAGGAGCACTCGGTCCTGATATCCATAGTTTATAAAAAAAACATCCTGTATCGGATCCATGTTGGTAAAGTGCTCCAATCGCGAGTTCAGCGTCCCTTCCGGATCTCCTTGTCCTCCTCGGTCAGTACCACCTGGCAGACTGGATCCTTGCGTAGCCAGCCTGCCGCATTCCTCTGCCCGGACACTCCTAAACCCTTCCTCAGGGTTTTGCTTGTAGGGTTGGTATACTTAGGATACCCCCCCTTTTCTCCTAATCGGCTCCTAGAATAAGATGATCTAGCCCGACTCGTCTCCGGAACCGGGTGGAGCCGGCTCCTCCTCCTCCTCGGAGTCCGACGCTGCTTCCGCCAGAGTCAGCTCCTGGAGCCAGAGCTCGATTTGAGCCCGAGTTCCATCCCATTCGTGCATTTCATGCGCGAAGCAGTCCCGGAACCGACGACGTTCGTGGTCCAGCTTTTCCTCGGCGTTCTTAACTGCCAGCTTCTGCTTCTTCCTTTCGGTTTTAGCAGCACATCGTTCAGTCCGAGCGTTTTCACGCTCTTCCTGTACGGACTCCGCAGCCGCTGCCTTCTGGGTAGCGACCTCCCTCTGATGGAGATGATGCACCGTGTTTAACGACAACATCGCCACCTCCTGACTCAGGCCAGTAAGCAATCGATGAAAATTGTCTTGCCATTGACCGAAGGCCTCCTGTCCGGCTTCATAGGAAGTGAAGTCGGCGGGAGGGAACGAAGGAGGGCTCTTCAGTCGCAAGACTAGACGCCCCTCCTCTGCGGTCTCGGGTGGGAGATCCGGGGTCTGAACTGGCTTCGGCGTTTTCTTTGCCGGAGCCTTGGTCTTACCGGTCTGGGTTAGAGTCTGCGACTCATCACCCGGAACCAGGTTACTTTCGGGGAACTCCTCTGCGAAGGACCCCATCGTGCTGGAGTTCGGATCCTCCGGTTCAGACCGAGGTGGCCTGCCCTGGGGACCCTTTTCCCAGTCAGTCGTGTGAGAGGTGAATGCCGGTCCTTTATAGCCCGGATCCGCCTTCTCCATAACGGATTTCCTTTCATCCGTTTTGGCCTTCTTAGAGTTGGCCTGTTCGGAAGACCCACTAGGTCTCTTCTGAGCGTGCCGTACCTTTCGCGTGCTGGTACGCTTCTGATACTCCTCGAATTCATCGAAGAGCTCACCTTCCGGAACCCGGTTGTAGTTGCCGTCCGGGTTTACCTTGTAAAACACCCGGACCTTTCCTCTCTCGTTGGGCCCACTACTGGAGGGAACCGGGCGTAGACTTCCTGATGGGCTGTCTGGATGCGTTCCGCTGCGACATCCAGAGCCAACCCGTGCTGCTTAGCAAGATGCCTGATGATATCGGCTCTAGTGTAGAACCAGCCACCATTCGGACAACCCTTGCTCTGCTTTGGACCCACACTCAAGCAGTCATACCGCATGTAGTGACGCAAATGAAAGCGGGTAACATGTCTTGCGTACCGAACCTTGCTAGGCCAAGTTCGGGGCGTTTCCAGTGTCTCGTCGATGTTGAGACAAGGCTCAAAGGGGCACTTGCTAAATGGATGCCATCTAGACATAGCCCATGCCAACTTAGCTTTCTGGAAGATTGAATGGTACTTGGTACTACCATTGCGAACCTTGTCCAGGAGCTCAAAGTGGTACAACTGTACCGACTTCTCGAGTGTATCGGTCTTAATCCACTCCTCGTCATCGGAGAGACCGTCAGGACCCACCTCTTCCGGAATGTGTGAGGCCCGTTTGTCCTTGACAGTCATTCACACACATGGGTTTAAAATATTTAAACCCACTTGCAGCATTGGCTCGGAGTGCATTCCGGACCAGAACCTGAAGTTCGTCGTCCGGGAGAGAATTTTCATCCAATCCCTTCAGAACCGCTTCTACCTCCTCGTCGGATCGACCCCCCTTCCGAGAGGTCACCTTGATGGTCTCTCGTAGGTATTGGTCCCTCCGATTGGCCTTTTCCATTTGACTAGTGTCTGCAGACCTAGCCGCGGCCGTGTTCTGTTGGATCATTTCACCCTCCAGAGTGGCATCCAGAATGGACTCTTTGGTCTTCTGCTCCATACTCCGAGCCAGCTTCATTGCTGGCGTCAGAAGTCTCCTCTTCTCCCGCCGGCTATGCACGGTCTTGAATTCCGCTGCAGTTTGCAGGTCGTACTCCAAGGCCGCGATAAGTTCGGGACGTCCCTCGGTCTCAGCAACTAAGCGAGCCGTCTCTGAATGTTTGGTAAGATCCTCCATTGCCGCCGTTAGGCGATCTGGGAACCAAGCCGGGAACCTGGCAGACAACTCGTCCAGCCCCCGGAAGGTTCGCATTTGGAACAGATCGAAGGATCTGACCTCTGTGGCGCTCATCTGTTCGATGATAGCACCTCGGAGCAGGGATGGGACGTCGGCTTCCTCCTTATCCCATGCGTCATGCCGATGTGGAGCGAGGATTTGCACCCCCGATCCAGTCGGACCACCACCTGCAGCCTGATCCAGTTTCCCGGCTTCCTCTGAAATATCCATGGTATTGGATGGTTCCAGAGCAGGCTCGGTCGACTGTGGAGGAGTATCCACTCGGACGGGTACCTCTTTTGGAGGAGGTAACTCCACCCGAACGGGTACCTCCTTCCTTGGCTCCAGGGGAGTCGGGAGGTTGAATGTGATGCCAGACAGCACATCCTGCACTACCTGGACCGTATGGGCTGCGGATGCTGTATCCATAGCTTCCTCGGTCCGAGGTGCCTCGGGGGGAACTACCGTTTTCGGACGGGCTCCCCCATGTCCCTTCGTACTAGCCATCGCAGTGGCTGTAGCAGCTACTGCTGAGCTGTTGTCTAACCCTCGCGAGAAGGACAACACGTCAACGGCTGAGGTTGGAGCAGCTGTTGTTACAACTGCCTTCCCACTACCTTTCCCCTTGGCCGGAATCGGTAGGTTGGACTTACTGGGACCCGGAGTCTTGACAGTTTTAGTGCTGTCAGACGTCGGCCCCTTCCCTGGCTGGTCCTTAGCTCCAGGCTTCGGATCAGCTTTCTTTTGACCCTTAGGCGCCTTCGTAGCAGGAGCCTTGGGGTCCACCGTCTTCGGATCCTTGGAGGCCGCTGCAGTGGCAGCCTTGGAACCCGGCTTCTTTGTACTCGCAGTACTTTCCTTCTTCAGAGCGGGCTTTTTAGGCTCGTCCTTTCCCGGAGGCTTCTTTCCCACACCAGAGTGTTTGATAGCCTTAGTGCTAGCCTTAGTATCGGCCGACTTGGACCGATCTCGGGTAGCACCCTTCCCACCGCGCGTCCTCGGACGTGAAGTGTCGGAATCACTTCCACTCCCCATAGACAGTTTGCGAGCAACCGTCTGCTTGAGGTTCGGTGATATGCTGAGACTGCATATCCGGGAGGGACGTGCAGTCGTCTCGGAAGGATCCACCGCTACCTGGGTGTAGGCGAGTCCTTGCAGCACTCCGGAGTCCTCGCTGCCGTCCGGCGACGGGGACTTTCGGATCGGGGACACGGCCGGATCTACACGGAGTTCCGACAGTGTCTGGCTCAACTCATCACCACTAGGGCTCTGAGCATCCATTGCCTCCTCGGTGGCGGATGCCACCTCGGAGTGTCCGGAAAGTTCGGATTGACGGAGCTGTTGCTCGGCCATCCTCACTTCGTCAAAGTGTCTTTCGACGGGAGTTTTGACGGGGAAAACACTAGTTCCCCGTCTCCCTCTTTGCCTCAGACGCACCAGGAAAGAGTACTCACTGCTTACAACTCTTTAACTGACTTTTCTCCTCTTCTAGCCGCCCAAAACACCAACTTCCACGCTGCCGACCAACACCGCTATTGACCGGGGCGAGCCCAAAATCAATATGGCGTTCCCTCGCTTTTGTTTTTAAAACAAAGCGCATGCGCAGCGTCTCGCGTGATTGGACGCGATCCCGTTACCCGGTGTGACCCAATTACTGTTTAATCAGGTCACGACCTTTCCCGCCCGCAGCTCGGGCTCGGGGGATCACACTGCTACGTAGGCGGCTCACAAAAGTCAAAATATACTTCGAATAAAGAGCTCATCAGGAGTATTAGTGGATATTTATGGGAAATCGAAGATTACCCCACCGGATTATCCGTCCACCACCCTCGGGGAGCACTCTTACATTCTTTTCATATTGACTTTGAGCGCCCCTGTTGGTAACATACATATAACATATAGGACAACACAGGACACCACACTCGTTGTGTAAACAAGCTAGGTTACAGCCCCTCTAGCCACCAGCCTTGGGCTTCGCCGAACGGGTTTCCCGTCCACCTCTCGTAACCTGGCCGAAGGACACTCGTTCTTAACTAAAACTCCAGCCTTGATTTTAGTTTTCCGTGCCCTTCTTCCTTCGCCTGCCGAGACTTTCTTTTTCACGGTCTTCCGGAGCTTCTTTTGTACCACTCTCTTAGGGGTATCCACTGACACCCCCTCCAAAGGTACAAATTTAGCGTCCGAAGTTCCCTTCTCCACCTCCGTTTCCGGGGTGAGCTCCCTTCCAGCCCAAGCACGCAACCGAGCCACATGGCTCGTCCGGATGCGTCCTGCTTCAGACTGAATCAACACAGTCGTTTGACTGATACATTTAACCACAGTGTGTGGTCCATCCCAGTTATTCGCCAGTTTGACGTTGCAGAGCGGTTCGTGTAGGCGGATCACTCTATCCCCCACTACGAATCGTCGCAACTTCAATCCGGTGTCATAACCCACCTTCTGCCAATTCGCAGCTTTGAGCAAATGAGCCCTAACTGTTTCGTAGGCAAATTTGAACCTCTCTCGTAGAGATTCCACAAATAGCACCGTACATGGTGCTTCCGGACTGATCCCTACCACCCCGAATAACAAATCCGCCGGCATGATCAAGTCCTCTCCGAACACCAAGAGGTTCGGTGTGCAATTTGTCGAAGTGTGGACCGTATTGTTATACGCATGCACCACAAATTCGCATTGATCATCCCAATCATCCATATGGGAGTTCACTAATGGCTTCAAAACCTGGATCAAGGTCCGATTGAACCGCTCCACCTGCCCGTCGGACTGTGGTCGGTACGGATTGGTCCGAGTTTTGCATATAGCCAACTGATGGCACATAGCTGCCCATAGTTTGGACTCAAATTCTCTCCCTTGATCGCTATGTAACATCAAAGGAGCCCCCAAATGGAGGATCCACCCCTTCACCAATGCTTCCGCACAAGTAGCAGCGGTATGATCCTCGAGTGGGTACACTCGGGTGTATTTCGTATAGTAGTCCGAGACCACCATCATACACGTATTACCTTTTGGAGTTGGTTTAACTCCACTGATAATGTCCACAGCTATTCGAGCAAATCTCACTCCGAATAGCTCTTGTTGCAGTGGCAATTTTCCTAATCCAGGACCAGGTTTGCCTAAACAACAGGCCGGACAGGTCTCGATCCACCTTAAAAGGTCGCCTGACATGCCGGGCCAGTAGTATCTCCGACTCAGCCTTTCCAACGAGCGTTTCTTCCCGAAATGCCCACTAGTGGAATGGCCGTGGCAGTAGTACAGGATGTCTTTCCTCATAGCAGCAGGGATTACCATTTGTAACACCCTCCGCTTTCCGGGACAAGTCTTCCCCCTGCACAACAACGAGTCTCGGACCTCCAGTTCGTGGAACTGGGCCAAGAAACGTCGCATTTCACGGTTTTCCAGCGATATTTCGGGTCTCACTGGACAGACCCCAGTAGGGACAAGCTCCCTCAGTCGTGCTATGGTAGGATCGGCCATCTGGTACGTCCTTATAGTGTCGGTGGACCAATCCAACAGGTTTTGCAACAACCCATCATAAGGCAAACGCACACTCGCTACCACCGCATTGTGAGCACCACAATCCCCACACTCCGGACGCACACAACGGCGTACCGGACGTCTACTCAGGCAGTCAGCATTAATATGCTTCGTGCCTGCTCGGTGCTGGATATGAGAGTTTTCCAGTCCGAACTCGCTGAGGTGATTCAACCACCGACCAATCATTCCCTCGGCGTCCTTAAAATTAAGAAGCCATCTCAAGGCCGAATGATCGGTACGGAGTGTGAAATTCCCTCCATATAAGAAGTGCCGAAACTTCTTCGTGTACACCACTACTGCGAGCAGCTCTCGCTTGGTAGTACAATAATTTCTCTGTGCCTTGTTCATACTGTTACTAGCGAACGCCAGCGGGACCTCTACTCCGTCCTGGATTTGGGACAATGCGGCCCCGATGCTCTCATTGCTCGCATCAGTGTCAAGGATGAAATGCCCCTTCTCCGTAGGGTATCTCAGCACCGGGGTGGTTCGGAACAACGCCTTAATCTCTTTGAAGGCTTCATTCTGTTCCATCCCCCATGGGAAGGGTTCTTTTTTCCTCCCCGGAGTCCAATGGCTCAACCGTTGTAATGGCTGAGACACCCTAGAGAATCCGGGGATGAAGTCCCTGTAATAGGAACAGAACCCTAAAAAGGATCTGATATCCTTTGGTCCTTTTGGAACTTCCCAAGTCTCCACAGTCTCCAACTTAGCCGGATCAGCCTGCACACCTTCGGTGGAGATGATCCGGCCCAAATAGACCATGGACTTCCGAAAAAGTTCACATTTCTTCGGCTTTAATGTCAAGCCATTGGACCGAATTCGTTCCAAAACCTCTCCGAGGTTCAACGCACACTCTTCAAAAGTCTTGCCAAAGACAATAACATCATCCAAGTATACCAAACATTTGCGCCACAACAGATCACTCAGAAGAGTTTCCATCATAGCCTCAAAAGTGGCCGGGGCGTTGCACAACCCGAAGGGCATCAGCTCAAACTGATACAGTCCAATGTGACTTGTAAAAGCCGTTTTCTCCTTATCCTCCTCCTTCATCCCGATCTGCCAATATCCGGACTGCAAATCCAGGGTGCAGAACCATTGGTTCCCACCCAAGGAGTCCAGAGTCTCATCAATCCGGGGAAGAGGATATGCATTTTTCTTGGTTACCCCATTCAGGCGCCTATAGTCGATACAAAATCGGATAGACCCGTCCTTCTTAGTAACCATCTGGACCGGGCTGGACCAGGGGCTAGTGCTAGGCACGATCACCTTCTGTTCCAACATGGTCTTCACTTGTTCCTCTACCACCGCTTTCTTACCCAAAGGCAAGCGTCGGTAAGGCATCTTGAAAGTCTGTGCATCACCCGTATTGATAGAATGCAACACTTTGTCGGTTCGGCCCAAAGGCTCCCCCTCCACCTGCCATGCATCCTGATACTTCACTACCAGCCTCCTTAGGGAATCGAGATCCCTCCGATCCGTCAAATCCGTTTCGGAGATCATTTTCTCAAGTCCCTCACTCAGAACGGTCGGAGAAGGGTCACCCTTCATGCTCACCTGTCCAGCAGGCATCACTGCCTCACTGGTGAACACCTTCCCCAGTATTGTATCTTTCCTTAGATACTTCGGTTCCAACCCGGGGTTAGAAACCGGCACAACGGTCCAAGCACCATCACCCACCAGGGTGTCCATGCCCGTCAAACCGATACTACCCAACATGGCCACATCCGGCTCCACAACTGCCTCTTCCTCTCTCCTAAGCCCCTTGCTTCGGACCAGCACGTCACACGTCTGTCCGGGAGGAATCTTTACAGTTTGGACCACCGTTGCCACTGTCGACACTTGTCGGAGCACACATTGCTCTACCGCACGGTACGGGTGCTCTATCAGGAGTACCCCTGTACCCGGATTCAGGACCGCGTCATACAACGCCGAAAAATCCAATCCGAGTATACCGTCGTCTGCAATATCCGCAATGGTGGGAGAAGCCACATACTCCTTCCCTCCAATTCGGAGCGGTATGAACGCGCGCCCATACGTCTGCATACTTGACCCATCGGCCGAACAGGCGTTTACCCTCGTTTTGAAGTTATCACGACTATCCGGCATAAGAGCATAGAAGTTAGAGGAGATAAAGGAGTGGCTAGCTCCCGTATCTACTAAAAATTCGCCCGCTCTACCGGCCACAGTAACAGACACATACCACCGCCTCCCCCCCAGCGGAGACGGGTTTACAGTAAAGCGTTTAAAATCCTTCGGAGCAGCCAAATCAAGGCCATGTTTCTTCAAATGGTCGAAACATGGATGATCCGGGGAAAGCTGGGTACTCCCTACCCACACGGTGTCTGTGACAGCCGCAACTTCCTCGTTCCGATCCGTAATGGGCCTCCCTGCCTCATTGCCGGGCAACTGTTGGACTGGAATGTTAACCAGGCCGGCATCCGAGCCCCTCAAGCTCGAAGCCACCCCTGATTCCCTTCCTGCCTTCGGAATTTCACTAGGCTCTACCTCTCTGGTATGTTGGCGTACATCATATGCAGGGGTCGTCCGCTCGCCTTCTCGGACCACCCCCTCTAGTTTCCCTCCTTCCCGGGAACTTTCGGAGTCGGAGCCGTACACTCCGCAGCAAAGTGACCGATCTCCAGGCACCTATAGCACTTGGCGGTCCGCCGATTGATCTTCCTCCTGTTAGGCTGTGTAGCCCCCTGAATTGAAGTCGTCATCTTCTCAAACAGCGATGTGAAAAACGCTGCGTCCATTATCGGAGCTTTTGGGTCCGATGATTCCTTCTTCGGAGGAGGGTTTCCACCCCCTTCCGGCTTCCTATTTTTCCACGGCGTTTTAGAGGAATTCCCATTCCTCTTAAACTGAGCTGCAGAAGCTATCGCCCCCTCTTCCTCACTGCCCGAACCATCAGACTGCTCCGGAGAACACTCTATAATGGCCGAGGCCCGGGTGGGCACCCGGTCCCCTAACAGTGACTTCTTGAGAGCATGTATGTCGATGGCCTTAAAAAGGTCATCTAATGACGTATCCGCTCTCCAGGTATCATACACCACATGTTGTATTTCTGGGTCCCTCAGTCCAGCAACAAACTGAGAGAACAATTCCTTAGAGAATAAGGCATCATGGATTCCTGAAGCTGGATGTACCTTCTTCAGGAGTCTCATCAGTGCAAGTCCGAAAACCCTCGGGGCCTCGTGCTTGCCTTGCACTCGCTTCTTAAAAGCAACCATCGGGTCAATCCGAGCGGAGTCTCCGTATAGGATAGTTCCGATCTCTACCAGTTGTTTGAAAGTGCCGCGGGGTCCGCATTCATCTTTCCACTGCTCCACGGCCATCAGGCCATCTCCCAAGCGCAATCCCTTACAGACATAAGGAATTGCATCCTGTTGATCCCACCCACTGAGGTTGATGTCCTCAACGGTGGCTCCCAACCACTCTTCCCAAGAGTTTTTCTGCCAGTAGGGAAAAGGCTCGCTAGCAATGCGTCTAGCAGCGTTGGATGACCCCCTAATTTTAGAGGTTATCGCCAGGCATTTAGAAATGGAAGCCGAGGCGTCCTTTTCTGTACCCACGTTGTGCAATCCGATCCCAGCTATTGCTGGGTTTGTATCGTACAACTCTTGCAACTCTGTACTCAGAATTGTTCTCCTTGGAGCCCTCCTCGGACTCTTTGTGCCAGGAGTCGTCCCCGGAGTAGCGCCTCTGGTAGGCACGTTATTCTGCCTCTCCAGATAGGTCTGGTAGGTACCATACGACACCAAATCCTTAGTGGGGTCCACACCTTGAGCGAACCACCAATTTTTCTCCTGGTCAGTCATATACTGACACTGCTGGGCCAGAGCAAGCAATCGCTGATGCGCCGCTTTCTCTTTTTCCAGTTCCTTGGCCTGTCTATCAGCCTCCTCCTCTTGCTGTGCCTCCGCCAATTTAGCTTTCACAGCTTCACCGGCCGCTCGGAGCCCTTCTTGTCGAGCTCTCAAAACCGCCGCCTCCTGCTCTGCTAATTCCTCAGCGAGGGCTGCATTTTCCTTCATGCGTTCCTGTTGCTGCTCAAGAGCAGCCTGCTGCTTGCGATACACATCTCGCCTCTCCAATTCCAAGTTTTTCTGTTCATTGAACAGTATGTTTGCTTGGCATTCTCGCCATTGCGACAAACTCGAGGGAGTTAAGTCGGTCTTGGCCGCCTTATCTTGTTCGGATGCTTTCTTCAAGCGTTCCGAATCCAGTTGCTGCTCATCCAGTTTCAACTGAGAACGTGGACTTCGCACCAACTCCGATAATGACCTTCCCCTGCCCGCCGTGTTTACACCCGTCGGAGCCGAAAAGACCTGCTTCGGAATTGGACGGATACCACTGATACCCACCCTAGGTGAGTAATCACTCGCCCTACCTCTACCCCTTGCTCGGCCAACCTTTAGTGGTCGTCCTGGCGTTGAAGTAGACAAGGCACCTTCTACAGTCATCCCACGTCCCATAGGAAGATTTGGGGTGTCTGTAAAACTCCTGTAATGAGGACCTTTCGGACTGTCATTATCAGCGGAAGCATACGAGGTACTGCTATCCTGTATACTTTCCCTGGTCTCTGACAAAAATTTCTCCAAAGAAGTTCTTTTTGCCTTCAGAATGTCACATTCTGACAGTAGACTTTGGCGAGCCTCCCGTAAGTCTTCAGTGTCCCGAACAAGTTCTGATCGGGTCTCCTCTGCTTCATGGATGACGGCATCTCGGGCCGCACAAATCTGATTCAGATCAGTGTTCGCCTGAACAAAGTCGGAACGGAGTCCCTGTAGATCAGCTTGTTTCTGATCGAACTCCACTCGAACCCTGCTAAGTGATTGCACCAGCTTCTCGTTCTCCTCCAACAAAGTTGAAAGCCTTGCGTCTTTCTCCTTGATTTTGGAAGCTCTATGTGTGACTGCACCTTCCAATGCAATCAGACTGCTTTTCCATTCATTCGACTGTTTCTGAATGGTCAACAACTCCATTTGGGCCATTTGCACACGCTCCTGTATTCTGGCCTCTCTCATGTCGTCGAAACGACGTTCCTCCAAGATGGTAGCCCTCCGTGGATTCGGAGCGGCTGATCTTGACCCACCAACGTTGAACATTGACAGGCTCATTTCATCTAATGAGTAATTAATTATTCCGGGACCCTGGTATCCCAAAAATGCGCTTGTCCTGGATGGAACATTCGCACTCCTGCGGGTATCTGCCTCCTTCACGGCATCTAACCCCTCCGGGGATGAGGCTGACGCCTCATCGGGAGACCTCGCTGCTCCGTCCAGAGCAGGAGGTCTGTGCTACTGCACAGGCTAACCTGCGTTTCACTCAGAACTGGTCACGGCACCAGTGTAATAAACGATACTTTGTCTCTTTATGATATTGGTAGAGTATCAATTAAAGAACAAAGTCGACACAGTTCGGATCAAGTGTTACAGGTTGCAAATCAGGTTTATTCAGAGAACCTAGACAAGCAGTATCTATGTGTGCGAACTCCCTATAGAGTTCGGAACGGGTCAGTAGGCTAATCAGCCGTATTGATCACAGGGTCTCCTTGCCAGCGTGGCTCAGAGTAACCGACGAGTACCGCCAGATGCTGGGTATATATAGGCAGCCAGCCTGCGCGCGCACACGCAGACCGGAAGCCTATAGCGACCTCTGTCCATACCCCAAGCCCGAGGTAGGTGCTGCCACCTACCGTCGGACTGAAGGGTTCGGACTGAGCTCGCAACACAACATCCAACAGCACTCGTCATATAACATACCCGTATAACCCTAGCCCCTACATTAGTTTGGCGTATGGTCACACCAGGTATGCAAAATAGTGTTAAAACATGTGGTGTTTCTAAAATCGCTCTACCGTCACGGAGGCGCCATCAACCGAAAATGCAAACCCGACAACTGGGACTTGAATTCTCCATGTGTACCCCTTCAGTCCACCTTTCTGAGCATACCCACCGAGTTTTGTGACCATCCGTTCATCCAAGCCCTTTGCAGAAGCAGAAACAAGTGTTAAAATGGCATCGAAAGACCCCTGACGTCAACCAGCCAACATGTCAAATCAGTAAATACAGAATCCAGCTTATCCATAGTATGCTGACACATCCAGGCCAACCCACTGAGTGGAAAGAATAGCTTATTTTGATGTCAGTTTGGTGTATGGTCACACCAAACATGCCAAAAAAAAGTGTTAAATGTGTGGTGTTTCTAAGATAGCTCTACCGTCACCGAGGTGCCATCCACCAAAAATACATAAACTACAACTGGGACTGAAATTCTCCACATGTACCCCTTCAGTCCACCTCTCTGAGCATACCCACCGAGTTTTGTGACCATCTGTTCAGTCCAGCCCTTTGCAGAAGCAGAAACAAGTGTTGAAATGCCATTGAAAGACCCCTGAAGTCAACATGCCAACATGTCAAATCAATAAATACTGAATACTGCTCATCCCTAGCTTGGTCGTACATCTAGACCAACCCACTGAGTGGAAAGGACTGCTTATTTTCATCTCAATTTGGTGTACTACTGTACCAGGGATCAAGAAAAGTGTTTAAATGAGTGGGGTCTCTAAAATCACTCTACCGCCAAGGAGGCGACTGGGACCGGAATTCTCCATGTGTACCCCTTCAGCCCACCTCTCTGAGCATACCCACCGAGTTTTGTGACCATCGGTTCATCCCAGCTCTTTGCAGAAGCAGAAACAAGTGTTAAAATGGTATGGAAAGACCCCTGACATCAACCAGCCAACAGGTCAAATCAGTAAATACTGAATCCAGCTTATCCATAGTATGCTCACACATCCAGACAAATGCAAACCCAACAACTGGGAATGAAATTCTCCACGTGTACCCCTTCAATCCACCTCTCTGAGCATGCCCACTGAGATTTGTGACCATCTGCTCATCTAAGCCCCTTGCAGATGCAGAAACAAGGGTCAAATGATATCAAGAGACCCCTAACATCGCCCAGCCAACAGGTCAAATCGGCAAATATTGAAGACTGCTTATCGGTAGTTTAGTTGGACATCCAGAGTATTGGAAAAAGTGTTAGAATGAGTGAGGTTTCTAAAATCGCTCTACCGGCAAGAAGGTGCCATCAACCAAAAATGCAAACTCGACAACTGGGACTGGAATTCTCAATGTGTACCCCTTCAGACCACCTCTCTGAGTATACTGACCAACTTTTGTGACCATCCGTTCATCCCAGCCCTTTCCTGATGTAGAAACAAGTGACAAAATGATGTCAAAAGACCCTTGACATAGACCAGCGAACAGGTCAAATCGGTAAACAGCTATATGTTAAACCCGGGAATGATAAAAGACTGCTTAAAAAGGCATCAGGGATGGCTGAATGCCATTTAGTAGAGGTTGGGCCATGCTTGGTTGACTATTTAGCTTGAAAACGTGTCTCAGAATGACATTTTAGACTCGTTTAACATCGAAAAAACCACTTGTGACCCAAAAAAAACGCTACCTCGGCATGTCTGTTGGACAAAAAGTGATCATTTTTTTCTTTCCAACAGTTATAGGGTTTAAAGGAAAATCAAAACTTCTACATGGTTATCACTCTAAACAGATTGGGTTGACACCTGGTGTATTGATTCACATGTTGTTAGGTTATGGCTGACAGTTGGATAAGAAGCAGTTCAGCAGGCTAGGGCCGAGTAAAAAAAAAGGTTTATTTTGATTTAAAACTATGTACCGTAGAAATTGTATTAAGACCGAATCATTAGAGGTAAGCTATGGAGTGCCCCAAGGTTCTATGTTAGGGCCTTATTTGTTCTTATTTGTTAATGATGTGGAAAAGTTGTTGAAAAACTTCAAACTACTATTAAAGCAGACAACATTGTTCTTTTAGAATTAAACATAATGATGTTTGAAAATTAAGTGGAAGAATGGCCCAATGAAAACAGTCCGGAGGAGTTGTCTGAAGTTTATATTAACAACACCTTATATATGTCTTGCAGGTGTTGACATCGATGGTAGAAACGTCCATCCCAGAGGTGTTGTCAGATGCCCAGATGGTGGCAGTACAGAACGACCAGGACTCGTCCCAGCCCCAACTACAGGTATGTACCATTATACTTCATCTTAGAATAAATTATTCTAGTAGTTTGTACAGAGCACAACTGAATGTGTTTCAGGTGTACCATATTCCACGTAATAAGTGCCCTCCCCCTAATAAGCGCCCCCCCCCCCTTTTTCGGGGCATTTTTCCACTAGATCAAATGCTAAATTTTTACAATTTTGGGGAAAATTAAAATCTTAAGTACTAAAACTACCATAAAAATAATTTTATGAATGCCAAGGGCGCTTATTATATCAAATATGGTATACCTGCATTCCTTCAAAGCTATTAACATGGACAGGAATCAATATTGTATTCAGTGAACATGTCATTAGGTTACGGCTGACAGTCATACAATTTGGAGTATGCTCAGAGATGTTGACTGAGTGGCTTTTAAGACTTGCAAAAAAAGAATTGTGGTCTTATTTATATTTTGCTAATTCATTGTTGCTGGTTCCTGGGGGTTGAGACCTTGGGTTTTGACAGCATGAGACTTTTAGAGGTGTTTGTGATGTTAACAGTGGGTCTTCATGCCTGTGAAGTGCTTGAAGCAAAATATCTTGGCATTAATTTGATTTGGTTAACCATAATTGGGGCTTTCATCAATATCTACACTCACAGAGTGGCACTGACGGCGTACAAGAAAGAATTTTGGTCCTACTTGTAATATTCCAATTTTTGATTGCTGTCTCAAGAAAGATGGGACCAGTGAATTAGATAAAATGGTGTCGACACAGACGCTAGTGACTTCTGTAGTTATCTGCATGCCTGGCCTATTAATATGAATAGGAATCAATATTGTATTCAGTGTACATGTTATTCAGTTACAGTCAGTCAGATAAGAAGCAGTTCAGCAGGCTACGGCTGATAGCTTTTGGATATATTTATTTTCCTAGATACAGCAGGGGAAGAGTGACTCACATAAAAACTGATCTCAACAGAAGAAACAAGTGTCACAATGATATCAAAAGACCCCTGACATCTACCAGCCTATGTCATTTGGTAGAGGTTGAGCTATGCCTGGTCTATATAATACTATTTACAGTAGAAGACCAAGTCGTTAGAGATAAGCTATGGAGTGCCACAAGGCTTGATGTCGGGGCCTTTTTCGTTCTTATTTGCTAATGACATGGAAAAGTTGTTGAAAAACTTCAAGCAATTATAAAAGCAGACGACATTGTTCTTTTAGAATGAACCATAATGATGTGAAACTTAAGCGGAAGAATGGCTCAATGATAAGAGTCTGAAGGAGTTGTCTACAATTCATATTAATAATGCCTCATACATGTGTTGCAGGTGTTGGCATCGATGGCAGCAATGTCCATCCCCGAGGTGTCGTCAGATGCCAAGATGGAGGCAGTACAGAAAGACCAGGACTCGTCCCAGCCCCAGCTCGTGGGATTGCAGAACAGCGGCCCAAGCCCCTTAACACCACAACCAGAGGTATGTGCCGATTATACTTCATGTTTAAATAAATTATCATAGTAGTTTGTACTATTAAGCTATTAACATGGACAGGAATCAATATTGTATTTGGTGTACATATCGTTAGGTTACGGCTGACAGTCTTATAATTCGGATAAGTCACATGATCCTCAGGGAGACACTGAAAGTAGGGTCGGATTACCAGGAACACTGAGATGAAACAAGAACAATAGATATACTATCAGGGAAATGTTCATGTCCACCAAGCTTGTCCTTCACATGCTTAGGAATTATACCATGCCTAGATGAAATGGTCTGTCATGATGTATTGTGTGAGAAAAATGTCAAACTGCACATAGGTTTTATTATTTCGAATACAGATTGCTAATTTCTCATCATTTTAAAGCTAGGAATGATAAAAAGACCTGCTTAATATGGCATCAGGGATGGTTGAATGACAATTTCTACTTGGTTGGCAATTTATCTTGACTGATTGTCTCAGTCATTGTTGGAAATGTCGTTTCAGAGCCGATTTAGACCAAAATAACACTTTTAGCCAAAAATTCACAACCTCAGAATGTCTTCTGGACAGGAACTGATCTTGTCTTTCTTCCAACACTGTTAGGGTGAAAGATAGATATGATACCTGGTTATTGTTTTATACAGATTGGGTGGAGAGCTGGTTTTAGAATACATCTATGTTAATTGTCGTGTTGTCATTTGCACACTCCTTTGTACTATTTGAGTGGGCTAGATTCACTTCATGGCTAAACAACTCTGGATCTACACTTAGAGGGGGCCTTGAAGACTTGCAGAAAGAGAATTCTGGTCTTAGTTATATTTTACTGAATTTTGGTTGCTGGCTCATGGCATTTGAGACCTTGGGTTTCAATGCCACAGGACTTTAAGAGGTGTTTGTGATGTAAACATGCCTGTTTTCTGCTTTTATCAAAGTATCTCAGTATTCATTTGCCTTGGTTAACCCCAATTATAACTTGCTGCCTACATAGGTATTAGATTATGGACAGATAAAATTGTTCTTCATGAAGTTTTATTATGAAATTAATAAAATACTATATGGTTTCAACATTTTAAACGGATATTGCTCTTTAATTTCACATGTTGAAGCTAGGAATGATAAAAGACTGCCTAATAAGACATTAGGGATGTGTGAAGGCCATGTTGTAGAGGTTGGATCATTCTTGGTTGACTATTTCGCTTGAAAAGGTGTCTCAGAATGCCATTTCAGACTCATTTAAGACTGAAAAAATACTGGTAAGCAAAATAATGCTACCTGAGCATGTCTGTTAGACAAGAAGTTTTCTTTCCATCAGTTGAGTCACACCAGGCATCCAAAAACGTTTTAAAATATGTGGTGTTTCTAAAATCGCTCTACCGTCACGGAGGCGCCACCAACCGAAATTGCAAACCCGACAACTGGGACTGGAATTCTCCATGTGTTCCCCTTCAGTCCACCTCTCTGAGTAGACCCACCGAGTTTTGTGACCATCCGTTCATCCAAGCCCTTTGCAGAAGTGGAAACAAGTGTTGAAATGGTATCGAAATACCCCTGATGTCAACCAGCCAACAGGTCAAATCAATAAATACTGATTACTGCTCATCCCAAGCTTGGTCGCACATCAAGACCAAACCACTAAGTGGAAAGAATAGCTTATTTTCATCTCAATTTGGTGTACTACTGTACCAGGGATCCAGAAAAGTGTTAAAATGTGTTGTGTTTCTAAAATCGCTCTACCATCACTGAGGCACCATCAACCAAAAATGCAAACCCTACAACTGGGACAGGAATTCTCCACATGTACCCCTCCAGTCCACCTCTCTGAGCATACCCACCAAGTTTTGTGACCATCTGTTCACTTCAGCCCTTTGCA